>CM059790.1:25354319-25954319 GCA_030435695.1 Brachymystax lenok tsinlingensis | reverse complement strand
CTTACATAACAAGACAACATCAATAAACAAAATATTTCACAACATATTATTTGTCTGTTCTTAAAATATGGGTATGATTGGCATTTTTATATCAGAAAATGTAGAGGGGGAAATGTAGACTATTTTCAGACAGTGGCGATTTTATCATGTAAATCTTAGTGGGGCAAACAAAATGTAGGATGCATGCCAGTAAAGCAACAACACAACACTAAACAATACATTAATTGCACTATAACGGTGACAACGCTGCCACAAACTGTTAGGGCCTACATAAAGCTGTCCCAACAGCAGAGTCCCAACAGCAGTCATAACACCTTACCACTGCTACAGTTTCTTCAGCCTCATTTACTGCCTTTTAAAACAACATAGCTGATATGGCTGACTTGCTAAAACAAATGTGGTTTCTACTGACAATTGAGATGTACAAACTATGGCATAAGGGGACGACAAGCGGATAAGAGGCAATCCGTGAATTACGATTAAGACATTAATGAGCGAGAGACGACGGAAGTAGTCAATATAACTATTTGTTCAGCACTTTTGAATTGTACAGCGACAGAATTCAGAACATGGTCCGTTCTTACATATTAACAGATAATGAAAGCTCTTACAATATTCGATGATTACATTTCTCTAAAACAGATTATAGGCAAACAAGCACACACCGCCACGAACGATGTGTTTACAATACCGCTGTTAGTGAAAATAGACCAGATTATTAGAGTGAGACACATGGGCTACTAACAGCTTACTACACAACATACACAACATACACAGTATTAGTTTAGCTCCAGTTTACATATCTCTCTGGCATCCTATATAATTTATGAAGCAGCATAAGACATTTTTGGACTCACGTTGTTATGTGTTGAACAGGAAAGTGGCGCAGCTGTCCTTTGTGGGCAAATTTTGTCATCAAAGAGAAAGATGGCGGATTTACAAATCCGACTTGAATGACCGTTCAAAACTTATTTTCCCAGTCGTAGCTCGTTTTTCCTGAGTTCCCAGTTGTCTTGAACTCACAGTTAGCCACTGATGCCTTCCCAAACCACTCATTGTTGAATTTGCGATTTCCAACTTGTTGTGTAATGTTTCTGTCCAATGGCTGATGAGCACCGAGATGTTTTATCTATAATTTCTCTTCATATGACAAGGATTGAAAAGGATTGTTTGTCGACTTGATTCATGGTGACGACTGCTAGCTTGCTAGCTAAAATTTTGAAAGTATGATGTTGACATGATCAGTCCAATCAAAGCTACTGTAGATATAACGTGATTTGATCTCATTCTATCTGTGGCCAACAACCTTGAACCTTGGGCACTTCTAATATAACTCTGTGGCAGTGCCCATTGTGCAAACATTTCGAGCTCTAACCTTAGAATTGGGGATGACGACTGTCCCATGAGTGACAGAAAACTTAGCCAATCAGGCGCAAAGCTCTGTATTTTCTGCTGGCCAGCCCCACCACAACAGAAAACACTGAGCCAAGCTGAAACACCTGCATTTTGTAGCGCAGTGGTCTAAGGCACTGCATCTCAGTGTTAGAGGCGTCCCTGGTTCGAATCCAGGCTGCATCTGGCTGTGATCAGGAGTCCCATAGGACAATTGCCTGGGGTAGGCTGTCATTGTAAATATGAATTTGCTCTTAACTGACTTGCCTAGTTAAATAAAGAAAGCAAAAAAGAGACCATGTTTGTATGTGGCTTTATTAACTCAATGCTATGTATTTTTTAACTTTGTTTGCAAACTGATATGTGACATGTATTAATGCCAAAATAACAAGCAAAACAGGCAAGCCCCCCCAAATATTTTGTGTGGGGCTCAAAGCAGGTAAAAAAAACAGGCTCAGCCCCACCTGCCCTGAATGACGGGTCGCCACTGTTTTCAGAACATATAAATGGCTAGACGATTTTAATTTGCTCTAGAAATAATAATCCAACAACATCTCCAACTCTGATAAGAACGCAGTATTTGGAGAGATAGCTTCTCAGTGCGCATAAAAGCGTAGGTACTCGGAATGATATGCTGACGTTGTTGAATTGGTCATTGCCTGTAAATACACTGTATTAGCCAAAACAACTTTAACGTCTTCACACAACTCTCCTACAGGTTTTTTGACCAGACTGCGCCTCCATTCTTTACATGTGCGTGAATGTGCGGATTTGGGGATTGTCAACTTTTTTGAAAGGGATGTTGGCGCTTCCAAAAGCCATATTCTCAACATTTAAGTTTTTACATGTATTTCTATAGCAAATTAAAATGGCTACTTTGTTCGGAACAGGCTAGCGACATTTTCCCATATAATGTTGATAACAGACAATTAATAAGTTAAATATTTATTTTGATAATGACCTTAAGTTAGGCTGCTGATGAGAATAATTGTCGGCAACCATTTCATTTGAAGTCAATCCACATTGTTGGCAATTTATTTTGGACTACATGGATAATTGTGTTAGATGATGATGGTATGCACACATGACAATTAATTCACACTTGCTGTGAGAAGGCACTATATAGGCCTCTTGAGGTCGGATGACCGAAATACGCGGTCGGAAAAAATGACCAAAACACCCTACCCATTGTTACATCTGCGCCTGCCATACCCACTACTGCCCATCCTGTGTCTCCGTAATCTGCCACCACTCCCCCAGTGCTCTCTCCCTGTGTGTGTGTGTGTGTGCGTGTGTGTGTGTGTGTGTGTGTGTGTGTGTGTGTGTGTGTGTGTGTGCGTGTGTGCGTGTGTGCATGTGTGCGTGTGTGTGTGTGTGGGCAGAGACAGGTGTGCTGGAGGCAGAGCAGATCCCCACCAGCTCCCAAACCTGAAAAAGTTAATGAGAAGCAAGGAACTCTGTCCAGTCCATAGTGACTGTGTGTGCGGATACTGCTAAGTAGTTCTCCATCATCCCAATGCAGTGTGGTAGGCCTATGTTGTGACCTTGACTGCAGATACAGCCTCTCTCTCTAAAGCCTCCCAGGATGAACTAGATGAGACGAGTTCAAGCAGCTGAGAGTGTTTATGGCTTTATAGACTCCTAATGGAGTACTATAGTGCTGGGTGGACACTAGCGGTAAGGAGACAAGAGAATAAACTCTGACCCTGTGTGGACTACAGAGACAGCGAGGCAGATAGCTACGCAGCATCAACTCAAAGGCGCTCTGGGCAATCATTAACCACTCTGCCATAATTGTGCATAACGGAATAAATAAAATGAGACGATATCAGATGCAATGCAATTTTGAATATATAATTTGATAAGATCTCTTGAAAAAATAGTTAATTCCATGCCAAAGACTTTGACCATGGTCTTGTTTCAGCATGTTACATTGTATATGATCGTGCTGTAATCTCAGTTTTAATCCATCCAAATATATATTTGATTAGAGTGTGGGTGGAGGACCAATCCAAGCAGGGTAAAGGTTGTGCCACAGAATGTGGGATTCCTTAAGTCATATGGAAAAAACTAATTGTATCAGTATCCATGGTTAATAAATGACAGGATGAATTGTAAAACAAAGTCACATATAAAAGTTTCTGTAGTATTTGAGGTTACATGTTCGTCATGAACCCTGTGTAAAGTGACGTGTATTATAGGGTAGCAGACAATCAACCTCCCTTCCCTTCCACTTTCACACACTTATCTCCATTGTGGGTGTGTTCGTAGGTCATTGAAATTAAAATAATGTGTGCACTCAGAATAGGTCAAGGACATCTATCATGGGACAGTATACAGACATTTGTCTGGAGGAATGAAAATTAAAGGGCACAAAAATATTCCCTCCCTAGATTGACACCTTGCCACTTGATTTTAAAGATGTAATTGTACTATAATCCAACTAAGAGGCAAATCTTTGACTAAGTGTGTAATCAGACATTTTCATACATTAAAGTTTAAACACTAGCTTTTGAGACAACATAATCTGGCATTGGATAAATCTCACGGTACCAGTCCTTGAAAAAAATTTATGTAAAAAAGACATTTGAAACTTAATTCTAATCAAGTTAAAAAATAACTGACACAGTTAGTAGGCCTATATGATTATTATTCCACACACTGGAGCAAACCTTATTATCCACTGGGTTTGCTGCTGGCAGAAAATCCTAGGAAATACACTTGAATTCACACAAGCTGTCACCAATCAATCATTCAATATTTGGTTGTGCTTGAGTGTTTGGTGGGGGGATCGCCTAAGCCAGGGGAGGCGTAGCTCTATGAAATGTAATTGCACAAAGCCTGTTATTTGGCAGGGAATACTATTTGTGGCTCAATGTTTCTACACCTCACTTTGCTCAAGCTGATCCTCTCCAACAGACACAATCCCTGATCATTGGGACAGTTAAAGGAGAGAGACAATGAATCCAGCCAGAATCAGATTATCACTTGAAAAAAGAGTGTGTCAATACCCCGCTGGGACTTATTTGCAGATGACAACAATATATTCTGTAAAACCTATAATTTAGCATTAGATTACACATGGAAAAACAGACTACACAGCAAATGAGTCTGGTGAGGGGAGCTATAGGAGGACGGGCTCATTGTAATGGCTGGAATGGAATCAGTGGAACGGTATCAAACATATGGAAACCACATCTTTAACTCCATTCCATGAATTCCATTCCAGCCATTACAATTAGCTTGTCCTCCTATAGCTCCTCCCACCAGCCTCCTCTGATTAACACAGCCATCTGAAATAAAAGAAACACATGATGCTGTCTAGGAAGAATGCTTCTACCCAAGACAGTTTAGATAGCTGACAGGTCATGCCGTGGAGGATATAGCGAAATCGTCTCATCCTTACATAACAAGACAACATCAATAAACAAAAATATTTCACAACATATTATTTGTCTGTTCTTAAAATATGGGTATGATTGGCATTTTTATATCAGAAAATGTAGAGGGAAATGTAGACTATTTTCAGACAGTGGCGATTTTATCATGTAAATCTTAGTGGGGCAAACAAAAAATGTAGGATGCATGCCAGTAAAGCAACAACACAACACTAAACAATACATTAATTGCACTATAACGGTGACAAACGCTGCCACAAACTGTTAGGGCCTACATAAAGCTGTCCCAACAGCAGAGTCCCAACAGCAGTCATAACACCTTACCACTGCTACAGTTTCTTCAGCCTCATTTACTGCCTTTTAAAACAACATAGCTGATATGGCTGACTTGCTAAAACAAATGTGGTTTCTACTGACAATTGAGATGTACAAACTATGGCATAAGGGGACGACAAGCGGATAAGAGGCAATCCGTAATTACGATTAAGACATTAATGAGCGAGAGACGACAGAAGTAGTCAATATAACTATTTGTTCAGCACTTTTGAATTGTACAGCGACAGAATTCAGAACATGGTCCGTTCTTACATATTAACAGATAATGAAAGCTCTTACAATATTCGATGATTACATTTCTCTAAAACAGATTATAGGCAAACAAGCACACACCGGCCACGAACGATGTGTTTACAATACCGCGTTAGTGAAAATAGACCAGATTATTAGAGTGAGACACATGGGCTACTAACAGCTTACTACACAACATACACAACATACACAGTATTAGTTTAGCTCCAGTTTACATATCTCTCTGGCATCCTATATAATTTATGAAGCAGCATAAGACATTTTTGGACTCACGTTGTTATGTGTTGAACAGGAAAGTGGCGCAGCTGTCCTTTGTGGGCAAATTTTGTCATCAAAGAGAAAGATGGCGGATTTACAAATCCGACTTGAATGACCGTTCAAAACTTATTTTCCCAGTCGTAGCTCGTTTTTCCTGAGTTCCCAGTTGTCTTGAACTCACAGTTAGCCACTGATGCCTTCCCAAACCACTCATTGTTGAATTTGCGATTTCCAACTTGTTGTGTAATGTTTCTGTCCAATGGCTGATGAGCACCGAGATGTTTTATCTATAATTTCTCTTCATATGACAAGGATTGAAAAGGATTGTTTGTCGACTTGATTCATGGTGACGACTGCTAGCTTGCTAGCTAAAATTTTGAAAGTATGATGTTGACATGATCAGTCCAATCAAAGCTACTGTAGATATAACGTGATTTGATCTCATTCTATCTGTGGCCAACAACCTTGAACCTTGGGCACTTCTAATATAACTCTGTGGCAGTGCCCATTGTGCAAACATTTCGAGCTCTAACCTTAGAATTGGGGATGACGTACTGTCCCATGAGTGACAGAAAACTTAGCCAATCAGGCGCAAAGCTCTGTATTTTCTGCTGGCCAGCCCCACCACAACAGAAAACACTGAGCCAAGCTGAAACACCTGCATTTTGTAGCGCAGTGGTCTAAGGCACTGCATCTCAGTGTTAGAGGCGTCCCTGGTTCGAATCCAGGCTGCATCTGGCTGTGATCAGGAGTCCCATAGGACAATTGCCTGGGGTAGGCTGTCATTGTAAATATGAATTTGCTCTTAACTGACTTGCCTAGTTAAATAAAGAAAGCAAAAAAGAGACCATGTTTGTATGTGGCTTTATTAACTCAATGCTATGTATTTTTAACTTTGTTTGCAAACTGATATGTGACATGTATTAATGCCAAAATAACAAGCAAAACAGGCAAGCCCCCCCAAATATTTTGTGTGGGGCTCAAAGCAGGTAAAAAAAACAGGCTCAGCCCCACCTGCCCTGAATGACGGGTCGCCACTGTTTTCAGAACATATAAATGGCTAGACGATTTTAATTTGCTCTAGAAATAATAATCCAACAACATCTCCAACTCTGATAAGAACGCAGTATTTGGAGAGATAGCTTCTCAGTGCGCATAAAAGCGTAGGTACTCGGAATGATATGCTGACGTTGTTGAATTGGTCATTGCCTGTAAATACACTGTATTAGCCAAAACAACTTTAACGTCTTCACACAACTCTCCTACAGGTTTTTTGACCAGACTGCGCCTCCATTCTTTACATGTGCGTGAATGTGCGGATTTGGGGATTGTCAACTTTTTTGAAAGGGATGTTGGCGCTTCCAAAAGCCATATTCTCAACATTTAAGTTTTTACATGTATTTCTATAGCAAATTAAAATGGCTACTTTGTTCGGGAACAGGCTAGCGACATTTTCCCATATAATGTTGATAACAGACAATTAATAAGTTAAATATTTATTTTGATAATGACCTTAAGTTAGGCTGCTGATGAGAATAATTGTCGGCAACCATTTCATTTGAAGTCAATCCACATTGTTGGCAATTTATTTTGGACTACATGGATAATTGTGTTAGATGATGATGGTATGCACACATGACAATTAATTCACACTTGCTGTGAGAAGGCACTATATAGGCCTCTTGAGGTCGGATGACCGAAATACGCGGTCGGAAAAAATGACCAAAACACCCTACCCATTGTTACATCTGCGCCTGCCATACCCACTACTACTGTGTCTCCGTAATCTGCCACCACTCCCCCAGTGCTCTCTCCCTGTGTGTGTGTGTGCGTGTGTGTGTGTGTGTGTGTGTGTGTGTGTGTGTGTGTGTGTGCGTGTGTGCATGTGTGCGTGTGTGTGTGTGTGGGCAGAGACAGGTGTGCTGGAGGCAGAGCAGATCCCCACCAGCTGCAACCTGTTCCATTATCAAGACTTCTACAAATACTCAGCCCTGCCACTTCCACGCTGCCAGCTCGTAAAATCTGCTCAGTCAGTCTGCGTTTTTAGCCGTTTGTTCCTGCATAGATCCTGTTTTCGTGTTGTGCCTGTTGTCCCTTGCCTGATGCTGTTTTCCTCTCAGCTACAGTTCTGTCCGCTCTAACTCTGGTCCCTGTCTCCAGTCCCACGTCTTGTCAGTCCTGCTACCCTGTCGCGGACCCCCCCACTCTACTGATTCCTTGGATTCCTCTCCGGACCTGCTTATCTAGTCCCAACTCTCCTCGCTCCAGCCTCAGCATCTGGCTCCCTGCCACCCGCCCAAGCTTCCCTGGGTTGCACCCCATCTTCCCACTGTTTTTCAATAAATACCTTGGTTACCTTATCCCAGTCTCCTCGTCTGAGTCTGCTCTTGGGTTCACCTGCTCTGCTCCGCGTAACCAAGCCCTGAAAACCCTTCTGGAGCACGTCAAGGAGTTTTCACAGAGCCTTTCGGACCTGCAGGGCCAAACCTCCGCCCAGAGCTTGCAACCAGCACCTGGAAGAAGTTTAGAAGTTTGTGAAGGTCTTAGGGGCCAAGCTGAATTTCTACAGCCTCCTGAGGTTGATGTGGCGCTGTTGCGCCTTTTTTCACCACACTGTCTGTGTAAAGGGACAATTTCAGGTTTTGACCCTCTCCTCTGCTCAGCTCCTTCATTTTGTTCAGGGAGAGGTTAGCAAGAGCCTCAGCAGATGAGTTGTGTTTTGCAAATAACAGGACACCTATGTTTTTATCTTTACTATTTATCACTATATCTTGAAAAAAATTATCTTTAGTAGAAAAACATGTAAGAACAAAACTGTAGGGGAATATCTTTGATCCATTGAGTAATTACATTTGCCAACTTGGATTTATAGTCTATCTTTGCCATACTGTATTACATTTTAACGTGAAGAGTTACTTACTGTAGGACTATCATGTTTTAGACTTTTCATTCCTCACAGTTGCTTAGATTGTTATAATAATGTGATAATCACAGTTGAGCTCTTCAACCCTGTATGATTCAGTATGAAACTGTTATTTTAAATTCCCACATACTGCTAGAGCCATAATAAGAGTGTCAACATGGTAATATTGTCTATCTTATTGTCCTGATCAAGCCAAGCCATATCAAATATTAATCAGATAATAGGCTTATCTCTAAAATACTAAAGTGTATTGCCTATGGTCCTTTGGTTGTTTACATAATAAAGTAGGCCTATATAGATCTTTAACTTTTTTTACCCGCAACATATTATACTGTTGTTTTTGTTCTCTACAATATTTGCCAAAGAATTTGGCTTAACCTACAAAGGCCACCACAAGCCACCACCAGAGAGCATCTTTTCTCCACTCAGAAGAGAAATGCTTTACACACAAATGCAAACTGAGCCGGCCAGGACAACCTAAAAACATGCCACTGTGATACAGCTCAAAACGAAAGTGACTTTTTCGTAGCAGGTTCTGGGGGAATTTACGCAGCAGGTTAAGATAATCAACGTAGCAGTTCAGGATAATCAGGTTAAGGTTAGGAAAAGGGTTAGGGTTAGCAATAATCTAGATGGTCTAAACCTGTATAAAGTCTTAGTTAACTTTAGAAGGCATATTAGTGAAAACTTCTAGAAATCCATTATTTGAATACCCTATTCTCAATCAAAGTGTGATAAATATTCACAGACTGGCCTTTTAGATATTTGAAAATGTGGCAATACAGTAAATCCATGTTGAAATCATCAAGGTTATTTGGTTAAGGCTAGTTCTTTTTGACCTATTCTGAGATTGACTGCTACTATCATCCAGAAAAAAAAATTATAATTAAAAAGTTTATGACAGGCATTAGCCTACTTTTTACCTAGTGCCAACAAAGTTGTAAAAACCCATGCCAGAGTAGTAATATTCCATCATACACTAATAATTTGATGTTGCCTGGCCTACATTCACTGCAGATGCTCAGGTAAGATCACTCACTCACTGTCAGAGCGCCCCTTTTGCCACGGACTTTGAACAGTCAGGGTCCAGCGTGTTGTGCGCTTTATAAGCAGTATGCGGTATCCAGGTAGCTCAGGTGAAGGACTCCTGAAAAAGCCTCCACTGCAGGTATGTATTACCACTCTTCATACTGCAATACACCACACATTAGAAACAAGACTCATTCAGGTAATATCACAATAAAATAAAACTACAACAAACAAACAAGGATATTTTAGGAATTGTTACCTATAGCTGTACGCGCTTATAACCTCCAAATGATTATTATTATTATCATTGTTGGCACGCAGCTGCACACAATTTGGAGCCAATGACTGGTCGAGCTTGTTTTCAGGAGTGCTACCTTTTGCAGTTTTACCTCGCTTCAGTTTTTTGTCTAATGTTGCAAAGATAATGATATAACTAGTATTGTTATTATTAGAATAATAGGTATTCATTGTATTAGTTATAGCCTAGTAATAGGCATAGTATGCCTCTGTTGTACCCTATTTTGTTTGAGATAACTCATTTTAAACCCTAGAGAGCTTTACTGATTAAACTTTTTGTATGGTTTCTTGAGGATAGTAGGCCCTTAGTATACAGTCATATTTGTATTTCTCTGTGGACTTTATCAATGTGGATGTGAAAAAGCAACATCACCATGAGTTATTCCCGTGGAATAAGTTTCCATAATTTAAAGGAGAAATTGTCATATTTGGTAACATCTTGTGACAGGCACAAGATTGCTTGGCTATGCGTTGGAGGATACAAAAATACAAAAAATTCAGGAACTATCAAATAGAGGTGTCTCAATATAAAAGGACTGTGTATTTGTTTCCTCTGAGAAAGAGAAAAATATATAAAAAGTGAACAGGTACTGGCTTTTCACATTTAAATGTTTTTCTTTCCAAATTGATTTATTCAAGTCAAAACTGTTTAGCCTTACTCCAATATACCTTGAGGTTTGTTACATGATCTTCATGGTTAACCTCAAAGTAAGTTATTTTTTTCCATAGGGCAATGTCTCTTCATCCAGAATTCAGAGATACTCCATCTCCCACTCTTGGTATGTACAGTAGGCTACGCTTTACTATCTATGAAATCCATACCTCACCACCAGGCAGCATCACTACACACAGAGGCAACCTCCACTCACAATTATCCTAATCTCACAGATGATGCTGGTAAGGCACCTAAAGACTCAGTCGTCCTGCCGGCATATTCTACCATGGACCTGGTGGACAAGGACCCGGATGAGGATGACCCCTGGAACCTCCCTGAACTGCAGGACACTGGACTCAAGTGGTCAGGTGAGATAGAGTGTGGTTGCGTCTGAAATTGTGTTGGAAATTGCACCTTATTCCAAACAAAGTGCACAGCTTTTGACTCCTGGGCGCTTGTCAAACGTTGTGCAAGACAGTGCCTTGCAAAAGTATTCATCCCCCTTGGCGTTTTTCATATTTTGTTGCAACCTGTAATTTAAATTTATTTTTATTTGGACTTCATGTAATGGACATACACAAAATAGTCCAAATTGGTGAAGTGAAATGAAAAAAATTACTTGTTTAAAAAAATTAAAAAAAATACAAAACGGAAAAGTGGTGCATGCATATGTATTCACCCCCTTTGCTATGAAGCCCCTAAATAAGATCTGGTGCAACCAATTACCTTCAGAAGTCACATAATTAGTTAAAGTCCACCTGTGTGCAATCTAAGTGTCACATGATCTGTCACATGATCTCAGTATATTTACACCTGTTCTGAAAGGCCCCCGAGTCTGCAACACCACTAATCAAGCGGCACCACCAAGCAAGCAGCACAATGAAGACCAAGGAGCTCTCCAAACAGGTCAGGGACAAAGTTGTGTAGAAGTACAGATCAGGGTTGGGTTATAAAAAAAAATATCAGAAACTTTGAACATCCCACGGAACACAATTTCTAAGAATATGGCACCACAACAAACCTGCCAAGAGAGGGCTGCCCACCAAAACTCATGGAACAGGCAAGGAGGGCATTAATCAGAGAGGCAACAAAGAGACCAAAGATAACCCTGAAGGAGCTACAAAGCGCCACAGCTGAGATTGGAGAATCTGTCCATAGGACCACTTTAAGCCGTACACTCCACAGAGCTGGGCTTTTACGGAAGAGTAGCCAGAAAAAAGCCATTGCTTAATTAAAGAAAGAATTAAGCATACACATTTGGTGTTCGCCAAAAGGCATGTGGGAGACTCCCCAAAAGTATGGAAGAAGGTACTCTGGTCAGATGGCCATCATGGAAATCGCTATGTCTGGCACAAACCCAACACCTCTCATCACCCAGAGAACAGCATCCCCACAGTGAAGCGTGGTGGTGGCAGCATCGTGCTGTGTGGATGTTTTTCATTGGCAGGGACTGGGAAACTGGTCAGAATTGAAGGAATGACGGATGGCGCAAAGTACAGGGAAATTCTTAAGGGGAACCTGTTTGTCTTCCAGAGATTTGAGACTGGGACGAAGGTTCACCTTCCAGCAGGACAATGACACTAAGCATACTGCTAAAGCGACACTTGAGTGGTTTAAGGGGAAACATTTAAATGTCTTGGAATGGCCTAGTCGAAGCCCAGATCTCAATCCAATTGAGAATCTCTGGTATGACTTAAAGATGGCTGTACACCAGCGGAACCCATCCAACCTGAAGGAGCTGGAGCAGGTTTGCCTTGAAGAATGGGCAAAAATCCCAGTGGCTATATGTGCCTAGCTTATAGAGACATACCCTAAGAGACTTGCAGCTGTAATTGCTGCAAAAGGTGGCTCTACAAAGTATTGACTTTGGGGGGGTGAATAGTTTTGCACGCTCAAGTTTTCAATTTTTGTTGTCTTATTTTTTGTTTGTTTCACAATAAAAAATATTTTGCAACTTCAAAGTGGTAGGCATGTTATGTAAATCAAATGATACAAACCCCCCAAAAATCAATTTTAATTCCAGGTTGTAAGGCAACAAAATAGGAAAAAGGCCAAGGGCGGTGAATACTTTCGCAAGCCACTGTCTGTAGGGAATAGGGTGCCATTTCAGACACAGCCTAGCTCACCTTCTTCACCCTTCACTGGGATGAAAATCAATGTTGACTACACCAACAAATATTCAGTATCTCTTTGGAAACAGAGTTGGATGCCAAAGGGAAGGTTATGCGGGTTCTGACTTCCATCGTCAAGTTTATTCTGTTGGTTGGATTTCTCTACATGTTCGTCTGCTCTCTGGACGTCCTGAGCTCTGCTTTCCAGCTAGTTGGAGGTAACATTAAACCCTCTCTCTCTCTCTGTCAGAGTAGACAAAATGAATTCAACCCAACCCAATCATATAATTAAAGTAATAAAAAGTGAATCTTTGTTGTCAACCAGGTCCTGATAAGGGACCTTATTGTCCGTACTTATGTTTTAGCTCTGCTCATTTAATGATACTCTCATACTTTCATGTTGATGACATTACACAATATTATTCACAATTACAACTCTCCTCTTATTCTGTTTATGTATATCATAAAATGCGCTGATTATGGATATCAAAGCATATATGGGATGTTTTCATGATGAATTTGGCTGTGTGTCACTGTGTATCCATAGGTAAGGCAGCCGGGGACATCTTCCAGGACAATGCGGTGCTGTCCAACCCTGTGGCTGGCCTGGTGATTGGAGTGCTGGTCACAGTGTTAGTCCAGAGTTCCAGCACGTCCTCCTCTATTGTGGTCAGCATGGTGTCTTCTGGATGTGAGTATACACACACATACAAGTAGACATGGGACACAAACACACATGCACACATAGACATTCACGCATGTACAGTATGCACATACACACACAAACAGATAGCCTAGCGGTTAAGAGCGTTAGGCCAGTAAACAAAAGGTTGCTGGTTTGAATCCCCAAGCCGACTAGGTGAAAAATCTGTATGTGCCCTTGAGCAAGGCACTTAACCGTAAATGCTCTGGATAAAAGCGTCTGGTAAAATGTAAACAAACACATTCGAACTCACTCATACATTCACATCTGTATACATGATCAAAGCCAAGTGATTATTGTGTCATATAAACCTAAAGTGATTGTATTGTCATTGAAGTGCTGGAGGTCCAATCTGCAGTGCCTGTCATTATGGGAGCCAACATTGGAACCTCAGTCACCAACACTATCGTGGCCATGATGCAGGCAGGAGACAGAAATGAGTTTCGCAGGTACATCTGACTAGATAACTTTCTAAGCAGCCTAAATTGATAGAAGTTTACTTCACCATTTTGGACTATAAAAAAAGCATTATAATTTGTTGCTTGGTAACAAGCAGAATTGTATCATGCTGGATAAATAGTGAGATGTAGATCCTGGTGATATTTCGTCCAGGGCGTTTGCTGGTGCCACGGTGCATGACTTCTTTAACTGGCTGTCTGTGCTGATCCTGCTGCCGCTGGAGGCGGCCACTGGTGTCCTGTATAAACTCACCAAGATTGTCATCGACTCCTTTAACATCCAGGGGGGTGACAATGCCCCTGACCTGCTAAACGTCATCACTGACCACCTCACCAGCGCCATTATAGAGGTAGTAGCAGCATTTCACCATCATGAAGCATCTTGTTAATCACTATATAAAATGCTATTCTGGATGATGTCATCTGGTGTGCATCATGTGATTTAACTAACTATGAGCAAGCAAAGGTTAGTACTTTTGCTCCTGCCCAGACGTTGCAGGCATCAACCAATGGTTGCGTGCTACGTCATCGACTGTGTCATCGACTGACAGATTGCTATAATATAGGTGGTCCTGTGAGGCTCATTCGGTAGAGCATGGCACTTACAACAGCAAATATTGTCAGTTTGATTCCCGCTGGGGCCACACATTTGTAAAATGTATGCATGCATGATTGTAAGTTGTTATGGATAAATGTGTCTGCTAAATGGTATTTATTATTATTATTACATGAGTGCCACTAATGCGCCTGATTAAGCATTAACTACAATATGAGAAGTTAAATGTATTAGAATGTATTTACAGTGCCTTCGAAAAGTATTCAGACGCCTTGACATTTTCCACATTTTGTTACGTTACCGCCTTACACTAAAATAGATTAAATAAAAATAATTCTTTAACAATCTACACACAATACCCCATAATGGCAACACAAAAACAGGTTTTTAGAAATGTTTGCAAATTTATAAACAATTTAAAACAGAAATATAGCTTTTTTTTTATTTACATAAGTATTCAGACCCTTTGCTATGAGACTCGAAATTGAGCTCAGGTGCATCCTGTTTCCATTGATCATCCTTGAGATGTTTCTACAACTTCAATGGAGTCCACCTGTGGTAAATTCAATTGATTGTGCATGATTTGGAAAGGCACACACCTGTCTATATAAGGTCCCACAGTTGACAGTGCATGTCAGAGCAAAAACCAAGCCATGAGGTCGAAGGAATTGTCCGTAAAGCTCCAAGACAGGATTGTGTCGAGGCACAGATCTGGGGAAGGGTACCAAATTTCTGCAGCATTGAAGGTCCCCAAGAACACAGTGGCCTCCATCATTCTTAAATGGAAGAAGTTTGTAACCACCAAGACTCTTCCTAGAGCTGGCTGCCCGGCCAAACTGAGCAATCAGGGGGGAGAAATGCTTTGTTCAGGTAGGTGACCAAGAAACCGATGGTCACTCTGACAGAGCTCTAGAGTTCCTCTGTGGAGATGGGAGAACCTTCCAGAACCATCTCTGAAGCTCTCCACCAATCAGGCCTTTATGGTAGAGTGGCCAGATGGAAGCCACTCCTCAGTAAAAGGCACATGACAGTCCACTTGGAGTTTGCCAAAAGGCACCTAAAGACTGTCAGACCATGAGAATCAAGATTTTCTGGTCTGATGAAACCAAGATTGAACTCTTTGGCCTGAATGTCAACCGTCACTTCTAGAGGAAACCTGGCACCATCCCTACGGTGGTGGCAGCATAATGCTGTGGGGATGTTTTTCAGCGGCAGGGACTGGGAGACTAGTCAGGATCGAGGCAAATATGAACGGAGCAAAGTACAGAAAGATCCTTGATGAAAACCTGCACCAAAGCGCTGAGGACCTCAGACTGGTGCGAAGGTTCACCTTCCAACAGGACAACAACCCTAAGCACACAGCCAAGACATCGCAGGTCTCTGAATGACCTTGAGGGGCCCAGTCAGAGCCAGGACTTGAACCCAATTGAACATCTCTGGAGAGACCTGAAAATAGCTGTGCAGCAACGCTCCCTACCCAACCTAACAGAGCTTGAGAGGATCTGCAGAGAAGAATGGGAGAAACTCCCCAAATATCGTCGTGCCAAGCTTGTAGCATCATACCCAAGAAGACTCGAGGCTGTAATCGCTGCCAAAGGTGCTTCAACAAAGTACTGAGTAAAGGGTCTGACTATGTATGTAAATGTGATATTTACAGTTTTTTTTTTATAAATTAGCAAAAATGTTTTAAAAAAATAGTTTTTGCTTCATTATGGGGTATTGTGTGTACATCGATGAGGAAATATTTTTTGAAATACATTTTAGAATAAGACTATAACGTAACAAAATGTGCAAAAAGTCAAGGAGTCTGAATACTTTCCAAAGGCTAGCAAGACACCTATACAACCCTGAAACATATTTGAAACATCAGCTTAATATTACATTTGAGTTGATAGAGAACTTTAGTAGGCTATAATAAAATTATATACAACTGAACAGAAACCTTTCTTTTCCTCTAGCTGGATAAAACGGTCATCAGTGACATTGCCACGGGTGACGCAGCGGCCAGAAACAAGAGTCTGATCAAAATTTGGTGCAAAACAGAGAAAATCACAGTAAGACCCTGTCATAATAGCCCTGTCACACCAGGAATTATTAATCAGATAGTCAAACAATGGGTTATTTTTGTGATGAAGACTTTTCCGACAGTAAAAAAAAACAAAATAACCCTGTAGTATAGCTGGGAGTGCTCTCTCTTAAGGACCAGTGTTTTATTGCCACTATACCATGATGAAGGTGGGATTTTCTTAAAGGCCCAGTGCAGTCAAAAACATGATTTCCTATGTTTTTATATATATTTTCCACTATGAGTTTGGAATAATAGTGTGAAAATTATTATAATGCCCTTTTAGTGTTAGCGCTGTTTGAAAAGACCGCCTGAAATGTCAGCCTGTTTTTGTCACGTGGATTATGCTGGAGAGACGAAGCAGGTATGGAGAATAAAACATTTAATGATAACTGATATAACACGAGACAGGAACAGCGTTAAGAACTTAAACTAAAAACAATCAAACAATGCAGCAGCAGGGAACAGAGCTGGGGAACTGACAAATATAGGGTAGGAAATAAGGAAGCCCGAAGATCCAGCGGAGCGTGACGTAGGATGGAAACCTGCCGAGCCAACCGAGGCAACGAAACCTCTCGGAATCCACCCTGACGTCACGAACAAAACAATAAACGAAACACTCCTGGATCGGCTTGGCTAACAAGAACTGACGATCCAGCTGAGGCCCGACGTGGGATGGGCGCCATCCGAGCCAACCGGGGCAAGGAAACCTCTCGAGCCAGCCAGGGGATGAAAGCCCGACGGGCTGGCTGAGGCACCCCCGGTTCCATCAGTGGCGGAATCCACCCCGACATCACGAACAAAACAAACAATAAACAAAACACTCCTGGATCGGCTGGGCGAACAAGAACTGACGATTCAGCTGAGGCCCGACGTGGGATGGGCGCCATCCGAGCCAAGGAAACCTCTCGAGCCAGCCAGGGCGTGAAAGCCCGACGAGCTGGCTAGGCATCCCCGCTTCCATCGGTGGCGACCTAGAGAGATGAAGCAGGTACGGGGAGTAAAACATTTAATGATAACTGATATAACACGAGACAGGAACAGCGTTAAGAACTAAAACTAAAGACAACAAAACAATCAATGCAGCAGCAGGGAACAGAGCTGGGGAACTGACAAATATAGAGGAGGAAATAACAGGTGATAAATGAGTCCAGGTGAGTCCAACAACGCTGATGAGAGTGACGAGGGAGGGCAGGTGTGAGTGATGGATGGATGGCAGGAGCGTGTGATGCAGGGTAATGGGGAAGGGAAGAGCGGGAGCAGACGTGACAGTTTTAATGTCAGCCTGTTTTGGCATGCCTGGTGACATCACCAGGTGGTAAATCTGTTAATAGACCAATAAGAGAGTTCCAAACCTCTCTGCTAATAACATCACATTTTCAGTTTTCCCCTCCCAACAGACCACTCCCAGACAGTCCTAGCAACATTCTAGCTTGAAAAATTGCTCTTTGCTAAGAAGCTATTTTTGTTTCTTTTGACCATTTTAATTGAAAACAATCACAGTAAAGTACTTAACTGTTACCCAGAAAGGATTTGATATTGAGATAAAAATGGCTGTATTGGACCTTCATTAAAATGTCCATTCTTTACTAGTCGATGTGGATGTTATTGTTTCCATAGGTTTTGATTACAATGATTGTGCACTTAGCATTTTATCTGGATTGGCGAAAAAACGTGTATTATTCTTTTTTTAGACTCTTTTAAATATAACAGTTCCCTCAGCTGCCAACTGCACAACCGGCGTCCCCTGTTGGGTGGAAGGCAACAAGACATGGACGCAGATAAATGTGACTGAGACGATCAATCTAGAGAGATGTAAGTACAGCACAATCACTGTGCCCATGATTCCACAAAGGCCTATACAGAGCAATTTGGATTACCTGATACACTCAGCCAAACATCTGTGAAACCAGAGAACAACCCACCTGACACAAGGACAATGACTTCCATTCATTCTATTTAGTGACTCATCCCATACCCTCCCCTCACCTCTTTACCTGCTCAAATACCCTCCCCTCACCCCTTCTACCCGCTCAAAAGGCCCATTCATTCTGGCCAGCTGAAGCACCTGAGTGGCCCAAGGCCGAACGACGGGCCAGCAGTCCCAAGTCTAACACAGCCAAACAAAATGAATACCTGTATGCTTGGAAAATCAGCCAATCAAAACAAGCGAAAGGGTCATCACTCATTTGGCTTGGATCAGATCCTGTTGTAATGTAACCCATTTGCTTTGGGTCACCAGACATGTCAGGGCTAAGTGTAGAAGCTATGGGGAAAAAACATGTTGACTATTGAAGTAAAATTCTTCCTATCCTTTCCATCAAATCGGTGGAAGTCCTGTCAGGACAGAAAAATTACCTTATCACTAATCTCACCAAACAAATTACCTTCCCTCTAATCTTTCAGTGTTATCCCACCTTTGTTCCAGGTATATCTTTAATAACATTTGGCATCTTCCCATGCAGGCAACCATATCTTTGCCTATGCTAACCTGCCTGACCTGGCTGTGGGCCTTATCCTGCTGGCCCTGTCCCTGCTCATCCTCTGTACCTGCCTCATCCTCATCGTCAAGCTGCTCAACTCCATGCTCAAGGGACAGGTCGCCGTGGTCATCAAAAAGGTGCTCAACACAGGTGAGAAGACATTGGCTATCTTCCCAATCTACTCAGAATGCTGGTAGAACATACGCCCTGTTTGATAACACAGGTATAGCCACTCTGCAGATTGAAGGTCACATCAGGTGCTCTGGTCCTGTTACATGACTATCCTGTGATTCTTAGTGTCACGTTTATGTTTATGTTGAAAGAAATCCTAAAATTCACTTTGATGTTGAAGGGGTCATACAGTCAAAGTGATCTTAAGGTTATGGTCTCCAAGCTTTTTAACTTTTATTTAACTAGGCAAGTCAGTTAAGAACAAATTCTTATTTACAATGACGACCAAAGCCTAACCCGGACGACGCTGGGCCAATTGTGCACCACCCTATGGGACTCCCAATCACTGCCAGTTGTGATACAGCCTGGAATCGAACCAGGGCTGTAGTGACGCTTCTAGCACTGAGATGCAGTGCCTTAGACCGCTGTGCCACTCGGGAGCCCACGCTTAACCTGCTCTGTCTTGTCTGTTCAGACTTCCCCTTCCCCTTCGGCTGGGTCACTGGTTACGTTGCTATCCTGATCGGAGCAGGAATGACCTTCATCGTTCAGAGCAGCTCTGCCTTCACCTCTGCAATCACGCCCCTTGTTGGTGAGTAGTTAGGCTTATTTGTTTAGCGTCTATCTATCCATTTACCATTAGCTGTCTTCTATTGCATCCAAACCTACTGGTACACTCAAGTATTCTTTCAGTATCATGTAACCCTGCATGTATTATTTTTCTCTGCCCCATGTCTTATTCCTTCTCTCTATTGTCCAACAGGTATTGGTGTTATTAGCCTTGAGAGAGCCTATCCCCTGACATTGGGCTCTAATATTGGCACAACTACCACTGCTATTCTTGCTGCTATGGCTGCTCCCGGGGAAACCCTGGCCAACTCACTGCAGGTTTGTTGTAGTAATATATATATATTTTTTGTCATTTTGCTCTCTGTCCACTCTCTCTCTCTCTATACATCAGTGTTATTGAAGTCTCACTCACCCTGTTTGCATCTCCTCTCCAGATTGCACTGTGCCATTTCTTCTTTAACATAGCGGGGATCCTGCTGTGGTATCCTATCCCCTTCACTCGGATCCCCATCCGCTTGGCCAGAGCCCTGGGGAACCGCACAGCCAACTACCGCTGGTTCGCAGCGATCTACCTCCTGCTCTGCTTCTTCCTCATGCCCCTGACCATCCTGGGGCTCTCCCTGGCCGGCTGGCAGGCCCTGGTGGGGGTGGCCGTGCCCATCGTTGTCCTGGCCATCTTCATCATCATCGTCAACCTGATGCAGACGCTTTGTCCTCGGTACCTGCCCAGCAGGCTCCGGAACTGGGACTTCTTGCCCCGCCCCCTGCATTCTATGGCCCCCTGGGATCGAGTGGTGATGTCTGGCATGGCCTTCTGTGGCACCCGCTGCTGCTGCTGTAAGTGCTGCCAGAAGACAGAGGATGAAGAGAAGGGTGGTAAGGAGAGGAAGAAGAGTCAAGAGATGTACGATAACCCAGCAATAACCAGAGACGATGAACCACAAGAAGCTCCCAAGGAAACTGTGAAAGCTACACAGCTCTGACACAGTTATGAATTCACCGTAACATATCTGTAAGACATATATAACCTATTTGTAACAGATTTGTAATCCTCCGCATTTGCTCAGGCTTTATGGAGTTAACCAGTCTCTGTTTCAGTGATACTGTATCATTAAGTTGTGAAGGCCCGAACAGGGCAACTGTACTTCTTGTACGAGAACATCACCAAAAAGTGTTGAGAATCCACTGTATATATTTATTGGGGCGTAATATATATTGCTAAAACCACTCCATGGAATCATACATCAGACTCATTATGCACATCCGCCATATATTTTTGATAATGTTTATGGAATGTATAATTTCAACTTTTATAATAAATAGAATGGGATAAAATATACTGTTTATTGAATTGATGTATCACTGACTATTTAAACATGTTTTATCTTTTGAAATTTGTAAATAATACACATTTTTAGTTGTAAAATGAAAGTCGTGATTTATTTCCAATTAGTGTAATGTTCCTATTTGATAATTTACTGTATTTCATTGTATCATGACTGACTGTAATTTTACATTCTGTCGGACTAAATACATGTTGGTATTTGTTTTATATGGAGTTTCACAGTTTCACAGTATCTCATCAATAAATATTGGAAACCAATGCATCAGTTTGTGTCATGCTTATAGGAAAAAAATTTAAGTTTATTTGCATGGTTGAGTTAATTTTATGATATATTTTGTGTTGTAGAATATATATATTTTAGATTTCAAAATACCTGGTCATGTAATTGATAATGCATAACTGTAAGCTATTGGGTACAGTAGACTGGTTACCCCACGTGAGTTGTACTCCAATGCTTTATCTGGTTTTTGGGAGGTTGTATCAGTGTGTACTACTGATAGTAGTAAGTGAAATGTATCAGATGTGCATTTGGACAGTAAACATCTGTGCAGAACTTTTCCCTGGTCAGGAGTGAAGGCCAACATCCTGCTGGCCTATAGAGACCAGCAGGTACACTGTACGCACGCTGTATCTCCTCCTGCCATGCACATGCCTGTCCTGCCCTATAGTTCACCTGGGAGACCACCCCTGCTCAAGCCAAGGTGCACTTCATGAGTAGAACTCTGAATACGGTGATAGTACTTTATAGTTAACTACAGTGTCTAAATAAATAGGCACAAATGGCAGCAGATAAGGTTATCATTGCTGATTTCTCAAATATTGATTCATACATTACCAATTCAATCTATTATTTTAGACTGAGTAATGTTATAGTAATGAAAGTAAATATGCAGGTAGGGAACATTCTGGAACTGGTGATAACCTTGGATAAATAGTTGAATACTCAGGTGTTTCAAATAAATGTTGGTCTTCATTTTCTGAAAGGACAGTTTATAGACTATGGTTTAATGTATGGCTTAGACCACGCATCAACTCAATCTCTGTATGTCCTGGATGTTGACAAAGTCGAAAGGTCTCCATGAAAAAAAAAGAACCATAAATGATTATAAAGGTTGCTCGTCGGAAACATTTCTATTAAATGAGTTAGACTAAACAGAATAGTATTACAAAGCACAACATGATAGCAGTTAAACTGTCAGATTTATTACATTTGGTCACAGAGTTTGTTGGCAATTAATCTTGTTCATCAGTGTTTGTTGTTGCCAAGATTCAAGGTAATATCAATCGTCATATAATGATTAAATAACTGCATATTAATGAGAGAGAAAGAGAGAGCCCTCCAACAGTTGCAGTTTATGCTGTAAATAACATCTGATCAAGCAAATACTAGAAAGTATGCTGCTGTTTAGCTCCTAGAAGTTCCCCAACCTATTATGCAATCCATAACTCAGATACAAAGTAGCAGTTCTACCATCCCCATAATACGAAGTCCTTATCTGAAGTACTGTATCCACATGATGATGGGGCTTAGTGTGTTTCACAGAATACAATCATATCTCACTCATTGACCCACATACAGAGAACAGACAGTTCATTGCATGAAATAAATTCTGACTTAAACACTGGGCAAGGGTCTAGGAATGCTGCACACACTGCACATACTCTTGCGGACCCACCAGTTACGTATGATTCATAACCCTTACTAATAAATCAAGCAGATCCTGGACAACTGCTCAGACAAAAACTTTAATAACCAGCAGAAGCTAGTCCATTTGATCGGCCTTGGACTAACCTAACGTAGCGGCCCTAAACAGACAGACGTTTAGGAGCCCCAGAAAAAACGTGTGATTCAGCACCATGCGGCTGAAACAAAACAACCAGATAGCAGACTCATACACCTACAGATGTAGGATCTTAATTTGCCATATATTGTCACAGCAAAATAATCCTGCAGCAACAGGTTTTGAACATTTAGTCCACAATGTTGCTTGATCGGCGTTTAGGCTATTAGCTGGCCAAAAGTAGGCTACATGAAAAGTGCAATACTGTTAATATAACCGTTTGGAAATGTGAGTTTTCAGTGAATTTATGTAAATCACAAAGTTAATCTGCATTTCCTGCGGTACAGAAAAATTCTCAGCAACAAAAGAGTGATCATATTAAGATCATACATCTGTATCAGTCATATGAGTCTGTTCACTCCCACTCCCAGTCTGTTCACTCCCAAATTAGTAAGATATCTTTTTATAATATTTACAGGCTTGCTTCCCAACATAAAGCATATACATTCCTTTATATGTTATCTCCTGTCTCAGGCATTTCCTGTGTTGTAATTTCCTGTGCTGTGTAAGACAGCTATCAGAGCATATGATGGAGGATCAATGTGCAGAGGACACAGAGACACACCCCAGACACAGTAACAGCCAGGTCAACTGTCTGCTGTATTCTCTGTCCATCCCTCTGTCCATCCCTGGACCATAGACCCTGGGACATTCTGTCTTCTCTCCTGATGGGGTCATTCTGATCCTGCTGTCCATTCCCATTGGCTTCTCCTTGATTGACACGGGATGTCCCTGTCCTGTCTTCTACTGCACGGTCAGTGGTATGCCTACGTTGTCTAGCTGGGATGTCCACTTGGAGACACTCTGGGGGCAAAGAAACTGTTTACCAGTCAAGCATTGATGTAATAAAGAGTTTGGTATGAAAAAACAATGGGTCGGTTTTACAATTTAACATAGGCTTTCTATATTTACAATGAAGGGGACAAAAATAAATATGACACATGCAGAACGACACAGTATTCCAATGGTGGGTGGTGTCGCTTTAAATTGGAGGACGTGCTCATTGTAAATGGCTGGAATGGAATAAATGGGACAGTATCAAACACATGGCTTCCAAGTTTTTGATACCATTCCATTGATTCCAATCCAGCCATTATTATGAGCGGTCCTCCCTTCACCAGCCTCCTCTGATGTATTTAACATTAGGCTGTAGCTGTAACACAACAAGTTTGTGACAGATAACCAACTGAGGCAACAGTACCACCGTGTGGCATACATATGTAGATGCCTCTACAGACGTGGTGATGAGATATGGAAATGTGATCATGATAGGTGGACATTAAGACTATTCACTATTACATTGAAATGTAACAGTATTTTAGCAAGGAGGTATTCAGGAAACTTACTTACCCAGAGCACTTTGGATTAGCACAGTAATCAGAGCAATGATGAGAGTAACGACAGATATATAAACCTGGAAGACAGGATTTACAGGATCACATTTTCACTTCCATTAGACAACTTTGAAATTGTCTTGCATTTTATTTTGTTAAAAACCATGAGCTATCCCACTGGGCAAAAAACAGCTTGAATCAACGTTGTTCCCACGTCATTTCAACCAAAATAATCAATGTTAAGATGTTGGATCAATGTGGAAAACAGATTGGATTTGCAAAAAGTCATCAACGTAAGGCAATTTCGTCTGTTTTTCACCCAAATTTTAACCTAAATCCAATGACATGACGAGATTTGTTGATGATTCCACGTTGAATTCAAAGTCAGTTGACAACTGTTGAACTGACGTCTGTGGCCAGTAGGATGTGACTGATAAAGACATTGTCATCACATGATGAGCAGGAGAAACCCCGATCCTTGTCATACTTAAAGATAAAGGCTAACCAGTGACAGCTGTATAGGGTCTTGAGTCATTTTTCTCCAGGATTTTCCCATGCGGACTCTGAGTAGAGCTAAAGTACATGGTGTCAGATCTTCATCTTCATCCAACTCTACACATCTATGAGGGAAAACAGAACAAAACAGAAACAAAGCATTGGCATACGCAGTCTATTATTCATTAGTCATGATGAGTGTGATATGATTCTGCTAAGTAGAGGGGAAGTACCTTTGTAAGAGTCTCTCCACCACAATGTCCAGCCCATCATGAATTGATATATTTAATCTGTCTCTGATGATCAATGGGACATCATGCCCCTCTTCTGCCAAAACCACCAACTTATATATTCCCTGAGGGTTCATAAGGAAAAAATCATTATAAGAACAGTAATCAAAAACATGCAAACTGACATGTATGAATGCATTGTAATTCTGATTACTGTTACTTTTATAGAAGGCTCAAAGATTCTGGAGGCTTAATAGTAGTAAGTAAATGACAGTGATAATACACTGTAAGACACCTGAGAACTGCCTGCCAGGGCTGCTCTGCTGTACAGTGATATAGCCTGATCAACAGCTCCTAGCCTGCTGCTTGAGTAGTAGTAGTCTCCCATCTTCAGCAAACCTGGAACCAGAGCGATAGCCCGAGGGTCAGTCTGTGCCATCATGCCAACTCATTGTCACTCTTTGTAATGCCAAATGTTTGGCTTGACAATGAAAGCAATGGAGTTGGAAAGAGCACAAATAGATCTGGGACCAGGCTAACAGAGAAACAGGTGCTTTATGTAAACTAGCTTTTCCACTACTGACTAGAGGCTGTGATGACACTGTAGGACAGGAACTCACCAGAATCATGTGGGGCATAGTTCATTGTGGAATGGTTATAATACCTCCATTGACAATCATAGCTCTGCTTCAACTCCTGCAATTAAAAAAGAGTGGTAACTCAGGTGTATCATATGATTTATGGTAATGCATGTCTCTCTGTCAAGGCCCTGGGGTGTCTTTGTGTGTCTCTCAAAGAAATGTGTCACCAAATCTGAACTAATTGGCTTTAGAAGAATATGAGAGATGCAGTATCTTTCCATGAGAAAATAAGAATTCAAATGCCAGACTCCTTACCTCACATAGGTAGGCAACATTATTCTGGGCCACTCCCAAACCTGTTTCAGCGGCAAGGGCATACCTGACCAGAGCCTCGCCCCTTTAGGAACAATACAGAAAAAAAGCTACAACAATACAACAAGCTAATATTAACCCATACCCATGTACACACACACACACACAAACACTGTAACATCAGTAACTCGATTTGACAAATCAAATGAATATGAGGGAAATTGGACTGATGAACTAGAGTCTATTTTGCTTCTCTCACCAGGAGCCCTGGAGGTAGGCTTTGAGAGCCTCTCTTACAATGTATCCCAGGTAACCATTCTGCTCACAGATCTGTTTCAGCATGCTGGAGGGCAGGACAACATAATACATAAAACAAGTATTGAATCAGAGGAGGTTCATCACATAATGAAATCAACAAAGTATTGTTATTATCATGACATCATTATTACCGTAAAACAACAGAAAGTACACATTTGGTACAGAACACCAAGGACTACAATAAGCTCAGTGACTAAAGGTTAACTCTTACTCTGACGCATCAGCCCTGATCTATGATATTTTTGTGACACTAACAGCTTCATCTGGGGATTCATAAGACATGAGTACCTAAGCACTACGCAGGGTCTCTCACTCTAAGCATGCTGTGACAGTGGCACTTATTTTTAGATATGCAAATACACAGGTCCTTGAATTTGTCCAGCATTTAGTCAGATGACACTTTTTTCTGCAGGCTACCCTCTGGTGCAGTGGACCATACACAAGTTTTCTTCACTCCCTGAGCTGAACAGATAAGAGACTTACATCACAGCCCTCTCTGTGTCCCGGGAGACCCCTTCCAGGTTTCCTGTGGACAGGTACCAGGCTGCCTCCACCGCCCCGTCCACGTGACCATATAGGGACGAGTTTAGGAAGAGATGGAACGCAGCGGTCTGGGGAGTACAGAAAACACAATGAGTATTAGACCCTTCATAAATGTGTCAAAGGCTTTCAACTTAAAACTCAAGTTGATTTTAAAAAGGATGGGTGAGGTTGGTCCTACCTCATTATTTTCTGGGTTGTGTGGGTTCTTCCCATTTAAGTGATACACTCCCAGGTTAAACATGCCGTCATGACTGCCATTGTGGGCAGCCTGTTCAAAGTACTTGTAGGCAGTCTTGTAGTCTCTCAGTATGGTGCTGTAATACCATCCCAGCCCATTCAAGGCTTGGACTGAACCCTAGCGGTCAGAGATGCACACAAGACACATTAAAGGCAAACACACGTAGACACACATAAACATACACCACAAGGTAGAGTATTACAGCACACATACCTTGGCTGCAGCTTTCTCCAATATCTGAAGACCCAGAGTCATGTTCCTCTTTACCCCCTGTCCCTGGAGAGACCATTATCAATCAGTCCTCTAATCAGTCTACACACACACAACACATATCTGGCAATATTGAAGTCCTATATCCCCTACTTACACAAGACATGATGCTTACCTTAAATAATAAGATAGAGTACTCATACATGGCTGCAGGATCCTCCAGCTCCATGGCACTTTTAGCGTACCACTTAACTGCACTCCCAATGTCCTTAGAGACACCATTTTGACCCCAGAATAGAAGCTTTGCTAGAAGTTTCTGCATAAATTAAGAGTTGTGTCATTTTCAGATTAATTCCCTTGGATCATTCCTAACTTGACGTAAAAGACATTTCTAAGTACTTTAGTCTAGACTAAAAGCGCAATGATTTTTAAGTATTTTGATATATACTGTACCTGTGATTCAACGTCTCCTCTGTCAGCTTGAAGTTTGATATACTGAAAGGTGTCACCTGTCTCATGAGTTAGGCTGTTCAGGTGGTCCTCGTTGCTTATAAGAATGTGCTCAGTGATATATTGCTTGGGGTGAGAGGAAATGTATGGTTAACAGTTATACTAATGCAACAGTACAACTAAAGTTCCTCAAGTCCTTTTTTTTTATAAATTCACCTGATTCCCCAGTACCCGCCCTTGGTCAATACTGGTCTGTGCCCCAACATTGGAGTAGTAACTGTATGCCATGTCAAAGTCTTTGGGGAACCCGTCAATTCCTTGTGTGTGTTTGTAGCCCAAATGCATGAGGGCTAAACGGTCATCTCCCAGTGCACCAATCAGACTGTAGACATGACCCTGGAATATACAGAGGTCATAACAAGGTCACTCATCATGGGTCTGGGGTCACATACAGCTCATGACAAAAGTGGCATTACCAGTGATGAGGTCAGGTGACTGGTCACTACCTGCTGTTGGTCCACAGGGGCCCCCAGGCCAGCCAGGTGGATGGTGGAGAGCAGCAGGGAGGCGTGGTGGTAGCCATAGCAAGAGGACGTCTGCAGCAGGGCTATCAGGGAGGAGGAGGTGGTGGTGTCCATCTGGTTGCTCCCTCTATTGGACAGTCGATTCACTACATGCTCAAACAATCTTCTTCCAAGGTAAAGGGGTGTTCTCCTGTTCTTAGTTCCTACAGGTATCAATGGAGTAGATATTGTAAATGTAACCAAGAATATGTGAGGTGCAGTCAAACACTACCTGCAGGTGGTGTAGGTTTAAGTACATAAGGCACCTGTATGAAATGGGTCGCCTACCTGTGGTGAAGTCCTTTGGCTGGGTCTCTAAGAAGGTGAAAAGTGCACGGTGCTTCTTCTGTGCTTCCCAGGTCCATGCCTGTCTACATGTATTCTGTTCAAACCTTCTCCATAAACTGATGTAGTGAGAGTGACACAAACCTGAAAAATCTAACTCAGTCAGATCTGGTTTCTCCATAATAATGTGGCATAAAACTCCCCAGACTCCATAGTCACAGTGCTAGGGTTTGCCTTCAAGACACAGATCCATTTGGTGTTGGCACACCACTAACACAGATGACTAAACATGAATCTACACAGTATAGCGCTCACCTGTCATAAAGACTTCCTGGTTGTGTGTCACAGCCTGAAGAAAGGCTGCAGTGACTTCTCTGATCTCATCACACTCTCTGTGAGTCTTTTCCAGGCCCTCTAATGTCTTGCCAGGGGAAAGGAAGTTGATCACCTGTAATATATTTAACTGTCATAATACTGTAACAACATGAACATATACCTCTTAACACAGTAGTACAGTAAGGCCTATATAGTACATTTCTGTACATTTTCGTTTCTCATATTGAACAATTATTTAAAAAAACATTTGGACACATACCTTTTCTGTGCCCAAACGATAGTATTTGATTGGTCCAAAATAGCCATGGAAACCTGGCATGAACCTGCCTCCTCCAATCACAAAGTATCCACCAGTGTCATTGTAATGGATGTCACTCTGAAAGCTGCAAAATATTCAACACTCAACATTCGAAAGAAATATTGACACTAAGTTACGTAAGCCCTCGTCAAGGCATTTGGTGCAGTTTGAAGTGTTCTAGTCTTTAAAAAAACCAAGTTCACTCCAATCCCTTTTCTGTGTTTACATATCAAAATATTTATGTCTAAAGAAAGTTTGTAATTATCCAAAAAGCTTTGATGGCTTACTCAAATGTGTGTGTGTGCTCCACCATTCCTTCCGATGTCATTTCAGGTTTAACTTGCAGTGTCACCTGAAAGACACACAAGACATAAATTCATAATCATAGCCCCAAAACTCCAAACTCCAAAATATAACGTCTGTATAAATACCATGATTTGAAAAGATGGGAAGTAGATTCCGACATGGGACTTTAATGATATAACCCATTCCTAAATGTAGCTCCCTATGCTACCATTTGTGTCTCTGATGTACTGTATGCTTATGTTGTTGCTGTATGAACACTGAACAAAAATATAAACGCAACATGTAAAGTGTTGGTCCCATGTTTCATGATTTGAAATAAAAAATCCCAGACATTTTCTAAACACACAAAAAGCTTATTTTTAGTAACAACTTAGTAAAATCTTTTCAATTGATGCATGTTGCATTCATATTTCTGTTCAGTATATCTTGCTGGTGACAAATCCAATTTCCCATCATTGGAATAATAGTTTATTCAATTCAATTGTATGGTACCTTAGAGCCTTTTATGAAGCAGTCTAGTCTGATCCAGGTCCAGAGAGGCAGAGCTGTGTGGGCTCTGAATGCCTGATCTCCCCCAGACACCACACGAACCTGAATTATGATATCTCCTAAACAGTAGACAGTACTTTATTAAATCATAAGACAGACATCTACCATAATGCATGCTGATATCCAATCATAACACTACCTACCGCTCAAGGACACAGCAGCTTGATCACATTCACAGCCCAACAAGTATCAAGTGAGACCGAAACAGAACAGATACACACTGACATCCTATCAAGGGAATCCACAACAAGCTTCCATGCTATGCCTCACCTGTGTTAGTGAGCTGCATCAGAGGAGTGTCGTATTTGCTGTTCTGATCAACATGATGGATGATTCCACACAGTTTCTTGTCACACCACTGCACCAGAAAGACCCATATAGAAACTGTGATACTGGGGAAAGGGAGATTAATGAGATCTTTCACATTCCATTTTCTGTGTCACTGTTCCATAGCTGCCGCAGGGAGGAGGTTTAATGAATTTGTGTAGTTGTAATCTGTGATTACATCTTGATTCGATTTTAGAGTATGCATCCATCCTTAAGCATCCATAAAGCATGCCCACTGGTATCATCTTCTACATAGGTTTTTTTGCTGATCTTTCAAAGCATTGTTTAAAGCATGTAGACAATAAAGAACTGTAGCATACAGAAATGTATATGCTAAGTGAAGCAAAAATGGAAGTGAAATGAGCAGCATTGAAAAGACAGAGATTTTTCTGTAACTGACCTAAGGAGGTGCATGGAGTCAGAAACATCAGATGACTGAAACTATCATTTTAAAAATGCTAAATCATGGACCCTTTTAGTTGAACTTTAAATGAACTCACTTCGTAAGGGAGGTCACAATATATTGTATAATTAATTTGGCATTATACTGGTTATAAATATTCATGTTTATGTGAGTCATTCCAGGTGACATTGTCAGTGCACTTGCAGAGAGTTGTTGTCCACAAGACTATCCAAAGGATCAGTTCTCAGGATAACGTAGGGAAATGTGTAATGAATGCAAATAAATACTATTTAGAGGGAAGTTAAATCCAAACCTGGGCTGCTCCACAGTGAGGACACGATCTCTCTCAAGATCTCTGTTCGTGAAAGGGTGGATCTTGCGAATCACTCCAAAACTCTTTCCAGTGCTAACCATTGGAAATGTCAACAAATCCACAGTGTCTACAAATCAATTAAAGAAAATATTAGTATAGACTACAACTATAACAAGGACTGAGAATACCTTCTTTAACAAAATAAATGTCAGTATTTTTCTTTCAATGTCTCAATTCACTGGCACCAAACTGTTTATCACAAAGTGTACGTGACAGCAATGTGAGTCTAATTGTAACACACACATATAGTACAAAACATGATTGGTTGATTGAGACCAGACCTGACTCATGTGGGCACTGGCGGATTCTGTCTCTGGTCAGCTGCCACATAAGATCAGCCATCCAGGAGGGGCACCCAGGATAAAGTCTAGCAGGACTCTCAGAGGGAAGTATTGCCTGAAGCACTTTGAACGTCCTCACCAGGGACCCATTGTATGTGCTGGTCCTATTCACATGGCCTTTGTCTCCTTTGCCTTGCTCAAGGTGGTCCAACCAGGCTCGAACCATCACATTATGGACGTCCAATGTGCGCCTCATGATGTCTGGAGGGAACCTAAGCTTCACTGGATGGGTCCTGGGGACATGGAGGCGTCTGTGGTTGGTCCATCTCCTCCTGAAGACAACCGCTCCTGTCTTGGTCTGTGTGGAGACCACCACCTCCACTCCCACCTCACAGGCCCTGGAGCACTGGTAACTAACTTGGACCACTGAGCCATGCATCACTATGTCTGGGACCAAGTCAAACTGTATGGAATCGCCATGCAGCACTGAGCTCTCTCCAGCTGGGGATGAGGAGGAAGGCATGGTGTGGGATGAAGACTTACATAGTGCCTGGTCGAGATGAAGAAAATATAGGTGGAAATTAGCTGGATTCAACAGTAACGTTATGTCCATTGCATAGCATGCTTGCTTAAGGTGTTCAGAAGACCTCTCATTGAACGGTTTACTATAATAAATGGGTAATGTCTCTAGTGTATTTTCCCTTTATAAAACCAAGAAAACTTAAATAATGAGTAAAGCCTGGGGGCATTTTCCTCACTCTAACTTGTTTGTAAGATTAATTCTGAGATGCCTCCAGGCAGCTCTGGTGACTTTCAGTGTGTTATGCCTGGAATATAATCACTTTTGTTGGAATTTAAGACTGGTAAAATGCATATTGATACAGATTTAAATTGCTGAAAATGGCCAAAAGCATCGTTGGCCTAGTCTGGTATGTAAATATTAAACATCACATTTAAAACGAGGTCAGCTAATGACCAGGCGCTAAATGTGGCATTTGTGGATATTAGTTGTGAGTTGTTATGTGTGGTGGTAGTCTGTAAACTACAGACAAATATTTACACAAGTTTGCAATTTATTCAAATAGACTTCCGTTTACATAGCCATAATCATTATCCTTGTATTAGATACTCAATTATTTATATTTCTTACCATCGACAAAACAATTACAACAGTGACAGCATGTCCGCAAAGGTTAAAACTTTCAAAAACGTTCATTTTCAAGTGTGAATTTCATACAATCCTTCACGATTTCTTTTAGGACTATATCGAATGTTATTTAATGTTCAAATCGTGGTTATAATTGTATTAATGTGATAAATGACATTAATCCAAATACAGCTTTCTGTTGCGTTGCCTCGTCATTCCTCACTTCCGTGATACAGGTGGAGCTATGTGGAAGCACCTGTTCTGCAGGTGGAGCCTATTACGCCGTGCAAAATTAGCCTGACGACACACTAAATCATTCCGCTACTCTGTCGTTCGCTACATACTTTATAGTAAACCTGTCGGACACAGCCCCCAACAGAGCCAGTGACCCTTTAGCGAGGTTGTGCAAAGTGGTAAAAAAAAGAATTTATTAAACATCCCATAAACATCATTGGATACATTTCTAGGCAGTATTTCAGCAACACGTTTCTCCTCATACATCATAATCTCACAGCACCAATGTTCTATAAACACCAGGAAATCAGTTGATCACACGATAAAGCCAAAGACAGTAGTGTGAAGACAAGCAGAAAGTGTTTCTACAACAGAAATCCCCGATCACACTTGTAGGTGATGTCTTGGCTGTGCAGAATCACATCAACTGCGCATATGCAAGTCTTCAAATCCTATGCACTCCTTCGATATAAAGTTGTTTTTGACGCAAATGGTAATGTGTCAGTTTGTCACTTTCACGAGGTTGGAGTAATAACATGTTCAACTATGTACAACATTTGGTCGAATCTAGGTTGTGCCTTTAGATTTTGAAAAATGTACAACAAGGAAGAATTGTTCACTTCTCTCATTGACTTCTCAAACCCATGCCTGGTCTGTTTCGCAATCGTTCCCGGAAGTCTCGCGATGTTGCGCTTCTGGGTTTAGAAACTCTGTGATAACATTTACTGTCCTTGGCTGTCCTTACCTTCAGGAGCCTGGCGTCAATATTATCAACAGATATGAACTATGAGTCTACCATTCGAATTTAAGACCCAATTTAGCACAAAGACACTGGCAGAACAAAGACTTACAGAAAGAGAGAAATACAGTCCCTAGTGAAAGTCTACACACCCCTTGCAGTCTAAATATTATTATTATTTTTTTTGCTGCCTTAAAATTACATCTCAGAGAATAAATTAGATTTTTTTCCTACTGAACTACACAATTTACTCCACATTTTCTAAGTCAAAGAACAAATATAGAACACTTTCCAAGGTCACACATTGCTTTCCAGTACATTTCTCATTAGGAGAACCAAAATTCAGACAATCGATACTTCAGAAAAGGTAGGGGCAAAAACAAACAAAATGGCCAGGCCTTAATTGGGAGCTCCCTTAATGGCCGGTTTGGGTACCTTTATTGAGCTGCAGAATTTCACTAACTGCTCTCTCAAGGCAGCAGGCCTCAGGAAGCATTTCAAATGGAGTGATACAGAATAATTGTTAAACTCATCAGAATACTGGGTAGGGGACACCACATCCTCTCCTGGAAGATTTTTTTATTTTTTATTTGTTTTCAGTATGCAAAATCTTAATCAGTCCAAAAAAGTCAATATTCGCTATTACTAGGCCAATGTACATCCCTCTCTTTTCTAATCAATCTTACTGCATTATGTCAAGAAGCCTAGATAAAACCATACACATACTCAGACACAGGGTCCCATTAAGCAAATAGGAACCTACTAAAGTAAAACAATCCCAGAGCTCCTTTCACTTGTAATCTTATCGTCTAGACCTGCTGCATTGACGTATGGCTTGAGTTTTTACTTTCTGTCCCTGGGAGATCAAAGTCAAAATATGAAACCTGTTGTTTTAACAATTCTGCTAGGGCCTGAAAAAGTTGGTGCTGGCTTGTCAGCTCTTTTTGTTTCACAACCCTTGTACTAAAAACATTTCTTTGGATCTATTTAATTACATTTTCAAATAAAATCTTATTGGTCATGTACACATATTTGCAGATGTTATCGCAGGTGGAGCGAAATGCTTATGTTTCTAGCTCCAAAGGTGCAGTAATACATAATACAAAGCAATACACACAAAACCAAAAAATAAAAATAAACACATTAAGACATTTTGCATTGTGTTCCACACAATGGAAACAGAACATTTTTATATGAAATTACCGTCTTACTTAAATCACTGGAGTTATTAAAACTAATCGAATTGAGAAATAATTAGAAATCATGTCAGATTGACAAAAACTGTTACAGTGATGCTTGTACGAACTCGACCCAGTCGCAGAGAAACACAGCAAGCAGAGGTAAGAGTAAATCCAGATCTTTACTGAAAGTCTTGACAGAAACAAGGCAACAGCACAAGAGTACACTAAACAAAACAAAACATAAGACCTAAGCAAGGATCCAGGCCAACAGAGGAACCTAAAAAGCCAGGCAACCAGGTGAACAGAGAGGGCAATCAAACACAGGTGAAACCAATAAGAAACAATCAAGGTAAACTGGAAACAAGGTATGGGTGCCCTCCAGCAGTAACCCAAGGAAACTCAAAATAAAAACAGAAACTGTGACAGGAACGCTCCCTCAAGGAACGGCTCCTGACGTTCGACCAGGGGTAGCTGAACGGTGACGGAAGTCCCGAATGTGTCCAGTGTTCAGAATGTCCTGAGCCGGAACGCAGGATCACTCATCAGGACCGTAACCCTCCCAGTCCACGAGATACTGAGTCCCACGCCGGAACTGACGACTGGAGAGGATGCGTCACACCGTGTAGGCTGGCCCGCTATCATGCGAAGTGGAGGTGGAGACCGAGGGGCCGGAACACCACAGCCTTGAGTCTGGAGATGTGGAAGGTGAGACGAAGACGCTAGGCCACTGGATTGATGCGTCATAGAACCTTGAATGGCCCAACGTACCAGGGTGTCAACTTCCTAAATTCCACGTGTAGAGGCAGATCCCTAGCAGACAACCAGACTATCTGGCCTGGACGCAGGTGGTGACTCGAGCGACGATGAAAGTTGACCTGTCGTTGAACCCGAGCTAAGGACCTCAGGAGTGCTGACCGAGCCCTCTTCCAGGTCCGGCGGCAATGAGAGATGAGAGGTTGAGCAGAAGGGACCGCCACTTCAATCTCCTGATCTGGAAACAGAGAAGGCCAGTAACCGTACAACACCTGGAATGGTGACAGGCCAGTGGAGGAACACTGGAGAGTGGTGTGCGTACTCCACCCAGGGAAGGTGCTGAATCCAAGTGGTGGGGTTGGCAGACACACAGCACCGTAAGGCGGTCTCCAGATCCTGGTTCACCCGCTCTGTTTGACCGTTGGACTGAGGATGATAGCCCGAGGACAAACTGGCTGATGACCCCAGAAGAGTACAGAATGCCCTCCAGAATCTGGAGTCAAACTGGGGTCCCCGGTCGGAGACGACGTCCAGAGGAAGTCTGTGAAGGTGAAAAAAATGCTGAATGACTAGCTTAGGCAGCGGAATGAAATGTCCCGCCTTGGAAAAGCAGTCCATAATGCCAGGTTGACAGTGTGGCCCTCTGAGGATGGAGACCCGTGATGAAATCCAGAGAGATGAGACCAGGGTCGAGAAGATGTTGGCAGCAAATGAAGAAGCCCCAGAGGCTGCTGACGTGGAGTCTTGTTCCGGGCACATGCCGGACAGGCAGCCACGAAGGTTTGAGTGTCCACCTCCACCGAGGGCCACCAAAACCTTCTCAAACTCTAGCGTTTGCTGCCCTCGCGGATGAGAGGTGAGACGTGACGAGTGAGCCGACTGAAGTACCTTGGACCGTGCCCAAAGAGGAACAAAAGGTATGTTAGAAGGACAGCCATCAGGAACTGCCTCTCTACCTTGCACCACCCTCACTACAGTCTATACCCCCAGGACACCGGCGTGAGGATGAGCGACCTGGGGATGATGGACCCAAGCGACTGATCCTCACTGGAGCTGGGAAACTGGCAAGACAGAGCATCCGGCTTCACGTTCTTAGACCCTGGACGGTAAGATAACGTGAATCTGAACTGAGTGAAGAGCCCAACGAGCCTGTCAGGGACTGAGGCATTTAGCCTCCTGAATGTAGGCCAGGTTCTTCTGAGGCACTTTCCACTCTGGAGAGAAGGCACAGTGATGAAGCTTTTGGTCTTTAGCCGAGCACTGAGACAGAACCGCACCCACGTCAGAGGCATTCACCTCTACCACGAAGGGAAGAGAAGGATCCACATGAATTAGAATGGGTGCAGAAGAAAACTGACGTTTCAGGTCCTGGAATGCCTTCTCAGCAGCAGAGGTCCAGCTTACATGCCCAGCCGAGCCCTTCGTGAGCACTGTCAATGGCGCTGCCTAGCTTAGTGAAGTCTCTCACAAATCTCCGGTAGAAGTTAGCAAAACCCTCAGAACGCTGGACTTGCTTGACAGTGCTGGGCCGTGGCCAGTTGACCACAGTTTCTAACTTTTGGGAGTCCATCTGTACACAGCCTTGAGACATGATGTACCTCAGGAAGGAGATCTGAGGAACGTGAAACTCACACTTTCCAGCCTTAACAAACAAGTGGTGAGAGAGGAGTCTTTGAAGGACCTGGCGAAGATGAGGATGTCATCCAGGTAAACAAACACGAACTGGTGAAGGAAGTCGCACAGCACATTATTAACTAGGGCCTGGAAATTGGCTGGAGCATTAGTAAGTCCAAACAACATGACACAGTACTCATGTCCATTTGGGGTGTTGAACGCTGTCTTCCACTCGTCTCTCTGTCTGATGAGCACCAGATTGTATGCGTTCCGTAAATCAAATTTTGAGAAAACAGTAGCTCCCTGGACACTCTCAAAAGCTGATGACATAAGAGGCAGAGGGTAATGGTTCTTGATGGTAATGTTATTCAAACCCCGGTAATTGATACAGGGACGTAATCCCCATCCTTCTTCCCAACAAAGAAAAAACCCGCTCCTGCAGGTGACGTGGACGGCCGAATAAAATCAGCCTCCAGCGCCTCCTTAATATAACTGTTCATGGCTGCAGTCTCTGGGCCTGAGAGAGAATACAGCCCTCCTCTCGGGGGAGTAGTGCCAGGCAGGAGGGCGATGGCACAATCGTAGGACCTGTGAGGAGGCAGTTCGCTGGCCCTTTCACCTGAACCAGATCCCAGTAATCCTGAGGTACGCGGGAAAGAACAGGCTTGTCATCCCCCGGCCGGAGGAACAGGAGCATTGGAAGCCTCCAGATGAGCAGAACCGGAAAGATGAGGAGAGAGTTACTGGCAGGTGAGCTGGCATGAAGGATTCAGAACTCTACCCGAGGGCCAGTCAATTTGAAGATTATGGATAGAAAGCCACAGATGTCCAAGAACCAGGGGAAGCTCAGGAGAGTCCACCAGATGTAACAGGATAAGCTCCACATGGTAATCCAGATCTCGTAGCTGAATAGGTATGGTGAGTTGTTTCACCTTCCCAGGTTGACCATCCAGCACTGTGACTGACATCGGAATATCTAGCTTGGTGAGAGGCAGTCCCTGTTAGCGAGCTAATGTGGGATCCAAAAAACATCCGGTAGCCCCAGTCTATGAAAGCAGGAATGTCCAACTGCCCATTGTCCCACCGCAGTTTGGCCGGAAGCAAGGTGCGTACCATGTCGGCAGCTGGAGACTGTATCTGACTCGCCAGTATTCTCCCGTCTACTGACAAGTCATCCCGTTTCCCGTCAGCTCGGGACAGGAGGCACAGAAGTGTCCAGACTGTCCACAGTAAAGACAATGTTGCTCGTTAATCCTGCGCCTTCTCTCCAGAGTGGAAAGTGAGGCATTGACTCCTCTGAAGGATATGAAGGGGAACCAGAGCCGAATTGAGAACTCTGAAGGTGTACAGAACAAGCAGACGAGGCATAAGGTAGAGGAACAACCGAAGAATTGACTCCCTCAGTGGGACCCGGACCACTGGAGACCACTCGGGACCCCGCCGTCCTCTCACGACAACATTCCCGAAGCCAGTTGTCAATCCGGCTGGCCAGAACGATGAGCTCATCCAGAGTGTCAGGGTTGTCCCAGGAAGCCAGTTCATCCTTGAGAACCTCGCTGAGTCCGTTCAGAAAGGCTGAGTGAAATGCCTCTGTATTTCAGATCTCATCAGCAAGCAGCCGAAAGTCAATGGTGTAATTCGCTACGCTCCGGCTGCCCTGCTGAAGCACAATGAGTCTTTGAGCAGCATTCCTGCCACTGATGGGGTGATCAAAAACCCTCATCTCCTGGGTGAAGCTTTGCCAATTAAAACAAATGTCTGATTGCTGCTCCCATATGGCCGTGGCCCAGCCCAGAGCCCGTCCTGAGAGAAAGGAGATGACGTATGCCACTCTGGAACGCTCTGTGGGAAACATTGATGCCTGCAGCTCAAAGACCAAAAAACATTGGAGCAGGAACCCACGACACCTCACGGGATGCCCCTCATAGCGCTCCGAAGACGCTGAGCTGGTAGGGAGTGGAGGGTTAGGAACAGCCACAGGTGCAGCAGCGGTTGCTCCAGACTGTCCTGTCTGCAGAGCAGACACAAGAGTTATTAAATAATCCGACAATGTCTGCAGCCGCGCCTCATGGTGGCCAATCACAGTTCCATGGTGGGTGAGAGCCGACCGTAAATGGTGGAGTTCGGCATGTTCCTCAGACGATTGAAAAATCTCTGCTGGGTCCATTGTTGGCTTAGGTCTACTGTTACAGTAATGCTTGATTGAACTCGACCCAGTCGCAGAGAAACACAGCAAGCAGAGGTAAGGGTAAATCCAGATCTTCTTGACAGAAACAAGGCAACAGCACAAGAGTACACTAAACAAAACATAAGATCTAAGCAAGGATCCAGGCCAACAGAGGAACCTAAATAGCCAGGCAACCAGGTGAACAGAGAGGGCAATCAAACACAGGTGAAACCAATAAGAAAAAATCAGGGTAAACTGGAAACTAGAAACAAGATAAGGGTGCCCTCCAGTGGTAACCTAAGGAAACACACTCAAAATAAAACAAACTGACAAAAATGCATCCTATTCAATTATTCATATACCCTACGTATGTTAAACATTTTCCACTGTGTCTCTTACAGCCTGTTTGAGTTCACAACGCCAGGGGCACATCTTATCTTTCACCCAAACACCAGATGTGCTGGGGAGGGAGAGGAATGGCGACCTCGATCTCTCTATTCGATTAGGTGCGTAATAAAATCAAACGATGGAATGCTGTCAACACTTGATCTTTTCAAATTACTAAGATATTGCATTATTAAAGTGTTTGCTGAAAGCTACTAATAACATATTACTATGAACCATACAGTCAACACTCATTTCACTTGCCTTCAACTGATAGACCATGATGCATGAGATGTTTAATAAAGTATAATTGATGTGATTTATTTTTGCCCCTCTGCACAACATCGCTTCAGGGTCACTGGCTTTTTTTCCTGTTCAGTACAATTATTCAATAGAGTAGATTAGTTCCATGAAGTCTATTTACCTTCTTTATATCATTCTTCATTTTCTGGCCTGGAACACTTGGAGGACGAATGTGTCTGTCTCCCTGTCTGTCTATTTTGTCTAATAAACCTTTATAGAATTTGTTTTCCTTATCCTTGTATATAGAATTTCCACACCTTGGACAAATTCACGATTCCTGACCAGTGTAGCCTACTTTTTTTAACACAGGTGTGCAAGTTTTTGGCTCACCAATAGGGGGATAGACTGAACTACAGACACATAATCTCATTTCATCAATCTAAATCAACACCAGTACAATCAGCATACCAATATGATTTATGAGACAGGTATCGTGTTCAAAAGCACAGTTTTTGATGACTGGCGTGGCTTACTCCACACTTTTTATGCGTCCCAGTAATGAGGTAATGCAATGCTATTGATGTCATGCTACTTGTTTGGACAATACAACATCATTTACTATATAAAAAGGATGTGATTTATTACATTTAGGTCAGTGCATCCCCTATCACAGAGACAAACAGACCCGACCTGGACTCTCAAAGAAAAAACATAAGAATAAATGATTAACAGTGGAGGGGAATTAAATATGGATAAATAGGTTACTTTACATATTGAGGGACACATTTTTCAATGGCATTACAGGATCTGTGTGGTTTCAAGGACTCTAGATGGAATTTTCCAGCTTCACATCGCATGGCCCAGGAAGACACCTCCATGCTTTTTGGGAAGAGAACCAGAGATATATCAAGCAGGGGATTGTCGTGGAGCAACAGTGAGAGCCCACTGCATCTTTATATACCAGCTGCGGAATACCTCAGTGAAAGCCCGATACAGTTTGGCCAAATCAACCCCAACACTGCACCAAACCATATCACCCCCCTTCACCAGGACTCAATCCTACCTTTCCTCTCTTTTCCTCCTGGCTTTCCTCCCTCCTCCTCTCCCTCTGTGCCTCTGCCTTTCCCCATGTCTCATGGCACCACCACCCTGGCCTTCATGTTCCAGGGGGGAGTGATAGCTGCAGCAGACACACGGTCCAGCTGCAACGGGCTGGTGGCCTGCCCGGCCTCCCAGAAGATCCTGCCTGTCCACTCCCACTTGGTGGGCACCACCTCAGGCACATCCGCCGACTGTGCCCTATGGAAGAGGATCCTGGCTCGGGAGCTCCGGCTTTACCAGCTCCGCCATGGCAGAAGGCTGTCCACAGCTGGTGCTGCCAAGCTACTAGCCCACATGCTGCACCCGTTTAAGGGCACTGAGCTGTGTGTGGCAGCCACTCTGTGTGGTTGGGATGGAGGTGAGGTGGAGACATGTCCTCTTGAGCATGGCAGCAAAGGGGCAGATCAGCAAGAGAACAGATCAAAGGTGGGGAGTGAAACAGATGATCTGGCAAAGACATCAGAAAGTGACTCAATCTCTCAAGCAGAGGCACGGGGAAAGAATCCGTGCCTCTCACCAGCCATGAGTCGGCAGGACTGTTCTGCTGGAGGTAAACAGCTGGTGCTCTCTGGCCCCAGCTTGTACTATGTCTGCAGTGATGGGACTCGCCTGCAGGGAGCGCTGTTCTCTGTGGGCTCTGGCTCGCCCTATGCCTACTCTGTGCTAGACGGAGGGGTACGGTGGGGGCTGACAGTGGAGGAGGCCATTTCACTGGCCAGAGAGGCTGTGTACAGGGCCACACACAGAGATGCATACTCTGGGAACTGTGTGGATGTGTACCATATCACCTCACATGGGTGGACTCGCAGGGACAGAGAGGAACTGAGAGAGGAGTATTATAGAGAGAAGGAGAGAGAAAGAGTGAAGGTGAAGGAAAGGAGGGAGAAACAGGAAGGAGTGGAAGATGGGCAGAACAGTGGTGGAAAGAAGTGAAACTAAAGAAGGCAAAGGAGAGGAGGAAAGAAAGGCTTAGAAGAAGAAAGAAAATAAGAAACTTGTAAGGTACCAATAACTGTACCCTACAGGGTTTTACTGAGATTGTTTGTAGACCGATGAATATTGATCCTTTTTGTAAACATCAGAGGTCATGTGTTAATTTATGTTCAAAACCAGATTATGTACTATATTATTCACATTAAGTATTGATAGAAGTGTAGTGCTTGATTTAGAATTTAGTCTTGAACCACAATGACGTTGAATTAAAAACATATTTATTTTGGAGAATTCATCAGATAAATAATTTCGGAGAATTGCCAAGACGTCTCTGGAGGCATTAATGCAAGATGTACCTGGACTGCAGAAGGAAGGTGGACCACAACCTGGTCCTCAGCCTGCGTCTACCTTGTTTCCTGTGAATGGGACAAACACAGGGAGTCTGCGGAAAGGCTCATAGAGGTTGTGAAGGAAGCTCCTCTCCTCTGGGGTCGGCCGAGGCTGCAGGGCTGGATGAGGATGTGCAGGCCCTGTCCATATCGCTCCACATCCTGGAGGCTCTGCGCCTCTCAGGGGATAAAAGGGGCATGATCTGCCAGTAGAAAGAACTAAGGCCAAGAGGTCACTGCTGGGTGCGCCTGCATCTTATCAAAGGATATGGATGGTTCCTTGGGGTAGTATGGTTGAGACTTCCAAGACTTAACAGCCAGCAGCAGACAGGTAATCTCTGAAACTATCCATAAAAGGACAAGGAGGACATTGACACCCTCAAATTTACCAGTCTAAGAAGGTTGCGTGTCGATCCATAACCAGCAGATCTTTTGTCCATCCACAGCTGGTATTGTCCTCATATTTGTCTTTGACAAAGTCTGGGTTTGCTTTGATAGTTCTCCGTCTTTTACTGTAAATGTGGGTGGACTCCACCTTGTCTATATAGCCATAAGAAACATGTACTCACGCCTTTCCTCTTAATTTCCAATTTTCAAAATTAAGCTCTTGGAAAGTTTCTTGTCTTTATAAAATAAAATAAGAATTTAGAAGCATAATTCAAAAATCAAATTGTTTTTGACACATGCGTCGAATACAACAGGTGTAGATCTTACAGTGAAATGCTTACTTACAAGCCGTTAACCAGCCCTGCATTTTTAAGAAAAATACAACAAAACAATTGCCATGGAAACAGAACACAATACAGCTTTTATGACATTATAAGAACAGTGATTCATTGTTTAGGTATGTTGAGGGGAGAATGGGGAGGCGGGATAGGTTAATAATAATAATAATAATAATAATAATAATAATAATAATATGAATGTATTACATTTCTATAGCGCTTTTCATAGAATCTCAATCTCAAGAGCAAAAAAACAAACAAGCAATATATCATGACAGGTCAACCAAGGTTGAAGATGAGGTGAGGCTGTAAAATCCATAAAAGTCTTTTTTAAGGTAAATCAATCATACTGTGTGTTCAGAGATCTTCAGTACAGTAAACCTACATGTAATTTCTCTCAACAAATAAGAAATATGTATCATGAAGCCTAATACTGCATTTTCATCATTGTGAACCATCATATTTTCATAAAGCTTTTTCTTTATCATGTGTAAACAAACTTCTACCAAATAAGAACCCATAATGAAGTTCTATAATATCGAAATACCCTTTTCCTCTCTGCCTATAGACGGGTTGGTTGTTTAGCAACAAAACCGTCGTGCACAACTAGGGGGCAAAACAGACAGGGTTGGCTTAGATTGTTGACAACATATAAACTATATTTCGTCTCCAATGTTTATTGAATTTATTTTAAAATAAATGTGCACAATTAGCACTTGTTGTCTCTCAAATACATTTTTACAGTTGTTGGTTTGCTAGCGGACAAATGTTTTGCCATATTACCATCGACTTGACATCAGTCAAAGCATCTCAAAACAAGACATGGTATCAAGAACGAGCCACCTACGATTCCACACATGGCAGCTTCTTGACAATGTTGCTAGCTATTTGACCATTCAGAATCACAACAACACACAGACTTCTGCCCCATTGAAGCACGTGCATTGTTTTTGTAACCCATCATTATCTGACAATGAACTATGGGGGGTCATCCAAATATCTTAGTGGGGCCAAATACAGTCACTGGGTCATCTCTTAGAGATGAAGGACTCTAATGCCAAAATTCCCAATTTAGCATGGGCAGTCCCATTGAGGACTTTCACCATTTTGAAGTAGTCAGCTGTGTGCGATTTCCTATGTGTTAAAGAAGGGTCACATAATTCCACGCAGGTCATCAGGAGGGATCGGCATATGAATTATACTTGTAAGCAAACATTCCATAACTGCAGGTGGCAGTAAATCGCCAACCTTGGCTTTATACCGGTTCAAACAACACACTCGAAGTGGCAGTACGTACCCTTTAAGTTTGTTTACCAACCTATAGAAGTAGATGGCCTCAAAGACGGTGCCATGCTTTCACAGACGCCATAATGGGACAGATACAACACAGATAGGGTCCTGCAAAGCTATACAGAGGGTACTCTAGCAAACAAACAGCAGAGACCTGAGGACACCACGCCATAATGGAACTGAGTGAGAAGTGTTTGGTCTGATGCTAATTTGAAAGCCAAGAAAAAAAAGAAAAAAGAAAAATAAAGTACATTACAATGATATATTTTACTTTATGGGGACTGAATGCTGAGTTAAGGCTCCCAGGCTTGCAAGGAAAGACCAGATACAAATTCAATTGGCACTAAGGTGTGAAGTAAAAGGTGCTGAGGCCTTTGGGCCCAACAAGTGTCAGGAGTCTTTGAAGCATCCTCTGAAGCCCTCCTGCTGTTCAAAGACCGTTCACTGGAATTTTCTACGAGAAATCTGCCTCCAGAAATAAAAGCTTCTCCCAAGTGGGTGTGACACCTACTCCCGTTGCCTGCTGCACTGCTGCTTGGATTCCACCTGGCGATCTGTTCACCGTCTGCCCTGGCCTGTCTCCCCCTGTCTGGTACAGGTACCGCCACCACACTCACCACTCTCTCCCAAGCTTTCACTCGCCTCCAGCACACACGCACTGTTGGGGTGAGTGACTCTGAACTTACAATGGCTAGCCCCAACTCGTTATATATTTTTTTTAATTATTCTGCATTTTGCTATTTGCCTCATGACTCCTGCATACTTTGTTGACTACAAACTTTCTTTACCCAACCGTGGGACAGACTATGTATGTTCCCACATTCGGGACTCTGACTCTCTAATGGTTACTCAGACTTTTGGCCTCCCATCCTATTCTAACCACCTCTCGCAAACCCATGTTACCTGATAAAATTGCTGTACAATATGATCTTGTTGCCATCTGATGCACATTCAGATGTCATAAATCAGCACTGCAGAGCTCTCCCTGTCCTATGCCGTGCCTTGATTGTATTACTGTTAATGTTATCTGGAAATGTGCATGTACACCCTGGCCCATCTACTGTTGCTAGCCCCAATTCTGACTTGGGCTCTGATATCTGCTTCACTGATTTCTGCTCTCGTAAAAGCCTTGGTTTTCTGCACGATAACACACAAAGCTCATTACTTAAAATAGATCAATTGAAAGTGTGGGTTCACAGCTGCAATCCAAGTGTGTTGGTCATTACTGAGACGTTGTTAAGGAAGAGTGTTTTTAATACTGATGTTAACCTTTCTGGTTATAACCTTTTTCGGCAAGACAGATCTTCCAAAGGTGGGGGAGTGGCAATCTTTACCAAGGATCAACTTCAGTGCTCGGTTTTCTCCACCAAGTCTCTCCCCAAACAATTTGATTTGCTGGTTTTAAGCATTAAACTTTCAAATAGCTCTTTGTTGACTGTTGCGGGGTTCTATCGTCCTCCATCAGCACCAGCCTGTACCCTACCTGCCCTAAGGTCTCTCCTGGCCCCTTACACTAAATCTGAATTTGTCCTGCTAGGTGACCTAACCTGGGACATGCATAAACCACCTGACCATGTCCTAAAGCAATGGGACTCCGTAAATCTTTCTCAAATTATTACCAATCCCACCATGTATGACTCCAAACACCCAGAAAAGGCTACTCTCCTTGATCCTGTAGTCCACAATCATATCCTTAGTCTTGGTTACGTTGAGGGATAAGTTGTTATTCTGGCACCACCCGGCCAGGTCTCTGACCTCCTCCCTATAAGCTGTCTCGTCGTTGTCGGTGATCAGGCCTACAACTGTTGTGTCGTCTGCAAACTTAATGATGGTGTTGGAGTCATGCCTGGCCATGCAGTTGTGGGTTGAACAGGGAGTACAGGAGGGGACTGAGCACGCACCCTGGGGAGCTCCAGTGTTGAGGATCAGCGTGGCAGATGTGTTGATACCTACCCTCACCACCTGGGGGGCGGCCCGTCAGGAAGTCCAGGATCCAGTTGCAAAGGGAGGTGTTTAGTCCCAGGATCCTTAGCTAAGTGATGAGCTTTGAGGGTACTATGGTGTTGAACACTGAGCTGTAGTCAATGAATAGCATTCTCACATAGATGTTCCTTTTATCCAGGTGGGAAAGGGCAGTGTGGAGTGCAATAGAGATTGCATCATCTGTGGATCTGTTTGGGCGGTATGAAAATTGGAGTGGGTCTAGGGTTTCTGGGATAATGGTGTAGATGTGAGCCATTACCAGCCTTTCAAAGCACTTCATGACTACGGACGTGAGTGCTACGGGTCTGTAGTCATTTAGGCAGGTTGCCTTCGTGTTCTTGGGCACAGGGACTATGGTGGTCTGCCACCAATGCTCCTTACAGGACACATCACTGCAATCTATACTCCTCTGTAAACTGGTCATCTCTGTATACCTGTCGCAAGACCGAATGGTTGATGATTATTTATGAAACTCTCTTAGGCCTCACTCCCCCCTATCTGAGATATCTACTGCACCGCTCATCCTCCACATTCAACACCCGTTCTGCCAGTCACATTCTGTTAAAGGTCCCCAAAGCACACACAGCTAGCGACTGGAACGAGCTGCAACAAACACTCAAACTGGACAGTTTTATCTCAATCTCTTCATTCAAAGACTCAATCCTGGGCACTCTTACTAACAGTTGTGGCTGCTATGTGTGATGTATTGTTGTCTCTACCTTCTTGCCCTTTGTGCTGTTGTCTGTGCCCAATAATGTTTCTGCCATGTTTTGTGCTGCTATTATGTTGTGATTATGTTGTGTTGCTACCATGTTGTTGTTATGTTGTGTTGATACCATGCTGTGTTGTCATGTGTTGCCTCCTTGCTATGTTGTTGTCTTAGGTCTCTATATAGTGTTGTGTTGTGTTGTCTCTCTTGTTGTGATGTGTGTTTTGTCCTATATTTATATTGTATTAATTTTTTATTTTGTTTCCCCGCAGGGGGCCTTTTGACTTTTGGTAGGCCGTCATTGTAAATAAGAATTTGTTCTTAACTGTCTTGCCTAGTTAAATAAAAGTTAAATTAAATGGAAAAATTAATTTAAAACAACTGGGAACTCGGAAAAATCTAATCATGTCAAATCATGACATCGGTGATCTTCCGTTCCGGTCGAAAAGTCGGAGCTCCAGAAAGAGGTCTAAGTTCCCGAGTTGAAATTCCGAGTGGGATGACCGTTCAAATCGATTTTTCCCAGTCGGAGCTCGATTTTTCCTAATTCCCAGTTGTTTTGAACGCAAGAAAGTCGGAGATTTCCGAGTTCCCAGTGATTTTGAACGAGGCATTATTTATAAATAATCATAGGATACAACGCTGCGTCATTTGGCATCTTGGGGAAAAAAAACGAACGATGTTGAAATCAGTGACGTATTTCCTTTAACCGGTAAAATTGGTTCGATAACAACAGAAGCCGGACCCTATCATCATCATCCCTAGTTCAAAGATGGCCCTTGCTAGTGTGTTGCAGAGTGAGTCAGTAGATTTTTCCAACTATGGTCGCCAGCGTCGTGGCTTCGCCAGTGGTTTGACTGAAACAGAGTTGGGTTTGGAGTCTGTTGGGGGAGATAGCCTCTCTTTCGCTCTGAGAACCTCGTGCTCTAACGGAGATGGACCAGATAGAAAGATTGAATTCCTTCATGGCACAACCACTTTAGCCTTCAAAGTAAGTATGCTAGCTAATATGCTTGCTAGCGAACGGTGGCTAACGACATAGCTCATTTTAGTTAGCTAAGAATAGGTCGCCAACAGTTTGCACGACGGCTAGCTAGCTATCATCAAGTAATTAACCGTAACACTAGCTAACGTTATGAAACGCCATTGTCACAGTTTAAGAGAGGTTCATCACGCGTCCACGTACATTTTGCTTTCTAGACCTAGCTAACGTTAGTTAGATCTTTAGTTGTGCCAAGTATTACTGAATATGAAATGGCTAACTACAGCGTTCCATCCAATGCAAAAACATTAACTTACTGTACCAACGTGAGGTGCATCCCATAAGCAATTCTCACCTGTGACAGCTAACACTTCCAGGTCACCTGTGTACCTACATCAGGTGACCTATAACTCCATGTGAAAGGGCCCTAGTAACATCCTTAGACAGACAACACAAACAACGTATTGAATGAGAACACAATCTGGCTAAAATAGCTAAAATGGCCATGGAGGAGCCATTTCGATAGGCTACTTGTTTAAACAATTACATCTGAAATAATCAAGGCTAACCATTGTCTTCTGCCTCATATCCATTCTCCCTAGTTCCAGCATGGTGTCATTGTGGCTGTGGACTCCAGAGCCACAGCCGGCTCCTACATTGCCTCCCAGACAGTGAAGAAGGTAATAGAGATCAACCCCTACCTGCTGGGCACCATGGCTGGAGGTGCAGCTGACTGCAGTTTCTGGGAGCGCTTGCTGGCCCGCCAGTGCCGTGTCTACGAGCTCCGCAACAAGGAACGCATCTCAGTGGCAGCTGCCTCAAAACTGCTGGCCAACATGGTGTACCAGTACAAAGGCATGGGCCTTAGCATGGGAACCATGGTGTGTGGCTGGGACAAGACTGGACCAGGTATGGATATGATATGAACTGTGTGCATCAGGCATCGCTGTTCTAGCTTAATAGCAGTATAGCATCTCTCACTGTAGATGTCCTCTTACTGGGCTCAAACAAGTGATCCTCTGCTTCCAAAACGCACTGGACCGCCTACTTGACAACTTGCTAGCCAGTTGCACCACCAAAAAGTAAGAAATTCGGCATCACGAGTGGAGACATTTGAAGCTGTTGAGTGAGCTTACAGTACGAGCTTATCTCTGTTACACGTGCATCAACCCGACATCAAAGTCTAAGCTGGATAGGGACAATATATAAGCTAACCCATTCTAACACACAAGATCAGCCCTGATAAATATAGGGCTAGATTCAATCCGGATGGAAGAGCCGTGTTATAGCGCGATTGAAATGTAAAGGGAATTTCCCGATTGAGCCGACGTGCAATTTTTACCGCAAACATCTTTTAAATTTCAATCACACTATAATGCGGATATTCCGTGGTCTGGATGGAATCTAGACCCTAATCTCTATCAGGTCTTGCGGTCTTAGAAAGATTGGACAAGTAAGGATCTGAATTTTGAATTACACACATGTGAGCCACAAACTAATAAAGAAAAGCAACGTCCTCACTGTCAACTGAGTTTTATTTTCAGCAAACTTAACATGTGTAAATATTTGTATGAACATAACAAGAATCAACAACTGAGACATAAACTGAACAAGTTCCACAGACATGACTAACAGAAATGGAATAATGTGTCACTGAACAAGGGTGTCAAAATCAAAAGTAACAGTCAGTATCTGGTGTGGCCGCCAGCTGCATTAAGTATTGCAGTGCATCTCCTCATGGACTGCACCAGACTTGCCAGTGCTGTGAGATGTTACCCCACTCTTCCACCAAGGCACCTGCAAGTTTCCAGACATTTCTGGGGGGAATGTCCCTAGCCCTCAGACTCCGATCCAACAGGTCCCAGACATGCACAATGGGATTGAGATCCGGGCTCATCGCTGGCCATGGCAGAACACTGACATTCCTGTCTTTCAGGAAATCACACACAGAAAGAGCAGTATGGCTGGTGGCATTGTCATGCTGGAGGGTCATGTCAGGATGAGCCTGCAGGAAGGGTACCACATGAGGGAGGAGGATGTCTTTCCTGTAACGCACAGCGTTTAGATTACCTGCAATGACAACAAGCTCAGTCCGATGAGGCTGTGACACACCGCCCAAGACCATGACGGACCCTCCACCTCTAAATCAATCCCGCTCCAGAGTACAGGCCTCGGTGTAACACTCATTCCTTCGACGATAAATGCAAATCTGACCATCACCCCTGGTGAGACAAAACCGTGACTCGTCAGTGAAGAGCACTTTTTGCCAGTCCTGTCTGGTCCAGCGATGGTGGGTTTGTGCCCATAGGCGACGTTGTTGCCGGTAATGTCTGGTGAGGACCTGCCTTACAACAGGCCTACAAGCCCTCAGTCCAGCCTCTCTCAGCCTATTGCGGACAGTTTGAGCACTGATGGAGGGATTGTACGTTCCTGGTGTAACTTGGGCAGTTGTTGTTGCCATCCTGCATCTGTCCCGCAGGTGTGATGTTCGGATGTACCGATCCTGTGCAGGTGTTACACGTGGTCTGCCAATGCGAGGACGGTCAGCTGTCCGTCCTGTCTCCCTGTAGCGCTGTCTTAGGCGTCTCACGGTACGGACATAGCAATTTATTGCCCTGGCCACATCTGCAGTCCTCATGCCTCCTTGCAGCATGCCTAAGGCACATTCACGCAGATGAGCAGGGACCCTGGGCATCTTTCTTTTGGTGTTTTTCAGAGTCAGTAGAAATGCCTCTTTTTAGTGTCCTAAGTTTTCATAACTGTGACCTTAATTGCCTACCGTCTGTAAGCTGTTAGTGTCTTAACGACCGTTCCACAGGTGCATGTTCATTAATTGTTTATGGTTCATTGAACAAGCATGGGAAACAGTGTTTAAACCCTGTACAGTGAATATCTGTGAAGTTATTTGAATTATCTTTGAAAGGCAGGGTCCTGAAAAAGGGACGTTTCTTTTTTTTTGTTGCAGAGTTTACGTATTGCAGTAGCGTAAATGTAATCTCCCATGATTTTATAAATGTATGGAACATCCTTCCCCTTAGGGAGGGATGCTCCTATTAAAGTGCACTAGACAAAATCCTAAAAGGGGGGAACACAGTCTTATCACCTCAGACCACAGTACAGCGGCCGTCATTTATTTTTATTTCCCAACGATTCTACATGTTTAATCTCCACCATTCGTCAACACCAACAGGTGATTTACTGCACATGGCTAACGCTCGCTAATATTAACATTTCACTTTCTCCCCCTTCAGGTCTCTACTACGTGGACTCTGAGGGGAACCGTGTGTGTGGGGACCTGTTTGCGGTGGGCTCTGGCTCTATGTACGCGTATGGCATCGTGGACAGCGGTCTGAAGCAGAAGGACCTGACAGTGGAGGAGGCCTGTGATCTGGGTCGCAGGGCCATCTACCAGGCCACATACCGTGACGCCTACAGTGGAGGACAGGTCAACCTCTACCACGTCCACAGTGAGGGTTGGACCAGAGTGTCCCAGTCCGATGTCCTAATGCTGCACCAACAGTACCAGGCAGAGAAGGCATAGAGAGGAGATGGTTAATGTATGGACAGAGAAGGGCAGGGGTTAATAGAATGTTGGGGAGGGTAGATGTTATGTGACAGCAATGGGGAGACCATTCAATCTAAAATAATAGTGTTTACACACATCCAAGCTTGGTGCAGGATCTGGATTATTGAAAATTACTTTTAAAGATATTTGTAACCTGGTTGTCACTAAATTTTCCATGCTCTGCCAGGGATAAAGGGGTGTTGCTGACTTTTTTTTATTTTGACTGCTCTGTAACGTTTTCAATAAATTTTCTCATTCTCATCTAACTTGTGTTCTTTAAAAAAAAATGGTAGCAGTGATTAGGGAAAAGGAAATATGAACTGTTTTCAGTGAAAACAGTAATGGCGCTACTCTCACTTTCAAGGCTGAAGGAATTAACCAGGTTCAGTACGCAGCCAAGACATCAAATTGTATTTGTCACATGCACAGACCTTACAGTGAAATGCTTACTTACAAGCACTTAACCAACAATGCAGTTAAGAAAATACATAAAGGGGAAAAACAACATTAAAGAGCAGCAGTAAATGGATATATACAGAGGGTATTGAGGTAATATGTAGAGTTGAAGTGACTGCATAGATAAGAGTAGCAGTAGTGTAGAAGAGGGGGCATTGCATATAGTCTGGGGAGGGGGCAATGCAACTAGTCTGGTTAGTCATTTGATTAGATGTTCAGGAGTCTTATGGCTTGTGGGTAGATGCTGTTTAGAAGCCTCTTGGACCTAGACTTGGTGCTCTGGTATCGCTTGCCGTGCGGTAGCAGAGAGGACAGTATGACTAGGGTGGCTGGAGTCTTTGACAATTTTTAGGGCCTTCCTCTGACACCGGCTGGTATAGAGGTCCTGGATGGCAGGAAGCTTGGCCCCGGTGATGTACTGGGCCGTGCGCACTACCCTCTGTAGTGCCTTGCGGTCGGAGGCCGAGCAGTTGCCGTACCATATAACAATAACATCCACCGGGGGCTTCCATGCACTTGGGGAGTTGTGCAGACTTGGTAAAACATTGTTTATTTCCTGTGTCGTGTTTCCACATGTAAAAATTGAAATTATTAATGTTCTTACCACACTAGTATAGGCATACTATATGTATTCACCACAGGAGGCTGCTGAGGGGAGGATGGCTCAATAATGGCCGGAATGGAGCAAATGGAATGGCAAACAGAAACCTGAGCTGTGTTCGAATACCTATACTAACATACAACATACTTAATGAGTATATATGTAGTTGAGGACTTGGTGGACTGTATATTCTTTAGGGTTAGGTTTTACTTAGCACTATGTGTTCTCTCCCAGGTGCTTGTAAGGGCACAGATGACAGACCGGTAGGATTCCAGTTGAGGTTGTTTAATGACGCTGATTCACATAGAGCAGTAACGGCACAGCACAGTGTATGGCCTGACAATTGTGTTAACCAAGAGTGTGTGTGGTTTTGAAAGGGGGAAATTAAATACAATAGTAAATAGGCTTAATACAACCTCCAATTACATAACCAATTGTAGCCAGATTATGTATAGCTTTTCTTCTGCACAGGGCAATACAACCTAACAACATGGCTGTGACTTCACTAATGAATGATCAGGAGAGTGCAACTACACAGCACTACTGAGCAGCACCATCATCCTCACACAACTGCATGCACTTGAATGTATAATGCATCCACAAGGCACGTTGCTAACAAAGTACCCACATAATCTATATAGTATACATCCATATATCCACAGGGCATATAAGACTAGACACTGAAATGCTAAATGTCTGAAATGAGATGACAATACGGTTAGCAAGCGTACAGTTGCTAGCTCTCAGTAATAACGCTCATTAGCATAACAAAGGAGTGCGTCCACAGCACACGAATTGCAAGAAATATGAACTTACATTTCTGAAGGACGCACACTGGCCTTGGCTAAAATAAAGAATGCTAACTAGAGGTAATCACAGGAGATGGCTGGAACTTATCACGGCTTGTGTATTTTCTCAAGTTACTTCCTTCACCTCAGTTAGAGATCGCCCAGGAGCTACAGCTCTCATATGATGAACTAATAATTCCTCTCAATAGTCTTTCATACCCCAAATTGCGAAGTCAATTTGCTCCTAAAAAAGGCTAAGTGCTCTTGGGAGTGGTTACGGAAGGCATACTGTCTTCGTATTCTCTGTCCGGGAGAGCTGGAAGGACTACCAACCGGGCAACAGGACGGGTGTATGTTCTGTCCTTGATCTTACCTCGGCAGACCTCACATGGCAATCTGCGCTTGGGTGAACTTTAATGACACGTCCGATGGGCCAGAGGGCTCTCGGAAGCTGGGGGTCCACCAACATGACCACCATATCCATTTTGAGGTCGGCAGGGATGGCGTGCCACTTCTGGCGGGCTTGCAGGCTGGGTAGGTAGTACCTGATGTAGCTGGACCAGAAGTGATCCGTCAAGATCAGGCAGTGTCTCCATCGATGCCTGCTGAGGAGCTCAGTCTCCGGGTACACCACTTACGGTAAGGATCCGTCTGGCTGCCCCATCAACAGAAGGTTAGGGGTCACGGGGTCCAGGTCTGCGATACTGGAGGACACGTAGCCCAAGGTCTTCAAATTCAGGATACCCTCCACTTCAATGAGGACAGTTCTGAGCACTTCTTCAGTCATTGACTGGGCACCCACTGTAGTGTAGACGGCAGTCTTAAGAGAGCGGATCTCTTTCTCCCAAACTCCTCCGAAGTGCGATGCTGCAGGGGGGTTGAAGAGGAAGGGAATCTTCTGTTTTGCAAGCTGCTCTTGCAGGTTGGGAGACAAATCAGCGATGGCCTTCTCGCCTCTCCGGAAGTTTGTTCCCTGGTCAGCGAATAGCTCAGACGGCAACCTTTGTCGGGCGATTAATCTTCTAAGGGCCATCAAAAATGAGTCGGCATCGATGTTGGTCAGGAGGTCCAAGCATGCACACCTCGTGGTGAGACACTTGAAGATTATCCCCCATCTCGTCTCGACGCACCGCCCCAGTTTGACCTGGAAGGGACCGAAGCAGTACATGCCCGTGGAGTGGAAGGCTGGCTTGAAGAGGCACAGGCGTGCAGCTGGCAGGTCAGCCATCTTGGGGACAGCAGGTCTGGATTTCCATCTACAGCATTCTGTGCAGGTGTGCTGGAAGCGTGGGTTGACTTCCCTTCCGCAGAGGATCCAAAGGGTGCAGCGGATCTCTGAAAACGCTCTCTCAGGGCCAGGATGGCACAGACGGTTGTCGTAATCTTGGATCAGGAGTCTGGTGGATGGATGACCAGGATCGAGGGTGATGATATGAACTGTAGCATGTTATAGATCTTCGACACTACGTAGTCTACCACCAACTCCGATGAGCTCTTCGGACTCGTCAAGCTCAGGTGACAAAGTAATTAGGCGACTGCTGGACGGGACAGGCTTACCAGCTTTCAGGAGATGAAGCTCATCTGCGAAACTCTTGCTGGGCTCTCTTGTAGCTGACGGTCTCCGCTTTCTGGTAGTCTTCGGCAGAAGGGTCACCACCCTGACCTGCCGCCCTGTGTAGCACTTGCATAGTGACTTATAGAAGCTACTTCCATGTGGTACACTGGCTCACATCTGGGTCTTGGGGACCAGCAACTGCAGTGACACCGCAGAAGGTGGGCTTCTGGAGTTCAGACATGTCCTCTTCAGGATGAGCGTTTGGCTTAGCTGGCCACTCGTCTGGACTTTGAAGGAGAAACGGTGGTCCTTGTCGGTGGTCCTCTGTTGGGCTCTGCAAGGTCTTTCAGAGTCTTGCCTCTTGTGATGTCATCTGCGGGAATCCTCACCGAATCCACATAGCCCCATGCACGGAGGTCTGTAAGCTCTTGAATTTCGGCAACCTGGGTGCCTAAAAAAACTGCAGCCACATCAGCACAGTTGTGGAATCTGTCCACAGGGTGGTTTGGTTGATCTTCAAGGTAAGCTCTTTCTCTAGCAGCTTGGCAAGCTGGGATCCAGTGATGGCTGTACAGAGCGCCAGTCTTGGCGTGGAATGCTGTAGCAACTCTGGACCTGGCCATCAGGAATGACAGGTAGGTCTTGTTGTGACTATCTTTGTCCTCAGGTACACAACAGACCCGTAGGCCTTCTCTGACTCGTTGCAGAACACATGGACCTCTCTGGTGGTGGTGTAAGGCAGAATGAACCCAAGGGGGTTGTACTGGCTGGCGAGAACCTTGTACACATTCCGCATGGTCGGTACACCATAGTCCACGGCTCGATGCTTGTACCCCAAGGTGTCCGACTGGCAGTGCCAGCTGAGGCCTAGGGTAGACTCAGGTGAATCTTCTTTCTCTTGTTCAAACCAAAGCTCAAGGTTGTCTGATATGATTGATGATGCTTGGCATGTTGCTGGCCCACTGGCGTAGCTCGAACCCGCTAGATGTCAGGAGCTCTCGTAGCTTGTCCACTAGCTGTCTGGCTTCTGCTGGTGTTGGCACACTCTGGAGGCAGTTGTCAACGTAGAAGCACTTCTCTACGGAGAACCGAATATCTTTGCCAGGCTTGCTGTTTTCTGTGACATGTCTCTGGAGGGCAAAGATTGCACAGCATGTGCTGTATCTACAAGTCCTTCCAAAGGGAAGCACCTGCCACTCAAAGACATCAGGGGGCTCTTCTCTCTTCATGTCGCGACACACAAACCGTAGGAGGGGCCTATCTTCAGGCAGGAGGCGGACCTGATGAAACATCCCCTTGATGTCACCACTGATCCTGACGGCATGCTCGCAGAACCTCAACAGTACTCCCATGAGTGACGCACTCAATGTAGGTCCTGGCAGCAGGGACTCATTCAGGTTGAGGAGCAGTTGAATACGATGCGATTCTTGCCATTGCAATGATTTTCCTTCTTGAGTGAGCATGTCGGGGCTTAACTTCTTAACTGAGCCTACCTGCACCAGCTTCTGTATCTCGGCAGTGTAGGCCGCAGCTCTCTCTGGATGCTTAGCAAGCCATCTCACCGTGCTTCTAAGGCTTTGCATCACCGCTTCCTTAAAGTCTTCGAAGCAGGGTGTGTCTCTCTTGCGCAGTAGTGGGGTGGCGTAGCGAAACACTCCGTCTAACTCTATGCCTGAAGTCTTGGTCTCGAGCAGGTCGAGGGCTTCCTGGTCCTGCCTCGACTGGGTCACCTCTTTCTCATTCCGGAATGGTAAGGTGTCAAACTCACTGGTTCGATGAGGGGGATCAAATGAGGATGATCTGCACCAATGAGGACTAGATGCTTGGCGTAGATGAAAGGCTGTAGGGGGAGACCAACCAAGTGCATGTACCTCTTCTGAAGGCTGGTCACTGGATAGGAATGGTCTGCTAGTCCAAGGCGAGTCGCGGTGAAGGCCCCTTTGATCTGCAAACTGGTTTTGGGTTGCAAGGCAGGAGAGATGCGGAAGGTCACTGATGCACCACGGAGGGTCTGGATGTCCTGGCGAATGGTTCTGAGGGCTAGTTCTTCTTGGGTCCCCTGTAAGCCAAACTTCTGTGCAGAATCTGGAAGGAGCATGATACGCTCAGGCCCGTTGTCCAGAATAGCGTAAGAGTCGAGGGTACGGTCTCCATGGTGTAGGAGCACCCTGATCACCTTCAGTAGGACGCGATTACAGTCAGCTGGTCTGTCTAGGTAGAGCACCTCTGTGGCTGTGCTTACCAGGAAGCTCTCCTCTTTTGGTGCCTCTTTGGGGGTTGACCTCATAAAGGACTTGTAGATGCGTTAACTTGCAGAAACTGCAGGGCTTCTTGAAGGTGCACTAGGATGCCTGATGGTCCCTTCCACAACGCCAGCACTTCTTGTTGGTCTTGATCCACTGTGTTACTTACTCCGTGGTGAGCGTCCGGATGGCTGAGCACTGTTGAGATAGTGCTCAGGGTTGTTGCAATAAGGACAGTATGGCTTCGCCTTGCCTTTCTTCTTGCAGCCGAAATGTTGAATGCTGAGGCAGCGGCTCCACTCTCAGGGTTGTCTTTAGCTCAGTGAAGAATGGACGTTGCACGTTTCCCACAGTGCCCTTCTAACTTCTGCCCAAGTTTGTCCTTATGCCCTTTGCTTGATGACTGGCCAGGCCATCATAGTGTTGACACCAGGACTCATACTGTAACTACTCTGAGAACTCGAGTAAGGTATATGTGGTACCTGACTGATGAAACATGCAACGGCAGAAGTCTGACCTCATCTCGGGTGGTAGCTTGATGAGTAGGCATGCCACATGAGACCCACACATCAGCTCTATGTTGCCATCTGGACCCAATGTCTGGAGCATGCCCACTAAGGACTGGACCTGTAGTGCAAACTTCTCGAAGGCAGCTGGATCTCTACGGCGTACATCGGGAGAGTCCATGACACTGGCTATCTTCTTCAGGGCGACATGGTGTGGCTGTCCAAACTTCTCATTCAGGGCTGCCTTGGTGTCTGAGTAAGGCGTGGGGGAGTTGAGGTATGAAGGCGAGCAAACTCATTTGGGTCTCGGCTGTTAGGGATGGTTGTGTCTCGGAAGTTAGGGATGGCTAGGCCCTCTGTAGGTCTGCACTGCTGCTGCGGCAGTGAAGCCTCTAGTGGGCTGCGGATGTGGTTGAGGGTCTGGCCTAGGTATCCATGGAACCAGACCTGGTTAGTGACCTGGTGGGTGCTCTGGTTGCCTTTGGCTGGCGGCTCTTTGTGGTGGCTCAGCACAGCACAATGTATGTCCTGACAATTGTTTTAACCAAGAGTGTGTGTGGTTCTGAAAAGGGGGAAATGAAATGCAATAGTAAATGGCAGATATAGGCTTAATACAACCTCCAATTACATAAGCTATAAATAATATGGCTACAATCTTCTGCACAGTGCAATACAACCTAACAACATAGCTGTGACTAAATGTCTGAAATGAGATGACAAAAACAACAGGGTTAGCAAGCGTACACTTGCTTGCTCGCAGTAAAAACTATAATTAGCATAACAAATGAGTGTGTCCACAACACATCAATTGTGAGAAATATGAACTCACATTTCTGAAGGACGCACACTGGCCTTGGCTAAAACAAAGAATGCTAACTAGTGGTAATCACAGGAGATGGATGGAACTTATCACGGCTTGTGTACTTTCTCTAGTTACTTCCTTCTCAGTAAGAGATCGCCCAGCATGCTCTGCGCCACATCACCGGTGGGCGGAGCTACAGCTCTCCTATGATGAACTGATATTTACTCTCAATAGTATTTTGTACAATATACTATATAGTATTAATTAATGTAAGTATATTTTAAAGGGATGGTATCGTTTCAGTTGAGCGTACTAGCGCTTTCCCCTGTCTACTGGAAATTGATGCTGTTGCTTTGCAACTTCTTGTTAGCATAACAAATGACTAGCTAGACATTTTACAATTTCGGATGTGTTCGTAAATTCAATCTGGAGTGCCAGAGTGCACTCTGGGCGTTCGTAAATCCAGAGCGTTGTCAGATTGTCCATTCATAAATTCAGAGTGTTCAGAGCGTACACTGGACCGCTCTAGCCGAGGAGTAGGGTTGATCCAAGCGTTCAACAGCAGTCAAGCACCCAAGCTAACTGGCTAACGTTGGCTAGCTACTTCCAGACACAGAGAACACCTCACTGTGACCATTTCACTCACCCTAGCAGAGCTGGTTAGGCTGTTTTCATGTTATCCAGAATGTTGGTGACTGTAACTGTGAGCGTTGGTGACTAACTGTACTGCTGGCAACAATTTAATTACGTTTTTTTTGCCAACGTTTACTGACACCGGCCATATTCAACGGGTGTTGAGCGGTCGTAAATTCATCAGTTATTCTGTGCTCTGGCACATTCAGACAAGAGTCCTCTGAAATCGTAGTAGATAGATAGAATTAACAATGTCCATTGAGAACGCACAACGACTATACCACTTAGCTCAGAATAATGTGAATAATCAAGTCAATAAACGTTGGGTAGTTAGATAGCAGATAGTTAATGTACTGCCTGGCATTTGTTCGATGTATTAGTAGTCAACTAACGTTAGGTAACTAACTTAGCTAACAATAGTAACATACCGGTACATACTGCTGTAATGCTACGCGGTTCGTAAGGATAGCGTAGCAAACAAATTGACAGCCAACATAACGTGTAACGTAACTTATTTGAAAAGTCATTACTTTATTACATTGCTCAACATTTTCTTAACTTTTGTCATAATTAGTTAAAGCCATTAATTTGCATCCGCTCTCGTCGGACTTCGGCTGCATATTTTCCACCAATTTTTTCAAATGTGAAAATGTGGTGAAGCCATGCCCATTTTCTGAAGAATTGCATTATAGGCCCTAAAAGCACGGAAATGGTGTCCACTGCGTGTATACTTCGGATTTTGGAGAATTTAGTACGATATCCGAGAACTTTTGGCATATTAACTATATCCATACTATGACCAATAAACATACTATATACTCAATTTACATCACAAATAGTACGGTTAGTATTAGTATTCAAACACAGTGCATGTGTTTGATGTATTTGATACCATTCTGCTCCAGTCATTACCACGAGCCCGTCCTCCCCAATTAAAGTGCCACCAACCTCTTGTGGTATTCACCAACATCAGTTTTACTCTACTCAGCATATTCCTACCTCAATAGCCACCACCTCGAAGAGACCATTGAAGAGTGAATGATGGGGAGATGACTAATGCAGATTCATTAGGCCCTAATCTAAGGATTTCACATGACTGGGAATACTGATATGCATCTGTTGGTCACAGATAAAGGCTTGATCAAGATGGCGCCGACTAAGAGGGCTGCCTCGCTTCTAGTCCTTAGAAATCTTTGCAGTATTTTGCATGTATTATTTCTTACATTGTTAGCCCATAAAATCTTAAGTGTTATTGCATACATCCGGGAAGAACTTTTGGATATCAGAGCGATGTCAATTTACCAGCACTACGACCAGGAATATGACCTTCCCGAAGCAGATCCTTTGTCTGAACCACCTAGGGCATTTGAACTGATTCCAGAGGCTGACCCAAAACAACGCCGGGGAAGAGGAAGACGGAGCGGTCTTCTGGTCTGACTTTGGAGGCGCGCACACCACCCAACGCTTCCGAGTATATTACTCGCTAATGTCCAGTCTCTAGATAACAAATTCAGGGCAAGGGTTGCTTTCCAGAGAGACATCAGGGATTGTAACATACTCTGTTTCACGGAAACATGGCTCTCTCGGGATATGCTGTCAGAGTCGGTACAGCCACCTGGATTCTTTGTGCGTCGCGCCGACAGGAATAACATTTCTCCGGGAAGAAGGGCGGGGGTGTATGTTTCATGATTAACGACTTGTGGTGTAATTGTAACAACATACAGGAACTCAACGCCATTTGTTCACCTGACCTACAATTCCTCACAATCAAATGCCGACCACATTATCTCCCAAGAGAATTTTCTTTGGTTATTGTCACAGCCGTGTATACCCCCCCTCAAGAAACTTCACTGGACTTTATGCAAACTGGAAACCATATATCCTGAGGCTGTATTTATTGTAGCTGGGGATTTTAACAAAGCAAATTTGAGAACAAGGCTACCTAAATGTTATCAGCATATCGACTGTAGCACTCGCGCTGGAACTGCGATCACTGCTACTCCAACTTCCGCGATGCATACAAGGACCTCCCCCGCCCTCCTTTCGGCAAATCTGACCACAACTCCATTTTGCTCCTCCCCTCCTATAGGCAGAAACTCCATCAGGAAGTACCCGTGCTAAGGACTATTCAACGCTAGTCTGACCAAACAGAATCCACGCTTCAAGAATGTTTTGATCACGAGGACTGGGATACGTTCCCGGGTAGCCTCAGAGAATAATATCGACGTATACGCTGATTCGGTGAGTGAGTTTATAAGGAAGTGTATAGGTGATGCTGTACCCACTGTGACTATTAAAACCTACCCTAACCAGAAACTGTGGATAGATGGCGATATTCGTGCAAAACTGAAAGAGCGAATTACCGCATGGAAAGGTGACTGGGAATATGGCAGAAATAAACAGTGTAGTTATTCCCTCCGCAAGGCAATCAAACAAGCAAAATGTCAGTATAGAGACAAAGTGAAGTCGCAATTCAATGGCTCAGACACAAGACGTATGTGGCAGGATCTACAGACAATCATGGACTACAAAAGGAAAACCAGCCACGTCACGGACACCGACGTCTTGCTTCCAGACATACTACAGGATCGGTGGGTCCCCCACCGGACGGTTTAGCTAACGTTGGCTAATACAATTAGCATGAGGTTGTAAGTAACAAGAACATTTCCCAGGACATAGACATATCTGATTTTAGTCTAACTGCACCGTCCAATTTACAGTAGCTATAACAGTGAAAGAATACCATGCTATTGTTTGAGTAGAGTGCACAGTTATGCACTTGAAAATATATTAATAAACCAATTAGGCACATTTGGGCAGTCTTGATACAAAATCTACCAATGACTGTGGTTTCTCCTTCTCCGTGACCGACGTGAGTAAGACATTTAAACGTGTTAACCCTCGCAAGGCTGCCGGCCCAGACGGCATCCCTAGCTGCGTCCTCACAGCATGCGCAGACCAGCTGGCTGATGTGTTTACGGACATATTCAATCTCTCCCTATCCCAGTCTGCTGTCCCCACATGCTTCAAGATAGCCACCATTGTTCCTGTATCCAGGAATGCAAAGGTAACTGAACTAAATGACTATCGCCCTATAGCACTCACTTCTGTCATCATGAAGTGCTTTGAGAGACTAGTCAATGATCATATCACCTCCACCTTACCTGTCACCCTAGACCCACTTCAATTTGCTTACCTCCCCAATAGGTCCACAGACAATGCAATCGCCATCACACTGCATACTGCCCTATCCCATCTGGACAAGAGGAATACCTATGTAAGAATGCTGTTCATTGACTATAGCTCAGCGTTCATCACCATAGTACCCTCCAAGCTCATCATTTAGCTTGAGGCCCTGGGTCTCAACCCCGCCCTGTGCAATTTGGGTCCTGGACTTCCTGATGGGCCGACCCCAGGTGGTGAAGGTAGGAAACATCATCTCCACTTCGCTGATTCTCAACACTGGGGACCCACAAGGGTGTGTGCTCAGCCCCCTCCTGTACTCCCTGTTCACCCATGACTGCGTGGCCATGCATGCATCCAACTCAATCATCAAGTTTGCAGACGACACAACAGTAATAGGCTTGATTACCAACAACAATGAGACAACCTACAGGGAGGACGTGAGGGCTCTCGGAGTGTGATGTCAGGAAAACCTCTCACTCAACATCAACAAAACAAAGGAGACGATCGTGGACTTCAGGAAACAGCAGAGGGAGCACCCCCCTATTCACATCGACTGACAGCAGTGGAGAAGGTGAAAAGTTCCTTGCCGTAGACATCATGGACAACCTGAAATGGTCCACCCACACAGACAGTGTGGTGAAGAAGGCGCAACAGCGCCTCTTCAACCTCAGGAGGCTGAAGAAATTTGGCTTTTCACCTAAAAACATCACAAACTATTACAGATGCACACTTGAGACTATCCCGTCAGGCTGTATAACCGCCTGGTACAGCACCCGATATCACAGGAAGGCCAAAAAGATCAGTAAGGACAACAACCACCCGAGCCACTGTCTGTTCACCCCGCTACCATCCAGAAGGCAAGGTCAGTACAGGTGCATCAAAGCTGGGACCGAGAGACTGAAAAACAGCTTCTATCTCAAGGCCGTCAGACTGTTTAACAGCCATCACCAATACAGAGAGGCTGCTGCCTACATACAGACATGAAATTATTGGCCACTTTAATAAATGGATCACTAGTCACTTTAATAATAACAATGTTTACATATCTTGCTTTACTCATCTCATATGTATATACTGTATTTTATATAATCTATTGCATCTTGCCTATGCCGCTCTGTCATTGCTCATCCATATGTTCCATTCCTTTACTTAGATTTGTGTGTATTAGGTAGTTGTTGTGGAATTGTTAGTTTACTTGTTAGATATTGCTGCACTGTCGATTTGTGTACAGATCATGGCAACGTGGGGCAGTGCATTATCATGCTAAAACATGAGGGGATGGCAGCGGATGAATGGAACGACAATGGGCCTCAGGATCTCGTCACGGTATCTCTGTGCATTCAAATTGTCATCGATAAAATGCAATTGTGTTCGTTGTCCGTAGCTTTTTCCTGCCCATACCATAATCCCACTGCCATCATGGGGCACTCTGGTCACAACGTTGACATCAGCAAACCACTCGCCCACACGACGCCATTCATGATGTCTGCCATCTGCCCAGTACACTTGAAACCGGGATTAATCCGTTAAAGAGCACACTTTTCCACAGATGAGCTTCTCTGAGACGGTTTCTGACAGAAATTCTTCGGTTGTGCAAACCCACAGTTTCATCAGCTGTCTGAGTGGCTGGTCTCAGACGATCCCTCAAGTGAAGAAGCCAGATGTGAAGGTCCTGGGCTGGCGTGGTTACACGTGGTCTGTGGTTGTGAGGTCAGTTGGACTTGCTGCCAATTTCTCTAAAACAACGACTTATGGTAGAGAAATTAGCATTCAATTCTCCGGCAACAGCTCTGGTGGACATTCCTGCAGTCAGCATGCCAATTTCACGCTCCCTCAAAACTTGAGACATCTGTGGCATTGTGACAAAACTGCACAGCAGAGATGAGGTGTGCACTGTCAACCACGCCCCCTGACTTTGAGAAGCTCCGACATGACTTGCATCAAGCACACCCATCTTGCTAGTGGTGGTGAGATAATATACATATTGTCAGACTAATTTGTAATTGACTGTCATAGCCAAACATTAAAAGTATGTGATGGTGAGTTGAGAAGACTGTTAAAATGTTTTTCAATTGACAGCCATAGCCCCAAATAAAAAAGTCTACATACTTTGTTTCACATGGTTGGGGTCCCAAGAATTTTCAGATATCAAAATGGGGTTGTGGGGAAAAAAGTTTGGGAACCCCTAGGCTAAATGCATTCACAGGATGCAAAGCAAACATGCCCACAATTACGTTATGGCATGAAGGCTGGCAAAATAGTAGCCTAGTCTACAACATCCCAAAAATATGACAATCAAACTGTCAGCCCCGCAAGGAGGAGGAAGGGGTCTGTGAGGACGGAGGGGGAGTGATATGTAATTTTCAGGGACAGTCTCACGAGCACCAGAGAGAGTGAGAGTAGAGAGAGTGAGAGCGGGCGCATAGAGGCACACAGGCTTCTCTCCAACATTGGATTCTAGTTGTATTTCATTCAGCACTTAAATCACAGGCAGTCGAAGGAGCTATGAGATTATATCTTTATTAAAAGGTAAGATTGAAATTGGTGTGAGAAAAATGCATCAGGACAAAATGTTTTGTTTTTCTTAATATGGTTCAGTTTTATTTGTAGCCTACTTTCACTTTAGCCCATTCATCTTGCAGAATGAATGGGGTATCGATGGTTAGTTCACAATTTGTCATGGCTGTTGACTGTTGACAGTGTTATGCATGCCCAAATGTTTTTATTTTAATGTTGATACATATAGCCTATTCATTTGAATCTGAATATATATAATCTGAAATATAGCCTAAATTGTGTGGCGCACGTGCTTATACCAAAATAAAATGTGCAAAATAAAGATGTTCGCCTTCAGATGTCAGGAACAGATGTCAGCTGTTTTAGCGGCAGGCTAAATGCAGACATCATACAGAGTTATCCAAGAGATCTGTTGGAATTATGGGACCAAACTGTGGCTATTCTGGTTGACTGAACTAAACGCAGAGATTTGACAGATGGTACCAATGTGATTGTCATCTTCCTGGACTAGGCTACACGTGTGTGTGTGTGTGTGTGTGTGTGTGTGTGTGTGTGTGTGTGTGTGTGTGTGTGTGTGTGTGTGTGTGTGTGTGTGTGTGTGTGTGTGTGTGTGTGTGTGTGTGTGTGTGTGTGTGTGTGTGTGTGTGTGTGTGTGTGTGTGTGTATGTGTGTATGAAGTGCAGTTCTCAGAAACGCTCACCTGCAGCCTGCACTTGTTCCACAGTCCACACGGATTTACTCATGCTTAAAGGGTTAGTCAATCAAAATTACAAAATTACACATTGGTTACCTTACCCTGTAAGCAGTCTATGGACAAGCTATGACAGCAATCCATCCTTTGGATAAGTTTCCCCCTGGCACTGTTCCCACAGTGTTAACATTTTATAATTTGTGTGCAAATGACAATAACATGCGTCAGAGGGGTCACAGCTCCAACGTTCTCTAACAAGACAAGGTCATGCTCCAGGCTGTTCAGTTTATCTGAAGTATGCTAATGCACAGCTTTGAAGTGTGTGTGTGTCTGTGTGTCTGTGTGTGTGTAACACAAGAGGAGAGGAAGTAGGGAGATAAATAACAAAATCTTGGAATGAGAATGAGAGAGACCATGTACCACATTCGCACATCAACAACACTTTGACTTTAGACATCAAAGAGGAGAAGATCATTATCAGACAATTTCACTCAGCATATAGGCTAGGCTTTACACACACACACACACACACACACACACACACACACACACACACACACACACACACACACACACACACACACACACACACACACACACACACACACACACACACACACACACACACACACACACACACACACACACACACACACACACACACACACACACACTATAGTATAGATATTCCCCAGTCCCCGCTCACCGAAGTCTTTGTTGAACGCCTTCATTTGTCAAGTGAATGTACGGCTGAGTCGTAAACACTAGCACATTGTTAGAGCATACACAGAGCTTTGATTGGGTGGTTGTCGTACTACTTAGACTTTGACTGACTGTCTGACTGTAAGATGGTGACAATAGCAAGATGGGTGACGTGCAGAGTTCAGTCACAATGAGGCCTCTCCTCATCAGTTTGATTTGGACAGGCTGTGTAGACTGAGATAGAGAGGAGGAAGAGAGAGGCTGAGCAGTCTTAAAATGTTCAATTGAATGGAAGGAAGAAGAGAATGCCAGGGAGATGCACGGGTGGAGTAAAATCTCTTTGCCTGTCTTTGTTACTTAAAGGGGCAATGAGCAGTTGCTACATCCATTTTTGGACTTGTAAATTAATTATATGTACCCAGTGATTCTCAACTCATAAATGCCTCATTAGCTTACTTTACCTGTTGTACCCCATCAGAACCCAAAATATACGTCTCTATTCAATCTGTATCACTGAAGCGGTACAGATTGTGAGATTTAAATTTAAACTCTGACATATGCAGCATTTACCGTGAATGCAGTCTCCGCTAACGCGAGAACTAAAATAAAATTCAAATAACGCTGTAACACTTAACTTCCACAATATGGATTGAATAGAGCCCATAAGCTTGTTTTACTCCAATGTTTGTAAACAAAGTAAATGTAAACAAACACTGTATAGGCTCAAAACATGGTTAAAACTGGAATTCTACATTTTTGTAATTTAGCAGACACTCTTATCCAGAGTGACTTACAGTTAGTGCATTCATCTTAAGATAGCTAGTTGGGACAACCACATCACAGGCATAGAAAGTACATTTAATTATATACATGTACATGCTGTTCTGTAGGTAAGCACCATTGTCTTGTAGTGGATGCGAGCTTCAACTGGAAGCCAGTGGAGTGTGCGGATGAGCGGGGTGACATGAGAGAACTTGGGAAGGTTGAAAACCAGGCGGGCTGCTGTGTTCTGAATAAGTTGTAGGGGTTTGATGGCACAAGCGGGGAGCCCAGCCAACAGCAAGCTGCAGTAGTCCAGACGGAAGAGGAGAAGTGCCTGGATTAGGACCTACAGGACCTTCCTGTATGAAGAAGGGTTGTACTCTACGGATGTTGTAGAGCATGAACCTTCAGGAGCGGGTCACTGCTTTGATGTTTGCTGAGAACGACAGGGTGTGATCCAGGGTCACACCAAGGTTATTTGCACTTTGGGAGGGTGACACTGTGGAATTGTCAACCGTGATGGAGAGGTCTTTGAGCGGGTAGGCCTTCCCCGGGAGGAAGAGCAGTTACACCTTGTAGAGGTTGAGCTTGAGGTGGTGGGCCGACATCCAAGCGGAGATATCTGCCAGGCTGGCAGGGATGCATGTCGCCACCTGGGTGTCAGAAGTGGGAAAGAGAAAAGTAGTTGAGTGTCATCCACATAGCAATGATAGCAGAGACCATGTGAGGATATGACGGAGCCTAGTGACTTGGTGTATAGAGAGAAGAGGAGAGGGCCTTGAACCGATCCCTGGGGGACACCAGTAGTGAGAGTACGTGGTGCAGACAGATCCTCTCCACATCACCTGGTAGAAGCGGCTCTGCCAGGTAGGATGCAATCCAATAGTGTGCACAGCCTGAGACACTCAGCCCTGAGAGGGTGGAGAGGAGGATCTGATGGTTCACTGTGTCAAAGGCAGCAGATAGATCTAGGAGGATGAGAACAGAGAGAGTCAGCTTTGGCAGTGCGGAGAGCAGTCTAGGTTGAGTGACCCGTCTTGAAGCCTGACTGGTGTGGGTCAAGAAGATAGTTCTGAGAGAGATAACGAGAAAGTTGATCAAAGACAATACGCTCAAGTGTTTTGGAAAGAAAAGAAAGAAGGGATACAGGGCCCAGACTCACAAAACACTTCTTACGCAAAGAAAAGATATACATAGTTCGGAAGTGCAATTCCTCAACAATGTCTTAAGATTTAATGATTTTCTCACGAACCTTTCAAATATGTTCTTACAAATCTTTTAAGATGTTTGTTGCTAGGCAAACATTTTAGCTCGCTATCTAGCTCGCAATGGCAATCATTTTAGCATATTTATTACTGAGATTACTGTTCTAAAACATGTTCTTGGGTTTAAAATAATCTATACTGAAACTTTCAGATTAAATTTGTGAGTGAATAAATATGTTTAATTGCTTTTTATCTCACTGCCCTGAGATTAAGACAAGGGTTTAGCTATCTTGGACTTAAGAACGTTTACAATAACTTTATTTTCAAGAATCTACTTAACTTTGTGCTTAAGGAGAAACATAAGAAATAGTGCAAGAACATTTCCAGTAACCTTTTTGAGGAATAGCAACTATCTTCTTAAGTCTATAGTTAAGGGAAAAATGGCAGTTAAGAAGACATTTCTTCTTAAGAAGGTTTTCTGAATCTGGGTCCAGGTCTATAGTTTTTGATGTCAGATGAGTTGAGTGTTGGTTTTAGTGTGAAACTCAAGCCATTTTGAAGTCAGAGGGGACGCAGCCAGTGGTCAGGGATGAGTTGATGAGGCAAGTGAGGAATGGGAGAAGGTCTCCAGAGATGGTCTGGAGAAAAGAGGAGAGGATGGGGTCGAGCGGGCATGTTGTAGGGCAGCCAGACCTCACTAGTCGCAGGATTTTATCTGGAGAAAGAGGGGAGAAAGAGGACAAGGCATACAGTAATTCTGTGTGAGTGGGACCTGTGGACTCAATAGGCTGAGTGACTGCGGAGCGGATGTTGTCAACCTTCTTTTCAAAGTGGTTGACAAAGTTGTTTGCAGAGAGGGAGGAGGGAGGGGGAGAGGTGGAGGATAAAGGAGGGAGGAGAGGGTGGAAAACAGTTTCCTAGCGTTAGAGGCAGAAGCTTTAGAGTGATAGAAAGTGGCGTTAACAGTGGATGCAGAGGAAGAGAAGGTTGTGAGGAGGGAGTGAATGGAAGTTAAGTTTTCCTCCATTTTCGTTCAGCTGCCTGTGTTGGAGGAAAGGAAGACAGACAAGGAAACAAAGTAGTGACCTGGAGGGGGTTGCAGTGAGATTAGTAGGCAAACAGCCTCTAGTGAGGTCAAATGTATTGCTTTGCTTGTTAGTTGGAGGGGATTGGGAAATGGTGCGATCAAAAGAGGCAAGGAGGGGAAAGAGAGAGTTAGAAATAAATGATTTGAAGGCAGAAGTCAGGAGATTGAAGTCGCCAAGTACGAAGAGCAGTGAGCCATCGTCAGGAAATTAGCTTGTCGAGGTGTCAAGCTCATTGAGGAACTCTCCAAGGGCACCTGGTGGGCGATAGATGACAATGTTAAGGTTGCGTGAACAAGTGACAGTGACAGCATGGAATTAAAATGAGGAGATAGTTAAGAGAGGGAGAAAAGAGAAAATCTAAATTTGGGAGAAATTAGTAGGCTTGTGCCACCACCACAATGACCAGATGCTCTCGGACTATGAGAGAAAACATAGTCAGATGAAGAAAGAGCAGCTGGAGTGGCAGTGATTTATCCAATTTTGATAACATGGTTGGTCAGTCCATGCATCCATAGCTCTGTCTATGAATTTGAGAGTGATGACATTCTCCAGCCCCATCCCTCAGCTGTTTACCGAAACAGTGGTAGAGAGCCTGCTTTGTTATTGTTTCAACTGCTGATTGACCCTTTAAAGAGATTCTTTAGTAATTTTGTATACTTTTTAGCCAGTAGTTCTGAAAGTAGCGCTCACGAGCCAAAAGTGTTCGCCGGATATGTAGTACTACGTCACATATGTGCAGATATGTGCACGACGTCATTGCTCTCTCGCTCTGCTGTGTGTGCATCTTGCTAGCTGTCACTCAAATGTCGAGGGGCTGAAGCTCATTGGTTATAACTCGAATTTCTAGGGGGGTGGCCATGTGGGGGACAATAATGGGAAAATGGTGCAGCATAGCTTCCAGAAAAACAGTCGCTTTCAAACTAAGGATTTCGTGGCTAATTGAGGTAAAACAGTAATTATGCTTATTGATTATGCATGTATGAACTACACATTGACACATCCAGCCCAAAGCGGGAGGTTTACAAAATACTTAGTAGTCGCCAAAGTTCCAGAGCATGTCTTTAAGCCAGCTAAGCTTTCCCTTCATCACATATTCCCTCTCTCTTTCCCTCTTCCTCTACCCCCTTCCCCCCCGCTCTCCCATCTGCTCTCTCTCCTCTCTCTCTCTCCCCACCTCTCTTTCTCTCTCTCTCTCTCTCTCTCTCTCTCTCTCTCTCTCTCTCTCTCTCTCTCTCTCTCTCTCTCTCTCTCTCTCTCTCTCTCCTCCCTCTGTCTCTCCCTTTCTACCCCCTCTACCTCTCTTCTCTCTATATATCTATGTAAAGGCCTGACATGCACAGGCTATTTTTTATAAAAATGAAACAGCTTCCTTGCAGTGAAGCGAAACACAGAGTGAAGGGAGACTGAAACAGCGATTTGCAATTTAGGCCTGCAACTCATCAGCCAGCAACAGTAAATCGCCCTGACTCTTTAATTCCCTACCTTTATCGTTCTATCTCTTTCCAGCCATGATCCATCCCCTCACGAACACTTACATCTCACATACTGAAAAACAAAATTAAATGGTATGTTTTTTCTTTAATTGTGGAGCGGTAGACATGAAAAACAATATGAAAAACACTCAAACTAACTGTTTTAAAATGGGCCAGGAAGTTGATTTAAAGATGCAGCATTATACAGAAGAAAGAGAATATCTCTAAAAGCGCCAGAGCGGAGATATAGGGGATTGTTTAAAGATGAGTGAACAGACACATCGGCTCAGAGAGACTGAGTGCACATCTGGCATTCATATTGATGAGGTGGCATTAATATGTGCAAAAAAAATAGCCTTATTCCTTTTCAACAGTCATTTTTTTCTTCTGCAAAAGAATCGATGTAAAGGGAGGAGAATGGTAGAACAAAGCGACAATATTTCTTATGATCAAAAGCTCAAATTAGTACTTTGTTCTCAAGTATTAAGAAACTAGGGCAATTGCTGAATTGGAATGAATGAGTATTGTGTCCCTGTTGTAAACATTCTAAAATTGGATAAATTAAACATTCTGATAAATATTACACAGTCATTTTGGGTTAATGATATTTTAACTTAGGCCCTCATTTGCATCTAAATTAATGGGTTTTGTAATACAATTGCAGACATTTTAATTGCACTGTGTAGTACAGATAAGGCTATTCAATATAAAAATAGGATTACTAAATCAGGGATTGCAGGGTTGCAGCCATTATATTATTTCTTATCGAGAGAAATAAATGTACCTTTGAATATGAGTGTGTGCTTGTGATTAAATGTGTTAAATGTGAGGGAGGAAAAAGGTAAAGAGTGACATTGACAAATTCACAGGTAGAGAAGAGAGAGCGGCGATTGCAGAAAAGAGAGGGAGATAGATAGAGAAATTGTGATTACACATTTTCAGTCTTGTTAAGTTGGTGACAGCCTTCATTGTACAAAGCCTGGAAGATCGATGGCCAGGGTCTGACTCTAATACTAACGAAACTCGGATCGTTAAACTTTTGGGAAATGAGGACAGAAATTGATTAAAATATTTATGAGTCCAATTAATCTCTTAAGGGTAACTTCTTCTACTAATGGGCATTGAGGTATGAGGAGGCCATCTTTAGGACAAAATCAATCATCGGATGGACTGACAATTGTGTCTGACACAGTAAAGTAGTGGGCTGTGCCACACCCTCTGGCCTTCAGGTCCAAACTCAGCCTCCAGAGACTAAGCTCCCTTACAGGCTCTACACTGAGCTCATAACTTAACACAATAGTCTCATTATACTATTTCCCATTCTGTCAGTAAGTATTAAGTGCCATTCTTTGACTAACAGGTGTTATGCTTTATCACTGGTTATGAGCATGTCTGAGCCCTTGTAATGTTTTATTATGTTATAAATAGATAATAGATATTTCTATGCTGCAATTTTACAACAGACTGACAATAGCCTCTGGTTTTCTATTAGCTGATGACTAAATCAAATCAAATCAAATTTATTTATAAAGCCCTTCTTACATCAGCTGATGTCACAGAGTGCTGTACAGAAACCCAGCCTAAAACCCCAAACAGCAAGCAATGCAGGTGTAAAAGCACGGTGGCTAGGAAAAACTCCCTAGAAAGGCCAAAACCTAGGAAGAAACCTAGAGAGGAACCAGGCTGTGAGGGGTGGCCAGTCCTCTTCTGGCTGTGCCAGGTGCAGATTATACCAGAACATGGACAAGATTTTAAAATGTTCATAAAACAGGCAGAACAGTTGAAACTGGAGAAGCAGCACGGCCAGGTGGACTCGGACATCAAGGAGTCATCAGGCCAGGTAGGCCTTGAGGAATGGTCCTAATGCTCAGGTCCTCCGAGAGAGAGAGAATAAAAAAATTAAAAAAAATAAAATTTAAAAAAAAGAAAGAGAGAGAGATAATTAGAGAGAGCATACTTAAATTCACACAGGACACCAGATAAGAGAATAAATACTCCAGATATAACAGACGGACCCTAGCCCCCCGACACATAAACTACTGCAGCATAAATACTGGGGCTGAGACAGGAGGGGTCGGGAGACACTGTGGCCCGTCCGACGATACCCCGGACAGGGCCAAACAGGCAGGATATAACCCCACCCACTCTGCCAAGCACAGCCCCCACACCACTAGAGCGATATCTTCAACCACCAACTTACCATCCTGAGACAAGGCCGAGTATAGCCCACAAGATCTCCGCCACGGCACCAGTAAGCCAGTGACTCAGCCCCTGTAATAGGGTTAGAGGCAGAGAATCCCAGTGGAGGGGAACCGGCCAGGCAAAGACAGCAAGGGTGGTTCGTTGCTCCAGTGCCTTTCCGTTCACCTTCACACTCCTGGGCCAGACTACACTCAATCATAGGACCTACTGAAGAGATGAGTCTTCAATAAAGACTTAAAGGTTGAGACCGAGTCTGCGTCTCTCACATGGATAGGCAGACTATTCCATAAAAATGGATCTCTATAGGAAAAAGCCCTGCCTCCAGCTGTTTGCTTAGAAATTCTAGGGACAATAAGGAGGCCTGCGTCTTGTGACCGTAGCGTACGTGTAGGTATGTACGGCAGGACCAAATCGGAAAGATAGGTAGGAGCAAGCCCATGTAATGCTTTGTAGGTTAGCAGTAAAACCTTGAAATCCGCCCTTGCCTTAACAGGAAGCCAGTGTAGGGAGGCTAGTACTGGAGTAATATGATAACATTTTTGGGTTCTAGTCAAGATTCTAGCAGCCGTGTTTAGCACTAACTGAAGTTTATTTAGTGCTTTATCCGGGTAGCCGGAAAGTAAAGCATTGCAGTAGTCTAACCTAGAAGTTACAAATCAAATCAAATCAAATTTTATTTGTCACACATACACATGGTTAGCAGATGTTAATGCGAGTGTAGCGAAATGCTTGTGCTTCTAGTTCCGACCATGCAGTAGTATCTAACAAGTAATCTAACAAATTCACAACAACTACCTTATACACACAAGAGTAAAGGAATGAATACGAGTATGTACATATAAATATATGGATGAGCGATGGCTGACCGGCATAGGCAAGATGCAGTAGATGGTATGGAGTACAGTATATACACATATATATGAGATGAGTAATGTAGGATATGTAAACATTATATAAATGGCATTGTTTAAAGTGGCTAGTGATACATTATTTCATCCAATTATAATTATTAAAGTGGCTAGAGATTTGGGTCGATGGCCGAACGGCATAGGCAAGATACAGTAGGTGGTTTAGAGTACAGTGTATACATTTGATATGAGTATGTCGGATACGTAAACATTATATACAAAATTGTTTAAAGTGGCTAGTGATACATTTGTTACATCCAATTCCTATGTTTAAAGTGGCTAGAGATTTAAGTCAGTATGTTGGCAGCAGCCACTCAATGTTAGTGATGGCTGTTTAACAGTCTGATGGCCTTGAGGTAGAAGCTGTTTTTTAGTCTCTCGGTCCCAGCTTTGATGCACCTGTACTGACCTCGCCTTCTGGATGATAGCGGGGTGAACAGGCAGTGGCTTGGGTGGTTGTTGTCCTCAATGATCTTTTTGGCCTTCTTGTGACATCGGGTGGTGTAGGTGTCCTGGAGGGCAGGTAGTTTACCCCCGGTAATGCGTTGTGCAGTCCTCACTACCCTCTGGAGAGCCTTACGGTTGTGGGCGGAGCAGTTGCCGTACCAGGCGGTGATACAGCCCGACAGGATGCTCTCGATTGTGCATCTGTAAAAGTTTGTGAGTGATTTTGGTGACAAGCCGAATTTCTTCAGCCTCCTGAGATTGAAGAGGCGCTGTTGCGCCTTCTTCACCACGCTGTCTGTGTGGGTGGACCAATTCAGTTTGTCCGTGATGTGTACGCCGAGGAACTTAAAACTTTCCACCTTCTCCACTACTGTCCCCTCGATGTGGATAGGGGGTGCTCCTCTCCTGTTTCCTGAAGTCCACGATCATCTCCTTTGTTTTGCTGACATTGAGTGAGAGGTTATTTTCCTGACACCACACTCCGAGGGCCCTCACCTCCTCTCTGTAGGCTGTCTCGTCGTTGTTGGTAATCAAGCCTACCACTGTAGTGTCATCAGCAAACTTGATGATTGAGTTGGATGCGTGCTTGGCCACGCAGTCATGGGTAAACAGGGAGTACAGGAGAGGGCTGAGAACGCACTCTTGTGGGGCCCCAGTGTTGAGGATCAGCGGGGTGGAGATGTTGTTTCCTACCCTCACCACCTGGGACCGGCCAGTCAGGAAGTCCAGGACCCAGTTGCACAGGGCTGGGTCTCGAGCTTAATGACGAGCTTGGAGGGAACTATGGTGTTAAATGCTGAGCTGTAGTCGATGAACAGCATTCTTACATAAGCATTCCTCTTGTCCAGATGGGTTAGGGCAGTATGCAGTGTGATTGCGATTGCGTCGTCTGTGGACCTATTGGGACGGTAAGCAAATTGGAGTGGGTCCAGGGTGTCTGGCAGGATGGAGGTGATATGATCCTTGACTAATCTCTCAAAGCACTTCATGATGACGGAAGTGAGTGCTACGGGCGATAGTCATTTAGCTCAGTCACCTTAGCTTTCTTGGGAACAGGAACAATGGTGGCCCTCTTGAAGCATGTGGGAACAGCAGACTGGGATAGGGACTGATTGAATATGTCCATAAACACACCAGCCAGCTGGTCTGCGGCGTGCTCTGAGGACACGGCCAGGGATGCCATCTGGGCCGGCAGCCTTGCGAGGGTTAACACATTTAAATGTTTTTCTCACATTGGCTGCGGTGAAGGTGAGCCCGCAGGTTTTGGTAGCGGGCCGTGTCGGTGGCACTGTATTGTCCTCAAAGCGAGCAAAGAAGTTGTTTAGTTTGTCTGGGAGCAGGACGTCATGGTCCGCGACGGGCTGGTTTTCTTTTTGTAGTCCGTGATTGACTGTAGACCCTGCCACATTCCTCTTGTGTCTGAGCCGTTGAATTGTGACTCTACTTTGTCTCTATATTGACGCCTAGCTTGTTTGATTGCCTTGCGGAGGGGATAGCTGCACTGTTTGTATTCAGTCATGTTTCCTGTAGCCTTACCCTGGTTAAAAGCAGTGGTTCGCGCTTTCAGTTTTGCGCGAATGCTGCCATCAATCCACGGTTTCTGGTTGGGGAAGGTTTTCATATTTGCTATGGGTACAACATCACCAATGCACTTGCTAATAAACTCGCTCACCGAATCAGCGTATACATCAATGTTGTTGTCAGATATTCGGAACATATCCCAGTCCACGTGCTCGAAGCAATCTTGCAGCATGGAATCAGATTGGTCGGACCAGCGTTGAACAGACCTGAGAACGGGCGTTTCCTGTTTTAGTTTCTGTTTGTAGGCTGGGAGCAACAAAATGGAGTCATGGTCAGACTTGCCGAAAGGAGGGCGGAGAATAGCCTTGTATGCATCACGGAAGTTGGAATAACAGTGGTCCAGGATTTTACCAGCCCGGGTGGCACATTCGATATGCTGGTAAAATTTCGGAGCCTTGTTCTTAAATTAGCCTTATTAAAATCCCCAGCCACAATAAATGCAGCCTCAGGATATGTGGTTTCCAGTTTACATAGAGTCCGATGAATTTCTTTCAGTGCCGTCGATGTATCAGCTTGAGGGGATGTACACGGCTGTGATTATAATCGAGGAGAATTCTCTTGGTAGATAATGCGGTCTGCATTTGATTGTAATGAATTCTATGTCAGGTGAACAAAAGGACTTGAGTTCCTGTATGTTGTTATGATCACACCACGTCTCGTTAATCATAAGACACACACCCCCACCCTTCTTCTTACCAGATAGAAGTTTGTTTCTGTCGGCGCGATGCGTGGAGCAACCAGGTGGCTGTACCGACTCCGATAACGTGTCCTGAGTGAGCCATGTTTCCGTGAAGCAAAGAACGTTGCAGTCTCGGATGTCTCTCTGAAAGGCAACCCTTGATCTGATTTCGTCTACTTTGTTGTCAAGAGACTGTACATTGGTGATTAAAATACTCGGGAGAGGTGCACGATGCGCCCGTCGACGTAGCTTGACCAAAAGACCGGCCCGTTTCCCTCTTCTCTGGCGCCGCCGTTTTGAGTCGCCGGGTGCTATCCATTCTATTGTCCTGGCTGGGGTAACAAACCGAGAATCCTCTTTGGGAAAGTCGTATTCCTGGTCGTAATGTTGGTAAGTTGACGTTGCTCTTATATCCAATAGTTCCTCCCGGTTGTATGTAATAAAACTTAATATTTCCCAGGGTAACAATGTAAGAAGTAATACATAAAATAACAAAATACTGCATGGTTTCCTGAGAACGTGAAGCGAGGCTGCCATCTCTGTCGGCGCCGGAAACGCATGGATTAACTTTTCTGCATCATTTTTGGACAGAAAGTTTCTGATTTTTACAATGTTACGTAGATGGAAAAAAGCTGTCCTTGAAACAGTCTTGATATGTTAGTCAAAAGAGAGATCAGGGTCCAGAGTAACGCCGAGGTCCTTCACAGTTTTATTGGAGACGACTGTACAACCATCAAGATTAATTGTCAGATTCAACAGAAGATCTCTTTGTTTCTTAGGACCTAGAACTAGCATCTCTGTTTTGTCAGAGTTTAAAAGTAGAACATTTTCCGCCATCCACTTCCTTATGTCTGAAACACAGGCTTCCAGGGAGGGCAATTTTGGGGCTTCACCATGTTTCATCGAAATGTACAGCTGTGTGTCATCCGCATAGCAGTGAAAGTTAACATTATGTTTCCGAATGACATCACCAAGTGGTAAAATATATAGTGAAAACAATAGTGGTCCCAAAACAGAGCCTTGAGGAACACCAAAATTTACAGTTGATTTGTCAGAGGACAAACCATCCACAGAGACAAACTGATATCTTTCCGACAGATAAGATCTAAACCAGGCCAGAACTTGTCCATGTAGACCAATTTGGGTTTCCAATCTCTCCAAAAGAATGTGGTGATCGATGGTATCAAAAGCAGCACTAAGGTCTAGGAGCACGAGGACAGTTGCAGAGCCTCGGTCTGACGCCATTAAAAGGTCATTTTCCACCTTCACAAGTGCAGTCTCAGTGCTATGATGGGGTCTAAAACCAGACTGAAGCATTTCATATACATTGTTTGTCTTCAGGAAGGCAGTGAGTTGCTGCGCAACAGCTTTTTCAAAATGTTTTGAGAGGAATGGAAGATTCGATATAGGCCGATAGTTTTTTATATTTTCTGGGTCAAGGTTTGGCTTTTTCAAGAGAGGCTTTATTACTGCCTCTTTTAGTGAGTTTGGTACACATCCGGTGGATAGAGAGCTGTTTATTATGTTCAACATAGGAGGGCCAAGCACAGGAAGCAGCTCTTTCAGTAGTTTAGTTGGAATAGGGTCCAGTATGCAGCTTGAAGGTTTAGAGGCCATGATTATTTTCATCAATGTGTCAAGAGATATGGTACTAAAAACCTTGAGTGTCTCTCTTAATTTTATGTCCTGGCAAAGTTGTGTGGACTCAGGACAACTGAGCTTTGGAGGAATACGCAGATTTAAAGAGGAGTCCGTAATTTGCTTTCTAATGATCATGATCTTTTCCTCAAAGAAGTTCATGAATGTATCACTGCTAAAGTGAAAGCCATCCTCTCTTGGGAAATGCTGCTTTTTAGTTAGCTTTGCGACAGTATGAAAAATAAATTTTGGATTATTCTTATTTTCCTCAATTAACTTGGAAAAATAGGATGATCGAGCAGCAGTGAGGGCTCTTCGATACTGCACGGTACTGTCTTTCCAAGCTAGTCGGAAGACTTCCAGTTTGGTGTGGCGCCATTTCCGTTCCAATTTTCTGGAAGCTTGCTTCAGAGCTCGGGTATTTTCTGTATACCAGGGAGCTAGTTTTTTTATGGCAAATGTCTGTTGTTTTTAGGGGTGCGACTGCATCTAGGGTATTGCACAAGGTTACATTGAGTTCCTCAGTTAGGTGGTTAACTGATTTTTGTATTCTGACGTCCTTGAGTAGGTGGAAGGATTCTGGAAGGGCATCTAGGAATCTTTGGGTTGTCTGAGAATTTATAGCACGACTTTTGATGATCCTTGGTTGGGTTCTGAGCAGATTATTTGTTGCGATTTCAAACGTAATAAAATGGTGGTCCGATAGTCCAGGATTATGAGGAAAAACATTGAGATCCACAACATTTATTCCACGGGACAAAACTAGGTCCAGAGTATGACTGTGGCAGTGAGTAGGTCCGGAGACATGTTGGACAAAACCGACAGAGTCGATGATGGCTCCAAAAGCCTTTTAGGGTGGGTCTGTGGACTTTTCCATGTGAATATTAAAGTCACCAAAAATTTGAATATTGTCTGCCATGACTACAAGGTCCGATAGGAATTCAGGGAACTCAGTGAAGAACGTTGTATATGGCCCAGGAGGCCTGTAAACAGTAGCTATAAAAAGTGATTGAGTAGGCTGCATAGATTTCATGACTAGAAGCTCAAAAGACAAAAATGTCGTTTTTTTGTTTTTTGTAAATAGAAATTTGCTATCGTAAATATTAGCAACACCTCCGCCTTTGCGGGATGCGCGGGGGATATGGTCACTAGTGTAACCAGGAGGTGAGGCCTCATTTAACACAATAAATGAATCAGGCTTAAGCCATGTTTCAGTCAGGCCAATCACATCAAGATTATGATCAGTGATAAGTTCATTGACTAGAACTGCCTTGGAAGTGAGGGATCTAACATTAAGTAGCCCCATTTTGAGATGTGAGGTATCACAATCTCTTTCAATAATGGCAGCAATGGAGGAGGTCTTTATTCTAGTGAGATTGCTAAGGCGAACACCGCCATGTTTAGTTTTGCCCAACCTAGGTTGAGGCACAGACACAGTCTCAATAGAGATAGCTGAGCTTACACTGACTGTGCTAGTGGCAGACTCTACTAAGCTGGCAGGCTGGCTAACAGCCTGCTGCCTGGCCTGCACCCTATCTCATTGTGAAGCTAGAGGAGTTAGAGCCCTGTCTATGTTCGTAGATAAGATGAGAGCACCCCTCCAGCTAGGATGGAGTCCGTCACTCCTCAACAGGCCAGGCTTGGTCCTGTTTGTGGGTGAGTCCCAGAAAGAGGGCCAGTTATCTACAAAGTCTATCTTTTGTGTGGGGCAGAAAACAGTTTTCAACCAGCGATTGAGTTGTGAGACTCTGCTGTAGAGCTCATCACTCCCCCTAACTGGGAGAGGGCCAGAGACAATTACTCTATGCCGAGACATCTTTCTAGCTGATTTACACACTGAAGCTATGTTGCGCTTGGTGACCTCTGACTGTTTCATCCTAACATCGTTGGTGCCGACGTGGATAACAATATCTCTATACTCTCTACACTCTCCAGTTTTAGCTTTAGCCAGAACCATCTTCAGATTAGCCTTAACGTCGGTAGCCCTGCCCCCCTGGTAAGCAGTGTATGGATGATCATCGCTGGATGATTCGTTTTAAGTCTAATACTGCGAGTAATGGAGTCGCCAATGACTACAGTTTTCAATTTGTCAGAGCTAATGGTGGGAGGCCTCGGCGTCTCAGACCCCGTAACGGGAGGAGTAGAGACCAGAGAAGGCTCGGCCTCTGACTCCGACCCGCTGCTTAATGGGGAAAACCGGTTGAAAGTTTCTGTCGGCTGAATGATCGCTCACGGTTGAGCATTGCTACAGCATTTCCTTCCAGAAGCCGGCAAAGACGCCGTTTCATCCTTTCCTTTCCTACACTTACATTTCCCTTGCCTAACGATTGCGTCTGAAGCTGGGCTTGCAGCACAGCTATCCTTGCCATAAGGCGATCGTTCTCCTGTATATTATGAGTACAGCGACTGCAATTAGAAGGCATCATGTTAATGTTACTACTTAGCTTCGGTTGGTGGAGGTCCTGACGAAACACGTCCAGACTATGGTGTCTAATCCTTCAATTCACCACACACTAAACAATGGACAAATCTGAACATAGACAGTAGGCAAGAAAACTGTGCAGACAGAACAGTGCTATTACAACATATTATATATGTGGAGTTGTAAAATTGCAGCCAGCTTTCCTCAGGTCTTGAGGAGTTAATGAGAATACTGTCAACAGCTCTGCATGTCTTCATGCCTCCTGCACCTTGGAGCTGTTTACTCTTCTTTTAATTAAAACAGCTGAGATTACTCTAATTATCTCTCCTCTCAGGTAATCCAGCTCTGAATGAAAACCAAACAGAATGAAGACAGACCCTGGGCATAGCAAAGGAAAGCACAATGTGGCGAGAAGACATAGCAGAATCCAAGGAGAGGAACAAAAATCTCTGGAGAATTCTTTGTTGAAATGAGTTGACTAACCTACCAACATACCAACTCCGCTATGACCACCCCAACGGCGCTTCTTCTAGTTTTGGTTTGTATGTGGGAGGAGTACAGAGGTGAGAGCTCACTAATTGTTAGTTTACCAATTCCAGTTCAGAACAGTGAGAAAGCCCTAACAGATGTCAGGGCTGGAGAAAACACTGTCTCTCTGGTGAATCATGGTGAGAATGCTGAGGTTCTTATGACTACCCACATCCCACTGGCTCCTGGATTAACAGAAAAAGGAAAGAATGGCCTGGATGAACTGGTACAGATATCAACCCAAACTGCCTTTACCCTTCACACCACTTGGAATGTAATTATATCCAAGAGTGAAGCTGTGGATAATGTTCACACTCAGTCACTGGAGGCACAAGAGTCCATGGAGGCAAATCTCAATGGAGACCCCAGCCATCATTTGAAACTCCAGACTGACTTCCATCCAGAGTTCAGAGTTCTTCCAAAGAGCATCTCTAGCCGGAGCTTGGTGTCTCAGGCGGGGGTGGTGGGGCTAACTCTAACATGGGAGCGGCCTCGCTCTCGTCGTAGGCGGAGTTGGCAGTGGAACCAGTTCTTTGTGATTGAGGAGTACAGAGGACCAGAACCAGTGCTCATCGGACGGGTAAGGCCTCATCAAAACAAATGCTCATATACTGTATGTCATTAAAAGTACAGTGTGAATTAAAGTGTTATAAAAGTGTTCATACTTGTAGCTTTGGTTCAGTAATTACTATAACAACAGCCTGATGATACAGTACTCTACTACTCAGACATACTGTAGTTCACTAAGTTTAGTCAATAAATACAGTAGGTCGCACCACACCAACAACACCATAGAGCTGACAGGAAGTCAGTGTTCAACCAGTCTGATGATGAGATGATTGAATATGTTTTAAGCCAGTTCGCACCTGATCCATCTAGATCCCTGGAGGTTACTTGTAGCACATCACAGGCAAAGTGCTGGACTGTTAATGCAGCTGCTGGCAGCTGTAATGTGTATGTGAATTCTATTAGCTGTAATGCTAACAGGGAACTGTGCCAGCCACAGTAGAAGCAGCCATATAAATGTTTCACTTCCTCTCTGTCTTTTATTGATACAGTCAGGAAGGGATGGTAGTCCAGCAGTGGAGACATAACTTTTTTCTAGTTGTAGTTAGTGCACTAGTCTGATTCTGGGATTGAGATAGCTATGATGTCATAAGGGATCTCACATAGGGAGGAGTTGTTTTTTTGTTGCAGATTGTTAGGGCTTTAAGAGAGTTTTATATGATCAAATCCAATCAAATTGTATTAGTCACATGAGCCGATTTTTTTATTTTTTTTAATAAAAATAAATAAATAATCTATTTCACCTCTATTTAACCAGGTAGGCAAGTTGAGAACAAGTTCTCATTTACAACTGCGACCTGGCCAAGATAAAGCAAAGCAGTTCGACACAACACAGAGTTACACATGGAGTAAACAAACATACAGTCAACAATACAGTAGAAAAAAACAATTCTATATACAATGTGTGCAAATGAGGTAAGATAAGGAAGGTAAGGCAATAAATAGGCCATGGTGACGAAGTAATTACAATATAGCATTTAAACACTGGAATGGTAGATGTGCAGTAGATGAATGTGCAAAATAGACAAAGGAGCAAGATAAATAAATAAATACGGTAGGGGATGAGGTAGTTGGTTGGGCTATTTACAGGTGGGCTATGTACAGGTGCAGTGATATGTGAGCTGCTCTGACAGCTGGTGCTTAAAGCTAGTGATTTCAGTGATTTTTGTAGTTCGTTCGAGTCATTGGCAGCAGAGAACTGGAAGGAAAGGCGGCCAAAGGAGGAATTGGCTTTGGGGGTGACCAGTGAGATATATCTGCTGGAGCGTGTGCTATGGGTGGGTGCTGCTATGGTGACCAGCGAGCTGCGATAAGGCGGTGCTTTACCTAGCAGGGACTTGTAGATGACCTGGAGCCAGTGGGTTTGGCGACGAGTATGAAGCGAGGGCCAGCCAACGAGAGCGTACAGGTCGCAGTGGTGGGTAGTATATGGGGCTTTGGTGACAAAACGGATGGCACTGTGATAGACTGCATCCAATTTGTTGAGTAGAGTATTGGAGGCTATTTTGTAAATGACATCGCCAAAGTCGAGGATCGGTAGGATGGTCAGTTTTACGAGGGTATGTTTGGCAGCATGAGTGAAGGATGCTTTGTTGTGAAATAGGAAGCCAATTCTAGATTTAATTTTGGATTGGAGATGTTTGATGTGAGTCTGGAAGGAGTGTTTACAATCTAACCAGACACCTAGGTATTTGTAGTTGTCCGCATATTCTAAGTCAGAACCGTCCAGGGTAGTGATGCTGGACGGGCGGGCAGGTGCGGCAGCAATCGGTTGAAGAGCATGAATTTAGTTTTACTTGCATTTAAGAGCAGTTGGAGGCCACGGAAGGAGAATTGTATGGCATTGTAGCTCGTCTGGAGGGTAGTTAGCACAGTGTCTAAAGAAGGTATAAAGTATACAGAACGGTGTCATCTGCGTAGAGGTGGATCAGAGACTCACCAGCAGCAAGAGCGACATCATTGATGTATACAGAGAAGAGTCGGCCCAAGAATTGAACCCTGTGGCACCCCCATAGAAACTGCCAGAGGCCCAGACAATAGGTGTAGACCTTACAGTGAAATGCTTGCTTACGAACCCCTAACCAACAATGCAGTTGAAAAAAATATGAGTAAGAATAAGGAATTAAAGTAACAAGTAATTAAAGAGCAGCAGTAAAATAAAAATAAGCGAGACTATACACAGGGGGTACGGTACAGAGTCAATGTAGGGGCACTGGTTAGTTGAGGTAATATGTACATGTAGGTAGAGTTATTAAAGTGACTATGCATAGATGATAACAGAGTGTAGCAGGGGTATAAAAGAGGGGGAAGGGGAGGCAATGCAAATAGTATGGGTAGCCATTTGATTAGATGTTCAGGAGTTCAGGAGTCTTATGGCACTCCGGTATCGCTTGCTGTGCGGTAGCAGGGAGAACAGTCTATGACTAGGGTGGCTGGAGTCTTTGACAATTTGTAGGAACTTCCTCTGACACCGCCTGGTATAGAGGTCCTGGATGGAAGGAAACTTGGCCCCAGTGGTGTACTGGGCTGTACGCATGACCCTCTGTAGTGCCTTGCGGTCGGAGGACGATAACAGGCAGTGACGCAACCAGTCAGGATGCTCTCGATGGTGCAGCCGTAGAACCTTTTGAGGATCTGAGGACCCATGCCAAATCTGTTTAGTTTCCTGAGGGGGAATATGTTTTGTTGTGCCCTCTTCACGATTGTCTTGGTGTGCTTGGACCATGTTAGTTTATTGGTGATGTGGACACCAAGGAACTTGAAGCTCTCAACCTGCTCCGCTACAGCCCTGTCGATGAGAATGGAGGAGTGCTCCGTCCTCTTTGTCCTGTAGTCCACAATCATCTCCTTTGTCTTGATCACGTTGAGGGAAAGGTTTTTGTCCTGGCACCACATGGCCAGGTCTCTGACCCCCTCCCTATAGGCGGTCTCGTCGTTGTCGGTGATCAGGCCTACCACTGTTGTGCCGTCTGCAAACTTAATGGTGTTGGAGTCGTGCCTTACCATGCAGTCATCAGTGAATAGGGAGTACAGGAGGGGCCCCCGTGTTGAGGATCAGTGTGGCGGATGTGTTGTTACCTACCCTTACCACCTGGGGGAAGCCGATCAGGATGTCCAGGATCCAGTTGCAGAGGGAGGTGTTTAGTCCCAGGGTCCTTAGATTCTTGATGAGCTTCGAGGCCACTATGGTGTTGAACGCTGAGCTGTTGTCAATGAACAGCATTCTCACATAGGTGTTCCTTTTGTGCAGATGGGAAAGCGCAGTGTGGAGTGCAATAGAGATTGCATCATCTGTGGATCTGTTAGGGCGGTATGCAATCCAATTGCTAGCTCAGTCCTGCTGAGCTAGCAATTGGAGTGGGTCTAGGATAATGGTGTTGATATGAGCCATGACCAGCCTTTCAAAACACTTCATGGCTACAGACGTGAGTGCTATACAGGTCGGTAGTCATTTAGGCAGGTTACCTTAGTGTTCTTGGGCAAAAGGTACTATGGTGGTCTGCTTAAAACATGTTGGTATTACAGACTTGGACAGGGAGAGGTTGAAAATGTCAGTGAAGACACTTGCCAGTTGGTCAGCGCATGCTCGCAGTACATGTCCTGGTAATCCGTCTGGCCCTGCGGCCTTGTAAATGTTTACCTGTTTAAAAGATCTTACTCACATCGGCTGCAGAGAGCGTGATCACACAGTCTTCCGGGAACAGCTGGATTGGATAAGTTTCAACCCCACAGAGAAATATTTTGCTATGGCGACTGATGCACAGCAGGACTGAGCTAGCAATTGGATTGAGAGTAGGTGGGTATGGGTTGGTGAGAGAGAGGGTGTGGGGGGGTGTGGGGGGGATGTGTGTTAGGAGAGTGAGATGGAAGAATGACAAAGATGTCTCTCGTAGTGATGCGTGGGATCCAAATAAAAGCAGATTTCAGGAGGAAGAAGAGGGGGGTGTTGGAGAGAATAAACCCCCTACTCCCTCATCTAGCATTTCTCACTGTGTGTTATCATGTGTTTCTTTAATCCCTAACTGCACACGTACACACTGATTCTATATTTTTCTTGCACTCTCTAACACACACACTCGCACCCAAAGACACTTGTGTACTACGGCTGTGTCACGGTTTTCCGATGGAGCGGACCAAGACGCAGTGAGGTTTCCAGTATACATACTTTAATTAAAGTGCAAACTGGCATAAACAAAGAACAAACCGTCACGCAGGTGTGGCACACACGGGTACACACAAATGCAAACAATAACCCACAAGGCAAGTGGGGCAGGGAACCAACTTAAATAGGATTCCCAATTAGAGACAATTGGGAACCCAAACTCTAATTGGGAACCCAAACCAACCAACATAGAAATATAACCATAGAACCAAAAACACCCCTGATCGTGACAGTATCCCCCCCAAAGGCGCAGACTCCGACCAAAAGTCACTGGGGGGGGTCTCTCGGGTGGGTCCTCGCCTTTGGCGACGGCTCCGGTGCGGGCCGTATCGGCCCGAGAAGGTGCACTGGAGGCCCGGTACGTGGAGCAAGAACAGTACGTACCAGGCTTGGACGACTTCCTAGAGGCCTGGTGTGTGGGACCGGAACAGTCCGTGCCAGGCTGGGACGACAACCTAGAGGCCTGGTGCGTGAAGCAGGAACATTACGTGCCAGGCTGAGGCGACACCCTAGCGGCCTGGTGCGCAGAGCAGGGACAGGACGTGCCAGGCTCTCGATGCGCTCAGGGAACCTGATGCGTGGAGCAGGGACAGGGCGTGCGGGCTCGATGCGCTGGGGAACCTGATGCGTGGAGCAGGGACACGGCGTGCCGGGCTCGATGCGCTGGGAACCTGATGCGTGGAGCAGGGACAGGACGTGCCGGGCTCTCGATGCGCTCAGGGGACCTGATGCGTGGAGCGGGAACAGGCCGTGCCGGGCTCTGAAGACGCACAGGGAGCCTGGAGCAGGGACAGGCCGTGCCGGGCTCTGAAGACGCACAGGGAGCCTGAAGCAGGGACAGGCCGTGCCGGGCTCTGAAGGCGCACAGGGGACCTGGTGCGTGGAGCAGGGACAGGCCGTGCCGGGCTCTGAAGGTGCACAGGGGACCTGATGCGTGGAGCAGGAACAGGCCGTGCCGGGCTCTGAAGGCGCACAGGGAGCCTGGTGCGGGAAGCAGGAACAGGCTGTGCTGGGCTAGCGATGCACACAGGGGACCTAGGTGCGGGGAGCAGGAACAGGCTGTGCTGGGCTCGCGATGCGCACTGGGAACCTGGTGCGGGGAGCAGGAACAGGCCGTGCTGGGCTCGCGATGCGCACAGGGGGCCTGATGCATGGAGCAGGGACAGTCCGTACCGGTCTCTGAACGAGCACTGGAGACACCGTGCGCTTCACTACATGACCCGGTGCCTGACCAGTGCCACGCTCACTCCGGTAAGCACGAGGAGTTGGCTCAGGTCTCCAACCTGAACCAGCCAACCTCTCCGTGTGCCCCCCCCCCCTCAAAACAAATTGGGGGTGCCTCTCGGGCTTCCTCGCCAGCCGTGTTCCCGCATACTTCTCCTCATAGAAGCACCGCTCTGCCGTTGCTGCTTCCATCTCCTCCCCGGGATTGCGATACTCCCCAGCCTTCCTCCAGGGTCCTTCTCCAGCCAGGATTTCCTCCCATGTCCAGCACTCCCGGTTATCTCACTGCTTGGTCCTTGTTTGGTGGGTTATTCTGTCACGGTTTTCCGATGGAGCGGACCAAGATAAGATGCAGTGAGGTTTCCAGTATTCATACTTTAATTAAAGTGCAAACTGGCAAAAACAAAGAACAAACCGTCATGCCGGTGTGGCACACACAAATGCAAACAATAACCCACAAGGCAAGTGGGGCAGGGAACCAACTTAAATAGGATTCCCAATTAGAGACAACGACTAACAGCTGCCTCTAATTGGGAACCCAAACCAACCAACATAGAAATATAACCATAGAACCAAAAACACCCCTGATCACGTCCTGACCAAAACACAAATGAGCAGCCAAAAGGGCTACCTATGGCCAGGACGTGACAGGCTGTATACACCTGTGGTTTATGAATTACAGTTGACATGTATACCAATGTGTTTATGCATCCCTTTGGTGTTAATATTAATAATATTTTTTCACTCTTGCTCTCTCCAGGCTTATGTGACATAATAATATGAACAATGTTCCTTGCCTATGGCTTGTCTTGAATTTAATTCTCATGTGATAAATATAACAACCACAGTTCGACCACAAAGCTGTGTCCATATTAATGTAGAAACCTGCAGTATACTGCTCAGTAAATATCAAACAACCCATTCTGTTAATTATAAACTCAGCAAAAAAAGAAACGTCCCTTTTTCAGGACCCTGTCTTTCAAAGATAATTCATAAAAATCTAAATAACTTCACAGATCTTCATTGTAGAGGGTTTAAACACTGTTTCCTATGCTTGTTCAATGAACCATAAACAATGAATGAACATGCACCTGTGGGACGGTCGTTAAGACACTAACAGCTTACAGACGGTAGGCAATACAGACGGTAAGCTTACAATTGGCTCATTCATCCCCCTCCTCTCCCCTGTAACTATTCCCCAGGTCGTTGCTGTAAATGAGAATGTGTTCTCAGTCAACTTACCTGGTAAAATAAAGGTAAAATAAAATTATATAAATAAATAAATTAAGGTCACAGTTATGAAAACTTAGGACACTAAAGAGACCTTTCTACTGACTCTGAAAAACACCAAAAGAAATATGCCCAGCTGATCGTCCTCGCAGTGGCAGACCACGTGTAACAACACCTGCACAGGATCAGTACATCCGAACATTACACCTGCGGGACAGGTACAGGATGGCAACAACAACTGCCCAAGTTACACCAGGAAAGCACAATCCCTCCATCAGTGCTCAGACTGTCAGCAACAGTGCTCAGCAATAGGCTGAGAGAGGCTGTACTGAGGGCTTGTAGGCTTGTTGTAAGGCAGGTCCTCACCAGACATCACCAGCAACAACATCGCCTATGGGCACAAACCCACCGTCGCTGGACCAGACACGACTGGCAAAAAGTGCTCTTCACTGACGAGTTGCAGATTTGTCTCACCCTGGGTGATGGTCGGATTAGCGTTTATTGACGAAGGAATGAGCGTTACACCGAGGCCTGTACTCTGGAGTGGGATCGATTTGGATGTGGAGGGTCCGTCATGGTCTGAGGTGGTGTGCCACAGCATCATCGAACTGAGCTTGTTGTCATTGCAGGCAATCTCAACGCGGTGCGTTACAGGGAAGACATCCTCCTCCCTCATGTGGTACCCTTCCTGCATGCTCATCCTGACATGACCCTCCAGCATGACAATGCCACCAGCCATACTGCTCGTTCTGTGCGTGATTTCCTGCAAGACAGGAATGTCAATGTTCTGCCATGGCCAGCGAAGAGCCCGGATCTCAATCCCATTGAGCACGTCTGGGACCTGTTGGATCGGAAGGTGAGGGCTAGGGCCATTCCCCCCAGAAATGTCTGGAAACTTGCAGGTGCCTTGGTGGAAGAGTGGGGTAACATCTCACAGCAAGAACTGGCAAATATGGTGCAGTCCATGAGGAGGAGATGCACTGCGATACTTAATGCAGCTGGTGGCCACACCAGATACTGACTGTTACTTTTGATTTTGACCCCCCCCCCTTTGTTCAGGGACACATTATTCAATTTCTGTTAGTCACATATCTGTGGAACTTGTTCAGTTTATGTCTCAGTTGTTGAATCTTGTTATGTTCATACAAATATTTACACATCTTAAGTTTGCTGAAAATAAACGCAGTTGACAGTGAGAGGACGTTTCTTTTTTTGCTGAGTTTAGTTCAAATAAAGGGTTGTGGTCTAAGATAGAGGTTGTGTTGGTCTGTAACGGAGGGTCCGCAGCAGAGCGGAGGAAAGAATGTGATGTGAATCGGCCTAGTGGATTATGAACATGTGCAGATGTGCCTTAAGTGAGATGTTGAGGTTCCTGGTCAGAAAGCCTTCCCGTGTGATGAAGGCTGAGTAATCCTTTTAGCTTTCTATTTCTGTGTGTCTAGCCTTTTACCCACCCAGCTCCCTGTAATATCCCCCTACTGCCTTTAAATACTGAACAAGCAAGCACTGTTTACTGCAAAGTAACATGGGCAGACACACAGAGACAGATGAGGAAAGAGAGAGAGAGAGAAAGAAACAGATGGGCAGATGGACTGTCAGAGAGAGAGGCACGTTCCCAGAGAGAGAGAGGGTGACAGAAAACAAAGTTAAGGGGAGATACAGAGACAAGCAAACAGATGGATTCAGAGAGGGAAAGGAAATAGACAGATGGACAGAACAGAATAGAACAAAAGACAGATAGAGAGACACATGCAGATGGACACATTGGGCTGTCAGTGTTCAGGACATTTGGGGCCACTGTCCACAGTCACGTGCTTTCTCCCCTAACAATCCCACAGTGGCTTGGTCCAATGAGTTAATTAGCGCATCAGTACTCATTCAGCTCCCCTCTATCCCCTTCACACCTGGTGCCATTCATTTCACACTCACTGAATAACACATCTTGAGCTTGATTCAATCGCTCATTTCACAATCACATGTTTTTGTTTAGGTTGAAGATCAATGCCGCTGATGAGGGATGCATTGTCTGTGTCAGTGATGGCTCGGACACAATATGTCAAAAGCATCAGTTAAACTATAAACCCTGGTGTTTTAGAGAATAGAGCAGAGAGAACAAAAGTCGCTCATTAAGCTAGGCTCAAAGCAGAATGCATAGATTACTGTTATGACTTTATTTTCTGTCCATACCCATCTCCTCCAGCTGCACACAGACATGGACAGGGGCGATGGACGTACTAAGTACATATTAGAAGGAGAGGGGGTGGGGTCTGTATTTGTCATCGACGGGAACACAGGAAACATCCACGTCACCAAGTCCCTAGACCGAGAGGACAAGGACCAGTACCGCCTGACTGCTACAGCGACCAATCGCCAGACAGGTCGCGCCCTCGAACCCTCGTCCACGTTCATCATCAGAGTTCAGGATATCAACGACAACCCACCTGTCTTCCAGGACGAGCCTTACACCGCCACTGTGCCCGAGATGGCCAATATAGGTACTACAAGTGACTGACAGGGCTCCGGTCCTGATCTGTGATTTACATTACAGTCTAGTCAGGCTATCTCAAGGGCTTATTTGTCATTCCTGTAGTCTCACCACTCTATCTCTCTCTAACAGGTACATCCATAATCCAGGTGACAGCAACGGATGCAGACGACCCTACGTATGGGAACAGTGCCAGGCTGGTGTATGCTGTGACCCAGGGCCAGCAGTATTTCTCTGTGGATCCTCAGACAGGTCTGATGGGCCTATAATACACACTCCTATCAAGCTACATGTTGTATGCCATATGGTAGCCATGATGATGAACAGACTACAGTATGCCCATGTGATCTGTACAAATACTGTATTGTGTACTTCTGTGGTCTGTATGTACAACCGTAGACAGTCCACAGGTATTCTATGTACATAAAGGCTTGTTACATAGCGATATGTGATATTACAGTTTTTTACAGTCGCTAGGACACATTTCTCAATACTTAAGTCACTTTTTCAAAACTCTTCACACAGTTCTCCTAACCAACTTTCAGCTTGGCACAGCAGTTCATTTCACATTCAAAATGCACTAAAACTACCAAATCACTTCATACATGTCTCAAATCAACACATTCTTCCACAACACTAGCAAAGGTTGACAGCCAACAAACACACTTTGTCACCCACAAAACAATGACCTAAAAAACACTAACAACATGTAGCATTATACAATGTTTTCTTGTGTAAAACAAGGACACATCTCTGTTTATAATTCACTGCATATATGTTACTGGAATGAATCAGGCATGATGCAGAATGCTTCAATATATTTTATGTCTTTTATTTATTTTTATTTTGTTGCAGTGAGTAATTCCAAAATACAAGAGGTTGTATACACACCATCAACTGATACAGATACAATAGTAATGCTAATCTACTCGGTCTTCTCCATTTGGCCACAGGTTCTCATCCACATCACATCTTATGTCATCTAGGGCAATACACCTAGGAAAGAATCTTCTGGCATGCCTGATCCATCCCTGGCAATCTTCTGCTGATATGTCCAGGCATCCAGCATTCATTGCATCCAGGAGGGACATTTGATCATGTGGATGGTGGTCATAAACCTTCCACCTCCATGAGGAAAATAATTCCTCTATGGGGTTGAGGAATGGAGAGTAAGGTGGGAGGAAAAGTGACACCATTCTGGGATGGGCTGCAAACCACTCAGTGACTGCACGGGAGTGGTGAAATGCCACATTGTCCCATACAATTATAAATGTTGGCTGATTTCTTCTCTCTGCATCCCTTTCCTCACCTAGCACAATCCTTCCATAGAGATCATGCAGGAACGCATGAGAGGCGTTCAGTGTTGTATGGCCCAATTAGTGGTTTGTGTAACAGCAGTCCATCAGTGGATATTGCTGCGCACATTGTGATGTTGGCACCCCTCTGGCCCGGGACATCCACTGTGGCTCTCTTCCCAATCACATTCCTCCCTCGTCGCCGTGTTTTGGCCAAGTTGAAACCCGCCTCATCCACAAAGATGAAAATGTGGGGTGTTTGCCTGCCTTCAATCCCCATGACTCTCTAAAATAAATCCACAAGGCAACATAAGCTGTTACAGTAGTAAACAATACCTACAAATATGTCTTTGTGTGTGTTTGGTTTTGTTTAAAAACAGTTCTGTATTTTATTGTGATCTTACCTGGACATATTGGTTCCTGAGTTGCTTGACATGTTCAGAGTTCCTCTCAAAGGCACAGTGTACAACTGTTTCATCCTGACCTGATGTTTTCAGGACTCTAGAAATAGTTGTTATGCTTACACTGTGAATATTTGCAAAAGTAACGTTGTCTGCCAAGACTCTGTCTCGAATCTCAGTGAGTTTTATGCCATTGTTTCTGATGACCATATCAACAATGGCAGTTTCCTGCACATCAGTGAGCATCCTTCCTCTCCCACCTGTGTGAGGTAACCGTTGAGTCCTAAGCAGAAATGCAAAAGCAATTACACACAAGTCTATTTACTTCTGTAATGTGCAACTCAGTCATATGCCCTTGCAGAATACAAGTTACCTGTTGGTTTGCCGGAAAACTCTAACAATAGATGCCACTGTTGAGCGTTGCAAATTTGGCTGCACTCTCTGACCAGCTTCTCTCATTGAGAGACCATGATTTACTACATGATCAATTACAGTAGCTCTGATCTCATCTGAGACTACAGCTCTTGATCTTCCTCTTATTCTTCTTCCACCACGCATACGTATTCCTCGCCCCCTCCCAGCCACTCTTCTTCCTCTTTCAGCCACTTCTCTATTTCTGGCTGGGTCCATGTTTACATCACAATACAAAACTATTCAGCATTTGTCTCCTTTTGTAATGAAATTGAAAGGGTAACACCTGTGTAGATGTTCATCTACAATGAGAATCAGCTGTGGTTGGTCCAATTGTCCAATTGTTTTTATAGCATTTAATTTTAAGATTTAAAATATATTTCATTAAAATATGACTGTAGAAATGTAGCAAATTGCTGTCTTATTCAGTTTTGTATTATGTTATTGTTTTGAACATAAGTTTAACAGTTTTGAAAACAGTATATAAGCATGTGCAAATTGGCCTGTAGGTACACAGAGTTTTGGCGGTTGTTGTGTCGAAGTGAGAAAAGAGTTAATGTAATTTGAAAGATGTAGTCATTGAATGCATTTTGTGCCAAAACAATGATAAATGATCCACAGTTTAGCCCACATATACTTCTGATGTGTTCACTGTGTGAAGAGTTTTGAAAAAGTGACCTAAGTATTGAGAAATGTGTCCTAGCGACTGTAAAAAACTGTAAAGCAGATAACTCATCCTGGCGCAGTCTGCTTGTCCCTTCATCCTTGTCATTGTATTGTATCATGTGGTTATTTACTGTCCTATGTCCTCTCCTCGTCCTTTCTGCCAGGTGTCCTACGTACTGCTGTAACTGACATGGACAGGGAGAGTCAGGACACCTATCTGGTAGTCCTTGAGGCCAAAGACATGGGGGGGCACCTGGGGGGGATGTCAGGGACGACCACAGTCACTGTGAGGCTGAGTGATGTCAACGACAACCCCCCTCACTTCAGAAAGAGTGAGCAACATTAGTGTTACTGTTTTGTTATTGGCATATGTCATGTATTATAGCCTAGTAACGCTACATTCGTGTGTGTGTGTGTGTGTGTGTGTGTGTGTGTGTGTGTGTGTGTGTGTGTGTGTGTGTGTGTGTGTGTGTGTGTGTGTGTGTGTGTGTGTGTGTGTGTGTGTGTGTGTGTGTGTGCGTGTGTGTGTGTGCATGTGTGTGATTAGAGTGATGAAATGCCTTGTACTGTGGCACTTGTGATGGTGCACTGATCTCTCTGCTGCTAAGAGCACCTTTAGGGTCTTCTCTGCCAGGGTTGTCACACAGCAGCTGTGAGAAGACGACTGTGCTAATAGTTGATTTAGATTTCATTTTAGATAGTGTTGCTTGATATGTGCATATGGCTCTTCCTTCATCATTGCAAACTAATGAATACATTCCATGAATGAGCTGCGTACTTCTTCATCCTCCTCCTCACCATCTTCATCACCATTGTATTCATCATCATTATTATTATCATTGTCATCAATCTGAATTAATAACATCTTGAGATTGCTCTATTTGGGTCCTCAACAGCACTAAGCTAGCTCTTCATGAAAAACAGTGAGAGATAATGTATTTTCTTATCCAAGCGCTTCTACATTCTATTCTATTAATATTTCATCTAAAGTTCAGTCGTTTCTGCTCCAATAGACAATAAAATCACTGCCAAATGTAATGCTCTGAGACACAATACATTCCTCTATACAGTGTCCCTGTTTTTCTCACTTTCCCTCTCCTCTCTTGCTGTCCCTCTACTCTCCCCCCACTTATCATTACTGTAAACATTTTCCCTGAGGACTACTGGATGACTACTCTATCATTTTATGATCTAAACGGTATGTTTAGTTAGTCCATGCCTGTCACTCATTTGTGTAGTCTCTCTCTCTCTCTCTCTCTCTCTGTAGGTGCCTGGTCGTTCTCTATCTCTGAGCTGGCAGCACCAGGGGTGGAGGTGGGTCGCCTCTCAGCAACAGATGCTGATCTGGGAGATAATGCCATGCTGGAATATACCATCCTGGACGGAGAGGAGGGGGACACATTTAACATCACCGGAAGAGACCAAGAAGCTGTCATTGTACTAAACAAGGTGAGAAATAAATAAGGGAGACCAGATGTATGCTGTATGTAGCTCTTAATCAGACTCAAGTCAAAAACATCCACAATGGCGTAAAATGAGGGTCTAAACTAAGCATAGCTCCTCCAAGGCACTCTAACCAGGAAGTTAATTCAGTGAAAAACATGTAAAACAGCAGGACAGTGTTGCCTGCAGAGACTTCAGTCAGTCGTAATCAGGCATGGGAATAGGATGCTTTGAATAAATATTTGGTCTGGAAACAGTCATTCAACAGTTTTTCCTTGCAATCCTGTTGTGTGGTTGCACGAATCCTGCAAATTTAAAGACATGCTCCGGAACATTGGCGGCTACAAAGTATTTTTTAAACCTCCCGCTTTTGACCACGAAATCCCTAGTTTGAAGGCAACTGTTTTTCTGGACGCTGTGCTGCCCCATTTTCCCCCACGTGGGCCAGACCCCCAGCATTTTGAGTTCAACCAATGAGCTTCAGCTTCTCGCCATATGAGTGACAGCTAGCAAGGTGCACATGATGCACACAGAGCAGAGCGCAAGAGAAAATATGTGATGTGGTACGCAATGTTTGGGGGAACAATTTTGTCTCAAGTGCTACTTTCTAACCTACTGGCTAAAAAGTATACAAAAGTACCAGAGAATCCCTTTAATTATCTCAAACAAAGCATTGTCTCACTGTGGGTAACTTTAGAATAAGTAATAGACAAAAATGGAATTCAAATACCATGGAATTTATGCTCAACTAATTAATAAAAGAAAGATTCAGACTAGCAATTGAATTTAAATCACCAACTGGAAAATAGGCTGTGAGCCTGTGTATTTTTCAGTGTGGTGTTGAGTACATGGGGCATCGCAAGCTCCATTTAACAAAGTTTGTGTGACAAGCGTGAGAGTACGAGATAGAATGAGGTGATGATGAGAGAATGTGGGAGCAAAATAATTATGGAACAAGGGTAGGAAAAGGGCATGAAAAATGGTTATAGAAAAGTATAGTAAAACATAATTGGCTGTATTTCTCTCCTCAGTTGCTGGACTATGAGAGTCGCAGTTCATTCTCATTCTCAGTGGAAGTTGTGAACCCCATGGTAGATGCACGGTTCCTACGGAAGGGTCCCTTTAAGGACTGTGCGACCGTATGGGTTATGGTCCTCAATGCAGACGAGCCTCCCCGCTTCTCCCGGTCCCGTTACCGTCTGGACGTTTCTGAGAACTGTCCTCCTGTCTGCAGCGTGGGCCGAGTATCTGCTGTTGACCCAGACACAGGACAAAGCACCAACATCAGGTAGGCTACACTCACTTAGTCATCCAGTCAGTCCGTCAGTCTGTCTGCCTGTCACTCACTCACTCACATTTTCTTTACTCAAACTATTCTCTCTCCCCCTCCCCCTCTCTCAGGTACTCCATTGATCCCCAGTCTGACCTGGAGGCTCTGTTCCGTATTACTTCTGACAGCGGCCTTATCACTACGGTGATGGAGTTGGACCGGGAACGTGAGCAATGGCATAATATCACTGTCATCGCCACACAGAGAGGTATGAGGTTCCAGTCCTTTCAGACTCAGCTTCCCACAGGCAATACAAGCACTCTGGCTTAGTACAGAGTCATGTTTTCCCTCATATCACTCATTGTAGCCCTGGTGATGGCTGTGATGAAGTTGAAGTTAAACTCACTAGGCACTCCTTTACTTTTCTAGACAATCCAAACCTTGTGACCAGGGTTGTGGTCGCCATAGAGATACTGGACCAGAATGATAATGCACCAGAGTTGGACAGGCAGTACACAACGTCTGTGTGTGACTCCAGTACCCCTGGACAGGTCAGTGCTGCTAACACTTACACACGTAACTCTGACACTGCACTTCATCAGTCTGTCTATCTATAGCCCTGCATGCGGATAACCATAATGCTAATTTCTGACTCCAACCTTCCGGACAATTATTGGTAGAAGCCTTTGAAGATTTCATATTCCTTTTATTGCGTCTCCTTTTATGAAATTGACTCAAGATCAATTGATATCAGATCACTGCTTCTGTTTTTCTTCTTCACCTTATTGGTGTAATGAGTCCTGTTTCTCCAGAGTTCTTTTTCTCCAATGCCATTGGCTGAGTTATTAAACCCGGTTTCCATCCAACCTTTTAATGCGATTAAAGTATGTCAGATAAAAAATGTAATGATGGAAACAGCAAATTTGTCAGTAAAATGTACAGTCTGGAGCGTGAAGTCACGAGCTCTGCTGGTCGGCTACTGCATAGCAACTATTCTTATTATGCCTCAGTAGTAGCAACCTAGCGGTGCCAAAAGCCCTGGCCTGCCTTAGAAAGCTTATGTAAATTACGATCACCAGAACGGCCAAACACCCCCAAAAATTGACCCCCATTTTTGGATCTAAGATTTGTTTATTATGATCAAAATCGATCCCCACTGTGAATTCTTTTTAAGTTTGCTACAAAATCGAGAAGAAATAGTGATCCATTCTGATTACATTTGTCGTCACACAGGATTACGTGCTGACACAGACCAATCATGGGCTGGTAGGCTACAATGAAGTTCCCAGTTAACTCTCTCAGGCAGGATGAAAACAATAACATCAACCTTGATCCTGTGCTAGTTACGGTCACTTTCAAATCAAATCAAATCAAAGTTTATTTGTCACGTGCGCCGAATACAACAGGTGTAGACCTTACAGTGAAATGCTTACTTACAGGCTCTAACGAACAGTGCAAAAAATAAAAAATAAATAAAAAAGGTATTAGGTGAACAATAGGTAAGTAAAGAAATAAAAATAACAGTATATACAGTAGCGAGGCTATATACAGAAGCGAGGCTGTAAAAGTAGCGAGGCACAATGCAAAAAGTCCAGATAGCCATTTGATTACCTGTTCAGGAGTCTTATGGCTTGGGGGTAAAAACTGTTGAGAAGCCTTTTTGTCCTATATAATTTATGCAGATTTTTTAATATTCGTATGAAAATCTGTTGCCAATTGGATGGAAACCTAGCTTGTGAGGTCCAATAGAAGTTATCCTCTCTCTGCTCTGTCTCCCAGGTTGTTCAGGTGGTGAGGGCAGTGGATAGGGACCAGGGAGGACAGGACGTCACCATCCACTTCAGCATCCCTCCAGAGTCCAGCTCTGCTCTAAACCTCACCATCAGGGAGAGTGGAGGTGCATTCTAGCTATGTTCAACCTCTATGTCAAGCTGTCACCCTCCTCAAACCTCTTATGTCAAATCAGAAATTCTGCAACTGGATTATCATTGACAATATGCTTATTTTTATTTTACATGCTTGATGACAGTGCGCCTGCATCTTACAGTACCGATATAGGCCTGTTGAATTTGACTGAAATTCATATTATGACGTATAACTGGAGAATGGCATTCATGTACAAGTGACCTGATGACTGACTTGAGTTTCTGGTGTTATTGTCTTATTCAATCCCAGGTGCCACAGCCAGCCTGCTTCTCCAGTCGGCACTGCAGCCCCTCCCTGACTTCTCCTCCTCCCTCCTCACCCTGTACGTGCCCATTGTGCTGCGGGATGGGGCATCCGGCCTCACCAACACCGGGACGGTCACCGTGAACGTATGTCCCTGTCTGAGAGGGGGCATGCAGGCCGAGGAGCGGGGGAGACAGAGTGACAAGGGCTGGGAGAGACAGGCGGTATGTCTGCCCCTGCCCTCCGCATCTCCATCACTGATCTTCAGTATGGTCACCCTGCTGGCCTTGCTGGCCTGTGTCACTACACTGCTAGGTAAGACTTGAGGTCTACTGTCTGATGTATAGTACATGCCTACTGTTTTCAATATACTACCTGTCTGTCTGTCTGTCTGAAGATCAGTATCGCGTAGAAATTGACTGCAGTGTCAGTGTGTGGTATTTACGATGTTGTGCCTCTCTCTCTCTCTCTCTCTCCCCCAGTGGTGTGTGCTCTGTCTCTGTCTCAGCGGCATCAGAAGCAAGACTCACACTCCCCATTTGAGGAGGAGGATGTAAGGGAGAACATCATTACCTGCGATGACGAAGGGGAAGGGGAGGCAGACACTGCTGCCTTTGACATCACTGCGCTCCAGAGCATGCACAGAGTAGAGCGCATGCAGGACAGCAGGAACATGTGAGCTGTGACGTCTGTTTGTGTAGTGTGTGTGCGTGTGTGTGTGGCCGTGCGTGTATGAGGGAGTGTGGTTGTGCACGTGTCTCTGTGCATGTGTGTTCCTCTGCCTTATGCTCTTCTCTTCCCCCAGATGGTACACCCAGCAGAATCAGGCCAGGGCCAGGACGTACAGCTGGAGCCGGACCCCACACTCTACTGCAGACCCACAGCGTCCAGGCTCAGCCCCTGTGTATGGATGCCTCTGCTACAGCATTCACACCCTGCCTGTCCTCAGAGACTGTCACAAGGGGCCCACACCGTTCCAGTCAGGTCTGCAGCTGGCCAAACTGATGGGAACCTATGGGCTTCCTGGCAATCACATGGATAATAACTCCCTAGTCATCCAGAACCAGGGCACCTTTGATCTACTGGAGCCTGAGGCGATTCATCTCAACTCTGGAGAGACATGGTGCCCCAGCAGAGATGGACCAGAGAGCTGGGTGGCTAACAGCAGACCCACAGAAAGAGAGGGAGGCAGGGAGACCAACACTGACACCCAGCAGCAGCTGCATCCAGAGCAGGAACCAATCAGAGTCAGATATTAACTTTCATATCTAATGGGTGTAACAATGTTGTTATTATCAACCTCAGCTGTCTCAATGTTATTTTGGTAAATCTCTCAGGCTATTTTTCATTTTAAAGTATTTGATATTCATTATAAAAGTATTGTGTAATTCCTCCCCAGACACAGCCTGAGTCTGTACTGACAGATGAAGCACTGGATCTGACCTATTCTGTCCCAAATGGCTCATCCTCTAAGAGTCACAGCAGCACCATCTCTTCATCAGAGCAGCAGGAGAACAAGCCAGACCTCTTTCCCTCCCACACTACCACCTCTACCGGAGCTTCTAGCTCTGCAGTAGATGACACAGACACAGATTCCTCTACTCTCCCCAACTCAGAGAAGAATGAAGACACTGTTGGTGTTAGCCAGATAAATACTAATCGCATCCACACTAATCTACTGGGGGACTCAACATACAGCATTGTGGGTTCACTAAACCAGGGCAGTGGAGGGATACCTGTGACCGGGACTACTTTGTATCTAGGCAGTGCAGAATTCCTGAACATGTATGCACTGAGTAGGAGGGACCTGACCCCACAGCTACTACCCCTCTCTGGAGGCATGCTGGGATACGGCAGGGGGTGGGGTTGTGGGCGGGGTCTGGTGGCTGACATGGCAGGGGGTGGGGCTAACTGTAACTCCTCCCTGCCTGTGAGGATGGAGGATTTCCTGAAGCACCGTCTGGACCAGGTGACCTTTGACCTATCCCAGCCACCCTACGACTCACTGCAGACCTACGAGTTTGAGGGGGGGGACTCCCGAGCGGGGTCGCTGAGCTCACTGGAGAGCGAGGGAGAGAGGGAGGAGGAGAGAGTGAGGGAAGCAGTAGACAACTTGGACCAGAAGTTCCAAAGGCTGGTGAAGATAGTCGAAGCGAGAGAACAAAAAAAGGAGTGTGACAGAATGTCAGTGGAGGAGGAGACACTGGTAGGAGATAGAAGCCAAGGTTTGGTTGTGAATGACACAAGCAAAACAGAGAGTGTGGGTGAAGAGAACGAGGTCTCAAGGTGGGATTTTTAGAGAACCTGCGAATCAAAGACACTGAATAGGAGTTTGGAGAGGAGAGAGAAACACTGCAACGGATTCAATTTAAAAGCAATGTGAGGGTGTTATGCACAACTTCAGAGAGAAAGTTATGTTCTGTTCAATGACTAAACTTCCTGCTCATTGGCAATGCAGCACAGCCAAGACATGCCAGAGGATCCATTCAGCACACCTCATGAACTCACCCTTCTGTGTTTATTAAAGAGCATATAAAATCTGTCACTTTTAGACTTCTCTTGTAACTGATATGAATAATTCACTTAGCTAAAGTTATGAAAAATTTACTTTCTGAAATATTGATTCCCAGCCCTGAAAGCTGCATTGTTGGAAAATAGGCCTCATGAAAAATGTAATGGAATTGTGATATTTAATATTGATAGTTTAATAGGGGCACTCTCACTCAGAACACTGTGTTCCCAAATGCATCATTTAAACTGAATTGAACCAATTTTAAAAAGGACACTTGCGTAATGCATACACAACAATACATGGAGCTAATATAAATATATAGGCATGACTGAAGAATCTGTCCACATTACATCCAGTCAAATGGAAGCTGTTCTGATGATAACATCTTAGTAGACACACTGTAGTATACAGGTGCTATGTTACATCACAATCAGGAGGGAGCTTCTCTGAATTGAATTGTGTAGCCAACCAGCTATGTATTGTGTAACTCCCAATAATTATAATCACAGTAGTAAATTCTATGAAACACTATGCAATTTGCACACAGACCTGAGATAATATGTCCTTGAAGAAAGGAGCCTTGTAAAAAGTTTAATATGTTTCCTACTATAGCAACATGATTATGTGAATTTTGTAAATATCAACCTCTGCAATGTGGTGATTATTCAGTTGAGGATTTCACACAAACCAAGTAAGCGTCCCTTTATGAGTAACACTGTCATTGTTTCACTCACTGAATACAAAAAAATGACATCCATAATTTGTAGTGATTAAATGGTTGGTGTTGAATATGTCTCGTGACATGTTATTTCCCCCAGATAGTTCAGATAAACATTTTGGGCAATATAAACCTGTTCATTTATTTTAGGGCTGTAGTGATATTCTGGTCTGTTTTCATCTTTGCAACCCTTCCTACTGCACAAGCTTGCTCTTTCTTTAAAACCTGAGATGGAACTGGGAAAACATACAAATGCAATCTTACTGTTGACTATATGAATAATTTAACTGAAGAATGATTCATATGACCACCAATCAATATTTCCCACCAAAAGATCAAGACGATCTGATTTGCAAACACAATGGCTAATTTCTACTACTACTGCAAAAACTCATGACTTTTAGAATGAGCTACTAGAATGATAACAATGTTACTTTTGATTACTGTGTGACGACTACATTTAGAATAGACCGGGAGCCTTGGCCAAACTGACATTTGTTTGTCCCACCAGGCCTCTATGTGATCACCAAGGGGAATTAAATCTCAATCAACCAACCATCTTAATGAGAATTAGATTTGTACTTGATACATTCAACAAAAAAATCCTTAGCTCTTTGGGTAGAAACATTTGGTGTGGAGATTGTCCTGGGGCTTCTAAGAAGAATAGGCAATGTGAAAGAGGAGTACATTAAAACTATGAATGAATAGTCTGAGGCTAAATTAGAGAAAATAACAGTGCATAAATTATAGAACATGCGAGTTGAGTATTGAACATTGATATCAAAACGAATGACAAATAGAATACGTAATGATGAAAATGATTATCACAACTATGTACAGTTGATATGGAATTCCTAAAGGAATAGAAAATAAATTAATATTGACATAAGACAAAATGAAGCCGGCCATATTCATAAGAAATACTTTTATACAGTGGGGCAAAAAAGTATTTAGTCAGCCACCAATTGTGCAAGTTCTCCAACTTAAAAAGATGAGAGAGGCCTGTAATTTTCATCATAGGTACACTTCAACTATGACAGACGAAATGAGAAAAAGAAATCCAGAAAATCACATTGTAGGATTTTTAATTTATTTATTTGCAAATTATGGTGGAAAATAAGTATTTGGTCAATAACAAAAGTTTATCTCTATACTTTGTTATATACCCTTTGTTGGCAATGACAGAGGTCAAACGTTTTCTGTAAGTCTTCACAAGGTTTTCACACACTGTTGCTGGTATTTTGGCCCATTCCTCCATGCAGATCTCCTCTAGAGCAATGATGTTTTGGGGCTGTCGCTGGGCAACACGGACTTTCAACTCCTCCAAAGATTTTCTATGGGGTTGAGATCTGGAGACTGGCTAGGCCACTCCAGGACCTTGAAATGCTTCTTCGAAAGCCACTCCTTCATTGCCCGGGCGGTGTGTTTGGGATCATTGTCATGCTGAAAGACCCAGCCACGTTTCATCTTCAATGCCCTTGCTGATGGAAGGAGGTTTTCACTCAAAATCTCACGATACATGGCCCCATTCATTCTTTCCTTTACACGGATCAGTCGTCCTGGTCCCTTTGCAGAAAAACAGCCCCAAAGCATGATGTTTCCACCCCCATGCTTCACAGTAGGTATGGTGTTCTTTGGATGCAACTCAGCATTCTTTGTCCTCCAAACACGACGAGTTCAGTTTTTACCAAAAAGTTCTATTTTGGTTTCATCTGACATTCTCCCAATCCTCATCTGGATCATCCAAATGCTCTCTAGCAAACTTCAGACGGGCCTGAACATGTACTGGCTTAAGCAGGGGGACACGTCTGGCACTGCAGGATTTGAGTCCCTGGCGGCGTAGTGTGTTACTGATGGTAGGCTTTGTTACTTTGGTCCCAGCTCTCTGCAGGTCATTCACTAGGTCCCCGTGTGGTTCTGGGATTTTTGCTCACCGTTATTGTGATCATTTTGACCCCACGGGTGAGATCTTGCGTGGAGCCCCAGATCGAGGAAGATTATCAGTGGTCTTGTATGTCTTCCATTTCCTAATAATTGCTCCCACAGTTGATTTCTTCAAACCAAGCTGCTTACCTATTGCAGATTCAGTCTTCCCAACCTGGTGCAGGTCTACAATTTTGTTTCTGGTGTCCTTTGACAGCTCTTTGGTCTTGGCCATAGTGGAGTTTGGAGTGTGACTGTTTGAGGTTGTGGACAGGTGTCTTTTATACTGATAACAAGTTCAAACAGGTGCCATTAATACAGGTAACCAGTGGAGGACAGAGGAGCCTCTTAAAGAAGAAGTTACAGGTCTGTGAGAGCCAGAAATCTTGCTTGTTTGTATGTGACCAAATACTTATTTTCCACCATAATTTGCAAATAAATTCATTAAAAATCCTACAATGTGATTTTCTGGATTTTTTTTTCCTCCTTTTGTCTGTCATAGTTGAAGTGTACCTATGATGAAAATTACAGGCCTCTCTCATCTTTTTAAGTGAGAGAACTTGCACAATTGGTGGCTGACTAAATACTTTTTTGCCCCACTGTATATTTTCTCTGCAACAGTAATAATAAGTGTAATAGAATTGGTCAAATTCAAGAACAAGACAGAGAACGTTACTTCATGTACCTTGAATTCCAATTCAATACATTTATAACATATTGATTGCATGGCTCTGGCCACTCCGAAACATTGTTGATTATACACATAAAAAGCCATGAAGAAAAACATTTGTCCATCTTCTCAAACATTGCTCTCATCTTGCAGTAACACGGAATGATGTGAAGTAATGAGGTTTGAGATTACAGCCTGGAGTTTTAAAAAAATCTGTATGAATCAGGTTCGTGGCAGTACAACAATGTCCCAAGAGCTAAAGTGTCAGGACCAGGTCGTGAACTCAGGTCTCCGGTGTGAGAACCAGTCACCTATCGAACTGAGCCACAGGTAGTTGGCAGAACCCAGAAGATAAGGCAGACACAGCTGTAACAGAGATGGTGTATTTTAATAAAGACAAAAAACTGAAAGAACTTCAGGCCAAAAATAGTCCACCAAGACAAAAGGTAAATCCACATAGAAAGGAGGAACATCCAGGAAAAGTCTCAAAGGAGAGATCCAAAAAATAACAATACCCAAAACAATGTTCACAAAAGGTAGTCTCAAAAGAATAATCCAAGGAAAAACGATACCCAAAAACAAAGTTCCACAAGGGAGTCCAACTGGAGCAAAGAACATACACAGCTTCACTGAGGCAGGGTGCTGACATACAAACACAGAGCAAAGAACTAAGGGAAACTAAGGGTTTAAATACATACAGGAGAAACGAGGCACAGGTGCAATTAATAACTGGAAACAAGGGGAAAAGAAAAGAAAGGATCAGACAAAAAGGACACAATGGGAGCCTCTAGTGGTCAAAACCCAGAAACCACCCGGCCAAACGTTGACACTAAAGTATACAGTGGCTTGCAAAAGTATTCACCCCCCTTAGCATTTTTCCTATTTTGTTGCCTTACAACCTGGAATTAAAATAGATTTTTTGGGGGGTTTGAATCATTTGATTTACACAACATGCCTACCACTTTGAAGATACAAAATATTTTCTTACTGTGAAACAAACAAGAAATAAGACAAACGTTTTTTACCTTGAGCGTGCATAACTATTCACCCCCGCGAACTCAATACTTTGTAGAGCCACCTTTTGCAGCAATTACAGCTGCAAGTCTCTTGGGGTATGTCTCTATAAGCTTGGCACATAAAGCCACTGGGATTTTTGTCCATTCTTCAAAAACCGCTCCAGCTCCTTCAAGTTGGATGGGTTCCACTGGTGTAGAGCAATCTTTAAGTCGTACCACAGATTCAAAATTGGATTGAGGTCTGGGCTTTTACAAGGCCATTCCAAGACATTTAAATGTTTCCCCTTAAACCACTTGAGTGTTGCTTTAGCAGTATGCTTAGGGTTATTGCCCTGCTGGAAGGTGAACCTCTGTTCCAGTCACAAATCTTTGTAAGACTGAAACAGGTTTCCCCTCAAGAATTTCCCTGTATTTAGCGCCATCCATCATTACTTCAATTCTGACCAGTTTTCCAGTCCCTGCCGATGAAAAACATCCCCACAGCATGATGCTGCTACCATCATGCTTCACTGTGGGGATGGTGTTCTCGGGGTGATGAGAGGTGTTGGGTTCGCGCCAGACATAGCATTTTCCTTGATGGCCAAAAAGCTCAATTTTAGCCTCATCTGACCAGAGAACTTTCTTCCATATGTTTGGGGAGTCTCCCACATGCCTTTTTGGCAAACACCAAATGTGTTTGCTTATTTCTTTCTTTAAGCAATGGCTTTTTTTCTGGTCACACTTCCGTAAAGCCCAGCTCTGTGGAATGTACGGCTTAAAGTGGTCCTACGGACAGATAGTCCAATCTCAGCTGTGGAGCTTTGCAGCTCCTTCAGGGTTATCTTTGGTCTCTTTTGTTGCCCCTCTGATTGGTCCGTGAGTTTTGGTGGACGGCCCTCTCTTGGCAGGTTTGTTGTGGTGCCATATTCTTTAAAAAAATGTAATAATGGATTTAATGGTGCTCTGTGGGATGTTCAAAGTTTTTGATATTTTTTTATAACCCAAACCTGATCTGTACAACTTTGTCCCTGACCTGTTTGGAGCGCTCCTTGGTCTTCATGGGGCCACTTACTTGGTGGTGCCCCTTGCTTAGTGGTGTTGCACACTCTGGGGCCTTTCAGAACAGGTGTATATATTGCACCAGATCATATTTAGGGGCTTCATAGCAAAGGAGGTGAATACATATGCACACACCACTTTTCCATTTTTAGAGTTTTCTTTTAATTTCACTTCACCAATTTGGACTATTTTGTGTATGTCCATTACATGAAATCCAAATAAAAATCAATTTAAATTACAGGTTGTAATGCAACAAAATAGGAAAAATGCCAAGGAGGATGAATACTTTTGCAAGGCACTGTATGTATTGCATCAACTCTGTCCTCAAGTCCTCATTTTGCACCCCGGGAGAACTGCAGAAGCGCTTCATTGACTAATTTCATAGTCACTCCTTCAGGGACCAGAACACAGTGCACACCTGAGAGAGAAACCAGAGTTCAGGGTAAGTTAAAGTAAAGTTACTTGTGTTGTTATCTTCTTTGGGTGTGAACGGTTTATGCAACATACAGTACTTGCTAAGTAGCTATACTTCAAAACAGATGTCATAATGTCCATGGTCAACTCATTTAAAAAAAATAGTAATAATGTACCTTTATTTTACTAGGCAAGTAAGTTAAGAACAAATTCTTATTTTCAATGACAGCCTAGGAACAGTGGATTAACTGCCTGTTCAGGGGCAGAACGACAGATTTGTAACTTGTCAGCTCGGGGAATTGAACTTGCAACCTTTCGGTTACTAGTCCAACGCTCTAACCACTAGGCTACCCTGCCGCCTCATGATGTGCATGCATTTTAATGACTACAAAGTTAAAGTGGACTTCATGAAATTATAAATTGGTTTGAGTTGAGGTGGAAAGTTATGAAAGTAGTACCTAGTTGACTGACTTCTGTGATGTTCCTGTGTTCGTCATCAAAGAACATCATCTCACTGAATTTGAATCCACTGTATGCCTGGAGCCTGAACAAAGACACAATGACAGTGAGTTCCACTATAAACACTCTTTCACGGCCAGACATGAACACAAACACACACTTACAACCTCACAGAAAAATCGTCCAATGTCAGTGGTCGTTAATGCTGCGTTCACATGCTAGAAATTTCAGATTTGCTAATTCATTGAACGTGGCACGTGATTAACTACAACCAGTTTGCAAGTCAGACATTTCAGAGTTTCCTAGTTCAGACTAGCACGTGAACGCTGCAATCTCAAATTCAGACACGTACTTTTTGAAGTGAGGGACCTTTGACCCCGGGTATATTTCCTTAACGGATATGTATTGGTTGAGATTGAAGAGGGACAACAGCTGATTGGCTCCATCCACCTCATCTGTGCTGAGAAATATAAATAAAATGTTGATTATTTACAAATGGCATGTTATTTCAAACAATCATCTAGAGGCTAAAAACAGAAATGCCCGTTGTCTAAACACGTTTTAGATAGATGTTAAAACATATGTTTAATCAGATTATAAAATAGCATGATTTTTTTTACAATTCGTTCATCACTGTATGAACTGACCGTGAGGCCACTCCAATCTGGATCCCTTGGCCATGTAGAGAAGTCAGTATGTCCACTGTTTCCGGGTACAGTTGGATTTTCTCCCTCCTTGCATTCAACACCACTCCCCTGTAGGGAAAGGCAGATGAGAGATTATTAGAAATCTGAAAAGACATGGCTGATGTGTGTAAGATTTGGAAGGGAGAGGATTTAGAGAAAGATATAGCCTAAAGCCACCATTACCTTGATACTCGTCAAGATTTTAACCAATAAACTCACTTTTTGTCTTTGTGAAATGGTGGGCCCTCATGGGTATTTACCCAGAAGGGCCAAAGAGTATAATCTGAGATAAGGAAAAAATAAAATACAGATGAGATGGAGGATGACAGAAACACATGACAGGTAGCTAGACAAGCTACTTTAGCTGTGACAATCTTCTTGTTCTGCTTTGGTATTAGCAAGGTATACTTTTTGTTAATTCTTCATTCTCATATAACATTGCTAGCTAGCTACATGGCTGGATAAAGTTATCTATCTAACGTTACAGTAGTTATATTTTCAATTTACCCAGGTCAAACACAACAAACTTTGGTTTGGACATAGCTAGCTATTTCCCGAGTTAAGCAGTAACTGTTTCAATTATCTTGTAGCTAACTGCTCGTAATAAACGTCAAATATATGACTAGCTAGCTACACCCAGTGTGGTTGTTGTGGTTATGTGCAGAGGAAGATCTACATGCGGAAGTAAAAGTACAATGTATTATTTTTTATATACAAATATATCACACAAGTCATTGGTAGCTATACCAGAGATACTTTTGAGCAGATGGGGAAACTACATTGGAATCGTATGTGCCAGAGCACAGATTAACTGATGAATTTACGAACGAAAAAAACCCGTTGAATATGACAGGTGTCAGTAAAGGTTGGCAAAAAACGGAATTAAATTGTTGCTAGCAACACAGTTACAGTCACTAACGCTCTAGATAACACGAAAACAGCCTAACTAGCTCTGATATGGCGAGCAAAATGTCAGTGGGGTGTTCTCTATGTCTGGAAGTAATTTACGTCAACCAAAAAAAACTAGCAGGCTAGCCCAATTTAACCAGTTATCTTTGGCGCTTGACTGCCTTTGGTATGTTCTTAAATTCATCAGTTATTCTGCGCTCGGGCGAGAGTGCTCTGAAATCGGAGTAGATAGCCAGAGCGAATTTACGAACGCACCTTTTGTGAGGTCAGCACGCTCGGATCAACACTCTGAGCGCTAGCTCAAAAACCCAACATTAGCATGAATTTCGTGAACAAGAAGTACAACATTACAAATATTTTCCGATATGTAAGATAATTAACTTATCTGTAATATTGTATCGTTTTTGAATAGTGACATTACGTACTTTCGATGAAAATAGTCTGGTTTATCGACCCTGATTTTGAGAAGGGATTGCGTGACGATTTGCTTAGCAACCGCGAGATGTAGAATAACAACGTGAACGCGATTGGTCGACAGTCAGTTTGGTGGGGCGTGAGCTCCTAAAGCCCGGAAATTAGTTACCTCTGGTTCGTTCCGCCGTCCCTATTGGAAAAATGAATGGGAGAAGAATAGGGCTTTGGAATAAACGCAGAAAATAAGGTACGAGGTTAACACATGCTTAGGAGATCTTATACGTTTTCTATGAAATAATAGCAGTCAGTTTACATGACCTTTATTAATTATGAAGCCTTAATTCACAAAAAGTGAAGTTAACTGATGAATATGATTTCATAGAAGAAAACGTATAAAATAACATATGCCTGTGTTAACCACAGACCTTATTTTCAGCGTTTATCCAAAAACCCTATAAAACGACATAAATTTTCATCATAGGCTTTGTCCAACGAACCATGGCGGAGTTAATGCCTACAAAAAGACGCAATTACTATTTCTCTCAGTATATACGGTCCTCCATTCAAAGTCCAATGGGACGCCCTCTCTTCTCCTTTTCAAAACCCATTGTAGGAGATGGTCAGAGGGAAGGGACCTCTGTCTTTCAATTCAATTCAAAGGGTTTTATTGGCATGGGAAACATATGTTTATTTTGCCGAAGCAAGTGAAATAGAAAATAAACAAAAGAGAAATAAACAATCCGAAATTAACAGTAAACATTACACTCTTTGATGCCCCGTTCTCCGGGAGAGAATCTGCCCGGAAGCTAATCCAGCTCTGGCCGGACTCCCACACTGTGGCCGACTATGCAGTGGATTTCCGTACGTTGGCAGCGGAGAGTGTATGGAACCCGGAAGCACTGTTCGACATGTTCCTGCACTGCGTCTCGGAGGAGGTTAAGGACGAGCTTGCGGGAGTTACCCACAGATTTTGACTCCCTCATCGCTTTGACCATCCGCATCGATGGGCGATTGCGGGAATGACGGATGGAGAGGAAATTCGATTTCACTCGCACGTCCAGGGATTCCACCTTGCCTCCGAGTCATCCCGGAAGTCCCCGGTGGTCCCGTGACCGAGAGCACCCAAGATATCCTGACCTTCCTTGAGAATTACAGAGGAGGGTCAATGCACTGTTTCCCGAGCCCATGCAACTAGGCAGGGCTGGGCTGTCGCCAGCGGAACGACAACACTGGATCAGCACAAGGAGCTGTCTGTATTGCGGGACTTTTGGTCATTTTGTGTCCTTGTGCCCGGTAAAAGACCAGGCTCACCGGTAGGAGCGAGTACTCTTGTTGGCCATATGGGGAGCTTTTCTGCTTCCCTTACTCGCACCCCTTTTCATGTCATTCTGCTGTGGGGAAACCAGTCCAAATCTCTCCGGGTCTTCATTGGCTCTGGGGCTGATGAGAGCTTTTTGGATGCCACACTGGCTTCTGAGCTGAAGAGACCCTCTCCATTCCCGTGGATGTTAGAGCGTTGGACGGGCGCTCTATAAGTCGGGTCACCCATAACGCCACTCCCATCAACCTACGGGTGTCAGAAAATCACTGCAAGACCATTCAGTTCCTGCTCATCAAGTCCCCACAGATATTCGTGGTTTTGGGATTCTCCTGGCTCCAGCGACACAACTCACTCATCAACTTGTCTACGGGTGCCATCATGGGCTGGAGTCCGTTCTGCCACGCCCATTGTCTGAAGTCGGCACAACCTTCCCCAGGACATCTTCCTAGGTCCTCGGAGGTGGTTCCGGATCTCTCCGCCATTCCCGCAGAGTACCAGGATCTCCGGGAGGTGTTCAGCAAGTCCCGGTCCACTTCCCTGACGCCACACCGCCCGATGACTGCGGGATTGACCTTCCACCTAGCACCACGTCGCCCCGGGGGCATCTGTACATGCTGTCGGGACCTGAAACCAAGGCTATGGAGGACTACATTTGGGACTCCCTAGCTACTGGATTTATTCATCCCTCTTCCTCTACCGCTGGCGCAGGAGAAAAGGGACAAGACCCTGCTCCCATGCATTGACTACCGGGGGCTCAATGACATCACTGTTAAGAACCGTTATCCGCTACCACTCATTTCCTTGGCCTTCAAACCAGTCCAGGGGGCCACTGTGTTCTCCAAGCTGGATCTACGTAATGCCTACCACCTGGTGTGGAAGACCACCTTCAACACGGCCAGCGGCCACTACGAATATCTGGTCATGCCCTTTGGCCTCACCAACGCCCCTGCCGTGTTCCAGGGTCTGGTGAATGACGTTCTCCGCGACATACTGAACTGGTTCGTCTTTGTCTACATTGATGACATCCATGTTCGGCAGGTTCTCCAGCGCCTTCTGGAGAACCAATTGCTTGTTAAGGCGGAAAAGTGCGAGTTCCATCGCTCCACCATTTCCTTTCTGGGCTACATCCTCTATGCTGGGTTCATCCAGACCCTTCCCGTCATGAAGATCGCATTGGAGGAATGGAGGCACTGGCTTGACGGGGCGGAACATCTGTTCATTGTGTGGACCAACCACAAAAACCTGGAATATCTCCGCACCGCCAAGTGCCTCAACTCCCAGCAGGCGAGATGAGCCCTGCTGTTTAACCGGTTCAACTTTTCCCTCTCATACAAGCCGGATATTCTGTCTCGCCGCAATAACACCACGGCTACCACCCCGGAGCCCGATACCATCCTTCCCACCTCGTGCCTGGCAACAGCACTCAGCTGGGGTAATGGGAAACAGGTCCCAGCCGTACCCTGGGGGGGAGTCCCAGATAACCGGATGTTCGTGCCTGACGCTGTCCGCTCAGCTGTCCTGGAGTGGGCCCATTCCTCCAGGCTTGCCTGCCACCGGGCTCCCGCCGGACCCTGGCCTTTGTGCGACAATGCTTTTGGTGGCCTACCATGGTTCCGGACGTCGCTATGTTTGTCGCTGCCTGCACGGGGTCTGTGCACGGAACAAGACTCCTTGACAAGCTCCGGATGGACTCCTCCAACCTCTGCCCATCCATCGCCCCTGGTCTCACATTTCCCTGGACTTTGTCACGGGTCTCCCCCCCGTCTGATGGCAATACCGCCATCCTGGCCGCTCACTTCATTCCTCTCCCCAAGTTACCATCTGCCAAGGAGACGGCCCAGCTCATGGTGCAGCATGTCTTCCAGATCCGTCGGCCAGCCTGTCCTCCAGGTTCCACCCCCAGTCAAACGGCCAGTCAGAGCGAGTCAACAAGAACCTCGGTCCACCCTGTGCTGCCTGGTCTCCCCAACCCCACCACCTGGAGCCAGCAGCTGGTGTGGGTGGAATACGCACGCAACACCCTTCCCTGCTCTGCCACAGGCCTATCGCCCTTTGAATATTCCATGGGGTATCTGCCCCGAGCAGGAGGAAGAGGTCGGTGTACCTTCTGCCCAGATGTTTGTCCACCGCTGTTGTCGTACCTGGAGGAGAGCCCGGTCTGCCCTCCTCAAGACCACCGCCAGGTATCGACGACAAGCGGATCCCGGCTCCCCGGTATCGTCTCGGGCAGAAGGTATGGCTATTCACCCGGGATCTGCCCCTCCGGGTGGAATCCCACAAACTCTCCCCCCAGTTTATTGGCCCGTTTCCCACCTCAAAAATGATTAGTCCCTCTGCTGTTCGTCTTCTGTTGCCCCGTACCCTTCGTATACACCCCACCTTTCATGTGTCCTGTGTTACACCAGTGTCTCACAGCACTTTGTCTTCTGTTTCCCTCCTCCCCATGTCATCGATGGCCATCCGGCGTACACGGTGAGACGTCTCCTGAGTGTTTGACCACGGGGCAGGGGTTTCCAGTACCTGGTTGACTTGGAGGGTTATAGCCCGGAGGAGAGGTGCTGGGTCCCCGCTAGAGACATCCTGGACCCAGCCCTTATCGCCGACTTCCACCGCTGATACCCCGGTCAACCAGGTATGTGCCCATTTAGCCATTTAATTATTACTGAGGAACTGGGTTGGGACAGGGTGTAACATTTTAATCATTGTACAGCTGACCACACATCTACCCCTTATGTATGTGTAATTGCAGGCATTGACAGAATGTGTGTTGCATCATGTGTCCTTAATCTTTCGTCATGTGCTGTAGCTGAATAGAGGTAACACTTTTTTTATTTTACCAGGTAAATTGACTGAACACATTCTCATTTATAGTAACAGAGGGGGATAAATGAGCCAATTGGAAGCTTAAGTCTTTAATGAAGTTAAAATTTCTTTAATCTCAACAGAGGTTGGAAGAGAGGTTCCACAATAGGAACGAGGGAGACATCTAAATCACAGATGGTTTGCATATCCTCTGATTCACACAATGTGTATATTTTTCCATAATTTAACAATGTACAGTAATATCAAAATGGCCATTATGTCAAACTACTAGAACATCCACTATAAAAACCTGTTTAAAGTTTAAGCCCATCTGTTCACATGTTCTTCTCCAGTGGTTCACATAGTGCAAAACAAGCAGTAAAAAACATTAATAGGCGTTTAACACTTAACTAGATGCATTTCTTAGTTAAATCAGTTATCATGGTGTTTTCCTCCCTCTAAAATACATTTATTGAACTGTTGCTACATTTAGATTATTTTCAGATCTGCGATCACTGAGAAGAAGCATTCATGATCTCTAAATGAACATGCTTATGGATTCTTTCTATAATTTCACAGTTTTGACAAAATTAAATATATATTAAAATTGTACACCATCGTCACTTACTTGGCTTGCAGAAATGCTTAACTAAAGCCATGGATAACACATAACTGAAAAGTGCTATTCGCCAAATAGCCTACTACAAAAAGTAAGTAAAAAGGAAACCCAACCTGTAATCTTGTGCATGATTTATCTCTGATGTATAGACTACCACTGAGATAATGTGTATTCATTCATTGAGTATAAACAAATATGCAATACACCTTTTTATACAATTACAATTGGATTGAACCCACTGTGCAAAAACTGCTCATTTCCACAAAAACATTCTATGTGATGACGTTAAATCAATGTGGAAAACTGATTGGATTTGCAAAAAGTCATCAACATAAGGGAATTTTGTATTTTTTTCCCACCAAACTTGTAACTTAAATCCAATGTCATGGTGACATTTTTTGTTGATTTCACATTGAATTCGATTTAGTTGAACTGACGTCTGTGCCCAGTGGCTAGAGTCTGTTTTACCAAATCTCATACCCGCTGCAGTTTGAAACTGTAGACACAGTCTCTTTGGAGTGCTTTCTTGGCAGCATTGTACAGGAAAAGCCTTTACAGCTTTGTAAAGCGATCATTATCTGTGAATCCTCTATTGTAGGTGCCATCCAGGTTGATGCCATTCTCCACTCCTTTCACCTGCATGTCCTCTTCATCCTGCCCATCCTCCATCATCCCTTTCTCTTTCCTAGATCAAGATGAACCATCAACACAAGTTCAATAGCCAAACATATCATTATGAACAGAAAGACTGAAGTATTGTCAAAGGGTGGACTCACCGTCTCTTTTGAAGCAGAGAGGATACGAGCAGGGCAATGATTCCAGCACACACAGCACCTATGACCACTCCAAACACGATGAGCCAGGGAGGGGTGTCAGGGTTGACTGGCGCTGCTAGTGTAGGATGGATGCCCAGAAACTCCAGGGTCCGATCTGACAGGAGGAAGGCATTGTTGATGCGATGCCTTGACATCCTGTTGGATATAGAAGGGGTTAATTTAGGTCCAGATAGTACATCTCGTCTTTTACAGGTCTGTTATCTCAAACTGTACTTGAATCTGTCTAAATACCGCTTGCCTTGTGTTTAACATTGTAAGCATAATATCTATTTTCTGTTTTATCAGGTATTCAGGTGGCTGTTTATGTTCATTTTCTTACTTTAGTTCATCTACAGGTGTAGACCAGGACATTTTCATTTTCTTTTAAAGTAGACCAGAGCATTACCTCACAGCTTTCTCCACATCTGCCTTAGGAATAAGCATGGTGGCGTTGTCTGGTGATGTCACCACAAACCAGAAGGACACTCTCGAAGTCTGAACACACAGGATAATGTTGTCGACACTGGAAAAGTCCCACAAACATCTTAATGCCAGAAATGCCATGTTGACAGCATTACACAACACACCAGGAAGACAATTTTATTGACTTAAACAGAAGTCATAAAACATGCTCACAGGAAGGCTGGAAATAAACCTTTTTTTTAAGAAGTGAAAAAACAAATTTGGCTATATACAACAAACCCCGAGGTGCCTTATTACTATTATAAACTGCTTACCAACTTAATTAGAGCAGTAAAAATAAACGGTTTGTCATACCCGTGGTATACGGTCTGATGTCCAACGGCTGTCAGCCTATCAGCATTCAGGGCTCAAACAACCCAATTTATAATGTACTACATGCTGATGTACTGTAGCATGTGCTTTGTATTGAGTTCAAACAGCGACTGATTAAATAATGTGTCAGACATGTTTTTCGGACAGAAATTCTTACTTGTATGTTTCCATTTGGAAGTGCCTCCTCATGGCAAAGGCCATAGTAGCTCGGAAAAAGAACATTTCACTCTGATTCCATTCATACTGCAGACAAAAAAAGTATAATCTCATCACCAATCACATTATTCAAACATGTTGTTCGGTGTTAAACATTTTGAAAATAATAAATGAATATCATTTAAAAGCTCTTGTATTTTAGAGCATACCACTGATTTCAGAGAACATTTCAGAAAATGATTTAATAATCTGCTGTATATTTTGGTAAGCATAGTACTCACAGCATCCTCTCCCAAAGCAGTTTTGAGGCTGATGCGCACTTTGTAGCCATTAGGAGCATCTACAGAGAGAAGAAAAAAACAGTTAACCTCTCTCCCCTACCTCAAATATTTTATACTCAATGTTTTAGACATCATGAAACATTAGCATACAATAACATAGTCTAATAAGTCACAAAGATGTTGACTTGAGTCACATTGGTTGATACAAACAGTATAATAACAAAAAAACAGGACACCAATGAAACAAACAGTATAATAACAAAAAAACAGGACACCAATGAAACAAACAGTAAATAGGACACCCTGCTCATCTAGTCTCACAGTGTCCTTCATACTGTCCTGATAAAGAACTATCTGTACCACAAACCATAAAGTATTTGAATATTTACTGCGTGTTTGCCCTCTGCCCACTCAGGCACTCGACTGCTGTTAAACTAGCCAAATTTAATGCAAAGACAAGATACCAACATCCTGTGTAGACCATTTGAAGTCATGAAAACACTCAGAACCAGTACTTTCTTCCTCAAGACTCTGATCAGCTGACATATTAAACTGTCTTTCTCTTTTCATTAAACTATTGGAATATTAGCTGAAACAAACATTCAGGGAAGCAATAAACTGGTATTGTACAAATTGTAACACTTACAAACTAAAGAATAAAAACCAAACACCAAGTAATTCCAATTATGAGGATGTGAGCGTCTTATAAACCTAGCTACCTGCGTCACTCACCGCGCTGGCAGAGGTCTTGTGCCGGAGCAGGTGCCCCCACCTGGCAGAGCAGAAACAGGATCCACACCAACATCCCCTCCTGAGGATAAGAACAGAACTAAAAAAGAGTCTGCTGTGCTGCTGGCTCAGTCAAAGTCCCAGTGGTCAGATTTTAAAGTTGAAGGAGCAGGCCAACAATGGAATCAAACAGACCTTGGGGTGGCCACTACCACGGTTTATTGGTTAAACTATGACCCACACAGCTGCTATTTAAAACCCTGCCCACCTTTAAAAATTTAACAGCCCTATAACAGTTGTCACCAACAGTACAGATAGCCTGCCCAAAGAGCAGAAGGATATGAGAACAGAAGGATATGAGAACAGCAGTGCGTGCGCCGCAGTGTCAGCACTATTTGTCCAAGCCTCAGAGAAGTGGAATAGGTTTGATAATGTGAGAGGGAGGCAGACCTCGGGAAGATAAACACACAGACCCAGTCTGCTTTTGTTTACCCAGTGGGCCTGCTTTACTGTACAGATGGGATCTTAAAATGACCAGTATTGTTGCAGAAAAATAATCATGCAGCAACAGGATTTTAACGTTTAGTCCAGTCACACTTTTCCGCTGATGTAATTTGCTTGATCAGTGGTTAGGCTATTAGCTGGTCAAAATGAGGCTACTTGAAAAGTGCAATACTTGTAATATAACCGTGTGTTATTGCAGGTTTTCAGTGAATTTATGTAAATCAATCGGCAACAGAGTGATCAAATTCAGATCCCTCAACAAGGGTGTAGCCTAAGGGGTATTTGGTCAGACAAAATAATATAATTGACAATAATTTATAATACAGTACATCCTTGTAACAACCCACTCGTAGGAGGTTTGTAGAACCTATGAACATATTTTTAGTACTTTTCCCAACCCGGGGAGCTGACACCTTCAGACGTATGCTCCAACACAGGTCACACTGAGGTCAAGGAAAATAGCTGACACTTCTCTTCTGGGGGTTTACAGTTAATAATACCTTTATTATGAGTATCAGTGATTCTGTCCCAAATGGCATTCTATTCCATACATAGTGCACTACTTTTGACCAGAGCCCTATAGGGAATAGGGTGCCATTTGGGGGTCACATCAGTGTCACATCAGCTTCTACAGTACTAAGGTAACATAACAAAGATGAAGGTAGACCTAATGTAACATTACACTTTTACAATTCAGGGAAACTGTCATGATTAACCATTCACACTGCCCTGGATACATTACTCATAATGTGGTTAATTTTTCACCAGTGAAGGTTTTTGTCAAGCACATCTTAGGTTCAAATTCAATCATTGATTGTTCATGAGAAACATAGGTTCACACATTACACTTGGTCTGCCTGTGGAGGGCAGCTCTACTCTTCCATCTGATTGCTGGCTATTAACACCAAATTAGCTGCTTGCAAATCTATTTAGGAAGAAGAAAATGCAGAAGCATATTAAATGTAATACAGCCTCAGGGTGAAGCTTCCTTGTTAGCTCATGAATACAAGACATACAATAACGCATTATCAGTAAATGATCTTTTGCTCTCATAAAATGCTAGGGTATTTCGCCATACAGGAAACACCCATCAGAAAATATACTGAAATCATTTTATTGAAAGATATATTGCTGGTTGAACTCCTCTCTTAAACATAAAACTAGGGCTGATGTGCATTTTGCAGTTTGAAGTTGAGGAGTCCCTGCAGGACAATTGTAGAATATACTTCATCAAATCAAATCAAATTTTATTTGTCACATACACATGGTTAGCAGATGTTAATGCGAGTGTAGCGAAATGCTTGTGCTTCTAGTTCCGACCATGCAGTAGTATCTAACAAGTAATCTAACAATTTCACAACAACTACCTTATACACACAAGTGTAAAGGAATGAATATGAGTATGTAAATATAAATATATGGATGAGCGATGGCTGACCGGCATAGGCAAGATGCAGTAGATGGTATAGAGTACAGTATATACATATGCGTTGTGCAGTCCTCACTACCCTCTGGAGAGCCTTACGGTTGTGGGCGGAGCAGTTGCCGAACCAGGCGGTGATAAGCCCGACAGGATGCTCTCGATTGTGCATCTGTAGAAGTTTGTGAGTGTTTTTGGTGACAAGCCGAATTTCTTCAGCCTCCTGAGGTTGAAGAGGCGCTGTTGCGCCTTCTTCACCACGCTGTCTGTGTGGGTGAACCATTTCAGTTTGTCCGTGATGTGTACGCCGGGGAACTTAAAACTTTCCACCTTCTCCACTACTGTCCCGTCGATGTGGATAGGGGGGTGCTCCCTCTGCTGTTTCCTGAAGTCCAGGAGCAACAAAATGGAGTCATGGTCAGACTTGCCGAAAGGAGGGCGGAGAATGGCCTTGTATGCGTCACGGAAGTTAGAATAACAATGATCCAGGATTTTCCCGGCCCGGGTCGCACATTCGATATGCTGATAACATTTAAGGAGCCTTGTTTTCAGATTAGCCTTGTTAAAATCCCCAGCCACAATAAATGCAGCCTCAGGATATGTGGTTTCCAGTTTACATAGAGTCCAATGAATTTCTTTTAGTGCCGTCGATGTGTCAGCTTGAGGGGGGATATACACGGATGTGATTATAATCGAGGAGAATTCTCTTGGTAGATAATGCGGTCGGCATTTGATTGTAAGGAATTATATGTCAGGTAAACAAAAGGACTTGATTTCCTGTATGTTGTTATGATCCCACCACGTCTCGTTAATCATAAGGCACACACCCCCGCCCTTCTTCTTACCAGATAGATGTTTGTTTCTGTCGGCGCGATGCGTGCAGAAACCTGGTGGCTGTACCGACTCTGATAACGTGTCCTGAGTGAGCCATGTTTCCGTGAAGCAAAGAACGTTCCAGTCGCCGATGGCTCTCTGGAAGGCAACCCTTGCTCGGATTTCATCTACCTTGTTGTCCAGAGACTGGACATTGGCAAGTAGTATATTCGGGAGCGGTGCGCGATGTGCCCGTCTATGGAACCTGACCAGAACACCGCCCCGTCTACCCCTTCTCCTGCGCCGCCGCCGTTTTGGGTCGCCGGCTGGGATCCAGTCTATTGTCCTGGTTGGTGGCCAAACAGAGGATCCGCTTCGGGAAAGTCGTATTCCTGGTCGTAATGTTGGTAAGTTGACATTGCTCTTATATCCAATAGTTCCTCCCGGCTGTATGTAATAAAACTTAAGATTTCCAGTGGTAACAAAGTAAACCACTGAGGTATATTAAGTCTGTAGCCTATGCATGCTCAACTAACCAGTGGCATGTATTCATGGATGCCAAGGGAAGCCTGTCATGCCCTGATCTGTTTCACCTGTCCTTGTGCTTGTCTCCACTCCCCTCCAGGTGTCGCCCATCTTCCCCATTATCCCCTGTGTATTTCTACCTGTGTTTTATGTCTGTCTGTCTGTTGCCAGTTCGTCTTGTTTGTTCAAGCCTACCAGCGTTTGTGTCTCAGCTCCTGCTTTTTCCAGTTTCTCTTTTCTCGTCCTCCTGGTTTTTGACCCTTGCCTGTCCTGACCCTGTACCCGCCCGCCTGACCATTCTGCCTGCGCCTGAGGCTGCCTGCCGTCCTGTACCTTTGCTCCACCTCTGGATTAGCGACCTCTGCCTGACCTGAGCCTGCCTGCGGCCCTGTACCTTGGTCTCTACTCTGGATTATCGACCCCTGCCTACCTTGACCTGTTGTTTGCCTGCCCCTGCTGTTACAATAATCATTGTTACGTCACACAGTCTGCAGTTAGGTCTTACCTTGATTCCTGATAAAGCCAGACTTCCCCAAAAAACATATGAAATAATTTATCATTCGTCTCTGTGTTTCATAATTTTCATTCAGCGCACCTGTCTGTATGTGTAGGCCATCTATCTGATGCTGTCTGGTCCAAAAGAGAATTACATTGTTGCCGCCAGTAGCATTGAATGCAAGGGAAGCCAGCAAGCATTTGGCCTCCCTTGATAAAAATAAATAATAATAGCCAATCAGCATTGAGCTAAACTGAGTGTGAATGGTCTTGGCGCACCAAAAAAAAAAAGTGTTAAGGGAAGCCAGTTTGGATTTGGCTTCTCTCCAATTACATTGCATTGAGAGCATACTTCAATGACAGAAACAACTTGAATTGTTGCATCTCGTTGTGTTGTTGTCTTCAGGTTGCTAGCTAGCTAAAATGGTCCCTTTTCTAAATTAGCCATGGAGATAGGGATTTGCACTTGTGGTTTTACTTCATTCTCCGTACTGGCCAATGACTATAAAGGCGATTCTGATCCAACCCTAAATTCATACATTGTGACCCTAGTTGGAGAGGATGAAGTTCAATATGTAGCTAGATGTAGAAGGCTAATGTTAACTAGCTAACGATGACCATGAAATGAAGTTAGGCTAGCGAACAAGCATTTTAGCCAGGTAGCAGGACAACAAAAAATAAAAGCTTGAACTGTATGACAGAGTGATAGACCATTTTGTCAACATGAAAGATAGGAGGATGGCATTGGCATTTCTCTACAAGTAGGGTGAGTCAACATGTTTTTTCTACTTGCATGAACACGCACGCACAAACACACAAATCAGAACCATGGACAGCCATATCATATTTAGCTGAAGTTGATTGGACTAAATTGTTTTTGGTATATTTTAGTTGTCACTGTATTAGACTATGCATAGGTGATTTGATGATGTTGAAATGTTGGAAGTTGAAATGGTGCTGGAATAGTGGAGGCAGCTCCTGTTTTCTTTGAAACGTGTGGTAACTCTCCATGGTTTTAAATCAATAGTTGTTTAGTGGTCTGAAAATGTCGGGAACATTAACTTACCTGACCATGCTGTAGGTCATGTAACTGTTTGTTACATGCAATATGCTTTGTGGACTTCACCCAACAGAGGTTGCTCTCCGTTTTGTGATGAAACAAAGGTGTGAATTATTCTGCCAGTGTCTTCTTATTGTATCGGCCTTAGGCCTATATAACATGGTCGCAAGGCATATGAACTAACAGGTTATAGAGCAAACAACACAATTATCACAACCCATAGGCTGTAATATGGCTTTTTATTCTTGCTTGGCTTACCCAGTGACTTTACCCACGCACTGCTACTGCAACTAAACAGGGATTATCAGTGGGGTTAAAATATAATTTACTGGTATTCAACTTTGTATGACGAGAGTTCTTTGTAGGCTATTTTCCTGTTTATTATCTCAAGCATCATGATGATGATGTCAAGAAGCTGATATCGCATGTCCGGAACCGCCCTGCCAGGGTTGCCAGGTATAGCTAAGACTTCTCTCTCAATGACTACTCAAAACCCGCCCAGCAGATTAAGAAGGAATATCAGTCATTTGTAACGACATAAAAAGCTAAATTTGGTTTTCCATAAAAATAATAGGTCTAATTATTGCGAGCTAACCGTGACTAATAAATGAATTTCAATATGTCGCCAGATTATGTTCCATCAAAGGATGTTGATTAAACTAGTTTGACTGCTATGACTGTAAATAAATCGCTTATGCGCATGTGCACAACTATAGCTACATCCAACAGGAGAGTTTGAGGGATGAAAGTTGGACAGCTCATCTCGAAATCTCTGTGCAAGAAGAACTTGGACGAACTTCAAAATAATGTTTAAACTATTTTCTGGTGATTGTGCCGTTATTATGTGCCAGATGTTAAGACTACAAACCATTATAAATGGCCTATTAGCGATATTGACTCAATAGGCATAGGCTAACCTACTAAAATCAGGGTTTATGATTGTAATTCAACTTGGTTAAGTTATGCTAATTGCAGGTAGCCTATAGCCCCTGATAGACTATATTAGCTTAGGCAAGATGTAAAATGAACGATTTAGCAGCTTGCTTAGTTCATATTGACAGACTAATCTATTTAACATGAATAGCGAGGCGATATTGACAGACTAATGTATTTAACATGAATAGCGAGGCGATATTGACAGACTAATGTATTTAACATGAATAGCGAGGCGATTTCGAGGTAAGAAGTGCTTCTGTTGCCCGATAGCCTGCCGGAATATGCTACCGAGGATGGGGTCGAAATTTCAATCACTAAATCATATATTAATAATATGGATATGAACTGAACAGGCCTACGCTTGTCAACAGCCAGTGTTTTCTTTTTTTAAACATGTAGCCTAATCTGATTGACTGTTACCTTCAATGTAATGTATTGTAACAACAGCTGATCTGCAGTTGTGATAGAACTGTGACCATGATCACAATTGATAACTTCCAGTTTCATTAACTAAACATGGCCATTAATCATTTCATAATAACACAAGGCTACAACAACAATAAACTGAAGTTATAGGCTATGTATTAAATCAGTTTGCCAGCTCCAGGTAGGCTACACACGTGGCACAAATTGATTTGCAATGCCTCCAGTGATATCGTCCACATTCAATGTCGGTTTCATTGTGTACTTTTCACCATGTCAGAAGCAAGTGAGTTCCAAATCTTCCATTTAAAATTCTACTCGCGCAGCATTCGAGACCCAAGAACGGAGCATGCGTAAAACCCTTCTCTTGATGTGGTTTTCCATAAGAAAAGTCGACAATAGAAGGCAGTTTAAACCACCTCCGATCGACTTTATCTAATGCGCTCTAGAGCGCCTAAAATCGTTTTTTCTGTGCGTTGTCGCCTTATTTATTGATGCGCATCAGTTCATAGTGCGTTAATATGTTTTATGTAAAAAGGGTTGGGCATATGTGTCTCCATAATGACAATCCAAATAGCATAAGGTTGGGAATATGTGTCTCCATAATGACAATCCAAATAGCCCACCTACAACTAGTAAAAAGTTGTCATGACGTCCCCGCGTGCTGCTCTGTCTCCACTCGCTCATGTGACTCCTGCCTGCTGCAGCGCTCAGTCTCAACATACACACACCCCTCCGCCCCCTTCCCACCACTCACACACTCAGCAACAAGCTCCCTTACTACCTAATAGAAAGCAGCAGCAAGTCACAGTGAAATAACTGGAGATTGCAACCCTGCCTGCCAGAGTGCTGCTGTATAAAAAGAGAATAAAGATAGTATTTCCTAGCAACGCGAATTCTATCAACAATACATATAGTGCTGCTGTATAAAAAGAGAATGAAAATAGAATTCGCGTTGCTAGGAGATACTATCAACAATACATTATGGGATGTTCGTATACGTCACTGTTGCCATAGCCACGTCTCTGTCAAAAACACAGGTCACATTTCTTGTGTCAGGGGAGGCTGAAATAAACAATGGCTGACAAAAAGTTCAAAGGAGCCCCGTTTGGAACACAGACATCGAGGTAAGACATTAGGCAAGTGCCAAAAGGACGTGGCGAATCATGGAGATTAATAAGGAAAACAATATGGATGTTGTTATCCGTAGCATTGCCGGCTTGATGTCTTACTGCAATGTGCGTGTGCAGGTTTGATGTGTCAGCGGTCCATCCAGCCAATAAGAGAGTAGGGACCTACACAGAGATTCCCTACTGCAAAAATATGACCAATGACCTGGTATGACTTGTAACTCCCAACCTCTCTCTCTCTCTCTCTCTCTCCCTCAATTCAATTCAAAGGGTTTTATTGGCATGGGAAACATGTTTACATTGCCAAAGCAAGTGAAATAGATAATAAACAAAAGTGAAATAACTCTTTGTCTCTCTCAAACTTCCTCTCTGCTTCAAAATCATAACAAACATTTTCCCTTATAAGGACATGTGTGTTGTTTATGTCAGGAGCGGCGGCTGGGCCCGGGGTCATATGATGCTGCAGGCCGTGGGGACTTCAGTGAACGGTCGGTGGCAGAACGGGCCAAAGGGCCAGGGTGGCAGAGGGCCCAGGAGACTGCCAGGTTGGCAGCCATACCTCACCTCCTCTACAGGGAGGCCTGGGAAAACAAACGCTTCCTGGTGGGTCACACACACATGCACACACGTGCACACACACACCTGACCCCTAACCTCTGTCTCCCTGTCTGTCCCATAGAAAACTAAAGTGGGTCCAGGAACCTACAGAGCAGCAGACTTTATAGAGGAGCTGCAGAAGAAACCCGGCAGTGTGAGAGGAGTGTGTGACAGCAGGGAAGAGCGGTTCAGAAACGCACAGGTACCACAACACACACACACACACACACACACACACACACACACACACACACACACACACACACACACACACACAGTGCACCACTAGAGGGCAGGAGGACACAACATGTTATACTCAGCACACTGTTGGTAGGTCACATGTTAACACCATGTTAATAGCAGGTGTAATCTGGCTACAAACGACTAAGATCAATATTTCTCTGTGATACTCAAACTGCCTTACACCCCAACCTCTTCTCAAACTCTGTGTGTACAGAGCTGGACGCCAGGCCCTGGTTGCTATGGTAAAGGGGGTGTTCCATGGGCAGCGCTGGAGGAGAAGAGGTCTGGGTCAAATGGGGCTCCCAGCATGCACCTCAGCTCCTCGCTGCAACGCTTCCCAGAAGGCAACAGTACGGTACGACAAACACATACACAACACTATAACTGAAAACAACAAGGTATAGGTTACTTACACAATAAGGCACGAGGGGGTGTGGTATATGGCCAGTGTACCACAGTGATGTTCTTATGCATGACACAACGCGGAGTGCCTGGATACAGCCCTTAGCCTTGGTATATTGGCCATATACCACAAACCCCCAAAGGGCCTTATTGCTATTATAAACTGGTTACCAACATAACTAGAGCAGTAAAAATAAATGTTTTGTTATGCCCGTGTCTGTCTGATATACCATGGCTGTCAACCAATCAACATTTAGGGCTCGAACCACAGTTTATAAAGCTCACTATACTACAACTAACTGTGTGTGTGCATGTCTGTGTAGGACAGTGGGCTGAGTCCCTGTACCTATACTCTAAAGAGCAGTACAGAGGCGTTGTTGGCCAGCGGCAGCAGCAGGAGAGGTGCATATGACCTCTTCACTGGACCACGAGACAAACCCATCACCGCTGGATACTTCGCTACCCCGGTAACACACTCTCACATCACACACACCTCAGAACACATAAAACTGCGAGGGACCACCATCAACTTATTGTGTGTGTGTGTACATGTGTAGAAGTGTGTAAATCTAACTCCAGGGGAGTACCCTAGTGGGTGTGGAGGCTTTGGAGAGGAGTTGTGTCGTCGTGAAAAGCGGAACCACGGTGTGTTTGGAATGTTGGATCAGTACCCAGTTGTTCCAACAGAGAGAATCTACCACAGCACACCGTCCCAATGCCCTCGACCTGCTGTGAGTACCCTAAACTCTGACCCCTATCCTTGCCCCAATGCTCTCCAACCGTTCTAGCTAACCTTTAACATCCAACCCCTGCCCCAAAAATATTAAGAAAAAATATATCCTTCTCTTCTCCCTCTATTCCTCCTCTCTATCCCTCTCCCCTCAGTCGTTCCCAGGGCCAGGGTGGTATGAGGCCGTCTCTCCACAGTCCCATCCAGAGAGTCACACCCATCCCCCCTTTCTCTCCTCTGCCCCCCGTGCCAGCCGTAGGACAGAGAGATTGCAGAATGGAAATTACGTGAGTTAAGCCTAACCTTCACTTTCACCTCTAACTCTGACCTCTAACCCTGTCCCCTGAACTCTAACATCCTCTCTTCCAATCAGAGCATGGTTGGTCCTGGTCGTTATGACATTGCAGAAAAGGGGCGGAGTAAGACTGACAATGGCTACACCTCCTCTTTCAGTTCCCGGACACAGAGATATCTTCACAAACCAGACAGAGACAAACACACACAGTAAGACACACACAAACTTACCTCACCTGAAATTAAAGAAATATCTCATTTTCTATCAGTATACAGTGAGTGTTGTGTTGTGTGTGTGTGTTTGTGTGTGTGTTTATGTATTGCTCTGTGTGTTTCAGGGAGAGGTTGCGAGCGATAAATGTTCCGGTGGACAGACTGAGTTTCCTGGTGCTGCCCGCAAGGAACACTTTGATGAAATCAGCTTAGACACACACACACACACACACACACACACACACACACACACACACACACACACACACACACACACACACACACACACACACACACACATCGAAGCAGTATGGAAGAAAGACTCCGGATACATGTTACAACCCATCAGATTTCAAGTTTAGTTTTTTAACTATATTAAAAATCAATATTGATCAACATGAGATGTTTTTATGTTTGGTAGAAAGTAGTAGAGATTTGCTGTTGACAAAACAAACTTTATTATCATCATACACCAACAAAAACATTTGTGGACAAAAGTGGTGATCTTCTTTCTCTCTGCCAGGCAGTAGAAATAACCAGGTTAGGGTTGGGGGTCAGAACATGTTAGGGGCTAGAGGTCAGAACAGGCAGGTGTTGGGGTTAGGGGTCAGAAGTTGTACACTACCGTTCAAAAGTTTGGGGTCACTTAGAAATGTCCTTGTTTTTTAAAGGAAAGAAAAAAAATCCTTTAAAATAACAGAAATACAGTGTAGACATTGTTAATGTTGTAAATGACTATTGTAGCTGGAAACTGATGATTTTTAATGGAATATCTACATGGGCGTACAGAGGCCCCTTATCAGCAACCATCACTCCTGTGTTCCAATGGCATGTTGTGCAATTACAGTTGAAGTCGGAAGTTTACATACACTTATGTTGGAATCATTAAAACTAGTTTTTCAACCACTCCACAAATTTCTTGTTAACAAACTATAGTTTTGGCAAACTGGTTAGGACATCTACTTTGTGCATGACACAAGTAATTTTTCCAACAATTGTTTACAGACAGATTATTTCACAGTGGGTCAGAAGTTTACATACACTAAGTTGACTGTGCTTTTAAACAGCTTGGTAAATTCCAGAAAATTATGGCATGGCTTTAGAAGCTTCTGATAAGCTAATTGACATCATTTGAGTCAATTGGAGGTGTACCTGTGGATGTATTTCAAGGCCTACCTTCAAACTCAGTGCCTCTTTGCTTAACATCATGGGAAAATCAAAAGAAATCAGCCAAGACCTCAAAATTGTAGACCTCCACAAGTCTGGTTCATCTTTGGGAGCAATTTCCAAATGCCTGAAGGTACCACGTTAATCTGTACAAACAATAGTATGCAAGTATAAACACCATGGGACCACGCAGCTGTCATACCGCTCAGGAAGGTGACGCGTTCTGTCTCCTAGAGCTGAACGTACTTTGGTGCGAAAAGTGTAAATTAATCCCAGAACAACAGCAAACGACCTTGTGAAGATGCTGGAGGAAACAGGTACAAAAGTATCTATATCCACAGTAAAACGAGTCCTATATCGATATGACCTGAAAGGCTGCTCAGCAAGGAAGAAGCCACTGCTCCAAAACCGCCAGACTACGGTTTGCAACTGCACATGGGGACAAAGATCGTACTTTTTGAAGAAATGTCCTCTGGTTTGATGAAACAAAAATAGAACTGTTTGGCCATAATGACCATCGTTACGTTTGGAGGAAAAAGGGGGAGGCTTGCAAGCCGAAGAACACCATCCCAACCGTGATGCACGGGGGTGGCAGCATAATTTTTTGCACTATTGCACTATTGGTTAGTAAGTAAGCATTTCACTGTAAGGTAAAGTCTACACCTATTGCATTCCGCGCATGTGACAAATAAACTTTTGATTTGATTTTATGTTGTGGGAGTGCTTTGCTGCAGGAGGGACTGGTGCACTTCACAAAATAGATGGCATCATGAGGTAGGAAAATTATGTGGATATTTTGAAGCAACATCTCAAGACATCAGTGAGGAAGTTAAAGCTTGATCGCAAATGGGTCTTCCAAATGGTCAATGACCCCAAGCATACTTCCAAAGGTGTGGCGAAATGGCTTGAGGACAACAAAGTCAAGCTATTGGAGTGGCCATCACAAAGCCCTGACCTCGATCCTATAGAAAATGTGTTGACAGAACTGAAAAAGTGTGTGCGAGTAAGGAGGCCTACAAACCAGACTCAGTTACACCAGCTCTGTCAGGAGGAATGGGCCAAAATTCAACCAACTTATTGTGGGAAGCTTGTGGAAGGATACCCGAAACGTTTTACCCAAGTTAAACAATTTAAAGGCAATGCTACCAAATACTAACTGAGTGCATGTAAACTTCTGACCCACTGGGAATGTGATGAAAGAAATAAAAGCTGAAATAAACAATTCTCTCTACTATTATTCTGACATTTCACATTCATAAAATAAAGCGGTGATCCTAACTGACCTAAGACAGGGAATTTTTACTAGGATTAAATGTCAGGAATTGTGAAAAGCTGAGTTTAAATGTATTTGGCTAAGGTGTATGTAAACTTCAGACTTCAACTGTACAGTATGTTAGCACAGCTGAAAACTGTTTTGCTGATTAAAGAAGCAATAAAACTGGCCTTCTTTAGACTAGTTGAGCATTTTTGGGTTCGATTACAGGCTCAAAATGGCCAGAAACAAACAAAGAACATTCTTCTGAAACTCGTCAAGTCTATTCTTGTTATGATAAATGAAGGCTATTCCATGCGAGAAATTGCAAAGAAACTGAAGATCTCGTACAACGCTGTGTACTACTCTCTTCATAGAACAGCATAAACTGTCTCTAACCAGAATAGAAAGAGGAGTGGGAGGCCCTGGTGCACAACTTAGCAAGAGGACAAGTACATTAGTGTCGCCTCACAAGTCCTCAACTGGCAGCTTCATTAAATAGTACCCGCAAAACACCAGTCTCAATGTCAACAGTGACGAGGCGACTCCGGGATGCTGGCCTTCTAGGCAGAGTTCCTCTGTCCAGTGTCTGTGTTATTTTGCCCATCTTAATCTTTTCTTTTTATTGGCCAGTCAGAGATATGGCTTTTCTTTGCAACTCTGCCTAGAAGGCCAGCCTCCCGGAGTCACCTCTTCACTGTTGACGTTGAGACTGGTGTTTTGCGGGCACTATTTAATGAAGCTGCCAGTTGAGGACTAGACACTCTAATGTACTTGAACTCTTGCTCAGTTGTGCCCCGGGGCCTCCCACTCTTTCTATTCTGGTTCGAGCCAGTTTGCGCTGTTCTGTGAAAGGAGTAGTACACAGCGTTGTACGAGATCTTCCGTTTCTTGGCAATTTCTCGCATGGAATAGCCTTCATTTCTCAGAACAAGAATAGACTGACGAGTTTCAGAAGAAAGACTTTGTTTCTGGCCATTTTGAGCCTGTAATCGAACCCACAAATGCTGATGCTCCAGATTCTCAACTAGTCTAAAGAAGGTACGTTTTATTACTTCTTTAATCAGCACAACAGTTTTCAGCTGTGCTAACATAATTGCAAAAGGGTTTTCTAATGATCAATTAGCCTTTTAAAATTATAAACTTGGATTAGCTAACACAATGTGTCATTGGAACACAGGAGTGGTGGTTGCTGATAATGGGCCTATGTAGATATTCCATCAAAAATCTGCCGTTTCCAGCTACAATAGTCATTTACAACATTAACAACGTCTACACTGTATTTCTGATCAATTTGATGTTATTTTAATGGACAAAAAATGTGCTTTTCTTTCAAAAACAAGGACATTTCTAAGTGACCCCAAACTGTTGAACGCTAGTGTATATCAAAACAGGCTGGTGTTAAGGCTGTACTTGTTTCATCAGCACATTCACATTCACTGGGCTTTACAATACAAACAGGCTGAGAACACTCCTTAAAGGCTCTAATCTTCATCGTGTTACAAGTGGGATGGCAGATGTTAAAGGATCAGGGGTTAATGGTCAGAGGTCAGTGTCGTGCAGCTTTGCAGATCTTGTCGTATACCTCAGGGAAAGCGTCCTGACAACCCAGCTCCTTTCTCAGACGGTGATACAACGTCCCGTCAAACATTTCCCAGAACTCACTACGCTCCATGTAAACATCAGCATACAGCATCTGGAACCTAGACACACACACGTCAGCACAATCGGAAGACTTATTCCCATCGTTCCATATAGACCCTCAGCATACAGCTTTTGGGGTGCGTAAGTGTAAGGGTTTGTGTGTGTGTGTATAGAAACTCACCCATGCACCTCTCTGACAAACTGCTCCAGCAGTCTACATGAGGCTTTAGCCTGGAAGTGTTTAACCATGGGTTCTCCGTACGCTCCGATGTCCACATACAGTTCTGCCTCCTCACCTTTAGGATGAACCATCCCCCGGCCCAGGGGGAGCACGAACGGACACAACCACAGAGGGTACACCTGCAGGGAGGGACATACCAACTTAGTTACACCTCCAACAATGAGACAGTTACACCATTAAAACAAGATATACCAACTCAGTCACTCCCCTAAAATTAGATATACTGTTCCAACTCAGTCACACCCCTAAAATGAGATATACCAACTCAGTCACACTTGTGTGTGTATAATGTATTAGGGTATGTTACGTTGAGGAAGCATGCAATGTAGCTATGTGTCTTATGTGAAATGTACTAGTTTGTGTGTGTGTGTGTGTGTGTCTTACATGGATGTCCTGGTGGAAGCGTGCAATAGCGGACTGGATGTGTTTCATGGGGACCAGCATGTCTTGGACAACATGGTGTTGCTCATACAGTTGTCTGATGGTCTCTCCCTGGGTCAGCTTCAACAGAGAGATCTTAGGAGGAACCATCCACCCAAACAACCACCGGAACACTGGGTGGTTACCAAACGGGATGATATCCTGGAGACAAAAACACACATTCATGTTTACAGCAATCAGCTTTCCAGCTCCACAGTTGTCTCTAGTAGGGAAAAACAGTTTTGAAATGGAGTGAAACACATTTTAGTTTTCTATTTCAGAAAGTTTGGCTATTATATGTCCCACAGAACACGACCCTGGTCTATGCCTCATATAACAGGGGAGAGGGGCTGTAAAACAGCCCCTTTACCCCTCCTACCCCCTTCCTCCCCTATCAATAACATCAACCGTCTGTCAGAGAAAAACTAACATAATTTAAGGTTATGGAAAGGAACAATTACCAGCAAACCACACATGGCTTCCTAATGGCAGTGTGTGTGTGTCTGTGTACATCAGGGAGACTAATGCAGAGTTATGTGCTGGGGGAGGAGATGATGACATGCTGAAATCTGCAGGAGAAAAGGGTCACTTTGTATCATCTGTCTAATGCACTGTGTGTGTGTGTGTGTGTGTGTGTGTGTGTGTGTGTGTGTGTGTGTGTGTGTGTGTGTGTGTGTGTGTGTGTGTGTGTGTGTGTATATATGACAACTGTACCAGAATAAGATGGCTCCGAAGATGATGGCTGACGTTTTACATGCTCCAAACCAACTGTGCTATTTTTTTTTTTTAATTGCGTTGTTTGTAACTTATTTTTTAACCTATTTTGTACATAATGTTGCTGCTACCGTCTCTTATGACCGAAAATGACTTCTGGACATCAGAACAGCGATTACTCACCACGAACTGGAAGAAGCTTTTTCCTTCAACGCGTCCGACGTGAAGGATATACTGATTTCCCGGGAAACGGCCCAAATCCCCGTCATTTGCATGAAGAAAAGATGGAAGAAAAGGGGGCGCAGATCGGGCTGCCTTCTGAGAATCCGTAGGCGAGCGAGTAAACTCCCACTGCCATCCGTTCTTCTGGCTAACATGCAATCATTGGAAAATAAAATGATGACCTACGATTATCCTACCAACGGGACATTAAAAACTGTAATACCTTATGTTTCACCGAGTCGTGGCTGAACAACAACACAGATAATATAGAGCTGGCGGGATTTTCCATGCACCGGCAGAACAGAGAAGCTATGTCTGGTAAGACAAGGGGCGGGGGTGTGTGTCTATTTGTCAATAACAGCTGGTGGGCGATGTCTAATATTAAAGAAGTCTCGAGGTATTGCTCACCTGAGGTAGAGTACCTTACGATAAGCTGTAGACCACACTATCTACCAAGGAGTTCTAATCTATATTATTCATAGCCGTCTATTTACCACCACAGACCGATACTGGCACTACGACCGCACTCAACCAACTCTATAAGGCCATCAGCAAACAAGAAAATGCTCATCCAGAAGCAGCGTTCCTAGTGGCCAGGGACTTTAATGCAGGCAAACTTAAATCACTTTTACCACATTTTTACAATCACGTCACATGTGCAACCAGAGGAAAAGAAAAAAAACTCTAGACCACCTTTACTCCACACACAGAGATGCATACAAAGCTCTCCCCCGCCCTCCATTTGGCAAATCTGACCATAATTATATCCTCCTGATTCCTGCTTACAAGCAAAAACTAAAGTCCCAGTGACTCGCTCAATACGGAAGTGGTCATCGGCTTCATCAATAAGTCAGTCATCGGCTTCATCAATAAGTGCACTGACGACGTCGTCCCCACAGTGACCGTACGTACATATCCCAACCAGAAGCCATGGATTACAGGCAACATCCGCATCGAGCTAAAGGCTAGAGCTGCCGCTTTCAAGGTGCAGGACACTAATCCGGATGCTTATAAGAAATCGCGCTATGCCCTCAGACGAACCATCAAACAAGCAAAGCGTCAATAACAGGATTAAGATTGAATCCTACTACATCGGCTCTGACGCTCGTCGGATGTGGCAGGGCTTGAAAATTATTACGGACTACAAAGGGAAACCCAGAAACGAGCTGCCCAGTGACGCGAGCATACCAGACGAGCTAAATGCCTTTTATGCTCGCTTTGAGGCAAGCACCACTGAAGCATGCACGAGAGCACCAGCTGTTCTGGATGACTGTGTGATAACGCGCTTGGTAGCCGATGTGAGCAAGACCTTTAAAACAGGACAACATTCACAAAGCCGCGGGGCTATACGGATTACCAGGACGTGTACTCAAAGCATGCACGGACCAACTGGCAAGTGTCTTCATTGACATTTTCAACATCTCCCTGACAGAATCTGTAATACCTACAGGTTTAAAGCAGACCACCATAGTCCCTGTGCCCAAGGAAGCGAAGGTAACCTGCCTAAATGATTGCCGCCCGTAGCACTCACATTGGTAGCTATGAAGCGCTTTGAAAGGCTGGTCATGGCTCACATTAACAGCATCCTCCCGGATACCCTAGACCCACTTCAGTTCGCATACCGCCCCAACAGATGACGCAATCTCAATTGCAATCCACACTGCCCTTTCCCACCTAGACAAAAGGAACGCCTATGTGAGAATGCTGTTCATTGACTACAGCTCAGTGTTCAACACCATAGTGCCCATGAAGCTCATTACTATAAGGACCCTGGGACTAAACACCTCCCTCTGCAACTGGATCCTAGACTTCCTGAAAGGGCCGCCCCCAGGTTGTAAGGGTAGGCAACAACACGTCGGCCACGCTGATCCTCAACACTGGGGCCTCTCAGGGGTGTGTACTTAGTTCCCTCCTGTACTCCCTGTTCACCCACGACTGCGTGGCCAAACACGACTCCAACACCATCATTAAGTTTACTGACGACACAACAGTGGTAGGCCGGATTACCAACAACGACGAGACAGCATATAAGGAGGAGGTCAGAGAACTGGCAGTGTGGTGCCAGGACAACAATCTCTCCCTCAATGTAAGCAAGACAAAGGAGCTGATTGTGGACTACAGGAAAAGGCGGGCAGAACATGCCCCCATTGACATCGACGGGCCTGTAGTGGAGCGGGTAGAGAGTTTCAAGTTCCTTGGTGTCCACATCGCCAACGAACTATCATGATCCAAACACACCAAGACAGTCGTGAAGAGGGCACGACAAAACCTTTTCCCCCTCAGGAGACTGAGAAGATTTGGCATGGGTCCCCAGATCCTCAAAAAGTTCTACAGCTGCACCATCGAGAGCATCTTGACTGGTTACATCATCGCCTGGTATGGCAACTGATCAGCATCTGACCGTAAGGCGCTACAGAGGGTAGTACATCACTGGGGCCAAGCTTAATGCCATCCAGGACCTATATAATAGGCGGTGTCAGAGGAAAGCCCATAAAATCGTAAGAGACTCCAGTCAGCCAAGTCATGGACTGTTTTCTCTGCTACCGCACGGCAGGCGGTACCGGAGCGCCTAGTCTAGGACCGGGGGGCTCCTTGGCAGCTTCTACCCCCAAGTCACGGGACTGGTGAAGAATTAATAAAATGGCCACCAGACTATTTACTTTGACACCCCTCCCCCCTCTCCTCCATTTGTTTGTACGCTGCTGCTACTCGCTGTTTGTTGTCTATGCATGGTCACTTCACCCCTACCTACATGTACAGATTGCCTCAACTGACCTGTACCCCCACGTACTGACTCGGTACCGGAACCCCCTGTATGTGGCCTCGTTATTGTTATTTTCTTGTGTTTCTTTTAATAATTTTTTTACTTTAATTTGGTAAATATTTTAACTTCTTGAACTGCACTGTTGGTTAAGGGCTTGTAAGTAAGCATTTCACGGTAAGGTTTACACTTGTTGCATTCGGCGCATGTGACAAATAAAATTTGATTTTGATGTGTGTGTGTGTACCTGGAGCTCCCAGAAGATGGATCGTGTGTGTCTGTGGTAGTAGTGGCGTAGAGGGATGTACTCCACTGCTGTGTTGTTCTCTGTTAGGTAACTCTCAACGTGCTTGAAGAACCACGGCTTATAGTGCAGGCCGATCCTGTTGATCTGAAACACACACAGTGCAGGGTTATGGTTAGATCTTGCAGACAGACAGCACTCTTCTCCTCTATTGTCCTTCTGAGCGTACCTTATCATTCTTCCTCTATTTTTCTCTTTCTCTCTCTCACCTTGTCGGGTTCAGCCGTGTCAGTCATAGTGCCAGTCATGATAACAGCTTCGTCAAGTGAGTACTGCAGTCCTTCTACAAACGTGTTGTTCTTGTCCTCAGACGCCTCACTGAAACGACGGCAGATGTTCTCCAGCCCTTTGATTGGCTCATACTGCAGACAAACCCAATACCTTGCCGGGACGATCTTTATCTCTGCAGCAACCAGGAACCCCAGAGTTCCACAGGACCATGGAACTGCGTGGAACAGGTCAGAGTTCTCTTCCTGTTAGAGAACACACACACAGAGAACATCAGTTCCCCTCCTGTAAGAGAGCCACATAGCAGATTGCAGAAGCAATCCTCCTTCTTTCTCCTTTCCTTCTCTCTCTCTCTAGTTGTACTGTGGACCCTTTGTTTCCAGATGAACTGCCATTTCCAGTGGTGTTGGCTTTATGTTTTCTAAAGGACTGGAGGCCTGTAGCATTGCTCTGTTAGTTACAGAACTGGAGGCCTGTAGCATTGCTCTGTGAGCTACAGAACTGGAAGCCTGTAGCATTACTCTGAGCTACAGAACTGGAAGCCTGTAGCATTGCTCTGAGCTACAGAACTGGAAGCCTGTAGCATTGCTCTGAGCTACAGAACTGGAGCCTGTAGCATTGCTCTGAGCTACAGAACTGGAAGCCTGTAGCATTGCTCTGAGCTACAGAACTGGAGCCTGTAGCATTGCTCTGAGCTACAGAACTGGAGGTATTGCTCTGCTCCGACACCAAGGTTCTCTTAAAGATCTGAGCAGTAAAGAGAGCTCTGCTCACCTCAGTGCAGCGGACCAGGCTGCCGTCAGCCAGCACCAGCTCAAAGGCAACACAGATGTGCTGGAAGAGTCCGTAGATATGAGAGGATGACTCTATACCTGTACCCATCACCAGACCTCCTGTAGATAGAGAGAGAGAGGGAGAGCGAGAGGGAGAAAAAGGGAGGGATGGGGTGGGTGGGTAGGTTTGATTATTTAGTAAACAAAAGACAATTGGGGCATACTAGTGCTCAGGGACAGAGTCAATATACAACACCAACAACACAGGACACACAGGCACACACAACAACAACACTTTAGGGACTTGGGGAACTCAATCTCCTCACAGGTGAAGCAGAGAGCAGCGTAAACACTCAAACAGGTTGGCAGTTGTGTGTGTGTGTGTGTGTGTGTGTGTGTGTGTGTGTGTGTGTGTGTGTGTGTGTGTGTGTGTGTGTGTGCCATTCTCTGTGGTGCTCCAGATTAATCTACAGCATGCTGAAGGGAAAACATTAAGATGTTGCTCTAACATTTATGGATCCGGAAAACCATTATGGAATCTGATCCAGGAGTGCTGTGCACTCTGAAGCCATTTCCTCTGAGTTTCACCCTCTGAACTCTACCATCTATAAACAATTGATCCTCTAATACAATTAGAGAGGGTGATGATGCTCCCAACAGGAAATAAACAACCCTGATGGATAAGATGCCATGGAAACACTCAGCTACAGAGGGGTATACTACAAAGCAGAATCAATGAGTTAGCCAGCTAACTTTGATCAACAACCAGAAATAACTATTGATTTTCTGATTCATTCAAAAAAAAAAAGGTTATTTCAGAATATATAGGCAAGTCAGCTGACTAACTCATTGATCCTGCTAACCATTGATCCTGGTTTGTAGTATACCCCTCTGGATGACAATCGGTCAGTTGTTGTATAGAACAACAACAACATATACCACCATATATATACCATATAACACAGCGGAACATCAATATATACCCAATGATTTATATATACACTAGATGACTGACATGGGGCGCTGGGTTGAAGCCACCGTGCCACCCAGAAATGTTCCATACACACAAAAAGCTTTTTTCTCTCAAATTTTGTGCACAAATTTGTTTACGTCCCTGTTAGTGAGCATTTCTCCTTTGCCAAGATAATCCATCCACCTGACATGTGTGGCATATCAAGAAGCTGATTAAACAGCATGATCAGTATTTCTATCTGTAATAAAGCCCTTTTGTGGGGGGAAACCCGTTCTGATTGGCTGGGCCTGGCTCCCCAGTGGGTGGCCCTGCCTGCCAGGTGGTTGGGCCTATGCCCTAGAACCATAGATAGGGCCTAATTTATTTATTTCAATTGACTGATTTCCTTAAATGAACTATAACAAAGTAAAATCTTTGAAATTGTTACATGTAGCGTTTATATACAGTACCAGTTAAATGTTTGGACACACCTACTTATTCAAGGGTTTTTCTTTATTTTTACTATTTTCTACATTGTAGAATAATAGTGAAGACATCAGAACTATGAAAGAACACATATGGAATCATGTAGTAACTCGGACAACTCTGGGCCAATCGTGTGCCGCCCTAGGCTCTAGTGATGCTGCAACACTGCGTGTTTTAAACCGCTGCGCCACTCGGGAGGCCTGCGTTTAGATTTTTGTTCAGTATAAATTATATTATGTGAACTAAACATTAAAATTAAAATAAATATATGTAAAAACATTTTCCTTAAAGTATAATTTTACTGTCCCCAAAACAACAACAAAAATACTTAAATACATAGAATTTTGTCTTTAATTGAAATACTGTAGAATTCCATTCATTCCTATGGAGGACTGCTCCTTCTGGGGAGTGCCAATATGGCCGACAGTTGGCCAGGTTAAAATGCAGGCTACAGACGAAGGTGCTCGCACGTAAAATAGTGGCGTCAGGGCCCCCAACTCTTCTAATTGCTCTCACCCAGCTGTCACGTAAAGTCTCATCCTTGGGAAGTCGAGAAAGCTGAGGTATGGTTTTTGTTTGTTGTTGGAACAAAAAAAGACACTACAACAGCATCAGTGAGAGGATTGTGCCGCCATTATGCAAGCTTGATAATTCTGCTCTGTTGCTAGCGACCGAGAACATAAACCAGAACATAAACAATACCACTTTCCTGATCTACCGTTCTACAAACCCGGATGCGTGAAAGAAGCCAATGGCCAATACATAGCAGCAGCAATCCAGGGTTTATATACATCATTGCATATACCACCATATAACAGCCATACAACAATATACACATTATATACCATATAACTCAAAACCATACACAAAATCATATACCACCATAAAACCTGAGCCAACAATATATGCTGATGATATGCAGATGTAATGATAATGATATGCATAGCGTACCGACAGTGAGGTCGTCCAGTTCTGGCAGCACAGGCAGAGTCCAGCCCAGGGAGTTGAGGAGAGCAGTGATCTGACCCATGTTGACCAGGGGCTCCACACGAACCACCTGTTGTACATATACTTGCCCAGATCATACAGGTTTCACACACATACATACTTTTATATACAGAGCTACAGCGTGTGAGCGTGTTTGTCTTACCTGTCTCTGTGTGTCCACCTCCAGTATGTCCATCATGTTGATCATGATGTTCTTGTTGGTCTTCTTGTATTTCCCAACTCTGAGAGAGACAGTCAGCCAGCCAGGTCGACCTGTACACATGTGAGTCTTCCCCCCCTCTTTCCTCCACACATGTACCTGCAACCCACACACAGTATCATACTGTATGTAAGTACTATGGCCTCTGCCTAAAGGTCTGGACCTGTATGGCACAGAAGGCACTGCACTTTCTCTGATGTCTCTGATTAAAGCCCTACTCCTGCTATTACCTATAAATCACTACAGAGCATTCGAGATGGAAGAAAGAATTTTAACTTTGTAAATGACAGAAGGAAATACAGTATCTGATGCCATGCTCAAATACTGAGCTCCCAGAATGCACACACACACTGAACTCCAAGACCTATACAGTGAATGCTGCAGTTTGTTTTTCCTCTCCTTCATTCCCAAATCTATTGTTCTTTCCAAAAATCCCTTTGTAATTTAGCCACGTGCCCTTACCTGTCTCTGGATGTCCCGCACCCGCTGGTCGTGCTGTTTTGGCGCGGAACACATCTTGAAGATGAGCCATGCGCGCATGTAATAATATACATCAAATATGACTGAGAGCGGCAGCAGAAATAGACAGACGAATATCCATCTCTGGTGAACGATCACGTAGTCTAAGCCTTTCACCTGGATCCACAACAGAAAGAGAACTACCAGTCCACCGAGATACAACAATGGATCCATCCTCCCTGCTCTGCTGGTCTACTGGCCTGATGATGGTCCAGTTAAGACTGTTCCAGAGAAGAAAGCCCTTCTAGGAACAATCGATTTTTCTATTGCCTTTAGTTGGGAGGGAGCGATGCAAGATCTCTAAACTTCTGCTTTTTAAAATCCACATAGATTATCTATGCCAAACACATACACACACATAAATGCACACATCCCTACATAGACAGACAGGTGTGTAAATATTGAAGTTAGAATCCTGCCACTCCTCTCGTTCTCTCTGATAGGCGAGTCTGGCTGGGTGGTCAGCTAGCCCCGCCTCTGGCCGGCGCTCTTTGGCTAACAACGCGTCAATCGGAATGACTCCAGTTGCTACGTTGGCGCGCTTCGTCCAATCAGAGAGCAGAAATCCCGTCACACCATTCACCCGGCGCATTCCTTCATTAACATGCAGCAGTTAAGTAATGCAGTGGATACATGATATGTCAATAAAACTTTGTTAAAACCATTCAACTAAACTGATATCAAACTAGGCCTACAGTGGTTAACCATTATTTCAATAACCTATTTATTATAACTTACATCTAACTACCATAGTAATTATAGATTTTATATAGTGGTATTATATAACAATATTACTTCAATAAACTAGGTAATAAAACTACACTGATTATTACATGAAACCCTAACCAATGCAAAATGTAATGCATTGAACTATAGTGCTCTCAGAATGTATTCACTACCCTTGACTTTTTCCACATTTTATTGTGTTACAGTCTGAATTTAAAATTGATTACATTAAGATTTTTTGTCACTGGCCTAGACACAATACTCCATAATGTCAGAGTGGAATAATGTTTTTTGAAATTTTTACAAATTAATAAAAAATGAAAAGATGAAATGTCTTAATAAGTATTCAACCCCTTTGCTGTGGCAAGCCTAAATACATTCAGGAGTAAAAAGTTCCTTAAAAAGTCACAGATGTTGCATGGACTCGTTTGGTGTGCAATTATAGTGTTTAACATGATTTTTAAATGGCTACCTCATCTCTGTATCCCACACACACAATTATATGTAAGGTCCCTCAGTGGAGCAGTGGATTTCAAACACAGATTCAACCACAAAGACCAGGGAGGTTTTCCAATGCCTTACAAAAAGGGCACCTATTGGTAGATGGGTAAAACACGAAAGACCATTTAATAGCCCTTTGAGCATGGTGAAGTTATTAATTACCATTTGGAGGGTGTATTAATAGACCCAGTCACCACAAATATACAGGCATACTTTCTAACTCAGTTGCCGGAGAGGAAGGAAACCGCTCAAGGATTTCACAATGAGATCAATGGTGACTTTAAAACAGTTACAGAGTTTAATGGCTATAATAGGAGAAAACAGAGGATGGGTCATCAACATTGTAGTTACTCCACGATAGTAACCTAATTTATTGAAAAGAAGGAAGGCTGTACAGAATAAAATATATTCCAAAACATGCATCCTGTTTGCAACAAGGCACTAAAGTAATACTGCAAAAAAAAATTGGCAAAGCAATGAACTTTCTATCCTGAATACAAATTGTTATGTTTGTGGCAAATCCAAAAACAACATTTATTTTCAAGCTTAGTGGTGGCTGCATCATGTTATGGGTATGCTCGTAATCATTAAGGATTGGTGAGTTTTTCAGAATCAAAAATTAATTGAATGGAGATAAGCACAGGCAAAATCCTAGAGGAAAACCTGGTTCAGTCTACTTTCCACCAGACACTGGGAGATGAATTCACCTTTCAGCTGGACAATAACCTAAAACACAAGGCCAAAACTACACTGGAGTTGCTTACCAAGAAGACAGTGAGTGTTCCTGAATGGCCGAGGTACAGTTTTGACTTAAATCTACTTGAAAATCTATGACAAGATTTAAAAATGATTGTCTAGTAATGATCTACAACCAATTTGACAGAGCTTGAGAATCTTGAAAATAATAATTGGCAAATGTTGCACAGTCCAGGTGTGGAAAGCTCTTAGAGACTTACCCAGAAAGACTCACAGCTGTAATTGCTGCTAAAGGTGCTTCTACATTGACTCAGGGGTGTGAATACTTACGTGAATTAGATATTTCTGTATTTCATTTTCAATAAATTTGCCAACATTTACAAAAACATGTTTTCACTTTGTCATTATGGGGTATAAATAACCGGATAAATAATGCCATATACCATAACCATACTTTCAGGTAGGTCTATATACATAGCTTTAGCGACATCTATGAACTGTCACAGTGATGGGAGGGAATTCTGACTGATTCAATTTTAATTAAGGTGTTTTCACATCTTCAATGAAAATCTGTTTAATTCACTTTCAATTGTTGGGTCAAATAAAAAGGAGTGAACATGAAAACACACATACACCCAGGCATGCGCGCACACACACACATTAATGGAGCGTTACTAGGCTGGTGAGGGGTACACACACATTAGACAGAGGGTGGGGCGCCAGTAAGGATCCTTAATGGTCTCTGCTGTCAGCTTGTCTGTCTCTCCAGCCCGGAACACACACACACATACACACACACACTCTCTCTCTCTCAATTTCAATTCTCTCTCTCTCTCTCTCTCTCTCTCTCTCTCTCTCTCTCTCTCTCTCTCTCTCTCTCTCTCTCTCTCTCTCTCTCTCTCTCTCTCCCACACACATACTCAGCCCTCCCGGGCGATGCTCTCCTGCTTTCAGAGAAAATGTGTCTTTATCTAAGAAACTGTATTATATTGACAGTTTTTCATGCGAGCCTCTGGATATCATTGGAAAATGTGTCTCTATTATTCTAAAAGAAATGGATGGAGATCATTTCATCTTTTGTCTTAATTTCATTATCCAGCCTGGAAGGAATAAAAGAAAATCCCATTTCACCCATTTCATTTGTCTTACTACCTGGAGGTAACGGGACTCTGTGGGAATGTTTTTAAACTTTAACTCTCCTTTAACTTCAACTCCATTCATCATCTCATTGATTCTTGAATCCCAAATAACCGACACGGAAGCACACTTAGAATTGGACCTGGTCCCATGGAACTGACCGGGACAGAGCACGCCTAACGGGGGTTAGGGTTATTTACCAGGGGGTTACTCCACTGGGAAGACTAATATTTTCCATCCCCGGTGGTCCCATGGAGAGGAAGATGCCTTCCCTACACCACAGAGACTAACAAACACCGTCCCCGGGGGTCCCGGAGCGATGCCTTCCCTCCACCAAGCAGCCATCTTCCTCGGATTCTTCCTCATTGTGACAGGTGGCTCCACTGCCTTTCTCACCTCCCCTCAGGTGGGTACTATATAGAAATACAATGTGAAATGTATTACTATTATTGTTATAATTAATGTTAATATAAATATGATGTTGCTATGATTGTAGAGTCGCCTGCAGGCCTTCTCTCTGTGCTGCGTGGTTCTGGGAGCCATCATGCTGATTTTGGGGCTGTTCTGGGCCATGAACAACAAGAACCACGTAGAGTACAGCCAGGGAGAGTACCCCAATATCCCCCACTATCCTCACCAGGGAGAACACCCCAACTACCCCTATTCACACCCAGAACTCAACTACCTTGGCCGGTACGCCCATCCTGACCTGGGTCACGTCCTCTTCAGCCACCCTGGTCCTGTTGGACACTTCCCAGAGTCACAATCAGCCCTGCTGCAGAGGTGTATAGCATCCTTCTTGAATTGGTATTGTTGAATTTAAAGGTCCAATGCAGCCATTTTTATCTCAATATCAAATAATTTCTGGAAACAATTAAGTACCTTACTGTGATTTTTTTCCCAATTAATAGAGTATTTTGCAAGGACTGTCTGGGAGTGTTCTAAAACTCCATCCCACCAAAACAGGCATACATTTCAGGCGGTATTTTCAAACTGTTCTTACACTGAAAGGGCATTATAATAATTTTCACAATTTCACAGTATAATTCCATACTCATAGTGTGGAAATATACTCACCGGCCAGTTTATTAGGTACACAAAAATGGATCACTCCTACAGACAGTGAGTCACCTGGCCATGGCTTGCTATATAAAGCAGGCAGACAGGCATCAAGGCATTCAATTACTGTTCGATTAAATGTTAGAATGGGCAAAGAAAAAGTGACCTAAGCAACTTTGATGTTTGGTATGATTGTCGGTGCCAGGCCAGAATCTAAGAAAGACCACCCTCCTGGGCTTTTCCCGCACGACAGTGTCTAGGCGAGGGTTTAGCAAGAATGGTGCGACAAGCAGAAAAACATTCAGCCAGCGGCAGTCCTGTGGGCAAAAACAACTCGTTGATGAAAGAGGTTGAAGGAGAATGGCAAGAATCGTGCAAGCTAACAGACAAACAGACAAATAATGGTGCAATACAACAGTGATGTGCAGAACGACATCTCAACTTGCTGATCCTTGTCACGGATGAGCTATTGCTTTCCCACCTGGACAAAAGGAACACCTATGTGAGAATGCTATTAATTGACGACAGCTCAGCGTTCAACACCATAGTGCCCTCAAACCTCATCACTAACCTCTGCAACTGGATCCTGGACACCCCCAGGTGGTAAGGGTAGATAACAACACATCTGCCACGCTGATTCTCAACACGCGGGGCCCCTCAGGGTTGCGTGCTCAGTCCCCTCCTGTACTCCCTGTTCACTCATGACTGCATGGCCAGGCACGGCTCCAACACCATAACACAACAGTGGTAGGCCTGATCACCAACAACGATGAGACAGCCTATAGGGAGGAGTTCAGAGACCTGGCCATGTGGTGCCAGGACAACAACCTCTCCCTCAACGTGATCAAGACAATTGAGATGATTGTGGACTACAGGAAAAAGAGGACCGAGCATGCCCCCATTCTCATCGATGGGGCTGTAGTGGAGCAGGTTGAGAGCTTCAAGTTTCTTGGTGTCCACATCACCAACAAACTATCATGGTCCAAACACACCAAGACAGTCGTGAAGAGGGCGCGACAAAGCCTATTCCCCCTTCAGGAGACTGAGAAGATTTGGCATGGGTCCCCAGATCCTCAAAAAGTTATACAGCTGCACCACCGAGAGCATCCTGACTGGTTGCATCACTGCCTGGTATGTTAACTGCTCAGCCTCTGACAGCAAGGCACTACAGAGGGTAATGCGTACGGTCCAGTACATCACTGGGGCCAAGCTTCCTGCCATCCAAGACCTCTATATCAGGCGGTGTCAGAGGAAAGCTCTAAAAATTGTCAAAGGCTCCAGCCACCCTAGTCATAGACTGTTCTCTCTGCTACCACACAGCAAGCGGTACCGGAGCGCCAAGTGTAGGTCCAAAAGACTTCTTAACAGCTTCTACCCCCAAGCCATAAGACTCCTGAACAGCTAAGGAAATGGGTACCCAGACTATTTGCATTGCCCCCTCTTCTATGTGCTACTCTCTGTTTATTATCTATGCATAGTCACTTTAACTCTACCTACATGTACGTATTACCTCAATTACCTCAACTAACCGGTGCCCCTGCACATTGACTCTGTACTGGTACTCCCATAATATAGCTTCGCTATGGTTATTACTGCTGCTCTTTAATTATTTGTTACTGTTATTTTTTATTTGTCTATTTTTTACTTAAACCTTATTTTTACTTAAAACTGCATTGTTGGTTAAGGGCTTGTAAGTAAGCATTTCACTGTAAGATCTACAGATGTTTTATTCTGAGCATGTGCAAATAAAATTTGATTTGATTTGACCATTGCTTCAGCATGGACCAACATCCCTGTAAACATTTCCCACACCTTGTAGAATGCCACGAAGAATTCAGGCTATTCTGTAGGCAAAGGGGGTCCAACCCAGTACTAGATGGGTGTACCTAATAAACTGTCAATTGCCTTCAGAAAGTATTCAGACCCCTTGACTTTTTCAAAATGTTGTTATTTTACAGCCGTATTCTAAAATGTATTGAATTGTTTTTTTCCACTCTTCAATCTACACACATAATACCCCACGTTTTGTTTTTGACATTTTCGCTAATTTATAAAAAGAAAAAATGGAAATATCACATTTACATAAGTATTCAGACCCTTTACTCAGTACTTTGTTTTAGCACCTTTGGCAGCGATTACAGCATTGCGTCTTCTTGGGTATGACGCTACAATCTTGGCACATTTGTATTTGGAAAGTTTCTCCCATTCTTCTCTGCAGATCCTCTCAAGCTCTGCCAGGTTGGATGGGGAGCGTTGCTGCACAGCTATTTTCAGGTCTCTCCAGAGATGTTCGATCAGGTCCAGGCTCTGGCTTGGCCACTCAAGGACATTCAGAGACTTGTCCCGAAGCCACTCCTGCGTTGTCTTGGCTGTGTGCTTAGGGTCATTGTCCTGTTGGATGGTGAACCTTCACCCCAGTCTGAGGTCCTGAGCGCTCTGGAGCAGGTTTTCATCAAGGATCTCTCTGTACTTTGCTCGGTTCATCTTTGCCTCGATCCTGACTAGTCTCCCAGTCCCTGCCGCTGAAAAACATCCCCACAACATGATGCTGCCACCACCATGCTTCACCATAAGGATGGTGCCAGGTTTCCTCTGGATGTGGCTCTTGGCATTCAGGACAAAGAGTTCAATCTTCATTTCATCAGACCAGAGAATTTTGTTTATCATGGTCTGAGAGTCTTTAGGTGCCTTTTGGCAAACTCCAAGCAGGGTTGTCATGTGCCTTTTACTGAGGAGTGGCTTCCCCCTGGCCACTCTACCATAAGGGCCTGATTGGTGGAGTGCTGCAGAGATGGTTGTCCTTCTGGAAGTTTATCCCATCTCCGTAGAGGAACTCTGGAGCTCTGTCAGAGTGACCATCGGGTTCTTGGTCCCCTCCCTGACCAAGGCCCTTCTCCCCCAATAGCATAGTTTGGCCAAGCGGCCAGCTCTAGGAAGAGTCTTGGTGGTTACAAACTTCTTCCATTTAAGAATTATGGAGGCCACTGTGTTCTTGGGGACCTTCAATGCTGCAGACATATTTTGGTACCCTTCCCAAGATCTGTGCTTCGACACAATCCTGTCTCGGAGCTGTACGGACAATTCCTTCGACCTCATGGCTTGGTTTTTGCTCTGATATGCACTGTCAACTGTGGGACCTTATATAGACAGGTGTGTGCCTTTCCAAATCATGTCCAATCAATTGAATTTACCAAAGGTGCACTCCAATCAAGTTGTAGAGACATCTCAAGGATGATCAGTGGAAAGCTAAATTTCGAGTCTCATAGCAAAGGGTCTGAATACTTATGTAAATAAGGTATTTCTAAAATCCTGTTTTGCGTTGTCATTATGGGGTATTGTGTGTAGATTGCTGAGGATCTGTTTTATTTAATCCATTTTAGAATAAGGCTGTAACGTAACAAAATGTGGAAAAAGTCAAGGGGTCTGAATACTTTCCGAAGGCACTGTATAAAACAGGAATATCACATTTTTGGCTGCACTGGGCCTTTAAAGTGCATAAATGGTAAATTCAAGTTCACAGCGCACTGTGCATGTACTGTAACTGTTCCTTATGTGTGTGTGTGTTTGTGTCTAGTACTGAGCACCAGCAGCGAGGTGTGTATGGGGCTGATGATGTGGACTACCCCCCCGCTCAGCCCCCCCTCCCACTATCCTCCCTGGCTGGGCCCCCCACCTCCCTACGAGGTCGCCATCAAGAACACCTGTAGTTCCACCCACTTGCGCCGTGCCTACTCAGACGGACACCTGGCCTCGGAACCCCTGTTTGGCCAATCACGGGAGATCAGCTTCGAAGTGTGACATTTTAGACAGGCTCACACACACTGCCTCCACCAACCACACCGCAAGAGGAACACTGTGGCCACACCCTTCACTTAGGCTCCTCTAATCAGCTGTCAACACAGAGCTAGTGACAGGAATAGGAGATGGACCTGAATCAACACGTATAGCAGCATGTCGCTGTCTGTCTTCAACAACCTGTAGTTTAGCATGTTTTCACAAAATGCCTTTCAAATGACATACCCACATTTTCAAAATGTTCATATACTTCACCACACTTAGGGCCTCTCCCTGCCTCCGCTAGCTCGGGAACAGTATATGCATGTGTAACAGAATATAAACTGAAATACTGTTAAATTATATAAAGTTCAACAAAATAGTTTGAATACTTGGATTGAATTCATGTAATCTAGTCCTATTGAAATCCACATTAAAAATCCAGACGTGATACATACGTGTGTACGAGGGCATCTAGTGGTCAGTCACCTGATGATCTCCCTGTCCTGCCACCAGGGTGTCTGTCCCAAGACACCTCCAGGAGAGATTTACCAGGAGGAGAATAGAATGGCGCTCAGAGACACCAACTTCCTACACTCTTTTTCCAAAAGGGTTATTTGTCAGTCCCCATAGGATAACCATCATTGGTTCCAGGTTGAACCCTTTTGGGTTCCATGTAGAACCCTCTGGCCCTGCCTTCAAACTTTTAGAGAATTTGTGGGCAGAACTGAAAAAGTGTGTGCAAGCAAGGAGGCCTACAAACCTGACTCAGTTACACCAGCCAGCTCTGTCAGGAGGAATGGGCCAAAATTCACCCAACTTATTGTGGGAAGCTTGTGGAAGGCTACCTGAAACGTTTGACCCAGGCTAAACAATATAAAGGCAATACTACCAAATACTAATTGAGTGTAAGTAAACTTCTGACCCACTGGGAATGTGATGAAAGAAATAAAAGCTGAAATAAATAATTCTCTACTATTATTCTGACATTTCACATTCTTAAAATAAAGTGGTGATCCTAACTGACTTAAGACATGGAATTTTCACTAGGATTAAATATCAGGAATTGTGAAAAACTGAGTTTAAATGTATTTGGCTAAGGTTTATATAAACTTCTGACTTCAACTGTATATTCAACCAATCAAAAAGACAGCCAAAACATTGTTGAATTTCCAATTTAATAGGCTATTTATTGTATTTCAAAAGTGATATTGAACCAAAAATCTACATTTGGAGATTTGTCGTCTGTTTGGATAGTTCCATCTTTGCCACTGACTTAGTCTGGCTTTAATTCCAGTTTGTCTACAAATAAAAAATGTATTGTATGTGTTGTATTAATTACTCCATCTCAACCAAAAATCTAAGTTAAAGAATAAGACTAAATCAAATCAATCTTTAAATGCACTGATTATTTAACTTAGATTTTTGGTTGAGATGGAGACGTGAATCCAATATATCAATATTCATTTGTAGACATACTGGAATTAAAGCCTATTAAGTCAGTGGCACAGATGTAACTATCCAAGCAGAAGACACATGTCCTTCAAATGTTGATATCTGGTTCTGTTGACAACCAAACAACTCAATATCACTAAAGATCATACATTTGAAATCAACTAGAGCTTGAAACTATAGGCCTATTGTATTCAATGTTTTGTTGAACTCTGGGTTGAATTGAAATAATGGTCTTAAGAAGTATTCACATCCCTTGACTTTTTCCACATTTTGTTGTGCTATAGCCTGAATTTAAAATTGATTCAATTGAGATTGTGTGTCTATGGCCTACACACAATGTTAAAGTGGATTTATGTTTTTTTTTTTACATTTTTTTTACAAATTAATTAAAAATGAAAGCTGAAATGTCTTGAGTCAATAAGTACACAACCCCTTTGTTATGGTAAGGCTAAATACGTTCAGGAGTAAAATGTTGCTCAATAAATCGCAATACATTGCATGTGTTACGAGCCAGCTGGGGATCGAACTCAGGTCCCCGATGGATGTGTGTGTCCTTGATGCTGACCACTCCACTACTGGAGGAGGTTGAGCCCAAGTCAGAGGAATTAGAAAACAATGAGATCTCAAAAGTCTGGGTTTTATCTTTGGCTCTTTACTTCAGAGAAAAAAAGCAAAACTTAGCAACAGTCTTAGGCAACACTTTAAATGATTGTGTCCCAGGGTAACTTAAACAACTCCGCTTTGGAGGCAATACAAAAAGGTAATCCAAAACAGAGAGAAATCTCTCAACATGAGTCCAGAAACATCTTTCCAAAAGTCCACAAAAGGAAACAAAAAAAACATAGAATCCAAGTTCAAATATTAGAAGTCAGAAAAATACCAGACACAAGGAATCCTAGAGAATGACAACACCTAGACCAACATCAGGACTGAACATGAACAAAAGGGCAGTGGGGCCTTGAATAGGGTTTGTCATTAAAAGTAATACAACACAGGTGAGGCCATTACTAACAACAATTAACACAGGACAATCAATGTGGGTTGACATAACGCCATCTAGTGGTAAAGTCAAGGGGCTTCAGACAAAACATTACAGCATGGACTCACTCCGTGTGCATTAATAGTGTTTATTATGCTTTTTCAATGACTACCTCATCTTTGTACCTCACGCATACAATTATCTGTAAGGTCCCTCAGTCGAGCAATGAATTTCAAACACAGATTCTACCACAAAGACCAGGGAGGTCTTCCAATGCCTTGCAAGAATGGCACATATTGGTAGATGGGTAAAAAAAGCTGACATTTAATAGCCCTTTGAGCATGGTGAAGTTATGAATTACACTTTGGATGGTGTATCAATACACCCAGTCACAACAAAGAGGAAGGAAACCGCTCAGGGATTTCACCATGAGGCCAAATTGTGACTTTACAACAGTTACAGAGTTTATTGGCTATGATAAGAGAAAACTGAGGATGGATCAACAACATTGTACTGTAGTTACTCCACAATACTAACCTAAATGACAGAGTGAAAAGATGGAGGCTTGTACAGAGTAAAATAATCCAAAACATGCATCCTGTTCACAAAGACACTCAAATAAAACTGCAAAAATAAATGTGGCAAAGCAATAAATTGTGTCCTGAAAACAAAGTGTTATGTTTGAGGCAATTCCAACACAACACATCAGTGAGTACATATTCATATTTTCATGGTGGTGGCTGCAACATGTAGGAGTATGCTTGTCATCGGCAAGGACTAGGGAGATTTTGGGGCTAAAAATAAATAGAATAGAGCTAAACACGCAAAATCCTAGAGGAAAACCTGGTTCAGTCTGATTTCCAGTAGACACTGGGCGACAAATTCACCTTTCAGCAGGACAATAACCTCAAACACAAGGCCAAAGATACACTCTAGTTGCTTACCAAGATGACATTGAATGTTCCTGAATGGCCTAGTTACAGTTTTGACTTAAATTGAATTGAAAATCTATGGCAAGACAATATCACTTTCTAGCAATGATCGACAACCAACTTGTCAGAGCTTGAATAATAAATAAATATATAATATGTGCAAATATTGTACAATCCAGGTGTACAAAGCACTTAGAGACTTACCCAGAAAGACTCACAGCTGTAATTACTGCCAAAGATGATTCTAACATGTATTGACTATGGGGCTTGAATACTTATGTAATCAAGATATATCAGTGTTTTATTTCTCATAAATATTTTACAAATGTTAGAATTACACAGTATTTTGTGTAGATCGTTGACATAAAATGACATTGAAATACATTTCCATCCCACCTAACACAACAACATTTAGAAAAAGACAAGGGGTGTGAATACTTTCTGAAGGCACTGTAGGCCTAAATTGCATCATTAATGATATATGAGTGATAAAGTATGGTGACATTTCATTTGCTCTGTTAAACTTACCCTTTGGAATGACTTCGATAGCAACAGTGAATCTATTTAATTAAGTGGAGATCTCTCAACAATCACTCTCACAATAGTAATAGCCAGTGACAAATATCAGGGCTGGTCTTGGTTAAAACCCTGGATGGGAGACCAAAGGGTAGCTCTCCAGTAGGAGGTGCTGCCCAGCCTTGAGTTTTTTTTCTGACAGTGAATATAACATTGAAGATCTGAGATTGTTTTAAAGGTTTGTCTATGTTAAAATTTGGTTACCAAAATGACAATCTTGTGGTTGAAATGTTACCCTCAAAATAACTATGGTACTTGACTACCAAGCAGCAAGAGGACCTGCCCCTCCCTACCTTCAGGCTATGCTCAGACCCTACAAACCAAATCGAGCCCAGCCCAAGCTCTTCTCTGTCCTGCACCCCAATGTTGGAACAAGCTTCAAAATGAAACTATGGCAGCAGAATCCCTGCCCATCTTCCGAAAACACAACCCTACCTATTCAAAGATTATTTTAAATAATCCCACAGCAGCCCAAAAAATACCTTTCGTGAACTACCATTTTTTGTTCTTCCTTACTACCTCTGACTTTGCTGATAGCCATTTTTTGGGGAAAGATTTACTTACTATGACTGTGATATGCGGCCGTCCCACATATTTAAAATAAATGCACTAACTGTAAGTTGCTCTGGATAAGAGACTAAGATCATCTGCTAAATGACAAAAATGTAAAAAGCAAACACTCTTTTCACGACACTTTAGTAAGGTTAGGAGAATTAACATAGCAGGTTAGGAGACTGAGGTTAAGGTCCGGAAAAGGGTTCGGGTTAGGGTTATCAAAAAAGCTCTCCTAACATGCTACGAATATCACTTTGCATCGAAGTGGGGTGAAAAGTGCCTCTAAAACAACAGTTTATGTTGATTACTTTTTTCAAATCCAATGTATTTTCCACGTATATTCCACTACACAATAAATAGTAAAAACCTTTTCAAATCCAATGTACTTTCCACATATATAATAAATTGTTAAATTATGTTGAAACAACATGGTTTTAATCCGTTTGTGCCTGTGGGATGACACAGCCAGCGCCATCTGGGTTCTTTCCTCTAGTTCAGACAACATCCAAACATATTTCTGACAAACACTGACGACATTCAGATCCTTCTCTTCTCCGCCACTGCCCTGCGCTGCCCACCTCCCTCCCCTTCCTCTCTCTATTCTCTCCTTTCCTCCTCCAGAATAACAGTCAGAAACCGACTTCCTCTGACCACGCGCAGAACGGGGCTGTGTGACTACCCGGGGCAAGTGTCCTGCCCTGCCCACACAGCAAAACAAATTCAATACGTCGACCGCGATGTCACGTTATAACGGATTTAACGGTTCTCTGGCAAAGCAAGCGGGATGAGTTTTAAGTTATAGCTTGCTCGGTTGTTTGGAACATTTTGATTCTTGAGATTCTTCATTTTTGTTTAGATAACAATCAGATTACCGCACGCCACATGGAAAGCAAAAGGGAAGTGCAACTATCTGAGGAAAAATGGAGTAAAAAGAAAAAGAACACGGTTTAGAAACTAAATAATCATCTCCTTATCCTTTATCCCGGCTCGGCACTGGAGAAGCCTCTTCAGAAGGTAAAGTAGTGAGATTGTATATGCCCTCTGACAGTTCAATCAACACGTGAGCATCTGAAAACTCTCAACCCTTTGTCTTTGATAACTCTCTCTCTCTCTCTTTCCTGCAGATTGTGAATGATGGTGTGATGGTGTTGGAGGAGGAGTGTGGAGGTGTGTGTGAGCCAAGCCAGGGGGTAACACCATGCAGGCAGGGGGAGAGAAAGCGGCCATCTCCCAAGGGGGTGCTGCTATCTCTAGGCCCGGTGATGATGGTAGGAGGGGGCCTGCATTCTAGATGTGTGTGTGTGTTTATTACCAAAATAATATGTTAACTAAATTGTAGATGGTGTCCTGGCTCACTGTGTGTGTGTGTGTGTGTGTGTGTGTGTGTGTGTGTGTGTGTGTGTGTGTGTGTGTGTGTGTGTAGGTAGTAGGGGGTTTCCTGACTTTCCTGACTCTGCAAGGTCCAGGGCTGTGGATGGGGGTGCTGATGGCTGTTACCGGGGCAACACTGACCATTGCTGGGCTCTGTATTTTAATGACAACGCTACAGGTGTCGGATGTACCTGGACACTTCCTGTTACACCCTCGCACAGGAACGCGCTATAGCCCACACCAGGCCCTAGCCATCCAGAGGTACACACACACCAGGGTTTCTGTTAGCCGGTAATCGCCGGCTTTTGGCCGATCGAAAAATAGAAAAGCCGATGAATAAAATTTGCACTTGCCAATTGTCCGGGAGAAGAAGAAAAAAATCCCATTGCGAAATAATTCCTTTTAGCCTATTCATTGATGTAAATACCAGTCATACATTTGACTTGTCATGCTTATCGGTCTATAGGTTAATTTGCACTATAAATTGGGTGGTTTGAGCCCTGAATGCTGATTGGCTGATACCATGGGTATGACAAAACATTTCTTTTTTACTGTTCTAATTACGTTGGTAACCAGTTTATAATAGCAATAAGGCACCTTGGGGTGTGGGATATGGCTAATATACCCCAGCTAAGGGCTGTATCCAGGCACTCTGTGTTGCATCCTGCATAAGAACAGCCCTTAGCCGTGGTATATTGGCCATATACCACACCCCTCGGGGCCTTATTGTTTAATTATACCATGGCATTGTTGAATACTTGTTTCTGATTGGCTTTAAGGGCATTCTAGAGCGTACATTATTTCCTTATAAGGCACAGTATAAATGCACCTTACAGTTCAAAGGCTATAGTTAATTCTTACATGTTCTGTGTTTGAGCTGCGTTTGAAAGCAAAAGTCGAATTGAAAACATTGTCATTATTGAATTCAATTTTCATAGTGGCAAGCTAGGATTGATGGTTTGGTTAGCTAAACTAACACGTCTGTTTGTTTAGTTACCACAGCAACTACTGTAGCTATCTAGTAAACTTGCCAGCTACTTCAGTGGATGCTGAACACATTTTTAGCAGCAAATGTGTTAAACTATAGCCATGGTATAAAAGGGATAATCAACTCGGGGCTTTATGCATTCTCTGGAAAATAATGCAACTCCGTGAAAGGTTCGTTTCAATAGAACGCACAGCCCCTTGTTGAGTATCCCGTACTAATTTAGTGGAATTAAATTAGCGCGTCTGTACAGTATATTCGTTTTGTATTTTATCTATCACACGCGTAAAACATACAGATAGAGAGCCTTTGATCGGGAAACCCTGTCAGACAGCGTGAGAGAAGCTGCTACACCATCTCAAACAGAAAATGCATAGGCACCGGAAGGCAGGCAAATGAGCTGGTGGCAGTATGCATTTTGTAAAACATATACTTAATTGTTTGAAACCTGAACGTTTTACTACATATTATGAGGTATGTCTTACCTTGCTTCAAAGTAGCCTAGAAAAAAGCAGACCATATCCGTGGAGGCAATTATTTAAACTTTATTTCATTGTCCAATAGCCAAATGCACAATCCTAGTCATATTAGCCACCCATGCTAGTTGTTGCATATCAGATCTCCCACGTTCAAAATGTTAAACGGATATTTTAATCTCTGTCACATTAAACCACTCGCATGTGCGTGCGCTTTTGACAATGGTGTTTTTCCGCAAATTGAATTATAACATTCGCACGTAGCCTACTGCCTTGTGCGCATTGCTGCGGTTATGTAATGTGAAGAAATACTGGTTTATCAACGTTTTAAGTTAAATGTTCTGATCTGTTGCATCAAACTCATTAGTCAGTTATTCTAATATCTTCAAAGTGCGCATCAGAATTCGGTAAGAAGGACCACACACCATTGCATCCTGGAATTATGAATTACCATAATATAGATGTGATTTCAGTCATTCTGAGCACCGTGGGTGGACACCCTAATCAGGTTACGTACACAATGCATATAGGTCTGGTAAATGTCTCAAATGTCCGGTAAAGTAAAACGCTGCCCTTCAAATGTCAGGCGCCACATTTTCCTTACGGAAATCCTGACACACACACTCCCCTAGCCTCGTTTTCTCTGCTCTGTTGTAACTGTCAGTAAATTTAAACAAGGTTAGTTCTGCTCAGTGTCCAACCGACTCATGCACGAACACATACATGCATGAGCAAACGCGCGTGCACACACACACACACACAGAGAAAGAGAGCAGAGTAGCAGCCTGGAACACTGAGCCATCAGGTTATTATTATAGAAGCAGATGTTGACCAGAGGAGCTCAACACCAATAAACTTTATCTTTCAATATATTCATCAGTGGGTACATAGATGGGTTAGCTGACAACTTCACGAAAACAATGCGCATGCCTTAAAGGGGCAGAAGTCCGTGAGTTGTTGTGATTCTGGATGGCCAGATGGCTAGCAACAATGACAAGAAACTATCACGTGGGGAATCGTGGCTCGTTTCATCTTGTTCTTGATACCATGTCTTGTTTTGAGGTGTTTTGATTGATTTAATGTCAATGCTAATATGGCTAAAATTCGGTACCTAGCTAACCAACAACTGTAACGATGTATTTGAGAGACAGTAAGTGGTCATTGTACAAATCTATTGCAAAATATAGTTTCCAAAATAGTGTGAAATGAATGAAACAGCAGGGACCAGGTCTCGAACCCTCGACCTTATAGCCCGAGGTCCGGCCCGCTATCAACTGCGCCGCAAAAGCATGCTCAAGCGGCAGAGTCGATATCCGCGCTGACTTTTTCCACATTTTGTTACATTACAGCCTTGTTCTAAAATTGATTAAATATGTTTTTTTCTCATTCATCTACACACAATACTAGTTATATAATACCCGACCCCTCAAAGTAACCATTATTTGTCAGTTGTACAACCGAATGCCTTCAACTGAAATGTGTCTTCCGCATTTAACCCAACCCCGCAGAGAGGTGCGGGGGGCTGTCTTAATCGACATCCACGTCTTCGGCGCCCGGGGAACAGTGGGTTAACTGCCTTGTTCAGGAGCAGAACGACAGCTTTTTACCTTGTCAGCTCGGGGATTCGAACTTGCAACCCTCCGGTCACAAGTCCAACGCACCACTAGGCTACCTGCCGCCAATACCCCACAATGACGAAGTGAAAACAGGTTTTTAGAAATGTATTAAAAATAAAAAAACATAAATACTGTATTCAGACCCTTTGCTATGAGACTCGAAATTGAGCTCAGGTGCATCCTGTTTTCATTGATCATCCTTGACATATTTCTACAACTTGATTGGAGTTCACCTGTGGTAAATTAAATTGATTGGACATGATTTGGAAAGGCACACACCTGTCTATATAAGGTCCCACAGTTGACAGTGCATGTCAGAGAAAAAAACAAGCCATGAGGTTGAAGGAATTGTCCGTAGAGCGCAGAGACAGGATTGTGTTCAGGCACAGATCTGGGGAAGAGTACCCAAACATTTCTGCAGCATTGAAGGTCCCCAAGAACACAGTGGCCTCCATCATTCCTAAATAGAATAAGTTTGGAACCACTAAGATTCTTCCTAGAGCTGGCTGCCTGGCCAAACTGAGCAATCGGGGGAGAAGGGCCTTGGTCAGGGGAGGGGACCAAGAACCCAATGGTTACTCTGACAGAGCTCTACAGTTCCTCTGTGGAGATGGGATAACCTTCCAGAAGGACAACCATCTCTGCAGCACTCCACCAATCAGGCCTTTATGGTAGAGTGCCCAGACGGAAGACACTCCTCAGTAAAAGGCACATGACAGCCTGCTTGGAGTTTGCCAAAAGTCACCTTAAGGACTCTCGGATCATGAGAAACAATATTCTCAGGTGTGATGAAACCAAGATTGAACTCTTTGGCCTTAATGCCAAGTGTCACATCTGGAGGATATTATATATATTTTTTAATTATGGGGTATTGTGTGTAGATTGAGGGAAACATTATTTAATAAATTTTAGAATAAGCCTGTAAAATGTGGAAAAAGTCAAGGGGTCTGAATACTTTCCAAATGCACAGTATATACAAAAGTATGTGGACACAATTAGTACATTCGGCTATTTTAGCCACACCCGTTGCTGACAGGTGTATAAAATCTAGTACACAGCCATGCAATTTATATTGGCAAACATTGGCAGTAGAATGGCATTACTGAAGAGCGATGTGGCACCGTCATAGGATGCCACCTTTTTCAAACAAGTCAGTTCGTTAGAGCTGTTAGAGCTTTCCCTGTCAACTGTAAGTGCTGTTATTGTGAAGTGGAAACATCATGGAGCAACAACGTCGAAATGGTAAGCCACAAACGCTCACAGAACGGGACTATCTAAGATTACCAAGCGCAATGCCAAGCGTCGGCTGGAGTGGTGTAAAGCTTGCCGCCATTGGACTTTGGAGCAGTGGAAACTCTGAAGTGATGAATCTTGTGACGGACGAATCTGGGTTTGGCGGATGCCAGGAGAATGTTACCTGCTCGATTGCATAGTGGCAACTGTGAAGTTTGGTAAAGGAGGAATAATGGTCTGGGGCTGTTTTTCATTGTTCGGGCTAGACCCCTTAGTTCCAGTGAAGGGAAACCTTACTGCTACAGCATACAATGACATTCTAGACGATTCTGTGATTCCAACTTTGCGGAAACAGTTTGGGGAAGGCCCTTTCCTGTTTCAGCATTACAATGCCCCCATGCACAAAGCGAGGTCCATACATAAATAGTTTGTTGAGATCGGTGTGGAAGAACTTGACTGGCCTGCACAGAGCCTTGACATCAACCCCCTCAAACACCTTTGGGATTAATTGGAACGCCAACATGCAAGCCAGGCCTAATCGCCCAACATCAGTGTCCGGCCTCACTAATGCTCGTGCAAGCAAGTTCCCGCAGCAATGTTCCAACATCTAGTAGAAAGCCTTCCCAGAAGAGTGGAGGCTGTTATATCAGCAAAGGGGGGATCAACTCCATATTAATGCCCATGCTTTTGGAATGAGATGTTCGACGAGCATGTGTCTACATACTTTTGGTCATGTAGTGTACTTTGTCCAAATAATCCTTCTCTCTCGCTCTCTCTAGGAGATTGGACCGGATACGCAGAGAGATGTCTGAGGACTCTGTGCGAGTGCCCCCCTCTCCACCCCTCCCCTTGCCCCCCACCCCTCCTCCCTGGGACCTGGAGGCACCCCCCTCCTACGACTCTGTCATGAAAAGCCGGGGTCCCTCTGACCTCTGAGGGCTGAGGAGACTACTGTACTGTACTGTTCTGTAACTTTGGACTATTCCCTTTGTGCCATTACAGTGAACTAAATCAAGCACACCCGTGCTGGGAGAGATGTTGTTCTGGAATGGAGGGGCTGTAAGGGGTTGGGCGCCTCAGCGTTGTTTACATGTTAACATGACAGGTTTACATATTTTTTTGAAGAATGAGGAGTGTGTTTATAATGCTACTATTAAGACTACTACCGTGTGATACACTGCACTCCTATAAAGACATTTATAACAAATATTATTATTATTTTTTACTTTCCACCACCTGCAATTGTTGTCACTTTTCAAGTCCGCTCGACGCCCATATATTTGTAGTGGCACACTGAGCTACACCAGGCAGCGAGGCCAGCTGCCAACATCTAGCCAGCACTCAGCCTTTATTACCAGTCCCAATGGAGAACCCAGCCTTTAAAACCACTCTGACATTTTTGCCGCTTTGGACTCTATTAGCTGTTTGTGCTGTGACTGTTTGGGGAGGTTGTGTCATTCTCCAGTGTGTGAGTGTGGGTGTGTGTTTCTGTGGTCATGTATGCTCCACGGATTCTTTCTATTCACACAGTTGACATCAGGATAGACAGATGATCTCAACCAGAAGTGCCTTGTTGTTACAGCACTAGACGCTTGTTGTCACTGCACACGGTTGTCCACAGCATTATTCTCCCTCTCTCTGACCCACTGCTGCAGGGTTCCATTCTATCCGCTGTTGCACTTCCTGTTTGACTGTGATGTCATGATCAACTTTAGTAAATTAATAGCCAAAGATCTCTGAGTGGTTCTTGTCTCAGTTGGACTAAGTACAGTGTGTTATTACTCAGTTTCTTTGTTCTGTTCTAACCTCACTTACACTTGAAGTAAATGCTTTCTCAAGGAGAGAGAGATGAAGATGTGGAGGAGAAGAGAGGAAAATAGGACAGAGAGTTGGGGAGCTGAGCTGTGGGCCTTTGGCAAGGTGACACACTAGCCAACTGACACACACACACACACAACCCCTGCTCTACAGTCGTCTGCAGGCTGTGAGAACCAGCAGAGTGGAACTGTCTGCCCTCTCTCCCCCTCTTCCTCTACTCTCCCTCACCTTCAGTGTCTGACCCAGAGACAAGTCTAACTTAGAACTAACACACATTAGTATAGCTTAGCTAACTCTAATATTAGCTATTACAGCACCTGTGATTAACCATGGGTTAACTAAGCTGCATCCTAAGGCTGTCCCTGATAGTGGGTTATGGTTAGAGGTCAGGTTTAGGGTAGCAGTATGGCGGAAGGGAAGCCGTACCAGGATGGTCTGATCGGAGTGGGGCTGTTAGTCGTTAGTTGGTCTGTTTGTTGACTCAGGAGCGACCTCAAGTCTAGGTAACATTGCGCCTTGGGGGTCACCATGGTTACCCTTGGCACCGCATGGAGCCTATTCCAGTGCTACCCTGAGGTAAGGACATACAGGTGTGTGTTTAGGCAAAGGTAAAACCAGAACTTCAAATAAAATAACATTTTATTTGTCACATACACATGGTTAGCAGATGTTAATGCGAGTGTAGCGAAATGCTTGTGCTTCTAGTTCTGACTATGCAGTAGTATCTAACAAGTAGATACTACGCCTTCTTCACCACGCTGTCTGTGTGGGTGGACCATTTCAGTTTGTCTGTGATGTGTACGCCGAGGAACTTAAAACTTTCCACCTTCTCCACTACTGTCCCGTCGATGTGGATAGGGGGGTGCTCCCTCTGCTGTTTCCTGAAGTCCACGATCAACTATTTTGTTTTGTTGACGTTGAGTGAGAGGTTATTTTCCTGACACCACACTCCGAGGGCCCTCACCTCCTCCCTGTAGGCCGTCTCGTCGTTGTTGGTAATCAAGCCTACCACTGTACTGTCGTCAGCAAACTTGATGATTGAGTTGGAGGCGTGCTTGGCCACGCAGTCATGGGTGAACAGGGAGTACAGGAGAGGGCTGAAAATGCACCCTTGTGGGGCCCCAGTGTTGAGGATCAGCGGGGTGGAGATGTTGTTTCCTACCCTCACCACCTGGGGCTGGCCATCAGGAAGTCAAGGACCCAGTTGCACAGGGCTGGGTCGAGACCTAGGGTCTCGAGCTTAATGACGAGTTTGGAGGGTATTATATGGTGTTAAATGCTGAGCTGTAGTCGATGAACAGCATTCTTACATAGGTATTCCTCTTGTCCAGATGGGTTAGGGCAGTGTGATTGCGATTGCATCGTCTGTGGACCTATTGGGACGGTAAGCAAATTGGAGTGGGTCTAGGGTGTCTGGTAGGATGGAGGTGATATGATCCTTGACTAGTCTCTCAAAGCACTTCATGATGATGGAAGTGAGTGCTACGGGGCGATAGTCATTTAGCTCAGTTACCTTAGCTTTATTGGGAACAGGAACAATGGTGGCCCTCTTGAAGCATGTGGGGACAGCAGACTGGGATAAGGATGGATTAAATATGTCCGTAAACACACCAGCCAATTGGTCTGCGCATGCTCTGAGGACGCGGCCAGGGATGCCATCTGGGCCAGCAGCCTTGCGAGGGTTAACACGCTTAAATGTTTTACTCACGTTGGCTGCGGTGAAGGAGAGCCCGCAGGTTTTGGTAGTGGGCCGTGTCGGTGGCACTGTACTGTCCTCAAAGCGAGCAAAGAAGTTGTTTGGTTTGTCTGGGAGCAAGACATCGTGGTCCGCGACGGGACTGGTTTTCTTTTTGTAGTCCGTGATTGACTGTAGACCCTGCCACATACCTCTCGTGTCTGAGCCGTTGAATTGTGACTACTTTGTCTCTATACTGACACTTAGCTTGTTTGATTGCCTTGCGGATTGAATAGCTACACTGTTTGTATTCAGGGGTATTCAGAGAATGGATTTGTATGCGTCGATGAAGTTAGAATAACAATAATCCAGGATTTTGCCGGCCCGGGTCGCACATTCGATATACTGATAAAATTTAGGGAGCCTTGTTTTCAGATTAGCCTTGTTAAAATCCCCAGCCACTGTGGAGGCAGCCAACACAAATTTTCAGGTCTCAGGTAAGGTTACACATCAAGCAAACACTGAACCACCTTGCATCTGTTTATAAAAGAGAGAAAGTGTTGAATAGGATGGAGGTTTATACAACGGTGATGTAGTAGCAGTGTGTGTGGTCTTTGTCTCCACTGTCTTTCCCAGAGACATAACAAACACAAAATGAGTGTAAAGGGTAATCAAACATCAAACCTCAGCGTGTGTTTCTGTCAGGTGGTGTTGATCTCTTAGAGCGCAGAGAAGAACTGAAGATGGCATTGATGCTGCTGCAGGGGAGAAAAACACCATGTACTGTATACACACACTCATCATATACTAATATGTAGTATTACTAGGAAGTAATGTGATCATGACTGTATATTGAAGATGTGATGGAGCTTCAGGGAGAGATAATCTTCTAGACTGATTTTTCTCCCTTTTCTCAGCCTTCACTCTCTGTGTTCTACTGACTGGTTTCCAAGATGACAAGGTCAGCATCCGTGGCCCTGCCCTCTCTGAGCTCCTTACCAACCAGATTACTGACTCTGGTTCAGTGCCTCTGGTCTTCCATTCTTCCCACAGCTGTCCCACACTGCAACTAGCTTGACCTGAAATAAACATAGTGATTTTATATTTTGCTGTGATCACTCCTGCTTCACACAGACACACAAAGAACACAAAGTGTACAAAAGGCTGTGCATTCCAGTTTATTTTATATCAAATTTCCCCATAATCAAACTCTGATGTACAAATGAAAACTGGGATTCAACATGCAGGGTTCTGCCTCAGCGGACTGGCCTTCAGCAGGAGTAATGCTCAAAGCAGACAAAATGACAGAATACAATCCTGGATCCATGTCATTCCTTCCCTTCTTCCTCACCCCTCCCTTATCACACAGATAAAAATAAATTATTGATTAGTTGGTACTGTTGAGAAGGACTACAGGTGCTGCTGAGGGTCAAACAACATTCTGCACTGTGAGTGTGGAGTGCTGTGTCACTGGCACACCTGACCACTCTGACATCTGACACAGTCTTCTGAGACCAGGACCTGGTCAATACGCAGCATGGTCACACATACACACACAGTTCATTATAGCAAGTCATCTGTGGACAGGTATGGGATTGGGGTGAGAGGAGGGACAAGGGCCCGAGGTGTGAGGAGGGATGAGAGGTGAGGGGAGTTGGGAGATGAAGGCACTTGAATTCTCCCAGGGGTTGGGTTAGGTCAAGAAGTTAGTGGTCAGAGTGGGGTTGTTTGATGTCAGAGCAATGACTATATATATATGAATGGACAAAGCCATCGATCACATGACACTATTCATTCCTATGTGAAGATTCAATAGCGCATTTGAAGCCAAGGAAGTCATTAAGATGGTGTCTCATGTGGGAGATTTATGTAGACATAACGTGCAGTTTGAGTTACTCCAGGAAGTTACGTTGCAGACTAGATCAGTGCTGCCCCCTCTCAAGTTGAAGGCAGAACAGGGTATCGCAGGCTACTATACAATTTTAAAATAATCGGTTCAAGGACATATATCTGGTGTAATAGAAGCAATTATTGGTACCATGATTGTCTTCCATTTTTTATTACATGAAGATTGCCATATTCCCATTCACTATAATGGGGATCCTGTTTTCTGCAAACAATGCCTGCAGTACCGTGGTCAGCCTTGAACTTTGTGGTGTCAATAAGAGGGGTTTAGGTGTCAGAGGTTATGCCCCCTCTGTGTGTCACAATGGCAAATATAAACAAAGGCAAAGAAAGAGAAACCCAGTTTGCAAATAAGATCCTGAATAATGATAATGTAATGATCAAGCACAGAGGGTACGCTGTGTGTGTGCGCGTGTGTGTACATAAGAGGGAGAGTGTGTATTTCATTGGCACCCAAAATTAAACTTGCTTCAGATCTCTCCTCTGGTTGGCACGTTGACCCTCTGCTGTCTTGTGTGTCTGTGTCAAAGGGCAGCTGTGGTGGAATAAGGCATGAGTACAGTGATGTCAACTGATAAACAAATAAAAATTAAAAAAAATATTTAAAAAATCCAGCACTGTGAGTCACTGTTCATCAGCTGGAGGGGGAGGAGAGTGCTGATTGCTTCCTTGGCTTGGTTCCGTTTGTGTTTTAGAACCCTCCATAGACTGCATTACCATAAATACAACTGTGGTTAGCAGAGTGACAGACACAGCCATAGGAGCACATGTTCTCTATGGAGGAGGTATCAGCTGTGTCTGTGTGTGTAAAGCACTGACAACTCAGTTTGATGTGATAAAAATAGAGGTGTGAGGAGGGTGGTTAAGCTGGTCTAGCAGACCTAATCACTGCTGCTCTACTTCACTATAGACTGGGGTGGACTATAAAGTGCATACTTAAAAACCCCGGTTAAACGTATGTGTGTGTGTATGTATATCGAAGTTCCTCCAGAGCAGGTTATACCTAATACCGCAGCCTCACACATACACACCTCTACAGAGTGGAGCAAAGGAGACTTTAAAATATCTTACATTTGAAATTACAGCTATGGAACAGCTCTTTACAATAATTAATGTCTATTTAGTTACATAGGCAAATATGAGCAAACACTTAAAAAACAAACAACCCCATCCCTTCCTTGTGAGACAATACTGGCTACATCTGAAGACCCCCTACTGCCTATATAGTGCACTACATATGCCACTGAACCTTTGGTCAAAAGTAGTGGACTATAAGCAACAGGGTGACATCAGTGGAGGCTGGTGGGAGGAGCTATAGGAGGACCGGGTCATCATAATGGCTGGAAAGGAATCTATGGAACAGTATCAAACATATGGAAACCACATTTGACTCCGTTCCATTTCAGCAATTACAATTAGCCCGTCCTTCTATAGCTCCTCCCACCAGTCTCCACTGGGTGACATTTCAGACTCCCAGTAAGAGAACAACTTGCTTTGTAATCCAATAGTCAGGTCTCTAAACTCTCCTCCAGCTCTGATTCCATTAGTCTGGTCTGGCAGGAAGTCACATGATTATTCACGCATCTTTTGTTGCCCCAGCAACCAGGAGAATAAGTGTTCTGATTGGCTGTAAGGGCCCCTCCCTCCATATTCTTGCCAATCAGAGGTGAAAAGCAGTCTTTGATTGGCTGTCTGGAGCTGTGCGTTCTCGCCATTGTAGGGATTGTGTCTGACAGGAGGATTTAAGGGTCAACATCCTCCAGATCACTCTTTGAATCACCAAGCATCATGGGAGACTCGGAACCCTGAGATAAAGAGAGAGGGGAGAGAAGGATTACATGAGACGTGGCATTTCAGTGTAAAGAGATATGTAGATATAGTTTTTATGAAATCGATTCATATGAAATTCTCCAGCTTAGATTTAGAGCCCTGTTCTGAGAAGTGACAATATCTCTATTCTTTGGCCGTTACTGTTCTCGTCATAACTTCAGGTAGAATGTTTCCATAAATACACTGTCAGACTGTGTGTACCTGTCGGAGGCTGCGGTCGGCGTTCTCGTTGGCTGGACTACCATCAGAGCCGTTGCTGCTGCCAGACGGCTCCTTCTCGTTGAGCAGTGCAGTGGCGTAGGCTAGGGTGTCCTGGGCTGAGATGGTGCGCTGGAATGTTTTGGCTGTGGACGTCTCATTGGACACGTTGCTCTGAGGAGTCCAGTAGTGTTCCGACATCTGACAGAGAAACACACTGTTACTCTAACGCATACTGTACTTTCCCACACACACACAAACATGACTTACGCATGTACACTGACACCACAGGAGGTTGGTGGCACCTTAATTGGGGAGGACGAGCTCATGGTAAATGACTGAAGTATGTGCAATGGTATCATATACATCAAACTCATAGTTTCCAGGTGTTTGATGCCATTCCATTTGCTCTGTTCCGGGCATTATTATGATCCGTCCTCCCCTCAGCAGCCTCCTGTGACTCACACATACATATGAGAGACAGGTCTGAAATAGTCTGCTGGATTGTGTGTGTTATATTGTGCTTGATGCTTGCCTTTTTCTGCAGCCATTGCACTGCCCAGCTCCAGTGACCAGACAGATCTTTAAAATAGTCCTTAGCAGGAACACACCTGGAGACAGACACACACACAAACACGTTATGTGAAACCAGGAAGTGTGAAATGAGAGGTTTTCACGGAACTGAAAAATATGCATTACTTGGATGTATTTGCTGCAACGGTCAAATCTACCCCCATTCAATATTTTCAGCCTGAGACACAATGGTGGCCACATGAACATATTTCGCAAAATGGTCTCTGGAGAAACTCACTTCTGTGCCAGGGTAACCAGGAACTTGACACACTGATAGCAGCGGCTGCTGTCCACGTTGTTACTCTGGTGCATCAATGCTGCAAACAAGAGAACAGTGTCACACACACACACACACACACACACACAAAAATCCCAGTGAAGAGTGGAAGGTAGCCTACCTAGCAGGCCTTTCTCTGACTCGAAGGCATACTTCAGTCTCTGAGTCTGAAGAGGATCCTCCACCACCTGAGAACACACACACACACACACACACATTACACACGCAGTCTGGAGCTGGCATTATTCAGTGTGTTTCCAAGGACACGCAGAAAAGGTTTGATTGCCAGCTGTCACTTACCAGCAGCTGCTGCAGCAGCTGGAACACATTCTTCAGCTCATGGGGCGGAGCGGTCTCCAACTGAGTCTACACACACACACACACACACACACACACACACACACACACACACACACACAAATGGTATTGGATGCGTTTTGTCCTGGGATTTGTAGTTATCTGTGATAATGGATTTGTTTAGGGCTGGGAGTTGTAGTTCTTACCTTGAGCAGCTGTAGTACTCCCAGGGAGAAGGGTTCGTTACAGAAGGAGCAGTACGTCACCATCTCTATCAGCACAGTCAGAGGGCCGGACAACTCCCGCACAGCAAACATCACCTACACACACGGAAAGTTAAAAGTACAACCTCTTCCATATAGATGTGTCAATGTGTGTGTGTGCATGAGACTGTGTGTGTTACCTCCAGCAGGTAAGGCTGTCCCTCGGGGGTGAAAAGCGAGGCCATGATGTCAGCGTTGAGCTGGAGGAGGGTGGAGGAGGCAGGGACACTGCTCACATTCAGCTTACACACACCTTGATCTGAGAAACACACACAATCACATCAGGTTACACACATCAGAGTATTTTGGAAGCATCCTAACTGTGGTAATATGTGCTTGTGTGTGTTACCTTTTGTGCACTGTGTGTGTGTGTTACCATGTGTGTGCTGTGTGTGTGTTACCATGTGTGTGCTGTGTGTGTGTTACCATGTGTGTGCTGTGTGTGTGTTACCATGTGTGCGCTGTGTGTGTGTTACCATGTGTGCGCTGTGTGTGTGTTACCATGTGTGTGCGTTACCATGTGTGTGCTGTGTGTGTGTTACCATGTGTGTGCTGTGTGTTGAGGTCTGAGTGGAGAGTCATCAGGGCCAGAGTGGAGTGCAGGTGCAGGAACTCTCTGGCCTGGGCTGGACTCCACCTCCGATTCTAGAACGAGAGAACGAAAGAGAGATAGAGGGATAGAGAGGGCCCAAGATAGAGGGATAGAGAGGACCCAAGATAGAGGGATAGAGAGGACCCAAGATAGAGGGATAGAGAGGACCCAAGATAGAGAGGACCCAAGATAGAGAGGACCCAAGATAGAGGGATAGAGAGGACCCAAGATAGAGAGGACCCAAGATAGAGAGGACCCAAGATAGAGAGGACCCAAGATAGAGAGGACCCAAGATAGAGGGATAGAGAGGACCCAAGATAGAGAGGACCCAAGATAGAGGGATAGAGAGGACCCAAGATAGAGGGATAGAGAGGACCCAAGATAGAGGGATAGAGAGGACACAAGATAGAGGGGACCCAAGATAGAGGGAGTGGGAAAAAGGTGATGAGCTTACAGAACCATCAACAACAACATCCTGTCATATTGATTTCTCTGCAGATGAGCAGGAATTGAGTGTGTGTGTGCGGGTGTGTGTGTGTGTACCTGGTTGTTCTGTCTGTTGGGTCCGAGGAGGAAGATAAGCATCCTGCGGTACGCTGAGTGTTTCAACAACAACTGGCACGGACCAGAGCCCTGGGAGAAAGAGATACAGGATATCAGAGTGGGTCTGTCTATGTGTGCATGTAAAGTGTACATATGGTGCTTGTGTTTGTTACCCTCTGAGCAAAGTTGCTGAAGAGGCTGAAGTATTGGTTGCAGTGTTTGACGTTCTCAGGAACGTCTTTGTCCAATAGGGAGAGGAGTGCATCGGTCAAGCTGTCCAATCCAGAGTCAGCGAAGTGGAGAGCACTCTCTAAGGTTTTCTCCAAGATGGCTGCCACTACGACCCTCACCTCCCTCACCCCACACTCCAACAGACACACCCTGGGGGAGGAGAGAAAGAGAAGATCAGTTGGATTGATGAGTAGTAATGCAAGTACTATAAGTAGTAGTGTTATGTTAGTACTGCAGTGGTTCTGTGTGGAGTGTAGTAGTATTATAGTTGTACTGACTTGGTGATCTCTCGTCCCTCAGGTCCCACCAGGTACTGAGCCATCCAGTGACAGGCTTCACTGCTTTTCGACAGCAGCACCTCCACCGTAGCCATCCACTCCTCGGTGTCCACCCGCAGCTTCTTCTTGGTGTGGAGGTAGGTGTGGAACAGGAAGTGGACCGCCAACTGGAGACTCTCTCTGGCCATGGCCTGGTAGGCTGCGTGCTTCAGCTTCGTCTGCAATACAACACACATTGCTTATAAGAACAGTTTCGAGAGGCAGGCACAACCTTGAATTATGCTGACACGTCTCTGTTTATCCTACACACACAAACAGTCACAACACGTACCGCGTTGACGGAGGCCAGTGACAGAGTGAAGTTGAAGTAGTCGCTGTTGTACACATCTCTGTTCTTCATAAACTTCAGGTTCTCATCTCTCACCATCTACACACACACACACACACACACACACACACACACACACACACACACACACACACACACACACACACACACACAGAGACAGAGAGAGAAGTTTGACTGTGTACCACAAGAGAGTGTGTTAGCTTTCTTAGCTAAAGCCTAAGCATGAACACAGTGTGCTAATACAAGTCTTCAGGTTTCAAGCAAGGCTATTGATAAAAAACATGGTCGACTGAACCAGTGTATTTACCTGGTAGATCCTAGCAGGCATCTTCTCCACAAACAGTCCTTTCTTCTCTCCCTTCCGTACGAGGCGGGTCAGGACAGAGAGACGGTCATTGTTGGCCCTGGGGGGCCGAGGGGACGACTGGGGACTGACATCTGGGCTAGAGGGTGCCGAGCTACATGGGAGAGAGAGGGTTAAAGTGCGAGTTGTGTGTGTGTGTGTATGAGGTGTGTATATTTAGACTGTGTGTGTGTGTGAGACTCACAGTGTGAGGTCTTCTGCCTCTTGCCTCATGGCGCTGACTCTGCTCTTCTTGGGGAGAACAGGAGAGTTCTGGTCACTGATCCTCTGGTAGAACAACATGTAGGCGTTCCAATACCGCCGCCGCACGTCAGGGTAGGGGTTAGCTACACACACACACAGATACAGACCAACACACACACCTAGAATGGGATGTTTGATCTTTCATGTCATTAAAGTTGCACTACGCAGAAATCGCTCCGCCAGTTACTGGTTGCTAAAACTCGAATAGTTCGCCAAATTTCAGTTTATGTTACAAAATAAGCTAGTATAGTGTACAGAATCATTGTACCATCTAAACCACTGTGGAATATTATTCTCATAGACAAAAATATTGTTGTTCCAGCTGGTGTACAAAACCCAAAGTAAAAGACTTAAAAACAAAACTTAAGAACGGGAAGCATAGAAATACCACACATAGAACAGATATACCGCTTCTTAGACTTGCTTTCAAGTGGAATGATTGATCTATAACTCCAAGTTCTATGTGAATTTGGTCGGGTCGCCCAAAAAGTTACATATTACCACTTTAATGTACAGAAGGAACTGGAAGAGAGGGGGACCAAGGACGCTACCCGAGGGACATCACAACTTTTGCTGCTGAGAATGTTTTATTGACATCCACTACATGGTCTACCTGTTAAATAGGACTTACACTGGTCGTAGACTTTAGGCCGGTACTCTCCTCCAAAGCACTCGTACTCCAGAGTCTCGTCATTCATATCAAACTCCTCGACCACGTTGTCATTAAACTTATACCACCTTCCCCTAGCACTGCTGAGGACAGGAGATGAGGGAGAGCAGAGAGGGAGAGGACAGGATGATAAGTTGATCATTTGTGATAAAAAAAAGGTACTTGTCTTAAACGTGAGATATTTTTTTATGACACTTAAATGTGTGTGTGTCTCTTACCGTCTGTCCTTGATGAAGGAGTAGTAGTGTCCAGCGTGTGCCTGTCCACTGTGGACTACAACTCCCACCAGTTCGTAGTTCTCTGAGATGGTCACCTTCTTCCTGGGTGAGCCCCCTGCCTCGCCCCGGCCGTCTCCCCCCTCCGCCCCCCCATCCTGACGAGCCATGCCAGACACTGTGTAGGGCTCCATGTTCAGCACCCAGGGAAACCTGATCTGCTCGTCATATTTGATGGAGCGTCCGCTCTCCCAGTCGAAACCGAAGCGCATCAGATGGATACAGAGAACACTGGGTAGTGACTTTATGCAGGTCCGCTTCACTGTGGTACGCTGGAGAGATACGCACACCGCATTAACATACATGTACACACAACACTGGACAGCGACTTAATAAACACCCTCTTTACACACACATTAAGACACACACACACCTTCTCCTTGCACTTTTCGCAGTAGTAGGCGTTGGTTCCTTCTAGCACCTCCCCCCTGACGAACTGGTCCAATGAGATCTCCAGACTCTGACAGGAAGTCACACCCAGGTTCAGCGCCATAAACGTCTCCTCTCGCTCATACCTATGATCAGGGATCACAGGTTATAGTTAGGAGTTTATAAGTGATGGCTGCCTTTGTTTTTGTGTGTGTGTGTGTGTGTGTGTGTGTGTGTGTGTGCTCACCGGTGAGGGCAGTCTTTGCAGATCTTCTGATCAGAGAAGATTCCCTGGAAAGTATTCTTGAAGATCTGCTCACGGCCGATTTTCTGAAAAACATTGTAGTACACACGTGTTAAGTAGATGTGAATAGTGGAGTGTGTGTTACATTACATTTGACATTTTAGTCATAAACTAGCTAGGTGAGACAACAACATATCACAATCGTATTTATCAGCAAAGTCGGTGCTTGTGGGAAAAGACAAGTGTATTTTGTTATTGTGTGTTACCTTGAGGTGCTCGTCCAACTGGTCCACCAGTGAAGTGAAGAACTCATAGGCATCCTGCTGCTCTCGTACATACAGCTCCTTATTCCACATCTTAAAGATCTACAGAAACACATACACCTGCTATTTCTGACCGAAACATGGGTAGTTAAGTTGGGTATGTGCTGTGTATTAGAATGAGTGTGTGTGTGTAGTGCGTGCGCATGTTTAGATACCTTCCAGAAGTTCTCAGGGATGTAGTACTGCAGCTTGCTCTCCATCAAGTGTCCGAACAGAGACTGGACCTGACAGAAAACACTCTCGTCTGGCTGCTCCGTGTCGTCCTCTATAGACAGAAAGGCCTCAGCCAGGCCAGGCTGCATGTACAGCTGCTGGAACACAGCATTCATATAGCAGGTGGCTCCACCGTTCTTTAACCCTACGAACCCTGACACAGAACAACTGTCCACCGGCGGGAGGAACTGAGAGAGGGGCATGGAGGGAAGGAGGGAATAGAAGAGAGAGACACGTTGAAGGTAGACTGACTATATCAAGAGGACCTATTAGTCTTTCTTATAACATCACACACCTGTAACACTTCAGTTCTATCAAGCAATTCTCCATTCACCTCTGTTTCTTTGTTGTGTGTGTGTGTGTGTACGCATCTGTGTGTGTGAGCGCAAGCATGTGTGAGAGACTCACGTCAAACTCCTTGCTGAGCGAGGGGTCTGACTGGTGGTGCATGGACAGCAGTTCTCTGGTGATGAGCTGTAGGTTGGCCACAGAGCTGTCTGCCAGCATCACCAGCACCTCGTAGGCTGCCAGTCTGCTGCTGGCCGTGCTGCACTTGGGGTGGAAGTCGTGGCTGGGGGGGGAGCTAGAGGCAGGGTCAGACGTGTTCAGGATGATGCGGGACGCTCGAAACAGGAAGTCATCCAACAGCTGCTGGATCAGAGAGGGACCTGCGGAGAACACACACACACAGAGACTTCAGAACACACACCGTCTACGAGCTCCAGATGGTCGTACGACCTCCCGATCAAAATACCAAACCATGCTTGTGTGTGTTCTCACCCAGATGTTCCTTCTCACTGCCACAGAGCGACAGTAGAGTTTTGATGAGGCGGAGGTGTCCAGCCTGCAGGATGTTGTCAGCCTCGCTAGTCTCCATCTCAGAGCTCCAGCTGGGCTCAAAGTTATCCAACCAGCTGATCTCATCCTCCAACATGGCTGCCGCACTCACTGACAACACCTCCATCTCTGAACCTGAGGGAGGGGGACATGCGTCAATGACAGTGTTGGAAAACTGTTGATGCGTGTGTGTGTGTGTGTGTGTGTGTGCGTGCGTGTGTGTGTGTAAACTCACTGGTCAGGTCATCCAGTAGTTGACATCGCAGTTCAAAGTATTCAGTACACTGAGACAGCAACCTGGACAGACAGAACAATATTATACACTCCGATATAGACAGGCACACACTCAACAAAATGGGCCCTGGCGCTATACATTCATATACATTTATAACCAACTATAGCTATATGACGCTATATATCAGCTTCCAATTATATTTTTTCATTTAGTCAATCTATCATTGGTCAGATAATTTGGCACCATCTGCTGTCAAACATAACTTCCTACTGCCTCCCAGCAGCAACGACAACATCACGTGTGTGTGTACCTCTGGTTGACTCCTCTCATGACAGACGTGGGGCTCCAGAGGGGCAGCTGGGAGGTGAGGACAACACGCAGCAGGAACACGTTGGGTTTGACGATCTCAGGGAACGCAGACGTGTCTGATTGGCTCAGAGTGTACAGCTGGTCACACGCCACGTGCCGGATCTGACATAAGAGACACGGGGTATAAGACACACACTCAGTCTCACAACCCCACACACACACCCCCCACACCCTAGCTACCTCTCCACTGGCTGATCCCAGCAGGATGTCGATGATGAAGTCGCTGACACAGGGGGAGGTTGTAGAATGACCCTGGATAGAGACAAACACTGTTAGCATTCGGTCTTCACAAGATAGTGTGTGTGTGTGTGAGAGATGTGTTACCTAGCTGCTGTGTCCGTAGCTGTAGGCAGGTGACCAGTAGAGACAGGGCCTCTCTAGCGATGATGCAGTCTTTAATAGAAACACTCTGCTGCTTCACACATATCCCGGCATGCAACGCTGTGGGTGGCGCCTCGCCCTCACTGCTGGAGCTGCAGTTACTTCCTGTAGAAAGAGAGACAGACATCAGTAGAAGGCAAAACAATCAGAATACTAGAGTAACAGGCGATAATCTATTTCATTGCTGATAATTCAGCCTGTCGGTGTCATTATTATCCGTCAGTTTCTTTTGTGTGTGTGTGTGTGTGTGTGTGTCTCACCAGTGCTGCTGACACGGCTGCGGACCACGAGGGGGAGGAGTGAGCTGTGTTCAGGTCTGATTGGCTGAGGACTGCCGACGAGGTCCAATCGGCCGGCGGCTGCTGCCCAGGTTAGACGCATGAAACACGCCACCGTCGAGGTGAAGTCCCCCACCTCCATCGTCTACAGAGGAGAGACAGAATTAGAGGTGTGCGTGTGTATTAAGTGTGTGTTAGGTATGCATTAGAGATGTGTGTGTGTACCTGTATAGCTACACGTGCAGCAGGGATGATCTCCTCTACTCTGATGGAGGAGCGTTCAGACAGAGACATCTGTCTATAGGAGCTCTTCTCAGGCGTTCCACACAGCGACAGCTGTCTCCCCGGTCGCCCTGCGTTACGGAATGGCCGACTAGATAGCGTGTCGCCCTCTCGGATGACATCATCATCCAGCAACGACGGCATACTTTGGCCAACCAATAAGAACCTGCAGGGAAAAGGAAGATCCAATCACATTCAACCTCTCTAACAATGTATATTTCTTTGTGTATGTGTGGACTTGTATTACTTTCCTCGTGGATACCAGAAATCCCCAGAAGTCCCCACAAGGATAGCAAAACAAGGAAAACCTCTCCCTCATGGGGACAAGCTATTTTAGGCTTAGGGGTTAAGTTTAGGAGTTAGGGGTTAATGTTAGGGAAAATAGGATTTTGAATGGAAATAAATGTTAGCTCCCCACAAGGCTAGAAAAACATATGCTGTGTGTGTGGTTTTGTGTGCGTATACCTGGCCAGTTGTAGACAGATGGAGTAGACTCCCTGTCTGGTCTCATAGTCCACCTCAGAGGGAATAGAGTCCCGCTGCATCACGTTCACCACCAAACTGAGTCCTCCTGCTTTCAGGAAGTTCTCACAGAAAGACTTGACACTGGTCTTAGCCATCTCATCATCGGAGGTCGGCATCAACTTAGAACTCAACACCTAATGAGAGAGAGAGAGATTTCAAAGGAAGAAATGTGTGAAGTGTGTCCATGCACAAATGTGAGTGTTGTGTGTGTGTGTGTGTGACAGAGTGTGTGTGTGTGCACCTCTAGGTTGTAGAGGACTCTGAAGGTGGACATCCCAGGAGCAGAGGATCTGAAGAGTGATTCCAAGATGGAGGCAGCACTGGGCTGGTGCTGTTGCTTAGAACCCAGAGACGGAGACCGAGAGCCTGACCCCTGACCCAGGGTGAACAATGTCTTCTACAGGAGACACACACACACACACGTTATCACACTGGCTCAGGTCAGAGTTGAACTCTCCTCATCATAATTTCAACCGAAACTAGGCCTGACATGATGGTTGTTAGTACCTGGTGACTCCAGACACTGGACTCTTTGGGAACAAAGTTATCTAGAGCGTCCTGAACCTCTGGGTCTGTTGGGATCAGCAGCAGCAGCTTACGTACACGCAGAGTTATCCTGGAATACACACACACACTAAACGTCATACATTTTTTACCATTCGGGAGTCAGGTCCAGGTCCTTGAAGTATCTGCGTGAGTAACTCACCGTGGTTCGTCCAGGTTGGCCAGCTGGTAGAGCATCTCAAACACGTTACACACCAACGCCATGACAACTCCTGGAAGGGACTTCTCCTACACACACACACACACACACACACACACCATTAGCACATAATCAAACTCAAACATTAACTCAATGTGTTTGTATATACATGTGCGCTCGTGTGTGTGTGTGGTGTACCTGTTCCATAGCATAGGCTGAGTTGAAGACAGCGGAGCTGGAGGAGGAAGCGGAGACGGAGGACTCTGAGCTGCCACCAGAGGGTGTCCCTGTGCCAGAGCTCTTCACTGTCAGAGACTGCTCATCACTGAACCCCAGCTGGGACAGCAGCTTCTGGTCCCGGTTCATAGTCAACTACAGACAGAGAGAGAGAGAGTTACACAAAACACACAGATATAGTTACATATGATACAGTCACACACACCTTTTGGCTTAGAGACACAAATAACACACTCACCACACTGTCGTTGGCAAAGATCTGAACGTTGTCGACTGGACAGTTGAGATGCTCAGCAATCTTCCAGCGGATGCTGCCTATAGTCTCGTTACTGTGGGCCTCCAAGGTGAAGGTGTCTTTGGTGGACTCATAGGTGACATGCAGAGAGACAGGATGGCCATTGAACGACGCTCCGTGAGGTAGAATGGTACGAGGCACAGAATACAGGTCCTACACATAGAAACACAGTCATCTTTTCATGTGTCCATCTCGTTCTTTCACCCCCCCCGTCTCATCACTCAAATGCAAATAGTTTGTAACTACGGGTGAATATGTTGGGGGTGAAAACCAGTTGAAATTGCTTGGTCAGTGTGATGTCAGAGCCAGAGAGAGGGGATTACCTCGATAGTGATGACATAACGCTCAGCCAATAGCAGCAGCCTCTCAATGATCACCAGCTTGGTGGATCTGGAAGGTGATTGGACAGACGTGGCTACAGTCGGCATGGTGGTGGCGGTCAGCATCTTGGTTGCCCTGGTAACAGCATGAGTCAACGTGGGCCCTCCTAGAGCTGAACTGGCTGCCTGATAGAGAAAGAACAAGGCAAGGAGACTTTTAATTTCATCAAGTCAGTAAGGTTTATTAGCATAGTATGTAATTATCTGATATAAGAAGTTAAACACATTCCATTTGATAGTGATGAATGAAGAACTCACCTCCAGTCGTTTGTAACAATCCGCAATGAACTTCTTGTGTAAAGACACAGAATCCTACACAAACACAAAGAGTGAATACCAGAGACTGTAGTCCTGCTACACATGACCCCCTCCCACACACACACACACCTTCTTCATCTTGGGGTTGAGGTTGGTGTAGCTGTACGTGATGATTAGCTGTATGGCCTCGTTAGCGATCTCCTCGTCAGGCGTTTCCATGGCGATGCGCCAGATAAAGTCCATCCCAGCCAGGTCTAGCCGCTCCACACACTACACACACACACACACACACACACACACACACACACACACACACACATACAGGGTTAGGGTTTTTAAGTCCCACAGATGCATTCATCCTAAATGTCATGCTAGTGTTAGCCTCTTATGCCAATGTGCTGAATGAATTGACAATGAATTGATAATGTTTTACAGCTTTGTCTTACATTGTTTACTATTATTTAATATATTTGACATTTGATAAGAGCACACAGAGGGCCAGAGATGATTACAAACACCTGTGATAATCTGAAGTACCCAAAAACGCCACAACATGTCGTCATGTGATAACAATTCATAAAATCCTTGAAAGTAACAAAGAAATCTTATAGTTTACAGGTTACTAGTTATATCTTCGCCCGTGGCAACCCTAGTGTGGACTGACTCACCAGTTGAGTCCCCTGGCGTTTCAAGCGATGGTCACACAGGTTGACATTCTCAAAGAAGGTCTTAAACAGATTAAAGCCTGAAATATCCCAAATAAAACACTGGTTAAAGCCACTACGTAAGCTCTACAGTGCATTCGGAAAGTAATAAGACATTTTGTTACGTTACAGCCCTATTCTAAAATGGATAATAATTATCTTCAATCTACATACAATAACCCATATTTTAGAATAAGGCTGTAACATATCAAAATGTGAAAAAAGTCAAGGGGTCTGAATACTTTCCGAAGGCACTGTATATAATACTAAAAGAGTGGGCCATCAACAAAAATGTTAACGAAATAACGTATCAAATGTGTGTGTGATTGTGTGTGTCTCACCATTCATAGTAATCTCGTAGGGCTCCAGTTTGAGGATCTTCTCTTTGAAGAGCTGCTGCTGAACATCACTCTCCAGATCATGCTGGCCCTTAGTGAACCACTCAAAACACATCTAAACACACACAGTTAAAGTTAGTGTATACATATAGATGGAGTAGACTATGTAATATAGAGTATGTAATATATAGTATGTAACACGTGTGTGTGTACCTCTCTGTCCAGCTCGCAGACTTCGGGTCCAGAGACCAGGCAGTCCCATAGTTCTTTGGCTCTGTTCCAGACCAGGTAGAGGCTCGCCTCCTGGAGGAAGAAGGCCAGGAACCTCAGGTGGCCATCTAGATACTGGAGGGGGAGGGAGAGTGAGTCAGGAACCAGCAAGGACTTCATGTGTTTATCTCACAGAAGTCAAAATCCTCAATCCATCATCCAGCATCTCAACCACATAAACTTCTACCAAAGCAAATCACAGACAGAGACAGACAGAACTGTACCTCCTGATAGGTGTATCGTCCGTCCACTAGTGTGTGTCCGGTCAGTCCGTTGTTCCCAGCAGCAGACACCGCTAGTCGATGACAGACCACCAGAGATCCTGTAATCAATTTGACGATCTCAAAGTTCTTCTTCAAGTCCTGGATGATGCTCTGCTGGGGAGCACATGTACTATGAAGATGTGTATGTGGCTTTGATGTCTGTAATAGAGCCCAACCAATTTATCGGTTGACCGATATTGTCAGCCGATATTAGCCTTTTAGCGATGTATTTGTATCAGCATATAATCCATTGAAAAGGACCGATATAAGATGCGGAGAAAACGCTGTTCTTCATAGAAGTTGACGTTTTGTGCATTTCATTATTTGTACTGAAGAAGTCGCTCTTTAAATGCTATAAGCCTATACTGCCTTGGCACGCTACACTAAAAGCCAATTCATGCTTGATCCTGAAATGTGGTCGGAGGCTTTGTATGGAGGGTGCAACGCAATTACGGAGCTTCTGGAGACATACAGAAGCCCAATTCAGCTCCGTACCCCTTCGCCGTGTGCCTCAAGTTTTGTAATAATGTGGAGGGCTCCGTATGGCTCCGCATTGACATGATTGGTTAATGGTAGATGAAGGTGGGAGGTCTTGTATAAACAGAAAATCACTTCCTTAACAACTTCCTTCACAACAGCTCTGTGCTGCTCCGAGAAGCGCAAGAAGTATGAATGCCCTGACTTCTGCAGAAGCCGTATCACCGTAAATGCTGCACGGCAAATGCAGACGTCGGATTGACCATGGAGAGCCTTTAAGATGGCACACTACCACCGGGCCAACTCAACTACACCAGTCAGAGGAGAGCAGGGTTGCCATGTCTGCGGTTTCGCTACAAACTGGGCTACTTTCAAAACGATGTCGTGGGTGAAAATTGATGAAAATGTGTTGCTCGCGGGTTGCAGATTCTTAGGCTACTTCTAAATTGCACTGTGGCCGCCATGGCATTTTTCTTAAAAATATATATTTCACTGTGACTTGCTGCTGCTTTCTATTAGGTAGTAAGGGAGCTTGTTGCTGAGTGTGTGAGTGGTGGGAAGGGGGCGGAGGGGTGTGTGTATGTTGAGACTGAGCGCTGCAGCAGGCAGGAGTCACATGAGCGAGTGGAGACAGAGCAGCACGCGGGGACGTCATGACAACTTTTTACCAGTTGTAGGTGGGCTATTTGGATTGTCATTATGGAGACACATATTCCCAACCGTATGCTATTTGGATTGTGATTATGGAGACACATATTTAAAACCCTTTTTCCATAAAACATTAATGCGCTAGAACTGAAATAAGGCGACAATGCACAGGAAAGCGACTTTAGAGCACATTAGATACATTTGATTGGAAGTGGTTTAAACTGCACTCTAATGTAGACTTTGCTTATGGAAAACCACATCAAGTGAAGGGTTTTATGCATGCTCAGTTCTTGGGTCTCGAGTGCTACACAATGAAACTGACATTGAATGTGGAGAGTGATACATCTGTTGGCCATTAAGTAGCATATTCATTTCTATGCCATGTTTTATTTTATAATTTCTTACTTACAGTTGAAGTCGGAAGTTTGCATACACCTTAGCCAAATACATTTAAACTCAGTTTTTCACAATTCCTGACATTTAATCCTAGTGAAAATTCCCTGTCTTAAGTCAGTTAGGATCACCACTTTATTTTAAGAATGTGAAATGTCAGAATAATAGTAGAGATAATTATTTATTTCAACTTTTATTTATTTCATCACATTCCCAGTGGGTCAGAAGTTTACTTACACTCAATTAGTATTTGGTAGCATTGCCTTTATATTGTTTAGCCTGGGTCAAACGTTTCAGGTAGCCTTCCACAAGCTTCCCACAATAAGTTGGGTGAATGTTGGCCCATTCCACCTGGCAGAGCTGGTGTAACTGAGTCAGGTTTGCTCGCACACGCTTTTTCACTTCTGCCCACACAATTTCTATAGGATTGAGGTCAGGGACTTCAGTTTATTGTTATTGTAGCCTTGTGTTATTATGCAATTATTAATTTCCATGTTTAGTTAATGAAATGGGAAGTTATCAATTGTGATCATGTTCACAGTTCTATCACAATTGCAGATCAGCTGTTGTTACAATACATTAGATTGAAGGTAAATCAGTCAGATTAGGCTACAGGTAAACATTAATAAAAAGATAATAAATCACTGGCTGTTGACAAGCATAGGCCTTTTCAGTTCATATCCATATTATTAATATATGATTTAGTGATTGAAATTAAGACCCCATCCTCAGTATCCTCTTCCAGAAGGCTATCGGGCAACAGAAGCACTTCTTACCTCGGAAATCGCCTCGCTATTCATGTTAAATACATTAGTCTGTCAATATCGCCTCGCTATTCATGTTAAATAAATGTGTCTGTCAATATGAACTAAGCAAGCTGCTAAATCGTTCATCTTACATCTTGCCTATAGGCTAATGTAGTCTATCAGGGGCTATAGGCTACCTGCATCTAGCTAACCAAATCATTGGCAAAGTTGAATCACAATCATAAACCCTGATTTCAGTAGGCCTAGCCTATGCCTATTGAAATCATCATCTCGCAAATAGGCCATTTATAACAGTTTGTAGTCTTAACATCTCGCCCATAATAACACCACAATCACCAGAAAATAGCCTAACATTATTTTGAAATTTGTCCAAGTGTTTTTTTTTGAACAGAGATTTTGAGATCCTCTGTCAAACTTTCATCCCTCAAACTCTTCTGTTGGATTTATCTATTGTTTGGACATGCGCATAAGGGATTTATTTACAATTATAAACTGGGTGGTTCGAGCCCTGAATGCTGATTGGCTGAAAGCCATGGTATATCAGACCATATACCATGATTATGTCAAAATAATTAATTTTTACTGCTTTAACTACATTGGTAACCAGTTAATAATAGCAATAAGGCACCTCGGGTGTTTGTGGTTATGGCCAATATACCACAGCTAAGGGCTGTGTCCTAGCACTTTACGGTGCGTTGTGCATAAGAACAGCCCTTAGCCGTGGTATATTGTCCATATACCACACCCCCTCAGTCCTTATTGCTTAATCATAGCATTAAGCAATAAGGACTGAGGGGGTGTTAAATCAACATCCATTGATGAAAAACATCTGGCGAGTTTAATAAGGGCAAATTATCTTCTCTCTTGCGACATATTCAAATTTCTTTATTAGTCACATTAGCTGACAATAATTATTATATTATTATAAACTGAATTTAGCTTCTTACGTCGTTACGTCAACCTTATGGAAAAAGGGTTTACTGGCTAAATGTGTCAACTCCTCTCTTGCTGCAGGAAAACCATTTTGGGATAGTTTCAAGCTTTGTGGCGGGAAATTTTAGCTATACCTGGCAACCCAGGAGGAGAGTGAACTACTGTGAACTAACTACTGTTTCTATGGTGAGCTAAGTAAAGTGCCAAAAATGCACACTAGCCATATACTGTAACGTATAGTGTCATGGTAGGGTGTTGGGTGTTGTGAAACAACAATTGATGCTATGCCCAAATGTAAAGTAAGTGCCGTTACAGCCCTTTAGTGAAGCCAGCGAAATCTGTGGTGTTATATTTGCTCATTGCGAAGGTTATTCCTCAACCACTGTCATTCAAATGTTTTCAGACACACAAAAAAAAAAAAAAAAATAATAATAATTTACAGGATACAAAGTAGCACTTCGTAGCTACGTTTTGATGTATGGGTTCATTGTCACTTGATAGGGACTGGTCCAAATTCACGTTTTGCCAATCATCACCCCCATTTCCATGACGAGTGCTAGCTAGCTAGCTAACTAGCTGTGTGAGAGTACTTGACGCCGTTCACCGAGGGTTAGTGCTATCCAGAATCCTTGGGACCTTAACGTAACCATTTGTAGGGGACGTCCCATGGATTCCAGATAGCACTCAAGCAACGCTTAGTGCCAGCGGGTAATTTTGTGATTGAGGTTTTTCCCTAAAGTGACAACTACCAGAATTCAGTGGCTAAAGCCCTACAATCGAAGAAAACATAGCTAAATACTAATACATTGAACATGTGTCCTATGTTGTTGTTTTTCTGCTGGCTAGTATGAGGCAGAACATTTTTCAGAGCCAAGTCAAATCTTTAGTGGGAATCAGTGCAGATTATCCTATTTTTACTAGACTAGAGTAACACACAATTTTTCCATAAAAACAAAATCTAATCTTTGTGCTCTCTGTGCTCCTAAATTCTATGAGGGGCTTACATTCATTTTCTTTCCTCAAATATAAGAAATCAACTTTGAGTATCTTTGTAGGGCTGCTTTAAGCACAATCCATATAGACAATTTTCTTTCAGCTATAATAATATAATATTGGCAGATCGGAATCGGATCGAAATCGGATCCAAAAATCACATATCGGTCCGGCTCTAGTCAGTTAGCTTTAAATGCATCACGTTAATGTGCTGTATTCATGTATTTTTAATGCTGTCGACTGCTGCCATCTTGGACAAGGGCTCTCTTGCAAGAGAGGGGGTGAGGGGTAATGTGTGTGTGTACCTTGTCCTGTTTCTGGTAGGTCTGTTTGATGAAGGAACGTGTGATCTCATGGAGCTGCCGCAGAGCTGGAACCACCCAGACCGCCTGGGGACTGCCCTGTTGAGAAGACTACACACACCCACACAGGTTAGACACTAGATGAGTAGCACCCTCAGCACCCCCACCGGACATCTATCACCCCACAATGTGTGCCACCCCCACTTTTGTTTAGAAATCACCATCACCCACTAATTAATTTCTTAGAGCATGCAATCTATCAATATTTATCTTTAAAAATTTGCTATGACATAGCCAATGAATATAAGCAGTTGTCACAAAAGATGATACACTATAAAAGTATGCAGACACCCCTTTAAATGAGTGGATTTGGCTATTTCAGCCACACCCATTGCTGACAGGTGTATAAAATCGAGCACACAGCCATGCAATCTCTATAGACAAACATTGGCTGTAGAATGGCTCATACTGAAGAGTATGGGCCATTTCAACGTGGCACCAAGTCAGTTCAGTTCATCAAATTTCTGCCTTGCGGCCCCGGTCAACTGTAAGTGCTGTTATTGTGAAGTAGAAACGTTTAGGAGCAACAACGACTCAGCTTCGAAGTGGTATGCCACATAAGCTCACAGAACGAGACCGCCGAATGCTGAATCGAGTAAAAATCGTCTGTCCTCGGTTGCAACACTCACTACCAAGTTCCAAACTGCCTCTGGAAGCACTGTGAGCACAATAATTGTTTGTCGGGAGCTTCATGAAAATGGGTTTCCATGGTCAAGCACTATGTGCAATCCCAAGCATTAGCTGGTGTGGTGTAATGCTCACTGCCATTGGACTCTGGAGCTGGAGAACGCTTCCCACCCCAATGCACAGTCCCAGTTGTAAAGTTTGGTGGAGGAGGAATAATGGTCTGGGGCTATTTTTCATGGTTCGGACTAGGCCCCTTAGTTCCAGTGAAGGGAAATCTTAAAGCTACAGCATACAATGACATTCTAGACGATTCTGTACTTCCAACTTTGTGGCAACAGTTTGTGGAAGGCCATTTCCTGTTTCAGCATGACAATTCCCCCGTGCACAAAGCGAAGTCCATACAGAAATGGTTTATCGAGATCGGTGTGGAAGAACTTGATGGGCCTGCACACAGCCCTGACCTCAACCCCATCGAACATCTTTGGGATGACTTGGACCGCCGACTGCGAATCAGGCCTAATCGCACAACATCAGTGCCCGACCTCACTAATGCTCCTGTGGCTGAATGGAAGCAAGTCCCCGCAGCAATGTTCCAACATCAGTGGAAAGCCTTCCCAGAAGAATGGAGGCTGTTATAGCAGCAAAGGGGGGACCAACTCCATATTAATGACCATGATTTTAGAATGAGATGTTCGACGAGCAGGTGTCCACATACTTTTGGTCATGTAGTGTACAAGTGTTCCAGCGTGTCAGAATAGTTCTGTGGGAGAGAATGAACTCAAAGCTGGAGATGATTAAGAGGGGAAATCAATGTCCTCAGAGCTGAGGAAGGACTGAGTCAGAGTTGACCAACACTGACGCACACACAAAACAAATACAAGTCTCTGCACACTCAAAAACACAGACAAATGTCCACACGTGCACAAACATACTGCACATTCACACAGCCATGCACGTGCACACACATAATACTATAACCCTTGAAACAATGACAATGGCAAACATTGAATAGCCTTTTTTAGATGCAAATGATATCCCAACATGAAGACTGTCTGCTAGAACTCATGACGTATTGACTTTAGAATCTACAAGACGTGCTGCCGGGTCAGAACTTCTCTGCAGGCTTCACTAAACACATTCCAATATGAATAAAACAAAGGCATTCCTTCCTCCTGTGCTTTGTGACTGCTGTGATATAGAGCAGATGAAGGAAGGAGAGGAGGATAAAGCCAGGTGTCTAATAGTACTGGAACCTTGTCTCTCTGTCTCCCCCCACAGGCTGTTGTTGTCCACTTTGTTGTGTTCGGTGATGCTGCGTTCACGCACATGCTGCCTGGTAAACATGATGTGACAGAGGAACTGACAAGCTTGAGAACAAGGGAATGAACTGTGTGTATGTGACTAAAGGGTAAAGGAAAACAACGACTGTGGAGAATGTGAAAGAACATTAATGCCCATAATTTTGGAATGAGATGTTTGACGAGCAGGTGTTGACAAATTTTCGGAAGGTAGAAAGAAGGCTATTTGAGCAAAACATTTAAGTGGACCAGCAATTCATAATGTTTGAATGGATTTTCTGGCTACATTTGGATCGGTTTGGGGTGCTATGGACCGATGCACTCAGATCTTAAACATTTGAACCGGGACCAATGTATATCGGTGAGTCGTTACATTCCTACCATACACGCACATCACTTATCCAATAACTCACCCCTCATACCTTGACTCACACACATACCCCTTACAACCTCAATGAAGACTTGCCCAACCCACAGAGAATTAGACACCCACTGTAGTACTGAAACAGCTCATTAAAATCAACAATGCAGCAATCATTCGATTTACAAATTACCCCCTCGATCCAGTCCTCCTCCAGGATTAGTTGGTGTGAGCAGTGAGAAGATTGTAGGTGAATGCTGATTGGTCATTAGAGTTTTAAGGAGGGGCTTCTCTTACTTTGGCCAATGAGTTTTCTTTGGCTTTCTTCTTGCCCCAGGAGCCAGTAAGAAATGAGGTCTGAGTGTTGCTGGTTTTACCCTCCTCCTCAGTCTGAGTCTATAAACATAAACTGGCTTATTCAGGTTGTGTGTGTGTTCAATTGATATTAGACTTAAACTCTAACTCGAAAGCTGTGAGTGACATAGCGCTTTAACCTTGAGAGAAAGAGTGTGTGTTTCTCACCTTCTTGATGTCCTCTATACATTTGATGATGTAGCAGCGTTTGACAGTCTCCTTCACAGCGTATGCGTCAGTGAGGATGGCCAGGTGTTCCTCAGACGCCTGCTGTACCAGGGAGGTGGGCAGGGTGGGCAGGTGGGCTAGCTCCCACAGCACCTCCAGCACCTTCCCTGTGGTGGCCTCAGAGCGGGCCTCTCTACCAATCCTCCCGATCAGACTGAGCAGCTTCTGCCTCACACGGTCACTCTCTACCTCCCAGCTCTGGAACACACACACACACACACACACACACACACACACACACACACACACACACACACACACACACACACACACACACACACACACACACACACACACACACACACGTTACACATCATTACCAACACATACAAACACACACAATTTACTGTGCCACAGAAACGTTCCTTAGCACACATACAGACCTTCTGTATAAGGACAAAAAGGTGGCTGAGCTGCTCGAAGTTGAACTTGACAGCAGCCGCAGCCATGATGGTGTGGATGTTCTCAATCACCGTGGACGACTGTCCTGCCTGTATCATCCAGATCTTGGAGAGCTCGTCCAGAGACAGTTTACTGCCCAGCAACTCAATGATCCCTTTTATTCGATCACAATACTGGGCCTGGTCTATGTTACCTGGAATACACACTCCACAGTTAGACCAGTAATATATGTTACCTGGAATACACACTCCACAGTTATATTACTGGTCTATGTTACCTGGAATCACTAATCAAGATAATAGAATAACATAAATAGTAATAATATGTTGTTTCATTGTTAACATTAACATTGTCTTTACCCTCCAGTGCTATTGAGAGGACAGAGTTTTCCACCAGCCAGTCCAATAGTCTGTCTGTGTCAATGGCATTCTTCACCGTCTTAGACACAGTACTCTCCTCAATCAGCTTAGTCACCTAGACACACAAACACATTTTATATAACAAAAAACGTCCACATGGACAGTAGCATAATAATAAGGAGAGCGGTTTGACCTCTAACTATTGACATTGTACCCCTGACCTCTCACCTCTTTGAGGGAGTTCATTTTGGTGGAAAAGTGAGGAGTCTTCAACATGCGTAGCAGAGTGTCCAGGCGCAGGTCATCCACAACAGTTACCAGGGCGGTCTGGAACCTCATACACAGCAGCTTGATGGCCGACAGCAGCTCTGGGATGCTCACCAGCCTCTACAGGAGGTGAGGGGAATAGAAATGATGAGCCATCACCTTACGCTGTGTTCATAGGAAACTCTGAACAGTCTGACTGGGAAACAAAGAGTAGCTTCAGACATGGAAGCTCATAATGAATGATTTTGGACGTTGGACACTTATATTTCTAAAGTTTCCGGGAGCTTTCCAGGGTATGTAGAGCAGGGCATTGTGGTTATATAGAGCAGGGGGTATTGTGGTACCTTGTCTTTAAGATCTTTCTCCTCAAGGTTCTGAACGTAGGTGATCATCTTATGGATAACAGGATCCAACATGGGCTACAAACACACACGTCATTATTAGCCTCATTAACTAGTCAACAGGATGTAACGTTTGGTGCATGTTGGAGGAAAAGGTGTTACCTGCACAAGGCTGGAGTTGAGGTATTCTGCACACACAGCTAGAGGCTGGACCAGAGCAGACACACACTGCAGAGACACACACAGTTACATACACACATACTCTCAAAATCCAGAGTGGTCGTCTCCCACGGGTGAGGGGGTGGGGGGCTTGGGCAGCTGCATTCTCCAGTGCCAGAGAGAGATTAACATGCTAATGGTGGAGATCGTCTGGGCTGTGAGAGGGATCAATGTGTGTGTGGTTCCGGTTAGGATCCTCAAAAGGAAGGATTCACACAAGGAGGCCTAAGAGTAGCCACACAACGGAGCATTTATCTGAGCGAGGCTTCAGGACTGTGTGTGTCCTTACCCCAATCTCTATCTCCTCTGTATTGAGTTTAGCCTGGATAGCAGTGAACCCTCCCATCTCTCCAAACTAGAGCAAGAAAAAAAGGACATGAAGAGATGGAGACAGAAACACACAGTCACATCACTAAATCCAGCAACAACAGTGAACTATCACAGAGGTGTGTGTGTGTGTGTGTAGGTGGGGTTTACCAGATTGACCATGTCTACCAGCCAGCCATGAGGCTCCTGTAGAAACAAAAGCACACATACATAGGTGATCAGTCTGTAAAAAATGTTGCCTTATAGCAACAACCATGTGACCTCACCTTCTGGTAGTTGTTGCTAGGCGAAACAGCAAACATGGCTTCCTCTCCAAACACCTCGCTCCAGTTCCTCTGACACGCCTTCATACGGTTCTTAAAGTGGTACTCATTGTCTGGGTTAAAGGCCTACACACAGACAGAGAGAGAGAGGTTATACTTTGTAAGGGAGGTGTGTAGATGTGATGGAGTAGCGTGTGTGTGTGTATGTATACTATATGTAACAGGTGTTTTAATATCCACCATAGCCAGTACTCCCATCAGCCCAACAGGTATGGGTTCCTGTTTGACCCTCTCAGCCACCAGTTCCACCAGTAACATCAACATGTTGTAGATCCCCTCGTGGATCTCTGTCCCCCACTTATGGACCGCACTACTGGTCAGGAGCTAGAGAGGGACACGAAGGGGGAGAGCGAGGGCAGGAGGAAGGAGAGTCAGTGAAAGTGATAAAATTACACCAAACATTCCTGTTAAAAAAATGCTTTCTTTCTTGAAACTGGTGTTATAAATGGGTTACACAGCACTCACTCATAAGTGTTATGTTTACACACACACACACACACATACACACCTCATCTTCTTAAAGGTTCATGCATGCATACACACAACTCACCTTCTTAAAGGCCTCATGCATACACCGGTCCATAAACCGCTTACAGTTCTCATCTGCATCTGCCAGACCTGAGAGAGAGAGAGTGAGAGACAAAGTGAGCGGAGGAGAAAGCGAGAGACTGTAGTTATTGTTTGACAACTGGGTGCAAAATAATAATGTGTGAAAAGCATTCAACAGGGACAACATGACACAAAACCCACACACTCACTCTCTCTTACCGTGTTTGGCTAGGCAGGTGGCTGCGACCAGACATTTTCCCAGTGACTCCTCTCTCTTGTAGGGGATGGACCAGTGGTCAGTGAACACTCTGCTCTCCAGTTCATACAGGTTAGTGGTGGGGAACTCCATACTGCTCCCAGAACAGTTCCCATTCTCATCATTATTCCTCTGAAACACAAACACTTTATAGTTCTACTGTACTTGTGATGCTTTATGACAGTGTCAACAGGATGAGAGAGAGGAGGTTGTGTGTGTGTGTGTTCTGCCCATTCAGTAATGCATACCAATATATGGTGGATGGAAGGAGGAGAGAGAAGCGTCAGGTTCCAGCGCTCCTCCTTCATAGATAGAAGTGGAGCGTTAAAGTCTGGATGGAGGGAGTCATGGAGATTAGCCTTTCTCTAAGACACAAAGGTCAACAGCCAAAATGTTCCACTGTTGGGAAGCACCTACCAATCAGAAACCTCCGAACAGCACAGTCCAATCAGATACCTCTATCTGAGGTTAAGACAGTATGGACAACTGTTGACCTACAGCATTACAGAATAACTGTGTATTAACAAGTGGCCAGTTTCCCAGACTGAGTCAACTCCAGGATCACTAAGCATGTTTATAGGAGAATCTCCATACAGAAGGTGTTTTAGTCTAGAAATAAACGAATCTGGGTTAATAGATAGAAAAACAGCCCCAGGTAGTAACTAGCTGCAGCTGATCCAATAGACAGTTAGCACTGTTTCCTGTCAGCATTAGGCCTATTAACACAGAAATAATAACAGGCCTAGTGTTGTTTTCCTGCATGAGGAGAGGAGGAGGACTGGAGCTCTGGGCTTCTCTCAGGGGGACAGGGTGTGGTGTCTGTGTCTTTCCGGTGTGTGTGTGTGTTTTTATGAGAGTGTGTGTTGCAGTGTGTGTTTGTTGCGCAGGGCAGCTAAGTAACTGAGCCCCTAGTACGTCTGGCATATGAGACTGCAGGGCTGTGTGTGTGTGTAGAGCTATAATTAGGATGGGAACGCAGGGCCACAGACCTGTGACATGCATCCTAAGGCACAAACAGCAGAGACACATAACAAGCTGGAGAGGGAAAGAGGATGGAGGAGAAAGAATGGGAGAGAGAGGGAGGGTGTCTGGCACAATGGTCTGAATGTGAAATATTTTTCTAACCTGGACAGACACGTTTAATTTAAAAACAAAACACGGCTGCTTTGATGTCACAGTGCACTGTTCCTGGAAAATGGTGTACATTTCAGAACATTTCGCAACGCTGTGCCCTACTGAATGCAACCCCGGTGTCATGTTTCTTCTTAGGGACCGCTTGTCTTCAGCACATAAACATCCCACTAAATCAACAACACTAGACATACCCTGGTGAGCAATGTCACCCTACACACTGTTTCCCACAGCGATGAAGACATCTGACAGGATCTACTGTGTGTAGAGAACAGAGACGTACCCACCCTAACCCTAGAGAGATACACACATGGTGGCCGATACACATTAGGCTTCCTCTCCACCTCTCCGCTCCTCTGTCCTTCAACTCTCCTCCCCCTAGATTCATCCGCACTACAGTGGCTACTGAGCCATTAACTCCTTCATTAGCACTGATCTGAGAGAACTGGATTAGTGAGAGCCAATACCGTTCACCTTCACCAGTCCAGTTTGGAAATCAAATGATTTGCAAAACTGCATCTCCAGGTGAGCATTCTCTATGCATGGCATTTACTGAGTGAAAACAGACAACAGTTGACTTGCTGTTGAAGCACCCACCCCCTCCCCTTATTCTGTACATGATTGACAGCAGTCCTCCAGCTGAGGTCGTCACACGACAATTGTGTCACACAACCGATCAAATGTGAAGTCAGAATTGATGAAACAGTAAGATTGTATATGATACTGAATCAATGCACTAGATGCAAAACGGTATAGTGACCCATTGAGATTCATAAATGCATGCTGATGTATCGAATCAGCATGTATTCTAACTAGATAGCTACTTATTGAACAGCGCTTACATAGATAGCTAGTTGTCTTTGCAGGCAATGTAACGTTAATGTTCAGAAAATAGCTAGGTGGAATCACTTGATGCTAGCTAGCAAAGACTGCAGCTATGCTGGTGCTTTTCCAGAAGATATCGACCCTACGGTTATGCTTCTTTACACTGAGCTGCACTGGGGTCGGAACAAAATTATGGTTACATTAAGACACAGTGGAGCCGGCATGAGATATGGGTTGGAAAACGTACCTCAATGCAGGGATGGGATACGCCACTAGTGATGAGAGGAAAGTTGATACAGTTGCATATCCGGATATTATTTTTGATGACATATTGTATCGTTTTGACAATATTGAAATATACTTTTTTCGCTAGTTTGCTGTACCTGCACCAAAATTCCAGTATTTTTCCTTCATATCTTGTTCTCCAACTTATTTTTAAATAGGGAGACAATTTGTTTAGAGTACTCATTTCCATGACTGATCAAAACTCATTTCATCAGTGCTCTCTCTTGTCCCTCTGCAGCAGCAATATGTTTGGAACATCGAATCGCAATATAATCATAGTATCAAATCGCAATCCAAAATGGCTGCGGTAGCTACTGCTAGCTAGAATGCGGACAAAATGGTCAGTTTTCCAGGAAAATCAGCAGTATTTCAATCTTCTTGATGGAGCAGTGTGGATAAAGGTACAATTTGGAGTACAGTGGCATGTCCCATCCTAGCCCTTGACCATGACTCTCAGATCCATTACATTACACATAAGAGTCAATGGACAAAGGAGTCTTCTGTACGGGGAGTTTTGTTAAGAGCCCCGACGCTCGGTCTGAACATTGACAAGCATCACTTGCGGTATGGTTTTGGAAGTATAAGGACTTTACCTTTCATATCAATCATTTTCTAAAAACTAAAAAGGTTCAATCGCTACACACTTTTATAGGGTTAGTATTCCCACACGGCCATATTTCCATGTTACAGCGCTTGTTTATGGAAAACAAACAGAAGACAGAGTGGACTACCTGTGCCAATTAGCTACAGTGCCTTCAGAAAGTGTTCACACCCCTTGACTTTTTCCACATTTTGTTGTGTTACAGCCTGAATTTAACATGGATTAAATTGAGATATTTGGTCACTGGCCTACACACAATAGCCCATAATATCAAAGTGGAAATGTTTTAGAAATGTTTACAAATTAATAAAAAATGAAAAGCTGAAATGTCTTGAGTCAACGATTCAACCCCTTTGTTATAACATGCCTAAATAAGTTCAGAAGAAAAACAATTACTTAACAAGTCACATGGACTCACTGTGTGTGCAATAATAGTGTTTAACATTCTTTTTTAATGACTACCTAATCTCTGTACCCCAAATATACTTATCTGTAAGGTCCCTCTCTGTAAGGTCTCTTTCAAACACAGATTCAACCACAAAGACCAGGGAGGTTTTCTAACGCGTCGCAAAAAGAACACGTATTGGTATATGGGTAAAAATAAAAACAGGCAGACATTGAATTGAGCATGGTGAAGTTACTAATTACACTTTGGATGATGTATCAATAAACTCAATCACTACAAAGACACAGACGTCGTTGCTAGCTCAGTTGCCGGAGAGGAAGGAAGCGCCTCAGGGATTTCATAACAAGGCCAATGGTGACTTTAAAACAGTTAATTTAACTACTGTAATAGGATAAAACTGAGGATGGATCAATAACATTGTAGTTACTCCACAATACTAACCTAAATGACAGAGTGAAAAGAAGGACAGAATAAAATATTTTATTTATTTAACTAGGCAAGTCAGTTAAGAACAAATTCTTATTTACAATAACGGCCTACGAATCCTGTTTGCAATAAGGCACTAAAGTAAAACTGTAGTGTGGCAAAGAAATTAACTTTTTGTCCTGAATACAAAGTGTTGTGTTCTGTTGGATTTGCCTCAAACATATCACTGAGTACCACTCTTCATAGTTTCAAGCATGGTGGTGGATGGATCATTTTATGGGTATGCTTTTCCTCTGCAAGGACTAGGGAGGTTTTTTTAAGAATAAAAGGAAACGGGATAGGTCTAAGCATGGTCAAAATCCTAGAGGAAAACCTGGTTCAGTCTGTTTTCCAACAGACACTGAAATGTACCTTTCAGCAGGACAATAACCTAAAACACAAGGCCAAATATACACTGGAGCTGTTTACCAAGATGACATTGGATGTTCCTAAGTCACCTAATTACAGTTTTTACTTAAATCGAATTGAAAATCTATGGCAAGATTTTAAAATGGCTGTCTAGCAACGATCAACAACCAACTTGACAGAGCTTGAGGAATTTTGTACAATCCAGGTGTGAAAAGCTCTTAGAGACTCACATTTGTAGTCGCTCCCAAAGGTGGTTCTAACATGTATTGACTCAGGGTTGTGAATACTTACATAAATGAGATATTTCTGTATTTCATTTTCAATAAATTAGCAAACATTTCTAAAAACATGTTTTCACTTTGTCATTATGGGGTAGTGTGTAGATGGGTGAGAAAAAAATATGAATCCATTTTGAATTCAGGCTGTAACACAAGAAAACGTGGAATCAAGAGTATGAATACTTTCTGAAGGCACTGTATCTGCATCTCTGAAACTTCTGTGTGTAAACGGAAAAAGGAAGCCACAAACCTGTTGTCACTGAAATATACAGTCGGCTGCAACAGTGTACAGTAAGTGTGCATTTTGTATTTGTGAAATAATTTGTGTGATTTATGTCTCTAGAACCGTAATTGAGAATCTATTCACATTTAGATGGAGTATTTGTCTGTTTTGGCTATCAGAGCAATTTCAGAACATGGGCTAAGGAGTAACATTAGGCACCTTGGGTTAATCCAATCCCTGCATTGAGGTAAGTTTACAACCCATATCTTGCGCCAGCTCCACCGTGTCTAAAGGCCAATTTATGTTTGATCCTGCAATGCAGTCTGGAGGATCCGTATGGAGGGTGTGACGCAATTGCGGAGCCTCCAGAGGCTTGCGAAAACCAAAATGAGCTCCGTACGGCGATGCCGTGCGCCTCCCAAATTTTGTAACAATGCGGGGGGGGCTCCGTATAGCTCAGCATTGACCTGATTGGTTGACGGTAGGTGGGGGCGGTATATCCTATAGAACACAAACTCACTTCCCAACAAACATGGTGAACTTTGACAAAAGGCTATCATAACAAGTTCACAACTAAAAAAACATCTGTATGATACCTCATGTAGGGATTTCAAAGACATGAAAATGAGTGAACTCCTGGAAAGAGATCGAGAGGTAATGGGAATAGATGCGGTAAAGAGGTCAATGGAATGTAGACTGTGGGGATAGGACATTTATCAAATCGGATCTAACAAAGTGGATATTTGTCAAATTTGTCATTATTGATGCATTGTAACAGGCCCACAATATGATTACTGAAATCTGATTTTGATATATTTGGCTGTTTTCACAGCATAACATTTAGAAGTTGTCCCTTTTCAGGTTTAGAAAAAATTACTGCTAAATGCTGACTCCCATAAGCTGGTAGCATAGCTAGCATACAGAAATCGGTGGGGGTAGTCAAAGTAGTTTTTAACTGTAATGCAGTTGATTGATGACATGAACATGTATTGGGGTTGACATCCATACAGGTATTATATTCTAAATTTTTACCTCGACATAGTGTAAAATACACATAAATAATAGCCTAAATGTAGGCTAATTTTGCTGGGGGCAATGGGGAGATTTGGGATGGAGATGCAGGTGGGAAAACAGTGCTGTCTTTTTACTTCATGCTATCTTGGCTGAGCACCGGGAAATAGACTCCAACATCCCTGAAGAGGTAAGGTCTTGTCTTTTCGTCTAGGCAGTTGCTTGTAATTAGCTGGATGGTTGTAGAGATTAGCCTTGAATCACTACGAGTGCTGCGGTGCAGACCAATTTATTGGATGAGTATGACAGCTCCTCGAAGCGCAAGAAGTATGAATGCTCTGACTGCTGTGGAGGCCCCATCACAGTAAATGTTGTACCAATAAAATGTATTTATAAAGCCCTTTTTACATCAGCAGATGTCATAAAACGCTGTACAGAAACGCAGCCTAAAACCCCAAACTGCAAGCAACGCAGATGTAGAAGCACAGTGACTAGGAAAGACTCCCTAGAAAGGCAGGAACCTAGGAAGAAACCTAGAGAGGAATCAGGCTCTCAGGGGTGGCCAGTCCTCTTCTGGCTGTGCCGGGTGGAGATAGTACATGGCCATTGTATGGCCACTGCAGACATGGGATAAACCACAAATTTAAAGCGGAAATGACAACGTTTTAAATACTTTGCAGATATGAAACAATCAGACACTCATAACATCATTCAAAAATATATTCCCAGTTTATGCTTCAAAACCAACTTTATAAGAGGTTTACAAAATAGGTTTGATTTTACTCAAACATTCCATGTTGTACAGTAAGGCATTGTTGGCAGAATAGATTGATGCAGTTCAATGCATGATTAATATAATTCACCAATACATTTCTTGGTAGTCCAAAAAAATCAAGTTGTAAATCACAGCTGGCCTGGTACATCGTTTGCTGCCTCCACCCATTCGAGATGCACTGTTTCAATGAATCAATATTTTGAACAAAAACGGACGACTGTAACTAAGGCTGGGAATGTCAATACAATCAAACTAGCAAGGGCAATGATCACAAGTCAGTCATAACGTGACTAATAGGCTAGCGCATGTGTCAAAAACACGGCCCGTGGGACGAATAGGACAAACAAGCGAGTATAAATAAGTAAACAGTTGACTCATCTACTTTCTAAAATTACAGCCTAATGCACTCGCATCAGTGAATTCAACTTCAATTGCACTGCTTTAGTGTGTCCCGTTTACAGAATCATTGAACCAACAGCACACTCCGGTAAGAGGAGGAGGGGGTCTGTGCATATTTGTAAACAACAGCTGGTGCACGAAATCTAAAGAAGTCTCTAGATTTATATTGTGATAAATTGCAGGCCACACTACTTGCCTAGAGAGTATTCAGGTATACTTTTCGTGGCTGTTTATTTACCACCACACAATGCCGGCACTAAGACCGCACTCATTCAGCTGTATAAGGAAATAAGAAAACAGGAAACCACTCACCCAGAGGCGGTGCTCGTAGTGGCCGGAGACTTTAATGCAGGGAAAATCAGTTCTACCAAATTTCTATCAACATGTTAAATGTCCACACAGAGAGACACGTACAAAACTCTCCCTTGCCCTCCATTTGGTAAATCTGACCACAACTCTATCCTCTTGATTCCTGCTTACAAGCAAAAATTAAAGCAGGAAGCACCAGTGACTCGGTCTATAAAAAAGGGGTCAGATGAAGCAGATGCTAAACTACAGGACTGTTTTGTTATCACAGACTGGAACATGTTCCGGGATTCTTCCGATGGCATTGAGGAGTACACCACATCAGTCACTGGCTTTATCAATAAGTGCATTGAGGACATCGTCCCCACAGTGACTGTACGTACATACCCCAACCAGAAGCCATGGATTACAGGCAACATTCGCACTGAGCTAAAGAGTAGAGCTGCCGCTTTCAAGGTGCGGGACTCTAACCCGTAAGCTTACAAGAAATCTCGCTATGCCCTGCGACAAACCATCAAACAGGCAAAGCGTCAATACAGGGCTAAGATTGAATCATACTACACCGGCTCCGACGCTCGTCTTATGTGGCAGGACTTGCAAACTATTACAGACTACAAAGTGAAGCACAGCCGCGAGCTGCCCAGTGACACGAGCCTACCAGACAAGCTAAATCACTTCTATGCTCGCTTCGAGGCAAGCAACACTGAGGCATGCATGAGAGCATCAGCTGTTCCGGACGACTGTGTGATCACGCTCTCCGTAGCCGACGTGAGTAAGACCTTTAAACAGAACAGCATACACAAGGCTGCAGGGCCAGACGGATTACCAGGACCTGTGCTTCCTGACTGGTTGCATCACTTGACTGGTACGGCAATTGCTCGGCCTCCGACCGCAAGGCACTACAGAGGGTAGTGCGTACGGCCCAGTACATCACTGGGGCTAAGCTGCCTGCCATCCAGGACCTCTACACCAGGCGGTGTCAGAGGAAGGCCCAAAAAATGGTCAAAAACCCCAGCCAGACTGTTTCTACTACCGCATGGCAAGCTGTACCGGAGTGCCAAGTCTAGGACAAAAAGGCTTCTCAACAGTTTTTACCCCCAAGCCATAAAACTACTGAACAGGTAATAAAATGGCTACCCGGACTATTTGCACATTGGCCAACCAGTGCTCCCGCACATTGACCAATTTGGGTTACAGTTGCATGTTTTTTGTAAAATATGGCCCGTGCGCTGATTGAGTTTGACACCACTTGGCTACCGTATTTATTTATGTAGCTAGCTATTTATTTAGCAAGCTAAAAACACAGAGCCTAACGTTAGCTAGCTTCTGGGAGGATGTCATTGGAGGAGTGGGTGAGTGACTGACTTTTTCCCCTCATATCGTTTTTCGGTGGCTATAGCTAGAGCTGCAGGTGTCATTTGGTTAGCTAGCAAGAAATGTGAATCACTTTGCTAGCTAGTTATGCTGAACTTGTACGACTGTTATCCACAGTTAGCATATCAAATGCATTTGTCATCGATGAAATGGGTTGGAAGGCAAGTTCCCATTCAGTTGTCAAAACGTGGGTTGGGACAAGCATGCATGGGTAGGCAAGCTGCAGAAGAACGAGCAGGTTACTATTCCCCATCGTTTATCAGTGAATTTTTGACAGCCAACCAGCTGAAAAAGTTTGAGTTTATCCAATGTTCCCTCATTAGAGACTTTACCTCATCTTGCTCTAGCTAGCATTAGTTTTGAACTTGTTGTTTATGTGCAACTGAGGGAGAGAGCCTACCTTTTCATGGTTTGATCAATAGGACTGTGAAGTTCCCAAGAGGACTACTGTGGCATTTACATATTTGCAGAAATCCATTCAGGTGTATTTTGTGGCTTTTGGCAAATGCATTCTAATGATCTATAATCGTGCGGTTGCTCCTTCCTAAAAAAGACAGTCCAGTTCAAAGTGAATTATGGCAGCTGGTTGGTTTATTTGCATATGGGCCTACTGTAGCTCTGATTGGCTATGGTGCACCGGTCTGTGTAGACTCTGATCCTGGACAAGACAGATGTTTTTATTCGTTTTATTTACTGCAGTGTCTGTTACTTGTACAAACGCACAGCTGCTTTCCCATTCTATATTGCTATAAAATTTTCACAAATGCCTTACTAAATTTAAAGTTCTCGATTGTCAGAAAATGTAATTTGAACATATTTGAACATATTTTTTATGAGATTTAATGTCCCTAAAACGCTGTCAGTTCCATTTTAATGTAACCATGACTGTGTTCCAACACCAGTGCAGCTCATTGTAAACAAGCGTAAAGGTAGGGTCGGTATCTTCTGGCAAGCTGGTGTTCAGACACTTCGACTTGTGGTTCTGACGGGTACGTGAGACATCAAGTTGTCAGTGAACTACAAACAATTTAAAGAGCTTTGATTAGAAAATGTTTAGCACAAAATGGCCATATCAGGTTAACCACAGGCGGTTGCGAAATCGCACCGTCTCACTCCACTAGTACAGTTATATAGCCAGCTAGCGTAGCTCCACTACCTTCTGCTCAACTGTATCCGGACGTGCATTTCCCCAAGAGTGCGGAGATCACAACATTCACTCTCTGCAGACCTTCATCGGCAACTATTGCAAAACACTAACTAGTTGTTTAAAGTTAACAAACCCGATGGTTTGCCCATGTAGATTCGCGCATCGATCATATCCCCTCCCCCAAGCGTTGGGATAGCTAGCTACATACAGTAACCAACAAGCTAGGCAAATCTACGTTTCTGATGTTGGCTAGTGCACCCAATTTCAATATTGATCATCAAAGTACTGAATTTGCAACTCAACTAGCCGAGGTCTGTCGAATTTTGCAGCTCGAGATTGAGAAATTAAGTAGCGCATGCCGCGGGTTTTCCCTCCCTATTTTGACAGCAAGAGGCATGAGTATAGCACGCTATGGAATGCTACGAGCGAGCCCCTTCTCCCTATTTAGCCGGCATCGCTAGCTAGTAGCTTTGATGCTAACTAGCTTGGTGTTCTCGGTAATTAACGAAGCCAGCGAGCTACCATGCTTCAGCCTTACCTCGCTCTCCACCACATCGTGGTAAGCGGGAGGTGGATCGAACCCTCCAGTCCCAGTCCGCCCGGTGGTCTCCCCGTCTCCGCAAGGGCCCGGGGCAGGGCCACTCTCCATCGGCTCATATCCATACCCAAGCCCGGGGCTTTCGTTGGTCAGGAGCGCCACAGCCTCGTTGATGTCGTTTTTCGCCAGGCGTAGCGCCTTGCGTATAGCCACAGGATCTGGGAAACCCATGCAGAGGAGGGTCGTCATGTGTTGCTCCTCTTCTGTCTCCATGGTTAGGTTGTGTGCGTCTCAGGCTAGCTAGAAACGGGGTGTAAAACAGCACAGCCCTGTAACCGTGCACGGCGCCATGTTTACAGTCACACACAGGCTGTCACGATGGATCACTGGACGCTTCCTGTGTAGAGCGTCACCACCCTGACCCACCCATTACAAGACCAGAGGACAGAGGAGCCCTCTTTCCCCCCCTTTTAGCCCAAAACATATAACGTAATGTTGACTAGCTCTGAAAACACTTGTCAAACTAAAATGATTCACACTGATTCGAAGTGTTCATAATGCAAAATGAATACAGGCAAAACAGCATGGAAAGCTTGACCTCACTAACGTTACACTCGAACAATCTGAAAACAATAGAATATAAAACTATCAATCAATATGAATAGGAATACAAATACTACAATCGTGGTATTACTGTTTGTGTGATGGTAAGGCACCTGTCAAGGGAAAGGGTGTGGCTCGAATTCGGAATTGTAGGGGGAGGAAAATAAAAATGTCACGTGAAGCTCTGTATCATGTGACTGGTGTAGATGCAAAATGGCGGCCACGGGAGAGGAGGCTGCTAAGATGGACTGCATCTTAAGAGTTTCCTTGGCCCATCCCACCGTCCTCAGCCTTGGAGGGAGCTCAGAACCCCGGGGAGAGCCTGGCGAGACTGCCTCTGAGGGCCAGGAGGTTGTGACTGCGGCGCCCAAGAAGCCCATCAACAGCAGTGAGTGGTGCTTGCCAGCTAGCCCTTGATCAGGACTCTCAGTTCCATTACACATAAGTCATTGGACCGAGCACATACGCTCGGTCTGTGTGTTTTGCATTTATTTATTTTTGTCATATAAAATAAGGATGTTATGTTTCTAGAAGCGTACTGCAATTTAATTTATTCACGTTTAAAGATTGAGTTGGCTGTTTTGGCTTTCAGAGCAAAATTGCCCTCAAATGGAAACAAATGGACGAAAAGACAAGTCCTAACTGCAAGTTGATGCGCTGTTTCTTGTTTTAGTTATTGAAAGGAAGAAGATTAGCAACTTGGCTATCCAACTATTTGATTGCTCTGTGACCATCTATCTGTCTGCTGAGATGAGTTTTTGGTGTTAGTACCAACACATTAGAATGCAGTAGGCCTACTAAGGAAGTGGCAAATTCGTCCTTTCTCTTTGGAGAACTTAGAGACCTGTTAGTTCAAATCTGAGGGAGTGGCCAGCAACATCATCAGGAGGTGGGATGTTTCTCAGAAATTAAAGTGGTGTTACTACTATACGTCTGTGTGTAGGTGACGGTGGGGTGGAGACTGCAGAGGAGGCCGTAGAGCCAGCAGAGCCAGACATCAATGAACTCTGTACAGACATGTTCGATAAGATGGCTGTCTTCCTACAAGGAGAACTCACTGGTCAGAATATTTGTCTGTCTCTCCATCTATGTTGTCTATACAGGCCAATATAGTCACATTCTATATACTGTCTTGTCTTCAGGATAACAACTGTCATAAGAATCTCATTTTATTCTCATGTTCCCCTCTTCCTCCTCCCAGGCACCTGTGAGGACTACCATCTACTGGAGAACATGAACAAGCTGACCAGTCTGAAGTACATGGAGATGAAAGACATCAGCATCAACATCAGCAGGAACCTGCAGGACCTCAACCATAAGTGTATGTTTATTAGCCCTTCAGATGTGAAGGGGACGCAATTCTCATAGGTCTTTCCAAAAATGAAATATAACCTTAATTTAGCTGACTTTTTAAATTGTATTGTGTGCGTTGCAGACGCTAGCCTGCAGCCCTACTTAGACCAGATAAATCAAATAGAGGAACAAGTGTCTTCTCTGGAGCAGGCCGCTTACAAACTGGACACCTACTCCAAGAAGCTTGGTAAGACACACAGAGTAGCATGCCTGTGGAGAGACAGACCATATCGTAATATTGCAGGTCTATATTTATACCAGGGCTGTAAGGGGAGAAGAGCCTACTGAGTTTCAGTGTGTAACCCTCACCAGACTGACTGAAGTGGTCGATAGAAATAAATATCTGTATTTTCTATGGCATCTTTATTAGCATCTGTTATTAGTCTCTATTGCAGATGTACTAATAATAGCTATGCTCCAGTGTTCAGTTCAACATTAATGTTAGGGATTTGATTTAGGACAGTCTGAGAGCGCCCTCTGCTGTTTGAGTTTACCTCTCCACCCTGAGCTCCAACAGCAGAGAGCGCTAGCACACTGTCCCAAATCAACAGCTAAAAATACACTTCTCCTGTGTGTGACTGACTGCAGGAAGGTGAGTGAGTTCATCTCTTTTTCTGTCTCTGCAGAGGCCAAGTTCAAGAAACTGGAGAAGCGATGAGGAGGATTATGGAAGGAGGAAGAGGGATTGTTGGAGGCCTGAGGGTTACTGGTCCTCCTTCACCCAAGCTGTGTGGGTCTGCTTCTGAGGAAGCAGACCCACACCTCTACAACATCAGCCTGATATAGAGGAATGGGGCAGCCTGGGGTTTGTCGGCAGAATATCCCAGCTGTTACACCTAGCATTATCATTTTGGTTGGATCATTAAAATTGCATCTTAATACCAGGTGTAGATGGGGCTTTGGGTAGTTCTGTCCATATTCCTGTTGGTAACATTCCAGGTCACTCTGTTAGTCCTGTCAAAATTGCAATTCACTTCCTGGATTTGCTGAGTTTATCCTGAATTGTCCCCTGCCCGGGTGCACACGACTGTAGAATCACCACCCTCCTAACCTAGAAGTTAGTTTTCACAGATAAGAGGACCACCAAATTCACCTTGACGGAAAGACTTTAGCTTCTTTAAATGTTTTCCTGTGCTGCTGGCATCATGAACTGAATTAACATTACAGTATTATCTTTTGTTGATTTGTGTGAATACTACTGTCTCTTAAAATTGCCATACATGTGATTGTAGCTTGTGTAAAATGTATCATCTAAAATACATTTATCAAAGAAACTGATGTCATTTAAACCAGCAGATGGCAGCGGTACTCCATGTTTGTACTGCAATCCTGTGTGTTTGTAAGATTTGGGGGTAATTTATTAATCAGAGACAGTGTGGTGGAGATGATCTCCCAGAGAACATTATTGATTCACGTGACATTTACAGAGAAACATGTCCCGGAACCTAATCAGCACACAGACCCCTTCTATTTGTTTGTATTTATCGAGGCAAGTCAGTTAAGAACAAATTCTTATTTACAATGATGGCCTACCAAAAGGCCTCCTGCAGGGACAGGTGCTGGGATTAAAAATATAGGACAAGACACACATCAGGACATGAGACGACATAGCATGGCAGCAGCACAACATGGTCGCTACAGAAAACATGGTTCAAACATTATTGGGCACAGGCAACAGCAAGAAGGTAGAGACAATACATCACAAGAAGCAGCCACAACTGTCAGTAAGTGTCCATGATTGAGTGAAGAGATGGAGATAAAACTGTCCAGTTTGAGTGATTTTTGCAGCTTCTTCCAGTCGCTAGCTGCAGCGAACTGAAAAGAGAAACCCAGGGATGTGTGTGCGTGCCTTTGGGACCTTTAACAGCATGTGACTGGCAGAACAGGTGTTGTATGTGGAGGATGAGAGCTGCAGTAGATATCTCAGATAGGGGGGAGTCCTAACCATCCACACACAGACTACCTCTGCAACCTAACCCACACTCAGAACCCCTCTAGAGCCGTAAACAACTACAGAAATAAAATTGTATTTGTCACATGCTTTGTAAAAAGTGTAGACTAACAGTGAAATGCTTCCTTACAGGTCCTTCTCAACAATGCGGAGAAAGAAAGATAAAGTAATAATAACTTGGCTACATACAGTGGGTACCAGTAGCGAGTCGATGTGCCGGGGTACGAGGTAGATATGTGCATACAGTGCCTTCAGAAAGTATTCATATTCCTTGACATATTCTAAATGTTGTTGTGTTACAGCCAGAATTTAAAATGGATTTAAATAAAAACAATTTTTGTGATCAGACAGCCTTAGACTGGGCTCATCAACATTAATGGTCTTTAGTTGATATCTAAAATGCTTAAAGTGTGCTAGTCCATTGCCATGCATAGCTATCTACCAGTGTAGGTGTTCCTGCCCTTAATTGTTTGCTACTGAGTTGGTTGCTCAGGTTTAAGCCAGGTGTGGTGCGTTAGATAATTAGTGTGTAGTTCACCTATGCTTCGTCTCCCTGGAGTAGTTCTAATCATGTTCTGTTAGATCACAGGTGTCAAACTCATGCCATGGGGGGGCCGGCCAAGTGGCAGCGGGTTTTCGCTCCTCCCTTGTACTTCATTGGATGAATTAAGGTCACTAATTAGTAATGAACTCCCCTCACCTGCTTGTCTAGTGCTTAATTGAAAATGAAAAACCCCAAACCTGCAGACACCAGGCCCTCCATGGATTGAGGTTTACACCCCTGTATTAGATGTGGAGCTGTCTTTTAAACTAAGTGTACACGACTAAATATGGTCATTTAAACGAATGAACGCAAATAACTTCAATCATAGTTTCCATCGTCTTACCTGGTCTAATTAACAAAGTAAAGTCGTTGTCATTAAATGCTCATTCTCATTGGTTAATGCTCTCCGCTTGAACACCAATTTACCTTGTGTTCCATAGCAGTTTGTTGCATCATGTATGTACAGGCAGTTGATTTAGAATGTTGTAGACTCTCTTTAGTTTCCCAAGGGGACAGTTGGACCTTGTTTAGAACTGGAAAAAGGGGTAATACCAAGACATGTTTTAGTATTTTGGCCTAGCATTAGCTGCAGTAGGAACCCTATTGAGGGGCTGAGCTTTAGACTTGCCATCATCTGTCATTTTTGTGAGTTTTCGTATCCTTAATGTTGCTGCTATGGACAACTGTTTGAGACAATCCATGTATCCTGAAATCCTGCATCTGTAATATATTAAAGAATTGCTTTGTATCCTCATTCCACCTATCACCTCCCTTGGCTACTCTGGGTCCACTATTCTACACAATACCCTATAATGACAAACTGGACATGTTTTTAGAACATTTTATTGAAAATTAAATTTACAAAAGCATTCACTGAGTCAATAATTTGTAGAAGCAATTTTGGCAGCATTTGCAGCTTTGAGTAGTATTGTATGTCTGTATTTTTTATTTATATTTAACCAGGCAAGTCAGTTAAGAACAAATTCTTATTTACAATGACGGCCTACCCCGGCCAAACCCTAACCCCAGACGACGCTGGGCCAATTGTACGCCGCCTTATAGGACTCCCAATCACAGCCAGTTGTAATACAGTGTGGAATCAAACCAGGGTCTGTAGTGACAACTCTAGCTGAGCTGCAGTGCCTTAGACCACTGCGCCACTCGAGAACTTTGCTAACCTGGATTTCCTTGTATATTTTAAGTTCGATTGGGGAGCGGTGGTGAAAAGCAATCTTCAAGTCTTTCCACAGATTTTCAATGGGATTCAAGTCTGTGCTTTGGCTGGGCCACTGACGTACGGTCTTGTTCTGAAGACATTCCAGCATTGCTTTGGCTGTAAGCTTGGGGTCATTGTCCTGTTGGAATTTAAATCTTTGCTAATGTCGTTTCCACTCTGAAGCAGGTTCTCATGAAGGATTTGCTTGATTTTGGCTCCATTCACCCTTACCAGTTTCCCAGTCTCTGCCGCTGAAAAGCATACTCATAGTATGATGCTCCCACCGCCATGCTTCACGGTAGAGATGGTGTTAGACAGGTGATGAGCTGTGCCTAGTTTACTCCAGACATAGCACTTTGCATTAAGGCCAAGAGTGAATCTTTTGCTTTATGATCTGTCTTTCAAGTGCCTTTTTGCAAACTTCAGGCATGTCGTTGTGCTTTTTTCTCAGGAGTAGCTTCCGTCTGGCCACTCTCCCATAAAACCCAGATTGGTGAAGTGTTGTAGAGACTGTTGTCCTTCTGGCAGGTTCTCCCATCTCAGCCAAGAAACTCTGTAGTTCTGTCAGAGTGGTCATTGGGTTCTTGATCACCTCTCTGACCAAGGTCCTTCTTGCCCGGTTGCTCAGTTTGGTCGGATGGTCAGCTCTAGGCAAAGTCTGGGTAGTTCTATATTTTTTTCAATTTCCCAATGATGAAGACCACTGTGCCCTTGAAACTTTCAACACTCTAGAAAAAGTTTTTTTTTTAAAAAGCACAAATAAAGTAAAGTAAAAGAACAACAAAAAAAGATCTGGCAGTTACAGTGCACCTTATATCTTTATCATGTTAATTACTTTGATATCTTTTGAATTAGACCTTTTTCGAAATCCATTTTTCCCAGTATTCCTGACCTCTCTCCTCTTGAGTTCTTAAAGCAAAGGTCATATGCTCCATGTGGTGTTTTTCTTTAACAATGTCTATCCATTGTGTCACGGTGGGAGGGTCTTTTTGTAGCCATTTCCTAGTGATAGCCTTTTTACTGGCTGCCAGTAGGACCTTCAAGAGGTACTTTTCTCTATTATGCAAGTTATCAGGTATTTCACACAAGTACAAATAAATGAATGTTTGTTCTATGTCAAATCCCATTATTTTCCCTATGTTAGATCTTATTTCTCCCCAGTAAGTTTCTATTGCGGGACAGGTCCAAAAGATATGAGAGTGATCCACCCTCAATAGACCACACTCTCTCCAACAAGGGTGTAGGGAGCCAGTCTGTTTTGATTTCAGTTAAGGTGTTATGAAGAAACGTGTAACATTCTTCCAACAGAATTCTCTCCATGACCTTGAGTTGGTGGAGCTTTGATGTAGTCTCTAATATGTTCAACCATGTTTCATCAGTTATTTCTAGAAATAGTTTTATACCCTTCCTCAGATATACAGTACCAGTCAAAAGTTTGGACATTCAAGGGTTTTCCTTTATCTTTTACTATTTTCTACATTGTAGAATAATAGTGAAGACATCAAAACTATGAAATAACACAAATGGAATAATGTAGTAATAAAAAAGTGTTAAACAAATCAAGTAGCAACCCTTTGCCTTGATGACACCTTTGCACACTCTTGGCATTCTCTTGGAATGCTTTCCAACAGTCTTGAAGGAGTTCCCACATATGCTGAGCACTTGTTGGCTGCTTTTCCTTCACTCTGCAGTCCAACTCATCCCAAACTATAACAATTGGGTTGAGGTTGGATGGTTGTGAGGCCAGGTCATCTGATGCAGCACTGTATTGACCATCAACTGTATTGACCATCACTTTCCTTGGTCAAATAGCCCTTACACAGCCTGGAGGTGTGTTTTGGGTCATTTTCCTGTTGAAAATGAAAATGATAGTCCCAGTAAGTGCAAACCAGATGGGATGGCGTATCGCTGCAGAATGCTATGGTACTCATGCTGGTTAAGTGTGCCTTGAATTCTAAATAAATCACTGACAGTGTCACCAGCAAAGCATCATCTCACCACCTCCTCCATGCTTCATGGTGGGAACCACACATGCGGAGATCATCCGTTCATCTACTCTGCGCCTCACAAAGACACATCGGTTGAAACCAATAATCTCAAATTTGGACCAAAGGAGACCTTTTGGGACCTTTATATAGACTGGTGTGTTTCTTTCTTAATCATGTCCAAACAATTGAATTGGCCACAGGGGGACTCCAAACAAGTTGTAGTGACATCTCAAGGATGATCAAAGGAAAATGGATGCACCTGAGCTCAGTTTGGAATGTCATAGAAAAGGGGTGTGAATACATATGTAAATGAGATATTTCTGTATTTCATTTTCAATAAATTGGTGAGAAATTGTTCTCACTTGTCCTTATGGGGTATTGTGTGTATACGGGCGAGGAAAAAAGAAATGTAATCCATTTTGAATTCAAGTGGTATTAATACAGGTACTGTATAATTAGGAATAAAGTGACTAGGCAACAGGATAGATAATAAACAGTAGCAGCAGCATATGTGATGAGTCAAAGTTAGTTCAAAAAGGGTCTGTACAGGTAGTCTGGGTAGCTGTTTGGTTAACTATTTAACTAACTATTTAACAGTCTTATGGCTTGAGGGTAGAAACTGTTTAGGATTCTATTGGTTCCAGACTTGGTGCCTCTGTACCGCTTTCCGTGCGGTAGCAGAGAGAACAGGGACACACCTCTGCACCCTTACCACAGCCCCTCGCTGAACTTAAATATTGGACAAGCTCTCTATAGACTATACATGTCCCTCTCTTTCTATGTTGCTTTTTCTGTCTCTCTCCCACTTTCTGTCTCTCTCTCTCTCTCTCTCTCTCTCTCTCTCTCTCTCTCTGTTGTTGATTATCTGTCCTGGAGCAAAGCACATCTGATCCCATTGCCAGGGGCAACAGATTATCAGAGCAGATACGGCCTCCTGCATTGCTATCCTGTGTGTGTGTGTGTTTGCTGTATTGAGTGATTGAGCGTGTTTTTTGGAGGGGTTCATTTAACGTAAAGCAGGTCTCTGTCATTAGGCAGTGGAGGCCCAGCTCATTATTTATACTGTAACTCTCTCTCTCTCTCTCTCTCTCTCTCTCTCTCTCTCTCTCTCTCTCTCTCTCTCTCTCTCTCTCCTAGTTGATAAACGCTTCAACATGGTATTTTCTCTTTTTGTTACAACTTACTTTCTTCAGGGGGTAGAATATATGACCAACTGGGTTTCAACTCGGGTTGTCTTCACACCACGGGACTGTCCCTTTAAGTGCCCATACAGTTTACGCTTTTTATTGAACCTGTGTACCCATTGACAGACAAGCACAGCCTGACAATCACACACTCTAGGACAGTGGTTTTCAGACCTATCCTTAGGGACCCCACACCACACTGTCGGGTAAGTGAGGAATTTTTGGAAAGCTCAGTTGTATTCTTTGTGTTTGTGTTTGTGGGTGTGTGTGTTTTCTGCCTTTATATGTGGTTTGATCTCTGGTCCGAGCACAATGTCTAACTGGTACCAGGTCTCACACACAGCTTTCAGACCTACAGGCACCTGAGTCCCTCTGAGTGAGACTGGGGAGGGGTCAGATGGACGATGCATCGTATTCATCTCCACCGCATGCATGTTTGTGTGAAATTAAATGCCCCAAAATGTCTCACACCAAGACACCAACAAATGGCGACAAATACTGAACACCACTAACCCCAGAGTGAACAGCACGGTGCCTTGCTTGGCCTGCAGAACTTGCAGGCTGCTTTACCAGCAGCTACATCATTTGGTTCACATTGTGGCTGTGATAGATAAGTGATGTGTGTGTGTGTGTGTGCGACAAAAACAACCACCTCCAGAGACCAACTGTATTGACCTCCATGCCCCCTCTCTGTGTCTCTGACCCCCACAGTATGGCGGCTTCATGCAAGAGCAAACAGGTTGAGATTAGATCTGTGGCATTTTGTCAGCCGGTGATTGTAAAGTAAATAACTGCCGGTCTCACGGTAATTGACCGTTAATTAACATAAACACATTTAGCATCTCCTGGCTTCCACGCATAGCCTACAAGCCACTGATGCAGACCTTTGGAACATCTACATTTTAAAAAGTTGAATAAATCCATGTAATATAGCCTACACCATCACAATAAATCCATTATTTATTATAGACAGGTCTAAAGAAACATGATATGAAGAATATGTAGTCTATTTCAGAAGAACAGAATAGCATACTCTGAGTACATAAGTATTCAGATCCTTTGCTATGAGACATGAAATTGAGCTCAGGTGCATCTTGTTTCCAATTTGATTGGAGTCCACCTGTGGTAAATTCAATTGATTGGACATGATTTGGAAAGGCACACACCTGTCTTTATAAGGTCCCACAGTTGACAGTGCATGTCAGAGCAAAAACCAAGCCATGAGGTCAAAGGAATTGTCCGTAGAGCTCCGAGACCGGATTGTGTCGAGGCACAGATCTGGGGAAGGGTACCAAAAAATGTCTGCCCCATTGAAGGTCCCCAAGAACACAGTGGCCTCCATCATTCTTAAATGGAAGAAGTTTGGAACCACCAAGACTCTTCCTAGAGCTGGCCCAACTGAGCAATCGGGGGAGAATGGCTTTGGTCAGGGAGGTGGCCAAGAACCCAATTGTTACTCTGACAGAGCTCCAGAGTTCCTCTGTGGAGATGGGATAACCTTCCAGATGGACAACCATCTCTGCAGCACTCCACCAATCAAGCCATTATGGTAGAGTAAAAGGCACATGATAGCACGCTTGGAGTTTGCCAAAAGGCACCTAAAGGACTCAGACCATGAGAAACAAGTTTATCTGGTCTGATGAAACCAAGATTGGCCTGAATGCCAAGCATCACGTCTGGAGGAAACCTGGCACCATCCCTATGGTGAAGCATGGTTGTGGCAGGGACTAGGAGACTAGTCAGGATCGAGGGAAAGATGAACGGAGCAAAGTACAGAGAGATCCTTGATGAAAACCTGCTCCAGAGCGCTGAGGACCTCAGACTGGGGCGAAGGTTCACCTTCCAACAGGACAATGACACTAAGCACACAGCCACGACAACGCAGGAGTGGCTTCATGACAAGTCTCTGAATGTCCTTGAGTGGCCCAGTCAGAGCCCAGACTTGAACCTGATTGAACATCTTTGGAGAGGCCTAAAAATAACTGTGCAGCGAAGCTCCCCATCCAACCTGACAGATCTTGAGAGGATCTGCAGAGAAGAATGGGAGAAACTCCCCAAATACAGGTGTGCCGAACTTGTAGGGTCATACCCAAGAAGACTCTATAATCGCTTCCAAAGGTGTTTACTGAGTAAAGGGTCTGAATACTTATGTAAATGCGATATATAGTTTTTTATTTGTAATACATTTGCAAAAATGTTTAAACCTGTTTTTGCTTTGTCATTATGGGGTATTGTGTATAGATTGATGAGGGGAAAAAAATATTTAATACATTTTAGAATAATGCTGCAATGTAACAAAATGTGGAAAAAGTCAAGGGGTCTGAATGCTTTCCTGAATACACCTGTATTAGGCTATTTCTTCTCATTATAAACACAGCAATGCACACTTGGCATTAGGCTATAAGTGCAAATGTTCCAATAGCAGGAAAACACCATTCTTAAAAGTGACTACAAATGCGATTATGCATGTAATGCTTTTATTATAAAGGTGCATTTTTAAGATGAACATTTTCTTCCCCAACTTGAAACTTACTCGCTGCGTATTTATACCAGTTAGGCTCTACACCCGTTGCAAAGTGGATTAATGTGCTTAATTTTAAGAAGTTATTTGGCTACTTTAGTTGTGATACAAACCTTATCAAAACATATAGACCTATGGGCTAGGCTACATGTGGTGTATGACTGATTTGAAAAAAGCATGTGCTATTTCTTGCCTTAAACTGGGCATCATTCACAAGTGATTATTGTCACCCATCACACTATTCTTGATTTAATCTTGTCTTTACATATACTAAATAATATATGTGTGAAATTAGTATTGATTTAGAATGGACCATTATCATGTACCTTTCTTGAAACTATGCACTTACAATCACAATCGTGGTTCATTTTCATGCCAGCCAGCTAGTTAGGCCATACTTCTTTTGTAAAGAGAAGCAATGTGCTTAATATTAGGAAAGTTGAGAAATAAATATAGTAGGTCTAGCCTATAGAAAGCTGATGGAATCCTCTTTTTAATAGAAGCCATCAAACAATTGCATAGCCTATAGAAATGTTGTGCAACATGAGCTCATGGGCTCTCATGAAGTGTTTGAGTAGATTTTTTAAGACATTTGCATTGATGTCAGAGTGATTAGAGGGACAATACAATAGAGTGCTGAGTACCAGGCAGTTAGCAAGTTTGGTTGGCTACTAATGACCATCAGCAGCATCAGAGCTTGGACAAGCCTAATTACCATGACTAAACGGTCACGTGTAATTTGACTTCCGCCATGACTCCGTAGGTGATACAGTCACCTTAATAGCTAGTTGTGTCACGATCTTCGGGAAGGACAGACCAAGGCGCAGCGAGGCATCCAGTATACATGTTTATTAACCGAAAACGTAACACACGTAACTGGGCAAATATGCAACAAAATGAATGAACGAAGATCGTAACGAAACATAACTTGAACAAAACACACAGCTATGTACAAACAATAACCCACAAACCCCAAGTGAAAAACTACCAACATATATATGGTTCCCAATTAGAGACAACGACACACAGCTGCCTCTAATTGGGAACCATTACCCCAACATAGAAATATAACACCTAGAACATAAAAACCCTACACCAAAACCAAAGCAAAAACACGCCAGCCTGTCTTTTCAGGCCTGGACGTGACAAGTTGCGATAGCGTTAGGTAATATCAGCTATATAACCGCTTCTCAGCAGCTATAAATAAACACACATACAGTGCTGTGAAAAAGTATTTGCCCTTTTCCTGATTTCTTATTGTTTTGCACATTTGTCACACTTAAATGTTTCAGATCAACAAACACATTTTAATATTACACAAAGATAACCAAAGTAAACACAAAATGCAGTGTTTAAGTGATAATTTTATTTATTAAGGGAAAAAAGCTTTCCGAACCTTCATGGCCCTATGTGAAAAAGTAATTGCCCCCTAAACCTAATAACTGGTTGTGCCACCCTCAGCAGCAACAACTGCAATCAAGCGTTTGCGATAACTGGCAAGGAGTCTTTCACATCGCTGTGGAGGAATTTTGGCCCACTCTTCTTTGCAGAATTGTTTTAATTCAGCCACATTGGAGGGTTTTGGAGCATGAACTACCTTTTTAATGTCACGCCACAGCATCTCAATCGGATTCAAGTCCGGACTTTGACTAGGCCACTCCAAATAGTTTTTTTTTTAAACCATTCAGAGGTGGACTTGCTGGTGTATTTTGGATCATTGTCCTGCTGCAGAACCCAAGTGCGCTTCAGCTTGAGGTCACGAACTGATGGCCGGACATTCTCCTTCAGGATATTTGGTAGAGAGCAGAATTCATGGTTCCATTAATCACAGCAAGTCATCCAGGTCCTGAAGCAGCAAAGCAGCCCAAGACCATCACACTACCACCACCATATTTGACTGTTGGTATGATATTCTTTTTATGAAATGCTGTGTTACTTTTACGGCAGATGTAACAGGACGCACACCTTCCAGAAAGTTAAACTTTTGTCTCGTCAGTCCACAGAATACTTTCCCAAAAGTCTTGGGGATCATCAAGATGTTTTTGCCAAAAGTGAGACAAGCCTTTATGTTATTTTTGGTCAGCAGTGGTTTTCGCCTTGGAACTCTGCCATGGATGTCATTTTTTCCCGGTCTCTTTCTTATGGTTGAGTCATGAACACTGACCTTAACTGAGGCAAGTGAGGCCTGCAGTTCTTTAGATGTTGTTGTGTTTTTTTTTGTGACCTCTTGGATGAGTCGTCGCTGCGCTCTTGGGGTGATTTTGGTAGGCCGGCCACTCCTGGGAAGGTTCACCACTGTTCCAAATTTTCTCCATTTGTGGATAATGTCTCTCACCGTGGTTTGCTGGAGTCCCAAAGCTTTAGAAATGGCTTTGTAACCCTTTCCAGACTGATAGTTGTCAATTACTTTGTTTCTCATCTGTTCCTGAATTTCTTTCGATTGCGGGCATTGTGTCTTGCTTTTTGAGATCTTTTGGCCTACTTCACTTTGTCAGACAGGTTCTATTTAAGTGATTTCTTAATTCAACAGGTCTGGCAGTAATCAGGCCAGGGTGAGGCTAGTGAATTTGAACTCAGCTTCCAAAGAAAATGTGATTAACCACAGTAAATTCATGATTTAACAAGGGGGGGCAATTACCTTGTCACATAGGGCCATGAAGGTTCGGATAGCTTTTTTCCCTTAATAAATAAAAGTATCACTTAAAAACTGCATTTTGTGTTGATTTGGGGTATCTTTGTGTAATATTAGCATTTGTTTGTTGATCTGAAACATTTAAGTGTGACAAATGTGCAGAAGAATAAGAAATCAGGAAGGTTGACTGTGCCTTTAAACATCTTGGAAAATTCCAGAAAATGATGTAATGGCTTTAGAAGCCTCTGATAGGCTAATTTACATAATTTTAGTCAATTGAAAGTGTACCTGTGGATGTATTTCAAGGCCTACCTACAAACTCAGTGCCTCAAAAGAAATCAGCCAAGACCTCAAAAAAAAAAAACTCCAAAAGTCTGGTTCATCCTTGGGAGCAATTTCCAAATGCCTGAAGGTACCACGTTCATCTGTACAAACAACAGTACGCAAGTATAAACACCATGGGACCACGCAGCCGTCATACCGCTCCGGAAAGAGACGTGTTCTGTCTCCTAGAGATTAATGTACTTTGGTGCAAAAAGTGCAAATCAATCCCAGAACAACAGCAAAGGACCTTGTGAAGATGCTGGAGGAAACGGGTACAAAAGTATCTATATCCACAGTAAAACGAGTCCTATATCGACATAACCTGAAAGGCCGCTCAGCAAGGAAGAAGCCACTGCTCCAAAACCGCCATAAAAAGACTACGGTTTGCAACTGCACATGGGGACAAAGAAAGTACTTTTTGGAGAAATGTCCTCTGGTCTGCTGAAACAAAAATAGAACTGTTTGGCCATAATGACCATCGTTATGTTTGGAGGAAAAAGGGGGAGGTTTGCAAGCCAAAGAACACCATCCCAACTGTGAAGCACGGGGGTGGCAGCATCATGTTGTGGGGGTGCTTCGGTGCAGGTGCACTGCTGCACTACACAAAATAGATGGCTTCATGAGGAAGGAAAATGATGTGTATATATTGAAGCAAAATTTCAAGACATCAGTCAAGAAGCTAAATCTTGGTCACAAATGGGTCTTCCAAATGGACAAGCATACTTCCAAAGTTGTGGCAAAATGGCTTAAGGACAACAAAGTCAAGGTATTGGAGTGGCCATCACAAACCCCTGACCTCAATCCTATAGAAAATTTGTGGGCAGAAGTGAAAAAGCATGTGCAAGCAAGGAGGCCTACAAACCTGACTCAGTTACACCATCTCTGTCAGGAGGAATGGGACAAAATTCACCCAACTTATTGTGGGAAGCTTGTGTGGTGCTACCCGAAACGTTTGACCCAAGTTAAACAATTTAAAAGCAATGCTACCAAATACTAATTGAGTGTATGTAAACTTCTGACCCACTGGGAATGTGATGAAAGAAATAAAAGATGAAAGAAATAATAACTTCACATTCATAAAATAAAGTGGTGATCCTAAGGATTAAATGTCAGGAATTGTGAAAAACTGAGTTTAAATGTATTTGGCTAAGGTGTATGTAAACTTCCGACTTCAGCTGTAAATGCATCCCAGTATAGCTATAAAAACACAGTATACACACACAGATACAACATCCTCATGATCCCTACAGTAAATATCCTTCCCACCGAAGCATAGAGGAAAAGGAAACGGCTATAAGAAGACCGGCACAGAAGACCTTGGGTGTGTGTGTTTATTCATGTGGGTGTATTACGTGTGTGAAAGGTTACATTAAGTGTGTGTGTGTAAACCTTGTACTCTGCAGTCCCTGGGTGTGTCCTCCGTGCCACAAGTTGACCCTCTAGTTCCCGCTGTGCGACGTCATCTCTCTTCCCCCTTTTGTTTCCCCGCTCAGGAGGAACTTTCTAAAATTGTCTTTTTGTTTAAACGTTCACAACAGTCCTGTTTCCTCTAGCGTCGGGCTGTGGAGTGTGTGTGTGCGTTATTGATACTCTATAAAGTACTTCCTGAAAACAGGAACCATAAGGAAATAGGCGAGGATGAGGAAAGGTGTGAGTCTTCCTCTCTGATATTATTTATACTTTATTTATATGGTATTTATACATGTTTCATAACTTTGTGTCCCTGTGGAGGTCTGTCCAGCTTGTATTGACACACACCCATTAACAATACTTTATTTAGACTCGCAGTCAGGCATTACAGGTGCAAAGCACCCAAATATTTCTGAGGTCTTAATGCATGGTCTTACCTCTGTAAAGAGTCAACTCTGACCCAGACAACCACAAGTATTATGGGATTTATTTTCCCTGGGGGGTTGTTAGCAACCGTGACGTTATGTTCTCACTGCGTTTCAGCTTTCACAATGTATCTGTCGTTGAGAAACTATTATGGAATGGTTGCATTGACATTGTGAAAGCGATGTAGTTACCCCTATGATGTGATAGTTGTGGTTAAATTGTTATAGCGCTGTAGTTACGTAGTGAAAGAATTGTGTACACTTTCTGTGGAAAGGGTTCTACATGGAACCCAAAAGGGTTTTATCTGCAACCAAAAAGGGTTCTTCAAAGGGTTCTCCTATAGGGACAACCGAAGAACCCTTTTAGGTTCTAGATAGCACTTTTTTTCTAAGATTGTAGTGTGAAAGAGTTGTGTTGATCACAGTTTTGTGCGGTTGATTGCCTTTTATGAATATCTGCTTACCAGTCTCACATGCACACACACCCGACATACGCACAGCTTTCCAACAGCGGAAACATACATGCGTTTCTCCTCAGTGCTCAGCCAGGTAAATTGGAGCGTTCCAGTAAACACTGAGCCAGCAGCACAGGCCTGGGCAATTATTTTCCATTGAGGGCCACATTAGAATATTTTTTGCCATTACGGGCCAGAATCATATTACAGGACTATACATGTGTATGACATGTGTATAACTGTGTTGACAGATATACCCACTGTAAATCACATCCAGATATGCTACTTATTTTACTTTTTTAACATGCACAGAAATATACCACATCCATGCTCTCCTTTTGGTAGGTATTGTGAGGAGTGAAGTCTCTGATGGGCATTGACTAGAGCAGTGAAGTCAGGTATAGTTTCTGACGTCGCTATGCGCAGGATTACTGAGAGGTGAGAGTCAGTAAGAGATGATATGTACTTTTGTACTTGTTATATTTCATCACTGAACATGTCTGTTCACATACATACGTTGACTCAAACAGCACAAACATCTTCTGAGCATGACTTGTTCATCGAGAGATGCATAGAACCTCGTCAGTGACATTGTTTCGAATAGTTCTCCAATCACTGCATCAGGCTGAAGATTGAGAAGCTCAAGTTCAAATCAAACTTTATTTGTCACATGTGCCGAATACAAGTGTAGACCTTACAGTGAAATGCTTACTTACAAGCCCTTAACCAACAGTGCAGTTCAAGAAGAGTTAAAGGTAAAAAATAATAAAAGTAACACAATAAAATAACAATAACGAGGCTATATACAGGGGGTACCGGTACAGAGTCAGTTTGTGGGGGGACAGGTTAGTTGGGGTAATTTGTACATGTAGGTAGGGGTGAATGTAAATAGTCTGGTGGCCATTTGATTAATTGTTCAGCATTCTTATGGCTTGGGGGTAGAAGCTGTTAAGGAGCCTTTTGGTCCTAGACATGGCGCTCCGGTACCGCTTGCCGTGCGGTAGCAGAGAAAACAGTCTATGACTTGGGTGACTGGAGTCTCTGACAGTTTTATGGGATTTCCTCTGACACGCCTATTATATAGGTCCTGGATGGCAGGAAGCTTTGCCCCAGTGATGTACTGGGCCGTATGCACTACCCGCTGTAGCGCCTTAAGGTCAGATGCCGAGCAGTTGCCATACCAGGCCGTGATGCAACCGGTCAGGATGCTCTCGATGGTGCAGCTGTATAACTTTTTGAGGATCTGGGGATGCATGACAAATCTTTTCAGTCTCCTGGGGGGAAAAGGTTTTGTCGAGCCCGACTGTCTAAGTTTGTTTGGACCATGATAGTTCGTTGGTGATGTAGACACCAAGGAACTTGAAACTCTTGACCCACTCCACTAAAGCCCCGTCGTTTTTAATGGGGGCCTGTTCGGCCCGCCTTTTCCTGTAGTCCACGATCAGCTCCTTTGTCTTGCTCACATTGAGGGAGAGGTTGTCACCACACTGCCAGTTCTCTGACCTCCTCCCTATAGGCTGTCTCATTGTTGTCGGTGATCAGGTGATCAAGTTGCAGGTCATTGGGAGCGTTATCCACAATGAAGGTGAAAGGAGAGGAAACCAACAGCATGTCATTTTCCAACACTTTGAAATCCTCAAAATGACGAGAAAACTCACCGTTCAAAGCACACAGCAGCGATGTATATTTCTCCGCTGGTCATCTGTTAGGGAACAGACTAGTAGTGTAGGAAGGTGGGGGAGATTGTTGGCTTCTACTTGGCGGGTCAGGAGAAGTAATTTTCCCTTGAAGGCTTTGACAAGGCAGTACATCTGATGTGAAAAAAGGCCCTTCCCTTGTAGTTTGGAATTCAGTTAATTCATGAGGGCCATGATGTCTACGGTGAAGGCAACATCAGCCAACCATTCTTTATCTTGCCTGTTTAGGGAAATCCACATATTTTCCTTTCATTTGCAAAAACGTAGCAATCTCCGACTTCAGGTCCCACACCCTTTTTAAGCACCTTCCTCAAACTCAGCCATCTCACGTTTGTGTGGTAGGGGGAGATCTGCATGACCCGACTCTGTCTCTTCCAACAGTGAGACAAACTGCCTGTGGTTTAAAGATTTTGCTCTTATGACGTTTACCGCTTTAGTGACCGTATCCACAACATGGTTCATTTTCAGAACACATTTACAGATCACCTCCTGATTAATAACTGATCTGATCTCGGCTCAGCTATTTGATCTTGTATCCTTTTCAAAAGGCCAATGTTAGTTTGGGCACCCACCAGTGGTCACACTGGATAACTTTTCAAAACTCAGTCCCAGCTTGCCACACACTTATTAACCTACTTCAATAAATCTTTCCCTGTGGTTGTGCTCTTCATTGACAGCACTGAAGAAAGCTCCTCTGTAATTTAAAAGTCTGGGGTTATGCCTCGTAAGAATATCAACAACTGCACCGCTTCACGTGCATCACTGCTCTCATCCAGGGCCAAGGAGAAATCCTTTACCTTGTCTTTCAACTGTTGTTCCATATTCTTTGCTATGTCCTCTACACGCCGCATCACTGTTCGTCTTGACAGGGAAACATTTTCAAACAGCTCTTTCTTGTCGGGGCAAAGTATTGCTGCAGAGTCAATTAAACATTCTATAATGAATTTAATAAATTGCAATGTTTAGCAATTTTGTGGGACAATAGATTGCTAGCTCTCGCAATTCCGTCGTTTGTGAATCCAGTTTTGTGAAAAGTCCTTGCTGCTTTTGCAACTGAGAAAGCAACTCTTCGATGTACTTGCCCTCTGCTCAGAAGACATTCCTATATTTCTCTGCATGCTTTGTCTGGAAGTGTCGGGACAAGTGTCGGGACAGCGATGCTCTCTTTGCACACTAAGTACACAGCTTTCCCTAAAACCTCAATAAAGAAATATTTCGATGTCAACTCTTGCTGGAACACCCTACATTCATTGTCTACTTTCCTTTTCTTTGAAATCCTTGAAAACTCATTTTTGCGCAATTTGTAACTGTGACGTGTGTGTCAGCATGTCAGTCACTGTCTGCCGCATACGGCCCCTGGGCCGCCTTTTGCACAGGCCTGCAGTAGCAGAACAACAAGAGTCGGTACTTCAGAGCTTCGCATAGGTCAGAGTGCTGATATTCGTCCTCCAGGGATAATTCATGTGCCTGACAGATCTATCTAACACTGATTACTCAAACAGACCTGTCGTGTGTGTGTGTGTGTGTGTGTGGAGGTTCAGGCATTGAGTACCAACAACATGGCAGCACACTCATACGGTATCATCTTCTCTCCTCTACTCTTCCTGCTCCTCTCTCCCAGGAACAAGACCATCAAGAGTCCATCAGGGCTATTTACAGTCCTCTCTGTGTGTGTGTGTGTGTGCGAGTGAGCCAGAGTGACACCAGACTCACACGTCTCTGTCAGCCTCAACACCTTTCTCCCCCTTCTCCTCACCTCTCACCTACTGCCATGAACTGACCCACACTCTCAAAGGGGCGTCATCATATACAGGAAACGAGAACACCCTTGATGTGTTTACAGCTGAGTTCATGGCCACTATAGCTGTATACCATCGCAGGCCCCGTACTCTATCCTGGTGATGGTTCTTCCTGCTGTCACATCTCCTGCCAACACACACACACACACACACACACACACACACACACACACACACACACACACACACACACACACACACACACACACACACACACACACACACACACACACACACAGACAGGGAGAACTGGCGTGTGTGCCTGGCTCAGGAACAGAGAGCTGTACTAACAGTAACATTTAGATCAACAGCATCTGGTGGGAGGATTGAGCCAGTACACGCTCACACACACACACGCACGCAGTCACGCACACACACACACGCACGCAGTCACGCACATACACACTCCCCAGCAGTCATAAACGGAGAGAGTGTCTGGGCTTTGATCAGTTTGGACAAACAACAGGCTGACTAATGACTCAACAACAGAAACATGCTGCAACCTCTTTCTTTCTATTCTGTTTCCTTTCTTTCACAGTTTTTCAGTCTTACGGTCTGCTAACCATTACCGTAGGATGGAGAAAACCACAATCAACTTTCTGGCCTCACTCCTGCCACACACAAGTTATTGTGTGTGTGTTTGTGCGCATGCGTGCACGTCCATGCTTGCCTGCCTCCTTGCTTGCCTGCCTCCTTGTGTGCGTGCATGCACGTCCATGTGTGTGTCAGTCCCTTGTGCGTGTGTGTGTGTGTGTAAATGTGTGGTGCGAGTGTGTGTTACTGCGTGTTGCATGTTTGCATGAGTGTGTCACTACTTGGGGCAGGGTAGTGACATCAGTCTCTGTAGTGTCTGACAGAAAGGATGTCCTGTGGGCAGAGCTGTTTACCTGGAGCCTTGGTGGAATGGCGGAGTGTCAGATCAATGCACAGAGAGATAATGAGAGAGGGGGAGAGAAAGAACAAAAAGTGACAAAGAGAAAACGAGAACAGTGTATATTTATGGCACATGTAACAACGTGGCAGACTGTGAGAAAGGGAAAGGAGAGAGGGAGGAAATGGAGAGTGGGAATAGAGGAAGAGAGTAGGAAAGCGTTAAAAGGAGGGGGTGAGGGAGAGAGTGCGAAAGGAAAGTGGGAATGGAGTCATTAAAGGATAAGGATGAAACGGAAGGAGAAGAGGAAAAGAGGAATAGTGATGTGTGACTCAGCAATAATCAATAAAACACTACATTCTGTGTGTGTTGACCAGGGCAGGCCTGTTAGTGCACTCAGCTGCAGTGTATCCCCCAGCATGCTTTGCAGCATGCCAAGATCAACAGCAGAGGCTTTGGAGCTGGAGAGGCTATTTCCTGCCCCTACAACCCCCCACCGACTTGAGAGAGGCATTGTATAGTGATATCAGGGGTCCAATGTCAGAAGTTGGCTAGCCCCTGAGGTTCAAGGTGGTATTTTCAGGGTTTGGGTTGAGTATTGATCAGAGGCCTGTGTGTGTGTGTGTGTGTGTGTGTGTGTGTGTGTGTGTGTGTGTGTGTGTGTGTGTGTGTGTGTGTGTGTGTGTGTGTGTGTGTGTGTGTGTGTGTGTGTGTGTGTGTGTGTGTGTGTGTGTGTGTGTGTGTGTGTGTGTGTGTGTGTGTGTGTGTGTGTGTGTGTGTGTGTGTGTGTGTGTGAGGGGAGGGAGGGAGGAGGGAGACTGCAGGGATGTTTATCTTCTGAAGGATGAACCAGGAGCAGCCAGCTGGTTTGAGTTCAAGACAATAAGAGAGATTCAACCTGCATGTGGTTTTCATTTAACATCCCCTTCTCCCTCCTCCCTTCACTTGTCCCCCATTCTCTCTCTCATCCACACTAAAGGTTGAGTCATCTGCCCCTCCCTACCTTCCTTGATCCCTGAATTTCCTGGGCAATCTCGCCTCTCTCCTTTTGTTTCAACGGGTTGGGGGAGGGGAGTATGGAAATTATGCAAACGTATGAGAGCCAAATGTCTATCAATAACCCATTCTCCAGCCTGCCTGTTGTGATGTGTATTAATGTCCAGTGTATGAAGTCATGTTGACATTACCATCAGAGCAGCACACTGTCCTGCTGTTCCACCCCAGAAAGAACCTTCTCCTCCTGCTATTCCACCCCAGAGAGAATATTCTCTTCCTCCTGCTATTCCACCCCAGAGAGAATCTTCTTTTCCTCCTGCTGTTCCACCCCCAGAGAGAAATTCCTCCTCCTCCTGCTGTTCCAACCCAGAGAGAATCTCCTCCTCCTCCTGATGTTCCATCCTAGAGAGAATCTCTTCCTCCACTGTCCTGCTTGACCTAAGTGTGTTCAGCAGGACACAACATATAAACAAAAAAAACTAGATAAGTTTCACCTCGTTTTAAAACGTTTTCTCCTTTTTCGTATCAACTAACCCTGATAACCATGCGGTCCAAACCCTTTCATCACTCCCCAGGCTGTGGTCGATGTTAGTCAGTGTGAGACTGGTTAATCTGTGGTCAGAATCTCCAGCAGGAAGAGGTAATGTGGAGGTTTCTGGAAACACTCGTTAAAACTGCCAACAGTATGATGATTAATCATGAGGTCAGCAGATGAGTCAGAGTACAGCGGGATGAGAGGTGCAGAGGGATGAGTGGGAGAGACGGATGGGTGCAAAGGGAATAAAGAGAATTAAGGGTGTTTTCACACATAGTTTTGAGCTATAGTTTGAATCAGAGTTAGATGATTTGTTACATCGTTTTTTTTTGTTGGTCCAGTTTATTTCACATTTCCAAATGTCAAACGAACTAAAACGCCTAAATAAAAACATGTCTATGCAAGTCATTTGTTTATTGGACAGAAATGCTCTCGTTAAATAATCGCTGATTATCATGAAGCATCACTTGTGCGTACCAATCTTCATATTACTTTTGCTCTGGTCTTCCAACAGCAAATGCGGGAGGAAACTGACTGTGACTTGAATAGGCTATATTCAGTAGCCTATATCCCCGGTATAGCCCCCTTCTCCCCTATTCTGCATGGGATGCGCTCATAAATGCGTTGTTATACTCAGAATGTTTCACAGTTCAGATGCTGCGTGCTGCATTTCATCAAATGCTCCCAGTCAAACAACCAATAAGACTGCGCAACTCTGGTTATTTTCCTATGTTTGGTCCAGACAGCGCTCTCACCTACAGTGAACCGCACCACGGTACAAATTGAATCGGACCAATACCACCTTTTTGAGGGAACCACTTTGCGTTGTTTAGTGCACTCCAGAGTGTGGATAGTGTTCACACCAGTCCAAACGAACCACACTAAGGGGACAAACACACCAACCGCTCCAAACCAATGTGGTGAGAAAGCCCCCTAGAATATATTTGAAGCAACAAACAAAAAAACAACTCCCAAACACATGTTGCACGTACGAATGAACACACACTGCCCTGATAAAAGCTTGGCTTGAACTCCTGCTACTGCCATTGGGGACAGTGAATGAAGTTGCAGTGGGGCTGTGTTGTATTTGTCTCCTAAAATTGTTTGAAATGTTTTCAATTCAATTACATTTGTAGGTCAGCTTCTCAGTCATCGCAGAATCAGACACGCACGCAAGTATTTACGCTCGTACACACACACACACCCTCAGGCCCTCATTGGACAGAGTATAAATAAAGCAGATGTGGAAATTAGTGCATCTGTGTTGAGTTAGATGCCACAGTATGGATAAACTCATTACTGTAACGCAAAGGGGGAGACGGGGAGGCAGAGCAAGAGGCGTGGGTTGTGTTCCTCTCAGTGTAAAATGAATGGTGGTTTAATTCCAGATCACATGTGGATCTGATTCCTTTGACAAATATTTCCCAAACATGTTGATTTTGTTCATCCTCAGAAGGAAAAGTGAGTAGGTTCAACTTACATTTTTTTATAGCAACATAGGGCCATAGCTAGATATGAGGACACAGAGGTCCGAACCTGGTAAACGTTTTCAAATAAACAGTTGAAGGCGGAAGTTCACATACACCTTAGCCAAATACATTTAAACTCAGTTTTTCACAATTCCTGACATTTAATCCTACTAAAACTTCCCTGTCTTTGGTCAGTTAGGATCACCACTTTATTTTAAGAATGTGAAATGTCAGAATAATACTAGAGAGAACGATTTATTTCAGCTTGTATTTCTTTCATCACATTCCCAGTGGGTCAGAAGTTTACATACACTCAATTAGTATTTGGTAGCATTCCCTATGTTTAACTTTAACGTTTTGGGTAGCCTTCCACAACCTTCCCACAATAAGTTGGGTGAATTATGTCCCATTCCTCCTGACAGAGCTGGTGTAACTGAATCAGGTTTGTAGGCCTCCTTGCTCGCACACGCTTTTTCAGTTCTGCCCACAAATTTTCTATAAGATTGAGGTCAGGGGTTTGTGATGGCCACTCCAATACTTTGACTTTGTTGTCCTTAAGCCATTTTGCCACAACTTTGGAAGTATGCTTGTGGTCATTGTCCATTTGGAAGACCCATTTGCGACCAAGATTTAACTTCCTGACTGATGTCTTGAGATGTTGCTTCAATATATCCACATCATTTTCCTCCCTCATGATGCCATCTATTTTGTGAAGTGCACCAGTCCCTCCTGCAGCAAAACAGCCCCACAACATGATGTTGTCACCCCCGTGCTTCACGGTTGGGCTGGTGTTCTTTGGCTTGCAAGCCTCCCCCTTTTTCCTCCAAACATAACGATGGTCATTATAGCCAAACAGTTATATTTTTGTTTCATCAGACCAGAGGACATTTCTCCAAAAAGTACTTTCTTTGTCCCCATGTGCAGTTGCACACCGTAGTGTCGTGATGTTGTATCGGTTAATGTGACGACTGTTGCTCATTGAATGATTAACGGTTTATAATTGCGTGATTAAATGAATCAGGCAATCATTAACCTGGGTAACCATGGGAAAATTAGTTTTATTGAGTTTCTATTTCCCAAATTAACTCAAAGAATATCAGAATATCGATTTTACAACAGTCGCTAATTAATCAATGTCCTCTACAGTCTCATTCTGAACGACGTGTAATCCGGGAATCTGCACAAACCCGAGTCCCACCAATTTTAGTTTATTATTTATTTACTAGCAAGCTAAAATGATTATAAAAGATACACATACACAGAACACAGTCTAGGCTATTGAAAAAGAGAAAGTACACGAGAAAAATATACATTTGGGTGCATTTGTCAGCTATGCTTATTTTAACCCTAACCTTGCCCCGAACTGCCACTCTTATAGGTCGGAATATAATGATGTAATTACGTGTTGAAGGTCTCCTATGGGGGGTCTCCGTGTTGACCGTTTCGGCTTCTCGGATGGCGCACTTCTCTGGGGTAACTCTCTAGTTGTCCTCACAATGTCAGTGTCCTTTGTCTTAGTGGTTTGATTCCTCGCCTTTGTTCTGAAAGGGGTCTTCTGAGGACAGCCAGCCCTGTAGCTCAGGGCTCACGGCGTAGGAATGATCGTGTAGATACACGATTCGAGGGAGAGTGGTGACCGGGTGGTCCTGCTTGAATTCACCCTTTTAGATGCAGCTACTCATCTGTAGCATGGATAGAAGAGGTTCCTTTGTCTTCAAACTCGTGTTGCATTTTGGGTTCGTTGACTACTCAGACCTTGGCTGCAGCTCGGGTGACTTAGTCTGATATGTTAATTCTTAACTCACATGAGAGGACAAATGAATTTTGCCTGCTGCCTTAGGTTTACAATGGGTGTGAGGTGTTATAAACCCCCCCATCTTCATATCCCTTGAGATCCCTTCTCCTCTGGTGGGGGTGAGATCTCTCTGCAGGATTGTGGTCATTGGTAACCTGAGCCGAGCAGGACAGTCATGACAGTCCCCCTCTGGTAGGTTCAACTTGGAAGGATTCTGCATGTTGCAACCCACCATAAGAATGACCATCGGATGTCCTGGTTTGTGGATCCTCATAGCAGCCCCCCCTTGGTGGTTCACCCTGGTAGGATTTCTGCAAGCTGCAGATCACCACCAGAAGGTCCTGTGTTCCGGCCCGTCGTCTGGTTATCCCGGCTAGTGGACCTAGGCAGTAACTTGGCAGACGTTAATACGCACAACACTCAGGCAATACATCATTACATTTCTTGTTTGGGGCTCTCTTGTTTGGGGCTACTACTTCCTAAGTGTCAGGAAGGAAATGAAACCAAAAATGGAATAAAAACATAAAAGTTATACAAAATATGTCTACCACACCTTAATCATCTAATTTGGACTATGTTCTATATATGTCGAAGGTCTTGGCTAAATGGCTCTATCATGGCATTGTCTCTAATGTCATATCTAGGGTGATCCTACTTGAAGGTGGGTAGTTAAGGCACTTGGAAAATAATGGCCCCTGAAGGCAAAGCTTACATTGGGGACATTACTGGACTGACCTAGCGAGTTTGGGAGAGGAGGCTGGGGATACTGTGGCTGGACCCCCGGAGGGGGTTTCAGAATCTATTGCAAACTTTCCCGAAAATCGGAATTGCTTCCGTCCCACGTTTGATCCTAGTATAAGACCTCATTAGAGCTTCCATTGCATGTGTGCGCCTGTGTATGTAGTGGGTGCACATGGTAACAGTCAGGATACTGTCCGGGACCGTCCAAAAGCGGGTTACAGACCAATCTTTTGGTCGGTAGTCAGTCGGGTCAACTAAGAGTGCCTCATCCAGTACGCTAAGATCAACAGTCATTGGTCCCTCGTACTGGATTTGGTTTTGAATGGCTTGTGGTAACTCAAAGGAACGTTTAGCAAAAGCGTCAGGCATTTCAATATCTGTGTCTATCCTGTCGTCAGGAAGTTGGTATAGAGCAAGGTCGTCTATGTGGATAATCGCCCCCTCTGGTCCCTTAACAAAAACAGTCTAGTTGGGGAGGTTCAATTGGGTGGTTGAGTCATGGCGTTCGTAAGTCAAATTGGCAGACGCGAACGGTGTGTTGACCAACCATCGGTTCCCTACCACCTCCACTTGTGTGGTGGTTGCACCATTCCTTGCTGTTAGTTTGGCCCTACAGCGGTCTTGGCTGGTGATAGGCTTAAGACCACAATGACACTCAGTGTTATCCCTGACAAACGGTTTGCTAGGACAGAGGTAGTGGACATCTTTGGTTAGAGTACACATTAACAGGTTAGGGGTGAGATAGAAATCTTGGTTGTTTTCCTGGCAAGCTACAACTGGGGGCGTGGCAATTTTTACATTGGCACTGTTGCGCAAAAATCCTACATTTAGAACCATTTTCAATCTATAGATATTCTCCAGTTCAACAACCGGCAGCGTCAGTATAAATCCCACTTCATTACGATCAACATCAACGTGTATTGGGATGGCCGCCCCCAGACTATGGGCCAAATGTGACTGTAATGTCCGTATCGTGGTTGAAGTAGCTGAGTTCATTATGTCATGCACCATTGAGAGGGGCACTAGATATGAGGGGATTCGATTCATGGCCAAGTGGTCCATAGAAGAGCTGACTTCACGGAGAAAATCCTCTAATAACAATCGGACCAATTGGCATAGTCATGGTTCATGACCTCCACTAGCTTTCCTACAGACAGGATAGTTTTGTTCAGGAGAGTAGCATGTGTGTTGACCACCAGAATGGTGTCCTGGAGAGACTTTCCCACATATTGCAACCTGAGGGCCTGTGCTTTCATCTGTAGCTGGATAAGAGGCATCTCTTCGGTAATCTCCCTAACATTTAGTGCAGTGGTGGTACCTAGGGCAAATAGTGACCCTACGGCTGACCCTATCGATAGTAGAGCCCCGATGAATCGTTTTTCTCGCATGGGCTCGGCTAGTTCTGACTGGGTACTGTGAACTTTTGGAGTTGGGTCAACACATGGGCAGTGTCTAGCTGGGCGTGCTTAACTTCTTAGGGAGCGGCTGCATAGGTGACGGTTTTGGAGAGTCTGGCGTGCCCAAAGTAAAATGCCTGCCACTCAGGCCCAGAAACTAGGATATGCACATAATTAGTACTATTGGATAGGAAACACTCTGAAGTTTCTAGGAGTGTTAAAATAATGTATGTGAGTATAACAGAACTGATATAGTAGGCGAAAACCCGAGTTTGCAGTTTTTTTTGTATATGACCATCTTCTCCATTGTGCCTATTGCATACAATGTTATGTAGGACTGAGACTGCAGTACCTATGGCTTCCACTAGATGTCAACAGTCTCTATACAAAGACTGGGAATTTTAGGAGTTACCAGAACAGATAGGAACAGGAAGAAGTCAGGGGACCACTTTTGTAAACAAGGTTTAACGCGCGCAAGATTGTGAACGCGCACCACTTTATTTTTCTTTCCTATTGTTCACGTTATCATCCGGTTGAAATATTACAGCAAATATACACAAAAGGATACCTAAGGATACATTAAAAATTATGTTTGATTTGTTTGTAGAAAGTGTATAGGTATAATTTGAACGTGATCTCTTCACGGTTCAATGAGCGACTCAACGGTCGATTTTATGATCATAACGCGCCAACCAAACAGAGATTTATGGATATAATAAATTACTTTTTCTAACATAAGAACCATTGGATGTCTTCGTTGGACACTTGGGAAGCCCTCAGCAGAAGTTCCCTCGAAAAGAAAGGGATTTTATATTAGCGATTTTAATGCGTTTTTTGAGACCCGCGTTGGTTATGGATTTATGCTAATGCAGAAAATATGTGAAGCGCTATCCTCAAACAATCAAATGTTGTGCTTTTCCGCTGTGTCATTGGTCGCGTGGCGTTTTGTCGACCTTTGCTGATTCTGATCTGATAAGATACAGGTGACAGCTTCCCCACAATCTTGTGTGGCCCCGTCCAGTGGGGCAGGAACTTTGTCGCGACGCCCGCCGGTTTGATGTATAGGTAGCACCACACCTTATCCCCTACCTCGAACACCTGGTGTGAGGCTTTTTTGTCATAATAGGTCTTGGCACCTTCTGCACTTCTTTCCAACTTTCCTTGAGCGTATGCGTAGGTAGTCTGGAGATGGTTACACAAGTCTGTCATGTATTGATGAGCCGTGTAGATGGTGGCTGCGGCAACATCTCCCGGTTGGTACAGGAGATGCAGTGGGAGTGTTATTTGACGGCCCGTCATCATCTCGAAGGGTGTTATTCCCCGTAGACCTGTTGCGTGTGGCTCTGATCACCATCAGTACCAATGGGAGTTTGAGGTCCCAGAGACGTGCAGGGGGCTGCCTTAATCGACATCCACGTCTTCGGCGCCCGAGGAACAGTGGGTTAACTGCCTTGTTCAGGGGCCCCCCCTAACTGCCTTGTTGTAGCCTTGACCCCCCTATGGCCTCCAAATGGCTTGTCGTGGGCATGGACTATCATTATCCCCCTCTGTGTTTTAGGAACCACCCACCTTCGAGTGGTGTCGGTTTCTGAAACATACACCAGTAGGTCATCTACAAGTGTGAGGTGCTGTTTAGTTGCGTACAGCGAACGCAAGTCGTGTGAACCTGCCAAAGCCAGTTCGGACACTGGGTGGTTGACAGGGTCCGACAGGAAAGCCATCAAAGTGGCGAGGGACTCCTCTTGGTGTTGCATTGCTGCCAGGTTGCCATTCAGGAATGAATGCGTTAGCAACACATTATGTTCGTGCAAAGACGTTTCCCGTGGTGTTACATGGCTACGCGTTACCGCAGACACCGTGGCTCCCTCAGTGTTTTTTTCGTCTCGAGCATCTAACACCCAAGGGGGTGCCGTGAATTGCACTGGATTTCGCCATGCTGTCGGCATGGTCGTTGCTAAGTTTGTCATGACCAGGTGATTTGGAGTGTCCTTTGACTTTCTTCCAATACACCGGTATGCCTTGTTTGGTGATGAGGTTTTTCATCTCTTTGCCACTTGAAGTAGTCATGTGCTTTGTTTTCAAAACGGCAAGTGGCATAAGAAGGTGAGTCTTGCGTAGTTCGAATCGGTGCAGATCGTCAGTTCTGACAATTTATGTTTCACCGCCGTTTGCAGGGTGATCAGCACGCCAGCCACTTCTGCAAGCTGGTCTTGTTGCCTAGCTGAAATTGAAGCGGTTTGCACGGAGTGTCATTGTGCCATACCAATCCCACCCCAGCTTGCAAGTGGTCTAGATGGCGGTAAGAACAGCCATCTACAAATTCCATCGTTATGTCAAGACACACGTTCTCTTCCAAGTAGTGATGGTTCGAAGGCAATAGCGGAGCAATGTCACGCGGGGGTGGTGCGGAGTCGGTTTCATCATCACCACAGCGTTGACACACCGCCAAAGCACTGCTCAAAGGCAGGTTTTTCGCTTTTGCGTAGTTGATTACTACATCATGGCTCTGCAGCGTCATGAGCTAAGCCGCGATCCTGCTGTTGTGCACAACACCCTCACGGATTCGTTGGCTTTTCAGAAAAGTCACAGGCTGGTGACATGTTTCTATGATCACCTTTTGTCTGCCGACATAACTGGTGAAGTGTTTTTCGCAGTCTGAGTATTTGTGTTCAGCAGGGTTGAGTGTTTTGCTCGCGTAAGCAATCACACGTTTGTCTTGGTCGTATTTTTGGTACAACCCAGCGCTGAGGCAGTGCTCTGAAGAACCGACTTCCAAAAATAACGTCTTGTCTTTGTTGGGGTATACCAGGCAGGGTGCCTCGCAAAGCAGGTTTTTCAAGGAAGCCACAGCTTCGTTGTGAGTGGCATCCCAAACAAATGGGGTGTCTTTCTGAAGAAGACGAGTCAACGGTTTTGACAAGTCGGTGTAGTTTTCGATGAATTGACGGGAGTAATTACATACTCCCAAGAAGCTGCGCACCTCGTGAAGGTTTGTAGGTGTTTTGATGTTGCGGACTGCTTGGATTCTGTTAGACTGTGGCAGGATGCCCTCTGCACCCACCAGAAGCCCAATGTGGTTTACCTTGGTCCTGCACCATTGTCCTTTCATGATGGCCAACTTAGCCCTTTTCAGTCCCGAGTTGGATAAGAACGTGGTTCAATTCGTTAAGGTGATGTGACCAAGTCTCACTTCTCATGAGAACATCGTCCACGTAGATTATCGTCCCCCTAGAGGATGCGTCCGACATTGCCTTGTGCAGGAAGATGTTGAACTCTGAGGGGGAGTTTGCATACTCGAATGGGCAACGATTGAACGTGAAGAGCTTATTCGAGAAAGAGAAAGCCAACTTGTGTTGGTCACGAGGGTCGACTGTCATGGTCCAGAAACCATTCGCCACATCGACGGTGGAGAAGTACTTGGCATTTGACACCTTTGGCAACTCTTGGTCGAGCTGTGTCATTGGCCAACAAGACAATGGAACCAGTTTGTTGAGTTGTCTATAGTCAACGGTAAGACGCCATTTACCCGTTGGTTTTAGAACAGGCCACACGGGAGCGCTGTACGTACTGTTACATTCCCTGATTATCCGTTTAGCTAATAGGGAGTCGATAATGTACCGCTGCGTATGCTACGAGCGGGATTTTGCATTGTCTCACAAACGTCGGAGTCTCTTCGAGTAGCGTAAGAATACACACAACATGAGAGCTACAGTAGTCAAAGTCACCATTATTAGTCAGTTGTACAACCGAATGCCTTCAACCGAAATGTGTCTTCCGCATTTAACCCAACCCCTCTGAATCAGAGAGGTGCGGGGCTGCCTTAATCGACTTCCACGTCTTCGCGCCCGGGGAACAGTGGGTTAACTGCCTTGTTCAGGGGCAGAACGACAGATTTTTTTTTTTCCTTGTCAGCTCGGGGATTCAAACTTGCAACCCTCCGGTTACAAGTCCAACACTCTAACCACTAGGCTACCTGCCGCCCCCACTAGGCTACCTGCCGCCACGGTCTAGGCTACCTGCCGCCCATGCCTCTAACCCCGCAGTCCAGCGAGGCTACTAGGCTACCTGCCGCCCATGCCTCTAACCCCGCAGTCCAGCGAGTCTGTTGACCAGATCTCACTGTGTTTTTTAAACAATTCTCTCAACTGATGCCGTTCAGTGTCATTGACAAGAGCATCAGCCTCCGACAGTCGTTGTACTACCTGTGCATGGAAACCAGGATATGGTTCGGCGACATTGTACAGGTCTTCATCGGGTGGTGACGGCATGTCACTGTTGGGAGAGTCATCGGTTGTTACCTCACAAGTGTGTACTTCGCATGCAGGAGGAGACGCGATATCATCCTCCGTGACGATGGAGTATATTAACAGGTTGCTGTCAGAATCGACATCCAGCTTGATAGTTGATGTGTCGTCAAGTGGCAATACGGGAGTTATTGCGATTGCTTTTGACGGACAAGTAAACAGCGTACCGCCCTCACCATCTAGGTCTAGGGAGGACGGAAGAGACCCAATCACGGGAACAACCAGTTCAAAATCATGGAAGGAGTAATCGATCAATGTTCCTAGCTGAGTGTGCCGAGGAATGGAAATATCTGCTTGAGTCAAATTTTGTACCAGGAGGTAAGTGGATCCATACAGAAATGGTGTGTTGAGATCGGTGGGGAAGAGCTTGACTGGCCTGCACAGAGCCTTAACCTCAACCCTATTGAACACCTTTGGGATGAATTGGAACACCGATACGAGCCAGGCCTAATCGCCCAACATCAGTGCCCGACCTCACTAATGCTCCTGTGGCTGAATGGAAGGAAGTCCCTGCAGCAATGTTCCAACATCTAGTGGAAAGCCTTCCCAGAAGAGTGGAGGCTGTTATAGCAGCAAAGGCAGGACCACCTCCAGATTAATGCGCATGATTTTGGAATGAAATGTTCAACAAGCAGGTGTCCACATACTTTTGGTCATGTAGTATAACTTGTAAATGCCTCGTGAGCTTAGTTCAACTGTCGTACCCCATCAGAACCCAGAATTTAAGTTTGTTTTGCTCCAATGTTGGTAAACATACACCGAATAGTCTCAAAACATTGTTAAAACTATCATTTTGAAATCATGGATGGTCAATCCTTGCATCCATACTTCTGTCTATGAATTTGAGTGGTTACATTTTTCTAGGCCCATCCCTCAGCTTTTTACCAAAAACTGAGGCGGGGTGCCCGCTTTGTTATTGTTTCAATAAAGGATTCTAGCTTTAATGTGACTGACAAATATTTGAAAAAGGAAATAGATAAGTATTTGAAGCCACTCACAACCACCGATGAAATTCTACAGGTGGTCAGGCTGGGGAGATTGACGGAGGAGGTAAAGAAAGCTGTGCACTGGACTCAGAATAATTTTGTAAAGGATGCTGCGTCACATACCATTGTGCTGTTCACCCATGTTGATCAGCTTAAGGGACAAACAACCCAACTCTAAAAGCCCTCACCAAGGACTTTGCTGGTAAATATAATTCAATAATGATAAAATGGAATCATGCGACCAGGTTACAGATCTGTTGAGGAAGATAGAGCAGATGAAGAGGATTGGCGGAAAAGGCTACACCAGTGAGATGTTGAACCAGAGAGAGGTCAAAAAGAAGAACATATTGGAGGTGTTAAGAAAGGGGCTTTTGTCACAGGACCAGGTATTGCTACTGGAGCTCCAGAATTGGCATTGTTCACAGGAACACTGTTAGTCGAGGCAAATAAGGTTTTAAGGGATTTTAGAACAAATTTCAGTTAATGATTGTGACACTTGTAAATAATTCCACTTAACAGTTCACCTATAAGTCTGATGGTTGGTGTGCTCAGGGATCCCACACGATGCAGCCAACAGTTAAATCACCTAATTTCAATTCCAGTGGTATTATTCTCAACATAAATCCACTGCTCTGTATTTAACAGCCTGGCTTAGCACAGGTAGGTATGCACACAGTCACGCATGCACGCATGCACGCATGCACGCACGCGCACACACACATAGTAGCAGAAGACTGAGGTACCATTCCGTTTACCCAGGGGACGTTTAAATCACACAGCTTAACTACTTTTCCTTCTGTCTGCTGTAGTGTCTGAGTTACCAACTGTGTGTTTGTAGGTATGTGAACATGCATCAATGTTAACCCAGGTCTGTGTGCCACAAGACTGTGTTGGCCTGTTGAACTAAAGCCATTAACTCTGTAAGCTAACACAAGTCTTAAAGTCTCAGGTTCACCGTCTTACTCTGGACACAATACATTATCTGTATATCCACTTTATCTCTCTATTTCTCCCGTCCTTCCTCAGTTACTCTCTCTATTTATCTCTTCCTTCCTCAGTTACTCTCTCTCTTTCTCCCTTCCTTCCTCACTTACTCTCTTTCTCTCTCCCTCTTCTATCTCTCTTTAAATCTCCCTCTCCTATCTCTCTTTAAATCTCCCTCTCCTATCTCTTTAAATCTCCCACTCCTCCTCTGTTCTTCTCTTGTATTTTATTTAACCTTTATTTAACTCTCTGAAGAGGGAAAGTTATGCGAGGCCTGCCCAAGGGACTTTACAATACAGAGCTGTGTGTGTGCTTCTTTGTGTTGGTGCCGTCAGGGACTTGACAGCACAGAACGTTCCTGGATGTTGTGCCCAATCTCAGGGAGAGCCAGTGTAGTCTCTCCCCCTCTCTTTGCTCTCTCTTGGTGTGTGAGTGTAGATGTGGAACCAGGTTCCATAGGGGGTTACTCTGCTGGTCAGGGAGCAGTGAGAGGACAACAGAACCAAGCCGAGAGTTCTGAGTCATGGAACGATCATAACTCAGGAATGAAAAACACAAAACTCGTTCACCACTGAGAGAGAGAGGGATATGAGTTAGGCCTATGGGTTGACGTGACTAATCAGTAATGTTTTACTACCACAGTTTTACAGTTGTTAATGTCACAGTCTCACAATCATATTTCATGAATTCTGGACAGCTGGAACAGGGTTTTCTTTTTGACATGAAAACCTCCATTATTTCCCTCCCAAACTAAGTCTGAGGTCATTGCTAAGAGAAAGATCTATCTGTCAACATAAAATACTTCAAGAAAAAACACGAGTATAAGAACCTAATCACCAGCTAATCATCTAATTACAGTTGGATCAGAACAATGAGAACAGCCGTAGTGCCCTATTAGTCTGCATGTCTGGAGGCTGTATAAAGCTGTGCTGGTTAAACAGAGACAGAGCCTTATCTTTCTTCCTGACTGGAGAGGGATGTGTATGGAAGTTTGTGTATGTCTGTGGAGACCATGACTGAGCCATGACTGAGCTGTGAGTTGTGATAGCCTGAACAGTGGGAACATCCTGCCTGCTGCAGACTCTCAGGCTAACCTCTGTACCAACTAACCCGGCCTGATGTACATACCAATCAGGCTTGATACCACCTGTAGGTTTAAACAACCTCTGTAGGCTAACCAGTCCTGATACAAACATGGTACAGCAACATGTTAGTTGCTTAGTTCTGAAAATACTGAAATAAACTACACTGCATTGCCACACAGTCGATCTTATGGGTGAAATATGCAGTACCAGTCAAACGTTTGGACACAGCTACTCATTCCAGGGTTTTTCTTTATTTTGACTATTTTCTACATTGTAGAATAATAGTGAAGACATCAAAACTATGAATTAACACACATGGAATCATGTAGTAACCAGAAAAGTGTTAAACAAATCAAAATGTATTTTAGAGCTTCATGAGGTAGTCACCTGGAATGAATTTCAATTAAGCAAAGAGAAATGACAGTCCATCATTACTTTAAGACATGAAGGTCAGTCAATCAGGAAAATTTCAAGAACTTTGAAAGTTTCAAGTGCAGTCACAAAAACCATCAAGCTCTATGATGGAACTGGCTCTCGAGAGGACCACCACAGGAAAGGAAGACCCAGAGTTACCTCTGCTGCAGAGGATAAGTTCATTAGAGTTACCAGCCTCAGAAATTGCAACCCAAATAAATGCTTCACAGAGTTCAAGTAACAGACACATCTCAACATCAACTGTTCAGAGGAGACTGTGTGAATCAGGTCTTTATTTAATTATTATATATATATATTTAACCTTTATTTAACTAGGCAAGTCAGTTAAGCACATTCTTATTTTAAATGACAGGCTAGGAACAATGTGTTAACTGCCTTGTTCAGGGGCAGAACAGCAGATGTTTACCTTGTCAGCTCAGGGATTTGATCTTGCAACCTTTCGGTTACTAGTCCAACACTCTAACCACAACACTCTAACCGCTACCTGCCGTCCCCCTTCATGGTCGAATTGCTGCCAATAAACTACTTCTAAAGGACACCAATAAGAGGAAGAGACTTGCTTGGGCCAAGAAACACAAGCAATGGACATTAGACCGGTGGAAATCTGTCAAAATTTGAGATTTTTGGCTCCAAATGCCATGTCTTTGTGAGACACAGAGTAGGTGAACAGATCTCCGCATGTGTGGTTCCCACCGTGAAGCATGGAGGAGAAAGTGTGATGGTGTGGGGGTGCTTTGCTGGTGATTTATTTAGAATTCAAGGCACACTTAACCAGCATGGCTACCACAGGATTCTGCAGCAATACGCCATCCCATCTGGTTTGCGCCTAGTGGGACTATCATTTGTTTTTCAAAAGGACAATGACCCAAAACACACCTCCAGGATGTGTAAGGGCTATTTGACCAAGAAAGAGAGTGATGGAGTGCTGCATCAGATGACCTGGCCTCCACAATCACCCAACCTCAACCCAATTGAGATGGTTTGGGATGAGTTGGAATGCAGAGTGAAGGAAAAGCAGCCAACAAGTACTCAGCATATGTGGGAACTCCTTCAAGACGGTTGGAAAAGGATTCCAGGTGAAGCTGGTTGAAAGAATGCCAAGAGTGTGCAAATCTGTCATCAAGGCAAAGGGTGGCTATTTTGAAGATTTTTTTTAGTTACTACATGATTCCATATGTGTTATTTCATAGTTTTGATGTCTTCACTATTATTCTACAATGTAGAAAATAGTAAAAATGAAGAAAAACCCTGTAATATGTAGGTGTGTCCAAACTTTTTACTGGTACTGTGTATCTGACAGAAGGTTGAAATAAATATTTGACAGAGTGAGTGTTGATGGGGCTGTAAGTCATAGCTTCCTAGGGGGCGCCATAATGATGAAATACTGCAGGGTCCAGACATTGTGCACAGAGTAGGGTCCATGAGGGGAGCTTTCTCAGAGAGAGTGGAGAGGGCAGGGGGTTAAGAGAGGGGTAGAGAGGGAGAGAGGAATAGAAAGAGAATGAGGGGTAGAAGGAAAGAGAGAATAGGGGAGAGAATAAAGAGAGGGAGATGGTGTAATTAGTGGGATCTTCTCTGGTTTTGTTTTTATGGATCTGCCTTGCGTCATTGGCCGGGAGGCCTAGAACAACATTTTGCAAGGCTCTAAATGTGTGTGTGTGTCAGAGGCCTCAGTGGGGGACGAAGCCTTGCTGGGTTTTCATTGGCTAGCTGGGGCAGGCGTGTAATTCTTGGCGTCTGGTGTGTGTTACTGATCTCTGTGTCTAAAGAGGTTCTAACTCCACTATGATCACACACACACGGCTGTTCTTACTCAGTTGGGGTTCTGTTCCGGCTCAGTTTCAGTTCCCCAGAGGGAGTAGAGAGAACAGCATACAGTATATCTCACTGTGATTACCAGCAGAGTCATACTGTATATCTCACTGTGATTACCAGCAGAGTCATACTGTATATCTCACTGTGATTACCAACAGAGCCATACTGTATATCTCACAGTGATTACCAGCAGTCATACTGTATATCTCACTGTGATTACCAGCAGAGTCATACTGTATATCTCACTGTGATTACCAGCAGAGCCATACTGTATATCTCACAGTGATTACCAGCAGAGCCATACAGTATATCTCACTGTGATGACCAGCAGAGTCATACTGTATATCTCACTGTGATTACCAGCAGTCATTCAGTATACAGTCTATCACTGTGATTACCAGCAGAGTCATACTGTATATCTCACTGTGATTACCAGCAGAGCCATACAGTACATCTCACTGTGATTACCAGCAGAGTAATACTGTATATCTCACTGTGATTACCAGCAGAGTCATACTGTAAATCTCACCGTGATTACCAGCAGAGTAATACTGTATATTTCACTGTGATTACCAGCAGTCATTCAGTATACATATATCACTGTGATTACCAACAGGGTCATGCTGTATATCTCACTGTGATTACTAGCAGAGTCATGCTGTATGTCTCACTGTGATTACCAGCAGAGTAATACTGAATGTCTCACTGTGATTACCAGCAGTCATTTAGTATACAGTATATCACTGTGATTACCATCAGAGTCATACAGTATATCACCGTGATTACCAGCAGAGCCATATTGTATATCTCACTGTGATTACCAGCAGTCATTCAGTATACAGTCTATCACTGTGATTACCAGCAGATTAATACTATATATCTCACTGCTATTACCAGCAGAGTAATACTATATATCTCACTGTGATTACCATTATAGCCATACTGTATATCTCACTGTGATTGTCACGAATTCCGACGAAGTCGGCCCCTCTCCTTGTTCGGGCGGTGTTCGGCGGTCGACGTCACCCGGTTTACTAGTCATCACCGCTCCTTTTTCGTTATCCATTGGTTTTGCCTTGTTTTTCAGTTCACTCCTGTTGTTCATTCCCCTCATTAGTCTGCGTGTATTTATTCCTCTGTTTTCCTTCTTGTCCTTGTGAGTGATTATTTTTGTTTGTTTCAGTCTCTGTGTTTTTGACGGCTATGTTTATTCCTGGTGTTTTGTTTATGCGCCAGAGTTTATATTTATTGTGGACAGTATTTTGCCTACACCTTTGTACTTTGTTTTGTACTGGTGGCTTATTAAATACGTTGGTTTCCACGCATCTCAACTCTCTAGCGCATGACAACTTTTTGTCGTCAGTACACAGCATAACAGTGATTATCAGCAGTCATTCAGTATACAGTATATCACTGTGGTTACCAGCAGATTAATACTATATATCTCACTCTGATACCTAGTTTTTATTTATTTAATTTAATTTATTTCACCTTTATTTAACCAGGTAGGCCAGTTGAGAACAAGTTCTCATTTTCAACTGCGACCTGGCCAAGATAAAGCAAAGCAGTGCGACAAAAACAACAACACAGAGTTACACATGGGATAAATAAACGTACAGTCAATAACACAATAGAAAAATATATGTACAGTGTGTGAAAATGTAGTAAGATTAGGGAGGTACGGCAATAAATAGGCCATAGAGGCTAAATAATTAAAATTTAGCATTAACACTGGAGTGATAGATGTGCAGATGATGATGTGCAAGTAGAGATACTGGGGTGCAAAAGAGCAACAAAAATAAATAACAATATGGGGATGAGGTAGTTGGGTGTGCTATTTACAGATGGGCTGTGTACAGGTACAGTGACCGGTAAGCTGCTCTGATAGCTAATGCTTAAATATAGAGAGGGAGATATAGAGAAATATAGAGAAGTCTCCAGCTTCAGTGATTTTTGCAATTCGTTTCAGTCATTGGCAGCAGAGAACTGGAAGGAAAGGTGGCCAAAATAGGTGTTGGCTTTGGGGATGACCAGTGAAGCATACCTGCTGGAGCGTGTGCTACGGGTGGGTGTTGCTATGGTGACCAGTGAGCTGAGATAAGGCAGGGCTTTACCTAGCAAAGATTTATAGATGACCTGGAGCCAGTGGGTTTGGCGACGAATATGTAGCAAGGGCCAGCCAACGAGAGCATACAGGTCGCAGTGGTGGGTAGTATGGGGCTTTGGTGACAATACGGATGGCACTGTGATAGACTACATCCAATTTGCTGAGTAGAGTGTTGGAGGCTAATTTGTAAATGACATCGCCGAAGTCAAGGATCGGTAGGATAGTCAGTTTTACGAGGGTATGTTTGGCAGAATGAGTGAAGGAGGCTTTGTTTGCGAAATAGATTCTAGGTTTAATTTTGGATTGGAGATGCTTAATGTGAGTCTGGAAGGAGAGTTTACAGTCTAACCAGACACCTAGGTATTTGTAGTTGTCCACATATTCTAAGTCAGACCCGTCCAGAGTAGTGATGCTAGTCGGGCGGGAGGGTGTGGGCAGTAATCAGTTGAAGAGCATGCATTTAGTTTTACTAGCATTTGAAAGCAGTTGGCCACAGAAGGAGTGTTGTATGGCATTGAATCTCATTTTGAGGTTTGTTAACACAGTGTCCAAAGGGCGATATGTATACAGAATGGTGTCGTCTGCGTAGAGGTGGATCAGAGAACCACCAGCAGCAAGAGTGACATCATTGATATATACAGAGAAAAGAGTCGGCCTGAGAATTGAACCTTGTGGCACCCCCATAGAGACTGCCAGAGGCCTGGACAACAGGCCCTCTGATTTGACACACTGAACTCTATCTGAGAAGTAGTTGGTGAACCAGGCGAGGCAGTCATTTGAGAAACCATAAGAATGCGGTGATTGACAGTCGAAAGCCTTGGCCAGGTCGATGAAGACGGCTGCACAGTACTGTATTTTATCGATGGCGGTTATGATATCGTTTAGGACCTTGAGCGTGGCTGAGGTGCACCCATGACCAGCTCGGAAACCAGATTGCATAGTGGAGAAGGTACAGTGGGATTCGAAATGGTCGGTGATCTGTTTGTTAACTTAGCTTTCGAAGATTTTAGAAAGGCAGGGAAGGATGGATATAGGTCTATAACAGTTTGGGTCTAGAGTGTCTCCCCCTTTGAAGAGGGGAGTAATACTCCCCTCTTCAAAGTAATAATAAGTAATAAGAGTAATAAGAGTAATACTGTATATCTCACTGTGATTACCAGCAGTCATTCAGTATACAATATCTCACTGTGATTACCAGCAGAGTAATACTGTATATCTCACTGTGATTACCAGCAGTCATACAGTATACAATATCTCACTGTGATTACCAGCAGAGTAATACTGTATATCTCACTGCTATTACCAGCAGAGTAATACTGTATATCTCACTGTGATTACCAGGGAATCTACATTTAGCAACAAGCAGAACTACGCAAAATTAGCCATCCAAACTTCATCAGCACCATATCCATGAAACACTTAGTGGAACTTCATTAGACAACAACGCTCTTTTCAAATGGAAATCACCTAAAGAGAGGCACCCTGCACATATAACATGGTCCAGCTTTGCCATGGCGGACTAAATAAGGTGTGCAAACAACCCTCTCTCCAAAAGGAAGTAAGAACTAAGGAAGTGACACATTGAAGAGAATTAGGCTGTCCTCACCATGGAGACCCATTGACCTCAAAGACATGAGCACAACATAACACGTACCTCAGCTAATTCACTTTATATTCTGTAGGTAATGTGTAGCACAGGACACATCTGAACACAGGACACTTGCCATGCTCAGTCAGCAGTTTGGGAAAAATGAAAATGAGAAAGTGAAAATGTCTCTTTTTCTGTGGGGCCAGAGAGAGGCCATGTAGCTATAAATGACTGGGATCACTCAGTACAGTCAGGCTCTGAGAGGAAACATCCGCTCCCCTGGTTCTCTCACACGTCTAAGGCCCTTTGTAGAAGTGTGTGTGTGTGTGTGCCTCACACATTTAGGCCCTTTGAAGATGTGAGATGGGGACTGGAGGGTCAGGAGTGTGTAAGTGTGTGTGTGTGTGTGACACAGAGCTTGGGGAAGTCGAGAGTAAACATACTCAGCATTTCTTCCAACTCCATTATCACACACATTCCCTCACGCACACATACACACACACACACATACACATACACATACTGTACGCACACACACACACACACACACACACACACACACACACACACACACACACACACACACACACACACACACACACACACACACACACACACACACACACACACACACACACACACACACACACACACACACACACACACACACCCTAGCTCAAAGTAAAGATAACAAACCTCTGGTTGGAAGTGAGAAAACAGACTAGTTCTCAGTGATACAGCTTGACTGCTACAGAAGGAAAGAGGAGAGTGGAAGCAGAGAGAGGGAGGGGAGGGGAGAGGAGAGGATGAGAGTGGAGAGATAGCAGACTTCACAGACAGAGCAGGCTTTGTGAGAGGAAACAAAATAATGAACCAGTTTAGAGGCTTTAGAAACTTCACTCCCTGAGGCCCATGGATGGATGGACCGCTCCAAATCAGACATCCTGCACACTAGTTACATCTGGCCACTCAGGCCTCAAACTCAGCCCACAGTCTCACTCTGTCTCTAACCGCTAACCACCTGACCCCTAACCTAAACCTCAGCCCCCTCAGTCTCACTCTGTAACTAACTCTTAAATCTTAACCCTAAGCTAACCCTTAAAAATCAGCCCTGTCTCTTACTCCAAACAGCCTTTTTCTTGTCATTTTTACAGTTACTCTCCTAATTTCTAGGAACTAATTCCCCCCCAAAATCTAAGAATTTCTCAATAAAGAGAAAATGCAGTGTTTTCGTCCAGTAAGAAATCACATTGCCTTGGCTTTCATCAGCAAGCGTCAACATGATATACTATACAGTACCACAGTTTCAACTCTGTCACTTGATCTAATAAAGATTCAGCAGGTTTCCCAGTGTATTTTAATCCCCATCAATGAACTCTTTAGATCCGCTATATGACGTGGTGTATTTGTTGATACTCGCTGGGTTTCCAGACTGATAGACATTCCTCACACACTCCTAGCATTGAGGGTACATATTGGTTATGGTTAGGGTCAAAGTTGAAAAGTGAACAAGTCATGACCTGATCGCCATGGGAACTTCAGGAGCCCAGCAGTAGGGCAGCTTCCTGTTAGTGTTGGGGTTCATCTCTCTCTCTCTCTCTCTCTCTCTCTCTCTCTCTCTCTCTCTCTCTCTCTCGCTCTCTCTCTCTCGCTCTCTCTCTCCCTCTTACTTCTCCTCTAGTCCCTCCTTCTACTGAACTTTTCCTCTCCCTTCTTTCTCCCCTGTTGCCCTGTCTCAATTTCCCCCCTCCTGCCCCTCCATCTCTCACTTTCTCTCCTTACTTCCCACTCCTGCCTCCCCACTTTAGAGTCAGATCACCAGAGAGAGTAGAGGACCCTTTAACACAGCATTTCCTAAACTCGGTCCTGGGGACCCTAAAGTGTGCAAGTTTTGTTTTTTGCCCTAGCACTTCACAGCTGATTCAAATAATTAACTCATCAAGCTTTGCTTATTCGAATCAGCTGTTTAGTGCTAGTGCAAAAACAAAACGTGCACCCCTTGGGAAACGCTGCATAACAGGAGGTGCCAGTCAACAACAGTCAATAAGTCCTCCCTCCCCTGGTGGATGTCCCTGTCTGCATCCAGCTGGTTAGTCATTCCCTTCACAATCAGCTTTCTCCTCTCATTTCTAAAAAACGAGGACAAGTACAATCTCACTGTCTTGTGTTTTCAATAAAGGACCAACAGAGAGAGCAGGGGACAGCATCCCATCCTGGGGAGGAGGGGAGGGAGGGTGTGTGTTTTGGATGGGAAGTGGGAGGACATTTGAGATTACACTAACGTTTTTAAAACATCTTCTGGTACATAAAGCTGCATTCCTCAAAACCTCTAGGAACATAAACACTCACACACGCAACCTTCAGGAACTTTGCTTCCTTGTTTTGTCTGAAACCTGACCAAGATAAACTGTGTTTTCCTTCTTATACTCCAGGGAATTGGTGAATACGTATGTTAGTCAAATCACATTTTAATTGTCACATGCTTCGTAAAACAACAGGTGTAGACTAACAATAAAATGTTTACTTACGGGTCCTTTTCCGGCAATGCAGAATTCAAAATAAAAGCATGTAAATGATTAAACAATTAGAAATAGTGACACTTGGAATACATACACAGTGAATAACAAATACAAATAACATGGCTATATATACTGTAGGGAGAAGAAAATAACATGGATATATACAGGAAATACCAGTACCATGTCGATGTGCAGGGTACGAGGTAATTGAGGTAGCTATGTACTGTACATACAGTTGAAGTAGGAAGTTTACATACACCTTAGCCAAATACATTTAAACTAAGTTTTTCACAATTCCTGACATTTAATCCTAGCAAACGTTCCCTGTCTTAGGTCAGTTAGGATGACCACTTTATTTTAAGTGTGAATGTGAAATGTCAGAATAATAGTAGAGAGAATGATTTATTTCAGCTTTTATTTATTTCATCACATTCCCAGTGGGTCAGAAGTTTACATACACTCAATTAGTATTTGGTATTTGGTATTAGTATTTTAAATTGTTTAGCTTGGGTCAAAAGTTCCAGGTTGCCGTCTACAAGCTTCCCACAATAAGTTGGGTGAATTTTGTCCCATTCCTCTTAACAGAGCTGGTGTAACTGAGTCAGGTTTGTAGGCCTCCTTGCTTGCACAGGCTTTTTCATTTCTGCTCACAAATCTTCTATGGGATTGAGGTCAGGGTTTTGTTGTCCTTAAGCCATTTTGCCACAACTTTGGAAGTATGCTTGGGGTCATTGTTCATTTGGAAAACTAATTTGCGACCAAGCTTTAACTTCCTGACTGATGTCTTGAGATGTTGCTTCAATATATCCACATAATCTTCCTTCCTCATGATGTCATCTATTTTGTGAAGTGCACCAGACCCTCCTGCAGCAACGCACCGCCACAACATGATGCTGCCCCCCCCCCGTGCTTCACAGTTGGGATGGTGTTCTTTGGCTTGCAAGCCTTCCCCTTTTTCCTCCAAACATAATGATGGTCATTATGGCCAAACAGTTCTATTTTTGTTTCATCAGACCAGAGTGTATGTAAACTTCCGACTTCAACTGTATAGGTAGGCGTAAAGTGACTTTGTAACAGGATAGATAACAGACAGTAGCAGCAGCGTATGTGATGAGTGTGAAAGTGTGTGTGGCGTCAGTATGCATGTGTGTCCGTGTTATGTGTGTGGACGTCAGTGGCGGGTGGGGCCGTTTAAGATTAGGGAGGACAATTTTGTTTTATAAGTATGGTCTTAATTATTTTACATCATATTGGATGACTGTCATTCATATTCCATTCACCCAGCTCAATGTAACATCGAAATGTTTAGGATACAACATTTTTCCCTATATGTAACCGACCGTCTCGGTTCTGTCTTATGTAGCAAAATTTGAAATGGTGTTCATTACATTGGATAAGAGTAGAGATGCCGAGCTAAAAAATGGTATATCATACACATCAGTTGAGGAACAATGGCAATGTAATTCTGCTTTGAAAGTTGATCAACTTGTAACCTCACTTTTGAGAAAATGGCCATTGAATGGTTTTGGTACTACCACTGGAGAGCTCTTTTTTGTCTACATCCATTCAGCGTCGTTCACACCCTCTTAAGCTTTAGCCCCACCCATCTCTTTAACCACTTAAGGGGCACCCGACACTACCCGGTGAAATGTGAGGCGCCAAATTCAAAATCCAAAAGTTGAATTATTAAACATTCATCAATATACAAGTGTTGCATAGTCATCAAAAGCTCTGATTCTTAGCAATATCACAGCGTTGTCAGATTTCAAAAAGGCTTTACGGCGAAAGCACAACATTTGATTGTTTGAGGATAGCCCCTCTCATATTTTTTATGCATTAGCATAAATCCATAACCAACGCGGGTCTCACAATAAAATCGCTAATATAAAATCCCTTACCTTTCGAAGAACTTCTGCTGAGGGCTTCCCAAGTGTCCAACAAAGACATCCAATGGTTCTTTTGTTAGAAAAAGTAATTTATTATGTCCATAAATCTGCGTTTGGTTGGCGTGTTATGATCATAAAATCCAGCGTTTAGTCGCCCATTGAACCGTGAAGAGAACGCGTTCAAATTATACCTATACACTTTCTACAAACAAATCAAACATATTTTTTAATGTATCCTTAGGTATCCTTTTGTGTATATTTGCTGTAATATTTCAACCGGACGATAACGTGAACGATAGGAAGGAAAAATAAATTGGTGCGCATTCACAATGTTTTGCTTACTCCTAGAATTCCCAGTCTTTGTATAGAGACTGTTGACATCTAGTGGAAGCCATAGGTACTGCAGTCTCAGTCCTGGTTAAAATAAAAATGAATAGGCACAATGGAGAAGCTGGTAATTTACAAAAAAAACTGCAAATCCGGATGGATTTTCCTCGGGGTTTTCGCCTGCTATATCAGTTCTGTTACACTCACATACATTATTTTAACACTCTTAGAAACTTCAGAGTGTTTCCTATCCAATAGTACTAATTATGTGCATATCCTATTTTCTGGGCCTGAGTGGCAGGCATTTTACTTTGGGCATGCCAGACTCTCCAAAACCGTCACCTATTTAGCCGCTCCCTAAGAAGTTAAGGGTTGATCCGAGCGTTCTGTCCTAACAGCAGTCAAGCACCCAAGCTAACTGACTAACGTTGGCTAGTTGCTAGCTACTTCCAGACACAAATGAGAGAACAGCTCACTCAGACCATTTTACTCGCCCTAGCAGAGCTGGTTAGACTGTTTTATATCATCCAGACATGCCCATAAACTAGGATATGCCCATAAACTAGGAAGGTATGTACGCAAAAACTTCCAAGCTAAAAAAAAAAAAAACCAAACTTTCTTACCATAACCGCTAATATCTACACACAGCCTACATTATTGTCACCATATTAACATCATAGTCATAATTGCTACTAGAAGTAACACATTAGTTAACACGCTAGAATCATGCAGTACAGTTTACAGCAAGCAGTTTAGCAGTTACACCGGAGGCCCCGGTGGCAATACAATTACAAAACCAAAATCTTACCTTGACTTGGAAGAGTTCCTGTGTTGGATAGCCATAGCCAGGTAGCTAACATAGCATCTCTCTGTTTGAACTGGGTGTTTGAGTAGGCTAACTAGCTAGCTGCATTCGCTAACTAAGTAAGTGAAAGTAAAATAACTATTTATACAGTTGAAGTCGGAAGTTTACATACACCTATGTTGGAGTCATTAAAAATAGTTTTTCAACCACTCCACAAATGTCTTATTCACAAACTATAGTATTGGCAAGTTGGTTAGGACATATACTTTGTGCATGACACACGTCATTTTTCCAACAATTGTTTACAGACAGATTATTTCACTTAGAATTCACTGTATCACAATTCCAGTGGGTCAGAAGTGATGTCATGACTTTTGAAGCTTTTGATAGGCTAATTGGCATAATTTGAGTCAATTGGAGGTGTACTTGTGGATGTATTTCAAGGCCTACTGTCAAACTCAGTGCCTCTTTGCTTGACATCGTGGGAAAATCAAAATAAATCAGCCAAGACCTCAGAAAAAAACTTGTAGACCTCCACAAGTCTGGTTCATCCTTGGGAGCAATTTCCAAATGCCTGAAGGTACCACGTTCATCTGTACAAACAATAGTATGCAAGTATACACACCATGGGACCACGCAACCGTCATACCGTTCAGGAAGGAGACGCGTTCTGTCTCCTAGAGATAAACGTACTTTGGTGCGAAAAGTGCAAATCAATCCCAGAACAACAGCAAAGGACCTTGTGAAGATTCTGGAGGAAACAAGTACAAAAGTATCTATATCCACAGTTAAACAAGTCCTATATCGATATAACCTGAAAGGCCGCTCAGCAAGGAAGAAGCCACTGCTCCAAAACCGCCATAAAAAGCCAGACTATAGTTTGCAACTGCACATGGGGAGAAATGTCCTCTGGTTTGATGAAACAAAAATAGAACTGTTTGGCCATAATGACCATCGTTTGGAGGCTAGCAAGCCGAAGAACACCATCCCAACCGTGAAGCACGAGGGTGGCAGCATCATGTTGTGGGGTGATTTGCTGCAGAAGGGGCTGGTGCACTTCACAAAGTAGATGGCATCATGAGGCAGGAAAGTTATGTGGATATATTGAAGCAACATGTCAAGACATCAGTCAAAAAGCTTGGTCACAAATGGGTCTTCCAAATGGACATTGACCCCAAGCATACTTCCAAAGTTGTGGCAAAATGGCTTAAGGACAACAAAGTCAAGGTATTGGAGTGGCCATCACAAAGCCCTGACCTCAATCCTATGGAAAATTTGTGGGCAGAACTGAAATAGCATGTGCGAGCAAGGAGGCCTACAAACCTGACTCAGTTACACCAACTCTGTCAGGACAAATGGGCCAAAATTCACCCAATTTATTGTGGGAAGCTTGTATGGTGCTACCCGAAACGTTTGACCCAAGTTAAACAATTTAAAGGCAATGCTACCAAATACTAATTGAGTGTATGTAAACTTTTGACCCACTGGGAATGTGATGATAGAAATTAAAGCTGAAATAAATAATTCTCTCTGTTATTATTCTGACATTTCACATTCTTAAATTAAAGTGGTGATCCTAACTGACCTAAGACAGGGAATTTTTACTATGATTAAATGTCAGGAATTGTGAAAAACTAAGTTTAAATGTATTTGGCTAAGGTGTGTGTAAACTTCCTGCTTCAACTGTATATATATATATATATATATATATATATATATATATATATATATATATATTCCGAAATATAGCGCCCCCTCTCCCTCTCGCTCTCTCGCTCTCTCGCTCTCTCGCTCTCTCGCTCTCTCGCTCGCTTCCCCTTAATTTTTTGTTCAAAACTGTTCAGCTATTGTCTTTAAAATAAAATAACAGTAGCGAGGCTCTATACAGGGAATAATGGTACAGAGTCAATGTGCGGGGCCACAGTCGAGGTAATTGAGGTAATATGTACATGTAGGTAGTGGTTGAGTGACTATGCATAGATAATAAACAGAGAGTAGCAGGAGAATAAAAATGGGGGCAGGGGGTCAATGCAAATAGTCCGGGTAGCCATTTGATTAGCTGTTCAGGAGTCATGGCTGGGGGTAGAAGCTGTTAAGAAGCCTTTTTGAACCTAGACTTGGCACTCCGGTACCGCTTGCCGTGCAATAGTCTATGACTAGGGTGGCTGGAGTCTTTGGCATTTTTTGGGGCCTTCCTCTGACACCACCTGGTATAGAGGTCCTGGATGGCAGTTTAGCTTGGCCCCAGTGAGGTACTGGACCGTACGCGCTAGCCTCTGTAGTGCCCTGCGGTCGGAGGCCGAGCAATTGCCATACCAGGCGGTAATGCAACCAGTTAGGATGCTCTCGATGGTGCAGCTGTAAAACATTTTGAGGATCTGAGGGCCCATGGCAAATCTTTTTAGCCTCCTGAGGGGGAAGAGGTGCTGCCGTGTCCTCTTCACAACTGTGTCGGTGTGTGTGGACCATGTTAATTCCTTAGTGATTTGGACACTGCGGAACTTGAAGCTCTAGCCCTGCTCCATTACAGCCCCGTTGATGTGAATGGGGTCTGTGCTCGCCCCGCCCATTTCCCATAGTCCATGATCAGCTCCTTTGTCTTGCTGACGCTAAGGGAGAGGTTGTTGGCCTGACTCTCTGACCTCCGTACAGGCTGCCTCATCGTCGTCTGTGATCAGTCCTACCACCATCGTACAAACTTGATTATGGTGTTGGAGTCGTGTCGGCCACGCAGTCATGGGTGAACAGGGAGTACAGGAGGGGACTAAGTACACACCCCTGAGGGGACCCCGTGTAGAGGGTCAGCGTGGCGGGTGTGTTGTTGCCTACCATCACCGCCTGGGGAGGCCGTCAGGAAGTCCTGTGTGTGTACTTGTGCGTGTGCGTGTCTATGTTAGTCTGTGTCTGAGGTGAGAGCATTAGTGTAATCAGGCCAGAGCACATCCCTCCTGTCGACTTCCCCAGAGAAAGAGAAGAGCTGTCAGGCTGCATGATGCTGGTTAGTTCTGGTTAACGTTGCCAGATGAAGCTGGTGGCCAAGTTCTTATCCCACCATAACGTAGAATATACATTATGTATGTGTGTGTATGACACGTAGGGTACACTCTGTCCACCTAAAGAACTGACTCCATCTCAGAAACATTTGTCTGGAATCACAAACACATGCACACACACACATGCACATACGCACACAATTGTAGATGAAACCCAGATGAGGTTTCTACACTACATTGGGTTCCCATTAAGAAATAATATTTGTTTTCTTAATGTGACTCATTCAAATGAAAAAAAAACCCACTAAACATTGAATCTTAGCAAGGAGGTCTTCAGTATTATGACAATATTTAATTTCAAATTACGTCACATTTCAGCTGTTACCAAACAACTCAGACCCGATAGTAATGATGGATGTCTCCTGACCGTCACAATGACCACTCCACATATAACAGTATAACTAAGTCTGTCTACACAAAGCTGCTTGTTGGGAAATACAGACCATTTCTCTAAAATAAGCACCAAGTAATCACAACAACAGAGGATCAAGCCAAGCAAACAGTTATATTGGATCTCCCTGTGGGTGCTTCAGTGGTCTTGCTGTGTTTATGTATGTGTGTTATAATTGCATTATGTTGCCTTTATTTAACCAGGAAAGTCATTGAGAACACATCATATTTTACAGTAACAATCTGAGTGTGTGTGAGGGTGTGCGGGTGTGCGGGTGTGTGTGCATGTGTATGTATACATATGTACGTATGTGCTTAAATTACATTGACCTTATCGCAATTACCTGTTGAAATATCAAGGATAGAGTTAAGGAATAGTCGTGGTAGGATAGATTTTCTATCCTGCTGCTCTGTTGGCTTCTTGTAATGTTGTAAGCTGCCCTGTGAATTTATGAGGTTTAAATCAGGAAGTAATGTGTCCTGTACACTCTCTACTGTTCTCAGGTTTAATCATTAAGACAACAGACACCAGACACACACACACGCACACACGCACACACGCACACACGCACACACACACACACACACACACACACACACAGACAGACAGACAGACACATACACACACACACAAGCTTGCACATACACATGATTCTGTCCTGGTGCTTCCTGTCCTGACTGACGCCACCAACTCAGCTGTTCCAGACAGAAGCCCCCCCCCTGTACACTCCTGCTACCCGTCAATCAACAGGAACCACTCTTCCTCCCTCTCCCTCTATCGCTCTCTCTATTACTCTCTCTCTTTCATAGTCTCTTTCTCTCTCTTACTCTATCTCTCTCGCTTTATTTCTGTGTAAGTAGCTATTATATGTGCAGTCCATTACTGGTCACTAGGGTCAGTATGTGCAGGGTTCTAGACTCTGGAGGTAGAAGGAAGAAGCTGCGTGGTGCAGGTCCCATCTCATCTCACTGACACTGCTCAAATAAACATGCTATACATGACTGTGATAACGAGGGTTATGCAAGCTCCCGGTTATGCAAGCTCACACACACACACACACACACACACACACACACACACACACACACACACACACACACACACACACACACACACACACACACACACACACACACACACACACACACACACACACACACACACACACACACACACACACACACATCCCAGGCCAGTCTATATCTGCCAGCCTTCACACCCTCTCTCCTTACCACCAGGCACCCCTGGTCTGAAAACTGATCCACTTGCTGATTGTTGCCAAGAAAACTTGGGAGATAAACAGTGTTTAAGGGAATAGGGATGAATTAATTTCCGATGCAGTCAAGATTCTGTACTTTGCTACGGGTCAGCCTCTGCTATTCTTCCTGATTAGAACTACCGGCTTCATGTCTTACACCAGTTGCATCACAGTCTTAGTGTGCCAGTGACGATACTTCCAGTAAGTGTTTCAAACCTGAGTGAGGGAGAGACCTGCTGCTCCTAGAGATCACAGCTTCTATGACAGCTGTGTGTGTGTGTGTGTGTGCGTGTGTGTGTGTGTGTGTGTGTGTGTGTGTGTGTGCGTGCGTGCGTGCGTATGTATTTCAGATCAGATTCATGCATTCTTTCTGAATGCAGTCAGAACTCTGCGACAGCACACATCACTCTAACCTTTCAGAGAGAGACAGAGCAAGAAAGAGTGCATGTACTAAATGTTATGCTAGCAAAACAGTTTAATAGAATTGAGAGACTGTATCTGAGGGGTAGTGGCATTTCAGTGTGTCATATCCTGTCATTAGCTTTAATATGAGCTCTAAGTCATGCTTATGACAACCTTATGTAGGCATAATAATGGAGCACACACACACGTGGACTTGGACACACATAGATCTCCTATAACCTCGGTTGGATCAAGGAGGTAACTTCCGCCCCTGGCTGACCCAGAACCAGCTCTACCCCAGGGTTCTCACACACACTTTCTCCAGGGCTCTCTCGCACAAACACATTGAATCATTCAGCTTCTCTGCGTTGGTCCTTCTCCTTCCCAGAAGCCTCTCTGCCTGGGGGGCCTGATTACATTGGGGCTCTGTAAGGATCATGAGCTGGATCCCTGCTAATACCGCTGTGAGCCTGTGTGTTTGTGTGTGTGTGTGTGCGTGTGTGTGTGTGTTTGGGTTTGTGTGCCCGCTCTCTCTCTCGCTTTCTCTGTGCCTCTATTTGTCTCCCTCTCTCTGTTTTCCTTTAACGTGTTGAGAGCAAAACACACTCATATGTGGAAACATGAACAGAACCAAAAGTTACTACAGTCGTGGCCAAAGGTTTTGAGAATGACACAAATATTAATTTCCACAAAGTATGCTGCTTCAGTGTCTTCAGATATTTTTGTCAGATGTTACTATGGAATACTGAAGTATAATTACAAGCATTTCATAAGTGTTAAAGGATTTTATTGACAATTACATGAAGTTGATGCAAAGAGTCAATATTTCCGGTGTTGACCCTTCTTTTTCAAGACCTCTGCAATCCGCCCTGGCATGCTGTCAATTAACTTCTGGGCCACATCCTGACTGATGGCAGCCCATTCTTGCATAATCAATGCATGGAGTTTGTCAGAATTTGTGGGTTTTGTTTGTCCACCCGCCTCTTGAGGATTGACCACAAGTTCTCAATGGGATTAAGGTCTGGGGAGTTTCCTGGCCATGGACCCAAAATATCGATGTTTTGTTCCCCGAGCCACTTAGTTATCACGTTTGCCTTATGGCAAGGCGCTCCATCATGCTGGAAAAGGTATTGTTCATCACCAAACTGTTCCTGGATGGGAGAAGTTGCTCTTGGAGGATGTGTTGGTACCATTCTTTATTCATGACTGTGTTCTTAGGCAAAATTGTGAGTGAGCCCACTCCCTTGGCTAAGAAGCAACCCCTCACATGAATGATCTCAGGATGCTTTACTGTTGGCATGACACAGGACTGATGGTAGCGCTCACCTTGTCTTCTCCGGACAATCTTTTTTCCAGATGCCCCAAACAATCAGAAAGGGGATTCATCAGAGAAAATGACTTTACTCGAGTCCTCAGCAGTCCAATCCCTGTACCTTTTGCAGAATATCAGTCTGTCCCTGATGTTTTTCCTGGAGAGAAGTGGCTTCTTTGCTGCCCTTCTTGACACCAGGCCATCCTCCTCACTGTGCGTGCAGATGCACTCACACCTGCCTGCTGCCATTCCTGAGCAAGATCTGCACTGGTGGTGCCCCGATCCCGCAGCTGAATGAACTTTAGGAGACGGTCCTGTCGCTTGCTGGACTTTCTTGGGCGCCCTAAAGCCTTCTTCACAACAATTGAACCGCTCTCCTTGAAGTTCTTGATGAACTTCAATAAATGGTTGAATTAGGTGAAATCTTACTGGCAGCAATATCCTTGCCTGTGAAGCCCTTTTTGTGCAAAGCAATGATGACGGCACGTGTTTCCTTGCAGGTAAGCAAGTTTGACAGAGGAAGAACAATGATTCCAAGCACCACCCTCCTTTTGAAGCTTCCAGTCTGTTATTCGAACTCAATCAGCATGACAGAGTGATCTCCAGCCTTGTCCTCATCAACACTCACACATGTGTTAACGAGAGAATCACTGACATGATGTCAGCTGGTCCTTTTGTTGCAGGGCTGAAATGCAGTGGAAATGTTTTTGGGGGATTCAGTTAATTTGCATGGCAAAGAGGGACTTTGCAATTAATTGCAATTCATCTGATCACTCTTCATGACATTCTGGAGTATATGCAAATTGCCATCATACAAACTGAGGCAACAGACTTTGTGAAAATGTATATTTGTGTCATTATCAAAACTTTTGGCCACTACTGTACATAAGTTATACTGAACAAAAATATAAACGCAACATGCAACAACTTTAATGATTTTACTGAGTTACAGTTCATGTAAGGAAATCAGTCAATTTAAATACATTCATTAGGCCCTAATCTATGGATTCTACATGACTGGGCAGGGGCGCAGCCATGGGTGGGCCTGGGAGGGCATAGGCCCACTCACTCGGGAGACAGGCCCACCCACTGGGAGCCAGGCTCAGCCAATCAGAATTAGTTTTTCCCCACAAAAGGGCTTTATTACAGACAGAAATAATCCTGTGTAATGACCATGCTGTTTAACCACCTTCTTGATATGCCACACCTGTCAGGTGGATGGATTATCTTGGCAAGGGAGAAATTCCTACTAACAGGGATGTAAACAAATGTGTGCATAACATTTGAGAGAAATATGCTTTTTGTGTGTATGGACAATTTCTGGGATGTTTTATTTTAGCTCATGAAATATGGGACCAACACTTTACATGTTGCGTTTCAATTTTTGTTCAGTATAAATATGAACAATTCCAAACCATATGTTCTTCATAAATTAATATTCCATATGTTCCAGATTACATTAACCAATTAATATGTGATAATCTATCATTGCTGGTAATTGAGTTGACAGATTCATGGTTGGTTTTATGTTTGAGGGTGTGATCCATGGAGGGGTGTGTCAGTTCAATATAACCAATGTAATCTCACCAGGTCAGGAGACTCATACACACTAACACAACATCCATACACACACACGTATAGATACATACACACGCACACATGCACTAACCTTAAACTACGATCTACACAGCATCCATAGATGAGGCTTTTCATTACTGAACAATGAACCCTGCCTCCCCCATTTTTCCCATCTCCCCGCTGTCTATCCCTGTCTCCTCCTGTCTCTCCTCTGTCTCCCCCTCTGTCTCCCCTCTGTCTCCCCCTGTCTCCCCACTGTCTTCCCCTGTCTTCCCACCGTCTCCCACTGTCTCCCCACTGTCTCCCACCGTCTCCCCACTTTCTCCACCTGTCTCCCCCTGCTCTCTATAGGTGCCCTCTCTGTTTCTACATTCTGTAATGATTGTCTCCACATGTTCCTGAGGAGAAACCAGAAAAAAACTGTTTGGTCAACAGTAGAGCCTCTTTTCTTTTCTATTAATTTAATTACATCTACATCCCTGCTTTATCTCCACCCCCCTCTTCACCCAAGCCCAGTCATCACTCCCTCTTGAGAGAACTGTAAACAATATTTCAAATTTTCCAATGTTGACTTTATCTCTCATGCTCGCTCTGTCACGACTTCCGCCGAAGTTGGTCCCTCTCCTTCGGGAGTGTTTCGGTGATCGACGTCACCGGTCTTCTAGCAACCACCAATCTACTTTACATTTTTCCTTTTGTTTTGTCTTCATCACACACACCTGGTTTCCAGTCACTTAATTACTTGTTCCTTATTTAACCCGCTGTTGCCCCCATGTCTTTGTGATTGATTGTTTGTTTGTAGAGTTCGGTCCGTTGTTGTGGGCTAGGTGCTCATGTATATTATTCCTGTTTTTGCGTATTTTCGGATTAAAATACGTTGTTCACTATATTCTGCTGTCCTGTGCCTGACTCCTAATACCAGCTCCACACAGATCGCTCACACGCTCTCTCCTTCTTTCTCAACTTATTCAAGCTAATTGCAAACGTTTGTTTTTCATTGTTCCCATACATCTAGTTGAACATCTAGATAAACGGTCATGTTACAGGAAACCTAGGGGCTGAGAGGGGAGCAGAGGGGCGAGAGAGAGAGGTACAGAGGAGGGAGACTGTCTGGTACGGACAGGGCTAGAGTGGAAGGAGAGGATAGGGGGAGAGGAGAGGGGAAGGAGAGGGATACATTAGATAGGAGGAGAGGAGTGGGGTTAGAGAGAGGGAATACAGCAACAGTACAGCTCAACTTACATCTGGAACACTGATGGATTTTGATGGCTTGTAGGGCAGGAGAGAGTGAGAGGGTGAGAAGGGGAGGAGGGGAAGGATGAGGAGAGGTTGTTAACTAACTGTAACACCAGGCTGAGTGGTTCCATTCTCTGAGGAGTTTCCAGTAGATGAGAGAAATATGGATAAAATACTGAATGTCAATAGATCAGAGTGACTTGAGTAAAAATACACAAAAAACACCAATAACACAGGGCTTCAAATGCTGTTTTAACTTTGACAAGGAGGGAGGGAGAGGATAGGGCATTCTTAAGTAAAAAATATTACAGCATCGACAGTCAGAGGCTTCCTAATTAAACCCCCCCCACCAGCCCAGAGCACAAAGAGACAGAATACATTAAACATCAGGAAGTAATGGTGTTTCTCCAACCACAGCTCTCACCAGCGTTAGACGCACTGTCAGTGTGTCTGTGTGAGTGTGTGTGTGTGTTTTCCTCCGTCAGAGGCGTCATGTGTTTGTCCTACTCTCATCTGACCCAAAGGTGTGTTCTACAGCAGATGATGATGACTCTGGAAGACAAATTACCATAGTAATTCAAGACGAGTTTATCAGTCATCCATATGTTTTATTCTCTGACTTTAAATCAAATCAAAATCAAATCAAATTTATTTATAAAGCCCTTCTTACATCAGCTGATGTCACAGAGTGCTGTACAGAAACCCAGCCTAAAACCCCAAACAGCAAGCAATGCAGGTGTAAAAGCACGGTGGCTAGGAAAAACTCCCTAGAAAGGCCAAAACCTAGGAAGAAACCTAGAGAGGAACCAGGTTGTGAGGGGTGGCCAGTCCTCTTATGGCTGTGCCGGGTGCAGATTATAATAGAACATGGACAAGATTTTAAAAGGTTCATAAAACAGGCAGAACAGTTGAAACTGGAGAAGCAGCACGGCCAGGTGGACTTGGGACATCAAGGAGCCATCAGGCCAGGTAGGCCTTGAGGAATGGTCCTAATGCTCAGGTCAATCCGAGAGAGAGAGAAAAAAAAGAAAGAGAGAGAGAGATAATTAGAGAGAGCATACTTAAATTCACACAGGACACCAGATAAGAGAATAAATACTCCAGATATAACAGACGGACCCTAGCCCCCCGACACATAAACTACTGCAGCATAAATACTGGGGGCTGAGACAGGAGGGGTCGGGAGACACTGTGGCCCCGTCCGACGATACCCCCGGACAGGGACAAACAGGCAGGATATAACCCCACCCACTCTGCCGAAGCACAGCCCCCACACCACTAGAGGGATATCTCCACTTTACTGTGGAGCTGTGGAGCTTTGCGCGCACACACACACACACACACATACTGTAAGTATACTGCTGGTCTCAGGTTCTGGTTTGAGTTAAAGGCTTCCCAACACAAAATGAAACAACTGATCCCCCTTCCTGCCAAGGGATTTCAAACAAACACACACACACACACACACACACACACACACACACACACACACACACACACACACACACACACACACACACACACACACACACACACACACACACACACACACACACACACACACACACACACACACATACACACACAGGTCTTTACAGACCAAACTGGGCTACGGTACATTGGGTGTGTTGTACAATTGATTACAGCTACCTCTGGCTCGTAGGCCGGATAAGAAAAGCAACATGAAAGAGAAGTACTGTAACTCACTTTATCACATTATCTCTCTGTAACCAAGTAGCATTTGACCACCTAAACAGTCTTCTGCAACCCAGGGACTAATTAAACTTGACATTTTCTCTCATGTACACACAGACTCATTTTCCATCCTCTAGTATGAGTCATACTAGCAGTGAATACTTTTACACTTGGTCCTTCTGCAGTAAAGTCCTCTAACTCACAGATGTTAATACAAACTGTCTTCATCAGTCAGTCACACTAGAGATGTGTGTGTATGAGGTGTGTGTGTGTATGAGGTGGGTGTGTGTATGGGGTGTGTGTGTATGAGGTGTGTGTGTGAGGTGTGTGTGTGTATGAGGTGGGTGTGTGTATGGGGTGTGTGTGTATGAGGTGTGTGTGTATGAGGTGTGTGTGTGTATGGGGTGTGTGTGTATGAGGTGTGTGTGTGTATGGGGTGGGTGTGTATGGGGTGTGTGTGTATGAGGTGTGTGTGTGTATGAGGTGTGTGTGTGTATGGGGTGGGTGTGTATGGGGTGTGTGTGTATGAGGTGTGTGTGTGTATGGGGTGGGTGTGTATGGGGTGTGTGTGTATGAGGTGTGTGTGTGTATGAGGTGTGTGTGTGTATGGGGTGGGTGTGGGGGGTGTTGGGGCTTTTAGTCACGCTGCTAACGATGTTAGCAGATTATCACCTGCTTATCAAAACCAGGCCACAATATTCACTGCTTTCTCAGAATAAATACTTAGAACTAATACATTAGTTTAGCTCAGGCGATATATTCATGTAAAATTATTATGAGAGAGGTAGATCTGTGTCTCTTATACTGGGCCATCAAATGCAGAGATTTATCTCTGTGTACTCTCTACAGTAAGCCATCTCGAGAGCTCAATGTTTTATCTACATTTTTGTCAAAATTTAGTTATTGACATAGCCTTGCTCTGTTCAATGTTCTCTACCTATATAGTACTCTAAAGACCCCCAATTCATGTAGTTACGTTCAAAAGAATACAAGTGTGGCACCGTGAGAGGCATTAGCAAAGGTGTGGCTGAAGGACTCAAAGTACAGCACCATAGACAGACCCACGCACCTCAGCACAGGAGACAGGTGCGCTCACTTCAGCACCACGTACAGTGGCACTGGCTGCAGCACAGTTCACTCAGTTCAGCACTGAACGAATCCTACAGAAGTTTTACTGGCCCGGAATCTACATGGCTGTCGCATGTTACTGTCGTAGGTGTCCCACCTGTCACCGGACTGTCCCAATAGGGCGTACCTGAGCTCCTCTTATTCCGACTACCCATCCGTGAGACTCCATTTGATATGATAGGGATAGACCTAGTTGGACTTCTCCCAAAGTCTGGGCGAAGATACCGACATATCCTGGTGTTGGTAAACTATGCCACCAGGTACCCGGAGGCGGTTCTCTTGCGAACCATCACCACCAAGGCCATAGCCAAGGAGTTGGTACATACACTACTGTCACGTCCAGGCCTGAGAAGACAGGCTGGAGTGTTTAGGTTTCGTTTTTGGAGTTTTTCTGTTCTAGGTTATATATTTCTATGTTGGGGTGGTAATGGTTCCCAATTAGAGGCAGCTGAGTGTCGTTGTCTCTAATTGGGAACCATATATATGTTTGTAGTTTTCACTTGGGGTTTGTGGGTTATTGTTTAGACATAGCTTTGTTTGTATCGTCAGTCTATGTTATATGTTACGATCTTCGTTTCGTTCTGTTTGTTATTTTGCCCAGTTACGTGTGTTTCGTTCGTTTAATAAACATGTATACTGGAAGCATCGCTGCGCGCCTTGGTCTGTCCCTTATGAGGATCGTGACAACTACTGTTCAAAAGTTTGGAGTCACTTAGAATAGTCCTTGTTCTTGAAAGAAAAGCACATTTGTTGGCCAATAAAATAACATACAATTTACCAGAAATACAGTGTAGACATTGTTAATGTTGTAAATGACTATTGTAGCTGGAAACGGCAGATCTTTAATGAAATATCTACATATGAGAACAGAGGCCCATTTTCAGCAACCATCACTCCTGTGTTCCAATGGCACGTTGTGTTAGCTAATCCAGGTTTATCCCCAAACTTTTGAACGGTAGTGTATATTTGCCAGGGTGGGCCATCCTAGAGAAATCCTGACGGACCAGGGGACCCCCTTCATGTCAAGAATCATGCGGGACATGTGTAGGCTCCTGAGGATCAAACATCTGCGCACCTGGGTCTAACCTCCACAAACCGATGGACTTGTAAAGTGGTTCAACCAGACCCTCAAGAGGATGGCGAAAAGAGTGTCAGACCAAGAAGAAAATAACTAGGATCAGCTTATGTCTTATGTCCTCTATGCCATCTGTAAAGTGCCCCAGTCCTCCACAGGGTTTTCTCATTTCAAGCTCTTCTACGCTCACCGTCCAAGAGGACTTCTCGATGTCGCCAGGGAAGCATGGGAAGACCAGTTGTTTGCCCATCGTACCCTAGCCGGACATGTGGTGGGGATGCAGACCAGGATCACCCAGGTGATGCACACTGTTCGCTAGCATATGAAAGAGGCATAAAGAGCAACAAAGGACTTACGACCACCCTGAGCAAGCATGTGAGTTCAATCCTGGTGACCGACTGCTCGTCCTTCTCCCCACCACAGAAAGCAAGTTTCTCACTCGGTGGGAGGGGCCCTACGAAGTAATGATGAAACTTGGCCCAGTGAAGTACAGGGCGGACAGATGTGATAGAGCACAATATCCCTACACCACCAGGGAAGACTGTATACCTGAAGCTGTACAGGGTCCCTGATGCTTGTCACGAAGCCATCTGCGCTGAGGTCAAAACAATGCATAAGTTGGACACCATAGAGGAGTCAAAAAATCACTAGACCAGCCCCATCTTCCTGGTATCCAAGCCAGATGGTACATTGCACTTCTGCAACGACTTCTGCAATGAATTAGGTGTAAAAGTTCGACTCCTATCCCATGCAAAGAGCTGAGGAGCTCATCACCACCCTAGACCTTACCAAAGGGTACTGGCAGGTCCAACTTACTGTCCCTGCCCGTGAGAAAACTTCCTTCTCCACACCTGATGGGCTCTTCCAGTACAAGGTTCTTCCTTTTGGCCTTCACGGGACCCCAGCCACCTTTCAAAGGCTGATGGACATTGTCCCATGGCCACATTGGGACTTTGCTGCGGCCTACCTGGACAATGTGGTAATCCATTCGGATACATGGGAAGACCACATGGAGAAGGTAGGCCGTGTCTTGAGTTCTCTCCGACAGGCATGCCTGACAGCCAACCCAAAGAAGTGCTACATTGCACAGAGCGAGGCACAATACCTTGGCTACACCATTGGTCGAGGACTCATCAAACCGCAGGTTGAGACAATACGCAACTCAGGGGAGAGCCTTCATGGAGCTGGACAGTTACTACCAGTGGTTTACTCCGCGGTTTTCTGCTTGGGCGTGTCCCCTGACAGACATGAGAAGGCTTTCAAGGACCTTCAAACCTACCTCTGTCCAGGACCAGTCCTGAGGTCACCAGACTACTCCCGGCCTTTTGTCATCCAAACAAACTCCTCTGGAACTGGACTGGGAGCTGTCCTGTCCCAAGTCTGGGATGGTGAAAAACATCCCGGTTTTATTCAGCAGTCGAAAGCTCCTACCTAGGGAACACAAGTACGCTACCGAGTACAGCAGTTCACCCTGGAGACAGACCATGCACCCTTGCAGTGGACGACCAAGGCTAAGGACACGCTGGTTCCTCGAGCTACAACCATACAACTTTGTGCTTCGACACAGACCAGGGTCTGCTCATGGGAACGCTGATGCCCTCTTCCGCCAATTCCTCCCAGGGCTTGGAGCTAAAGGGGTGAGGGTCGCTGAAGGACTCACATTGCAGCACCATGTACAATGGCACTGGCTGCAGCACAATTCACTCAGTTCAGCACTGTGGAAGGCTGACTACCTTCAGCATCAGGCCAGTCGAAGACAGCACCACAGCTCTGCTCACCCAACACACCTGTGCAGGATTACTAATCAGCACACCTGCAAGGCATTCCCTAATCAACTTTAAAAAATATATATATTTCACCTTTATTTAGCCAGGTAGGATAGTTGAGAACAAGTTCTCATTTACAACTGCGACCTGGCCAAGATAAAGCAAAGCAGTGCAACACCAACAACAACACAGAGTTACACATGGGAAAAACAAATGTACAGTCAATAACACAATAGAAAAATCTATATACAGTGTGTGCAAATGAGGTAAGATTAGGGAGGTAAGGCAATAAATATTCCATAGTGGCGAAATAATTACAATTTAGCAATTAAACACTGAAGTGAAAGATGTGCAGATGATGATGTGCAAGTAGAGATACTGGGGTGCAAAAGAGCGAAAATAAATAACAATACGGGGATGAGGTAGTTGAGTGGGCTATTGACAGATGGGCTGTGTACAGGTGCAATGATCGGTGAGCTGCCCTGACAGCTGATGCTTAAAGTTAATGAGGGAGATATTAAATTGCTGACTCCAGCTTCAGTGATTTTTGCAATTGGTTCCAGTTTATTGGCAGCAGAGAACTGGAAGGAAAGGCAGCCAAAGTAGGAGTTGGCTTTAGGGATAACCAGTGAAATATACCTGCTGGAGCAAGTGCGGGTGGGTGCTGCCATGGTGACCAGTGAGCTGAAATAAGGCGGGGCTTTACCTAGCAAAGACTTATAGATGATCTGATTGGCACAAGATTGCAGGCTGGACCTTACTCAAGTGGAGCAGTTACGAAGACAGCTTCAGCATGCCTACTCTTCCACAGAAGGAGAGTTACGGACTCTACGCAAGAGACCTCAGGTGGCCGCCGACTTTAACCACCCTATTGCCTGAACGGCTTGTGGACTAGAAGGCCAGAGACACTAAAAGCTAAAGTAAAAGCACCTGAAACTCTTTTGTTGTGTGTTTACTCATTGCCGCTTGTGTAGTCGGACACACCCTGCTCTTCCCAACAACAAGATATTAAATTGCTGACACCATGATTTGGAACACCTGCTCTTTCGTTGTCACAGACTGACCAGGTGAATCCAGGTGAAAGCTATGATCCCTTATTGATGTTACTTGTTAAATCCACTTCAATCAGTGTAGATGACGGGGAGGAGACAGGTTAAAGAAGGATTTTTAAGCCTTGAGAAATAGATTTTGTATGTGTGCCATTCAGAGGGTGAATGGGCAAGACAAAATATTTAGGTGCCTTTGAACAGGGTATGGTAGAAGGTTGCAGGAACTGCAACACTGCTGGGTTTGTCCCGCTCAACAGTTTCCTGTGTGTATCAAGAATGGTCCACCACAGGACATCCAGCCAACTTAACACAGCTGTGGGAAGCATTAGAGTCAACATGGGCCAGCATCTATGTTCAACGCCTTCGACACCTTGTAGAGTCCATGCCCCGACAAATTGAGACTGTTCTGAAGGCAAAAGGCAAGGGGGTGCAACTCAATATTAGGTTAGGTGTTCCTAATTTTTGATATACTCAGTGTATACTTCCATTAACTTTTTTAAACTGGCTACCTTCAGACGAGTCTTGTGAGGCTTGTGGGTGTCCTAGAGAAAGCTGACAATGCCACAAAAACTATGCACACGCTTCAATGGGGCAGAAGTCCATGAGTTGTTGTGATTCTGGATGGCCAGATAGATACCAACAATGACAAGAAACTACCATGTGGGGAATCGTAAGTGGCTCGTTTCAGCTAGTTTCATCTTGTTCTTGATACCATGCCTTTTTTTAGGTGTTTTGACTGACTTCATGTCAATGCTAATATGGCACAAATTCAGTAGTTGCTAACCAACAACTGTAACGATGTATTTGAAAGACAACAAGTCCTCATTGTGAAAATGTTTGTTTCCAATAAACATTGGAGACTAAATATAGTCTGCCTGTTGTCAATAATCTAAGACAACCCCATCTGTTTTGCGCCATAGTATTAGTGTGTAGCCCAAACTGTTGGGACGCTACAGACAAAAGTTGGCAGATCAGTGGCACCGACTTCAAATCAAAAGGTGATAGGTGGGGTGGAAGAGTGTCAGATGATTTTTTTATTCTATCGTAGGTAAGAGAACTGTATCTAATGTCTTACACCGACACCCTAGGGACAGGTAATTCTCCAGAAGGAATGTTGACCACCCCTGAGGTCAGGGGTCAGGGAACAGGGTTAGTGTCTGTCCAGAACACGGCCAGACTCTATGGGAAATTTTACATTTTACACAAGATTAACACATTCCGGTTGCAATTCTATCATGTTCCATGGCATGTGAAATGACTTGATTAACATGTTTCCAAAACACATGTACAGTTGAAGTCGGAAGTTTTCATACTCTTAGGTTGGTGTCATTAAAACTCGTTTTTCAACCACTGCACAAATGTCTTATTAACAAACTATAGTTTTGGCAAGTCGATTAGGACATCTAGCACGGGGGTGGCAGCATCATGTTGTGGGGGTGCTTTGCTGCAGGAGGGTCTGGTGCACTTCACAAAATAAATGGCATCAATGAGGAAGGAAACTTATGTGGATATATTGAAGCAACATCTCAAGACATCAGTCAGGAAGTTCAAGCTTGGTCGCAAATGGGTCTTCCAAATGGACATTGATCCCAAGCATACTTCCAAAGTTGTGACAAAATGGCTTAAGGACAACAAAGTCAAAGTATTGGAGTGGCCATCACAAAGCCCTGACCTCAATCCTATAGAAATTGTGTGGGCAGAAGTGAAAAAGCGTATGCGAGCAAGGAGGCCTACAAACCTGACTCAGTTACACCAGCTCTGCCAGGTGGAATGGGCCAACATTTACCCAACTTATTGTGGGAAGCTTGTGGAAGGCTACCCGAAACGTTTGACCCATGTTAAACAATTTAAAGGCAATGCTGCCAAATATTAATTGAGTGTATGTAAACTTCTGACCCACTGGGAATGTGATGAAATAAATAAAAGTTTAAATAAATAATTATCTCTACTATTATTCTGACATTTCACATTCTTAAAATGAAGTAGTGATCCTAACTGACCTAAGACAGGGATTTTTTTATTAGGATTAAATGTCAGGAATTGTGAAAAAACGTATTAAATGTATTTGGCTAAGGTATATGTAAACTTCCGACTTCAGCTGTATTTAGGAACAAAAAATGTACCCAAAACTAGCCTTTCAGGTGTTTAATATATTTTAACATTTCACAATTCAATTTGTGTTACAATAAAACATGAATACTGTATAATTATCGTATTTCCAACATGTATTAACGTCTACATTTGCGGTAGGAGAATATCAGAACACTAGAATTCAAATGAAGAACATTGCTGTAAGGGAGAGAGAGCTGTGAGCATCTGTGAAGAACATTATGCTGCTGTGAAATGCTGGGAGAGAATCTTAAAAGTTTTCTTTGGTTGTATATGAATCTTGTAGAACAATGAGTGAACTGAGAGCAACATCAGTAAATCTCACTAGAAGACTGAGTCATGTTGATTGGGCCCAGATCACCAGGCCGGGTTCTGGGAACATCACTCATTGCTGAGAAGAGTTTGTGTGTGCGTGCGTGTGTAGGTGCGTGTGTGAGAGAGTGTGAGTGTAAGAAAGAGAGCGAGAGAGAGAGAGAGAGCAACTGTGCGTGCTATTCACTCCAAGTCACAGTTTGTGGTTAGTGTCCTCTGTAGAGTTGTGTTCCTGGTAGAATGCAGGGGGTGTACCCAGAATGCCTCTCTCTCTCACTCACTCTCTCACTCTCACTCACACCCTCACTAACTTACTCACTCGCTCTCTTTTTCTCTCTCTTTCTCTCTCTCTCGCTCCCTCTCTCTCTCTCTCTCTCTCTCTCTCCTTCCATACCAACACTTCTTACTATCAAGAACAACAGAGCATTTAACCTCTACTTCTGGTGACCCATCTTATCCTGGTCACCTCTGACCTCTACTTTGAACTGTATATTGATTCCTCAGGCCAGTCCTCTGTTGCTCTGTTATCCAATCAATTGTAAAGACCATTATGGTTGTAACAGAGAGGTCGTAAGGTGGTTATAGATGTGAATAATGCTGAAATGAACTCCATTGACCATGTTGTGACCGGTTAAAATCCCTATCCTAGACAGCTTTATTAAAGAGCCAGTCAGCGCTCGCTCTGACAGATATTTCCATATCTCATCATTCATACAGTAGGATGAGGAAGGGAGGTCTGGCACTGGGTGTGTGAACAGAGCAGAAAGAGAGGGAGAGGGGGAGAGGGACAGAGCGGAGCGAGAGTATCTAGGTATCTCTCTCTACTTGATGTGGAATATCTTCAATCATCTTTCCAGAACTCAGCACGTAGGATGGAAACCCTGAACAGACCCCAGACTCATTATAGAGACATGTATGGGAACAAAACAACATTGAGAGATGGAAGCTGTCCGCTATCGAGGAAGACCAGAGAGGAAGCGGAGAAGGAGTATGTCGCTAGTCACTTCTCTTTCTATAGACACACAAGCACATGCACACACACGCACACACACACTCACCAAGTGAGGAAGAGGATGTCGCCCTCCAGTCAGCTGGCACAGCTCTCTGCTCTCCGAGCCAAGACAGGAGATCCTGGGTTTTATTTGTCACCTCATCTGATGGAAGGGTTCCAGGACGTGGCCAAACGTCACGACCTAGCATTGGACCATTTGCGGGAGCAATACCATGGGTTGCCTACTAGGCTGCCTATCACGACTGTAACCTCCCAGCCCGTCAGTAACCCGGCTGGTTGCAACACCGTCACCCAGGTTTCCCGGGAACCCGGCTTACTTCCCCCGGAGCGCTACAATGGAGATTCCAGAACCTCCGGGCCTTTCTCTCGCAGTGCTCCCTCGCTTTTCTGTTCAAGTATTTTTACAAGAATGGTGTATAAAAGAGAAGTGTGCAATTCTTATCTAAACATAAAAGAGCAGACAGAAACAACAAGACCCAGAGTTCTAGGTACAAAGTAAATACGCTGCCCTAAGGTAGATTAAAATATTACAATTGAGAGTGTGTTAATTAAAAATGTACAAATTCACGTGTGCCGACTGGTCCAAGTAAGAGAGGAAAGACTGCCAGATTTGATCAAATGTTGATAATTTATTGTTCAGAATATATCTAGTTCTTTCTAAGTGAACAGTGTTTGCCAATTCGCTGAGCCATAATTTGAGGGAGGGAGCTTCCTTCCCTTTCCAAAAGAACAAGATTTTTTTCTTTTTGGAAATGAGACTGTAAGAAATTAGTTGTTTTTGGGGGTTGGTTAATCCGTTTTGGGAATCAGACACTCCCAGGATTATCAGAAGCGGGTCTGGGTCTGGATCCTAAAAGTTCCACACCAATAACCATACAAGTTAGAGCATAGGGCAAAGCAGTGGAGTAGTGTACCCTGCGCAGCATGACACTTATCGCACATAGGGGATGTATCAGGAAATATCCTATGCAGCTTAGTTTTGGAATAGTGTAATCTGTGTAATACATTGAATTGTATGAGACGATGTCTGGAGTTAATGGAGCAGGTGTGGATATACTCCAAGCTATCTTCCCAGTCTGACACAGAAATGTCAGTCCCTAGTTATTCCTCCCATTTTGCCTTAATGGCATCTGTAGAAGGTGTGCTAACAGATTGAAAAGGGTCATATAGATGAGATATCAGTTTGTCTGAGGTGGGGCATATTTTTATGCATCCGTCAAACATGGAAGGTTTAGCATTCCCAAATGTCAGAAGGTGTTTTCTAACTAGTCTCTAATCTGTAGGTATCTGAAAAAAAGTTACTTCTGGGAAGATTATATGTTTCCCTCAGCAAAGGACCCTTCTATATATAGATCCCCTATGGTATTTATCCCTAGCTCTCCCCATCGCTCAAAGGTGTTATCAAGGTTAGAGGGGGCAAAGGAGGGATTCCTCGCAACAGGGAGCATGAATGATATTGGTCAAAGTGGACTTTAATTTGCTTCCAGATTCGGACTGTGCTATGTATAATAGGATTGTTACTATAAAGTGACATCTCCAGATTGACAGGCGATAAAATCACAGGGCCAATAGAGAAGGGGTGACAATCCTCACGGAAGTGCGTCATCCAGCAAAAACTTAACAGCATGGAAGTTAGCGGCCCAATAGTAAAACATTAAATTTGGGAGAGACAATCCTCCTTCCATCTTGGATTTACAGAGGTGTTTTTTTACCTATCCTGTGTGTTTTATAATCCCAGATGAATGGATTGATAATTGAGTCCAGTTGTTTATGAAAGGACTTCGGTATGAATACTGGGATGTTCTGGAATAGGTAGAGCAGTTGTGGGAGGAAGACCATTTTAATGGCATTAATTCTTCCGAGCAGAGAAATTGGGAGAGTTCTCCAAAATTGTATGTTTGCCTTGAGTTTTTGCATAGTGAGGAGTATTGTTTGGTAACTACAGTTCCTAGGTAGGTACATTTTTCTGAAGATAACTTAAATGGAAGATGTTCTAACCAAGAGGTGTTTTGCAACTGTTTGGGCATTAATTCGCTCTTGTTCCAATTTATTCTGTATCCCGAGAAGGTACCAAACAAATTATTCACATCAAGAACAGCAGGAATACTAGCGTGGGCTTATGTTACATAGAGGAGAATGTCATCTGCGTATAGGGAAATATTATTTAGAGTATCTTTAGTATTATAGCCGTGTATTGCTGCATGAGATCTGATCGCCTGAGCGAGAGGTTCAATAACTAGAGCAAAGAGCATAGGCGACAGCACACAACCCTGCCTTGTCCCTCTATAAAGGTTAAATCGGGGCGACAGTGATTGGTTAGTGAGTATTCTCGCACAGGGGTTCCTATATAAAAACTGGATCCAATTTATGAACCCATCTCCAATATTACATTTCTGTAGGACCTTGAATAGATAGAACAACTCAACTTGGTCAAAGGCCTTTTCAGCGTCAAGAGATATAACGGCAAGTTCCACATTGGGTAACCTCTGAGCATACATAATATTGAAGAGGTGCCTGAGATTGAAGAATGAGTTTCTGTTAGGGATAAAGCCGGTCTGGTCCGAATGGACCAATTTGCCCATTAAAGTGCTAAGCCTGTTAGCCAGAGTTTTTGCTCAAATCTTTTGGTCTGTATTAAGGAGAGATATTGGTCTATATGACCATACCTCTTCCGGATCTTTACCCTTCTTATGTATAACTGTAAAGAACGCCTCAACCAAAGTAGGTGGGAGAGCTCCATCCTCATTGGCCTGAACCAACATTTTGTGCAGGTAGGGAGAGAGCATGTTGCACAGTCAACTTAGTGTATGTAAACTTCTGACCCACTGGAATTGTGATACAGTGAATTATAAGTGAAATAATCTATCTGTAAACAATTGTTGGAAAAATTACTTGTGTCATGCACAAAGTAGATGTCCTAACCGACTTGCCAAAACTATAGTTTGTTAACAAGACATTTGTGGTTGAAAAACGAGTTTTAAAGACTCCAACGTAAGTGTATGTAAACGTCTGACTTCAACTGTATGTAGGTACAGAAGTTTACATACACTTAGGTTGGAGTCATTAAAACTTGTTTTTCAACCACTCCACAAATTTCTTGTTAACAAACTATAGTATTGCAAATCAATCCCAGAACAACAGCAAAGGACCCAGTGAAGATGCTGGAGGAAACAGGTACAAAAGTATTTATATCCACAGTAAAACGATTCCTATATCGACATAACCTGAAAGGCCGCTCAGCGAGGAAGAAGCCACTGCTCCAAATCCGCCATAAAAAAGCCAGACTACGGTTTGCAACTGCACAATGGGGACAAAGATCATACTTTTTTGGAGAAATGTCCTCTGGTGTGATGAAATAAAGTAGAACTGTTTGGCCATAATGACCATCGTTATGTTTGGAGGAAAAAGGAGGAGGCTTGCAAGTCAAAGAACACAATCCCAACCGTGAAGCACGGGGGTGGCAGAATCATGTTGTGAGGGTGCTTTGCTGCAGCATGGACTGGTGCACTTCACAAAATAGATGGCAACATGAGGAGGGAAAATTACGTGGATATATTGAAGCAACATCTCAAGACATCAGTCAGGAAGTTAAAGCTGGGTTGCAAATGGGTCTTCCAAATAGACAATGACCCCAAGCATACTTCCAAAGTTGTGGCAAAATGGCTTAAGGACAACAAAGTCAAGGTATTGGAGTGGCCATCACAAAGCCCTGACCTTAATCCCATAGAAAATTTGTGGGCAGAACTGAAAAAGTGTGTGCGAGCAAGGAGGCCTACAAACCTGACTCAGTTACACCAGCTCTGTCAGGACAAATGGGCCAAAATTCACCCAACTTATTGTGGGAAGCTTGTGGAAGGCTACATGAAACGTTTGACCCAAGTTAAACAATTTAAAGGCAATGCTACCAAATACTAATTGAGTGTATGTAGACTTCTGACCCACTGGGAATGTGATGAAATAAATAAAAGCTGAAATAAATCATTCTCTCTACTATTATTCTGACATTTCACATTCTTAAAGTAAAGTGGTGATCCTACCTGACCTAAGACAGGGAATTTTTACTAGGATTTAATGTCAGGAATTGTGAAAAACTGAATTTAAATGTATTTGGCTAAGGTGTGCGTAAACTTCCAACTTCAACTGTACATATACAGTTGATGTCGGAAGTTTGCATACACCTTAGCCAAATACATTTAAACTCAGTTTTTCACAATTCCTGATATTTAATCCTAGTACAAATTCCCTCACGCTAGCAGCGGAGGGTGCCTGGAATCCGCAAGCGCTGTTCAACACGTTCCTGCACAGACTTTCGGAGGAAGTAAAGGACGAGCTGTCAGCCTGGGAACTACCGACGGATATCGACTGACTCATCGCTTTAACCATCCGGATCGATGGCTGGCTACGTGAACATAGGAGGGAGAAGAGATCTGATTGCGGTCCCAATCGCTCACTCTAAGATCCCAACTTGCATAAGGGAGGGATTCAAAATAAGGCAATGTGTCAAAATCACTTTTTCCAGGACAGAAATTCCTCGGGTTTTCGCCTGCCATATCCGTTCTGTTATACTCACAGACAATATTGTAACACTCTTAGAGTGTTTCCTATCCAATGGTACTAATTATGTGCTTATCCTATTTTCTGTGCCTGAGTGGGAGCCATTTTACTTTGGGCACGCCAGGCTCTCCAAAACTGTCACCTCGGGAGCTGCTCCCAAAGAAGTTAAACTCTGTATTCTTCCTACTTTTCATGTGGCTAGATCTAAACCCATGTCTCACAGCCCTTTGTCTCTCGTTGGCCCTCGCTTCATATTCGTCGCCAAACCCACTGGCTCCAGGTCATCTATAAGTCTTTGCTGGGTAAAGCCCTGCCTTATCTCAGCTCACTGGTCACCATAGCAGCACCCACCCGTAGCACGCACTCCAGCAGGTATATTTCACTGGTCACCCCCAAAGCCTATTCCTCCTTTGGCCGCCTTTCCTTCCAGTTCTCTGCTGCCAATGACTGGAACGAATTGCAAAAATCACTAAAGCTGGAGACTCATATCTCCCAACTTTAAGCATCAGCTATCAGAGCAGCTAACAGATCACTGCACCTGTACATAGCCCATCTGCAAATAGCAGTATCTCTACTTGCACATTCATCTTCTGTACATCTATCACTCCAGTGTTTAACTGCTAAATTGTAATTACTTCTCCACTACGGCCTATTTATTGCCTTACCTCCCTAATCTTAGCTCATTTGCACACACTGTACATAGATTTTTTCTATTGTGTTATTGACTGTACGTTTGTTTATTCCATGTGTAACTCTGTGTTGTTGTTGGTGTTGCACTCCTTTGCTTTATCTTGGCCAGGTCGCAGTTGTAAATGAGAACTTGTTCTCAACTGGCCTACCTGGTTAAATAAAGGTGAAATAAAAATTAAAATAAAATAAATACATCAAAATGTCCCTGCCAGCCTAGTGTGTCGTACTCGCAAATGCTTCACAATTTATTTATCTATAGCCTTGAAATAATTGAAATAATATAGCTTAAACAATTCATTTTCGTTTCTTTTTAGGCTCCCTGTCTGGCTCCTGACCTATTTAGAGTGTTTATATGCGGTTTAATATGACATGTAGCCTATTTGAAATTATGAGCTATTTTACAGTCACCTTTTCCTGTTGTTTATTAATTAATTATTATTAAAATAGTTTTCATTCAAATCATATGGTTTGGTAATAAGAATAATAAATGGGACTTAAATAGCGGTTTTCAAGCACCCAAAGTCGCTTTACAATTATAGAAATTAAGAAGGAAAACAACAAAACAGGAGTCAAAACAAAACATCAGACTAAACAAGACATGAATTAAGAGAGGGGTAGGGTAAGGGGTTTAATACTTCAGAACCAAATGGTAGCTCCAGCTAGATGGGCTCCTGAGTGGCGCAGCGGTCTAAGGCACTGCACCTCGGTGCAAGAGGTGTCACTATAGTACCTGGTTTGAATCCAGGCTGTATCAGATCTGTCTGTGATTGGGAGTCCCATAGGGTGGTGCACAATTGGCCCAGCGACATGGGGTTTGGCCAGGCTGTCATTGTAAGTAAGAATTTGTTCTTAACTGACTTGCCTACTTAAATAAAAAAAGTCACCAAAATAGATGGGTGTTGCTTAAATTGTGATTTTAATATTTGGAGCAGCAGTTCTTTTTCCTTTGAGCGAGGAGCGGTTTTGGTTGGAAAGGATGTGGAGCACCCGGATTTCCGACCGTGCAACTCCGCACACATACTCTGCAGTGAACTTGACACAACTGTGAGAAGCATTGGAGTCAACATGGGCCAGCATCCCTGTAGAACGCTTTCGACACCTTGTAGAGTCCATGCCCTGACGAATTGAGGCTGTTCCTAATGTTTTGTACACTCAGTGTAGACTACATACACTCACACACAAAACACACAAAAACATGCATATTGACGCCACACACTCACACTCATACACACTTCTTTCACAATCTTCACATACACTGCCTCTACTCTGTTTATTATCTATCCTGATTGCCTAGTCCCCTTTACCCCCACCTACTTGTACATATTACCTGAATTACCTCAACTACCTCGTACCCCTGCAAAAATTCTTGCATATAGTCTCGTTATTGTTATTTTAATTAAAATAAAACAATCTCTGCATTGTTGGGAAAGGCCTCATAAGTAAGTATTTCACGGTAAAGTCTACACTTGTTGTATTCAGCACAATTTGATTTGGGTTTAGCCTACACAGAACTGAATTAGCTGATCATTTTGAGAGGGGAGAAGTCCGCAACTTCAAAACTTTGTTCTATCCATAGCAAAGCTAGCTTAGTTTACCTTGCTGTACTCACTACTGCCCTTGTTTGTTGTGGTAGAATGACACAGCCAAGAAACACCCACATCAAACTACACCATCAAAACAACTCTTGTTTGTCTTAAGTCATGTATGCTAGCATTTCTTAATCAGAATTGATTAAAAACGAGGCCAAATCTGGAAGTGCAGTTGCCTTTTAAAGATGGAATACGCAGTAGGGGAAATTGCACCACTGTCCGCCCCATGGCCGTTGTTATTGTTTTTATTTTTATTTTGTTAACAAAGCCAAGGTGAGGAGAATTGGCCAACCTGGTAAAAACAATTTGCAGTACATATTCTGCTGTTCTGTTTAATGTGCAGTGATGTCCGAGGGGAAAAAAACTGTGTTCATTGTTTGTAGTAACATCTTTGTTGTTGTAATATCGCAAAAGGACATTGCAGTTTCACCATTAAGGATTCCAACTTCAATGAGAAATCTCTCTCTCTCTCTGAGAAACTGTTCTGTGGTGCAACTGACAACATTAGGGGGAATCTAACTGACTGCCCCATGCATGATAACGGCTCCAGCATTTCAAATCAAATCAAATCAAATTGTATTTGTCACATACACATGGTTAGCAGATGTTATGCGAGTGTAGCGAAATGCTTGTGCTTCTAGTTCAGACCATGCAGTAGTATCTAACAAGTAATCTAACAAATTCACAACAACTACCTTATACACACAAAAGTAAAGGAATGAATACGAGTATGTACATATAAATATATGGATGAGCGATGGCTGACCGGCGTAGGCAAGATGCAGTAGATGGTATGGAGTACAGTATATACATATGAGATGAGTAAGGTAGGATATGTAAACATGATATAAATGGCATCGTTTAAAGTGGCTAGTAATACATTTATTTCATCCAATTATAATGTTTAAAGTGGCTAGAGATTTGAGTCGATGGCCGAACGGCATAGGCAAGATTCAGTAGATGGTTTAGAGTACAGTGTATACATTTGATATGAGTAATGTCGGATATGTAAACATTATATACAAAATTGTTTAAAGTGGCTAGTGATACATTTGTTACATCCAATTCCTATTATTTAAAGTGGCTAGAGATTTAAGTCAGTATGTTGGCAGCAGCCACTCAATGTTAGTGATGGCTGTTTAACAGTCTGATGGCCTTGAGATAGAAGCTGTTTTACAGTCTCTCGGTCCCAGCTTTGATGCACCTGTACTGACCTCGCCTTCTGGATGATAGCGGGGTGAACAGGCAGTGGCTCGGGTGGTTGTTGTCCTTGATGATCTTTTTGGCCTTTCTGTGACATCGGGTGGTGTAGGTGTCCTGGAGGGCAGGTAGTTTACCCCCGGTGATGCGTTGTGCAGTCCTCACTACCCTCTGGAGAGCCTTACGGTTGTGGGTGGAGTAGTTGCCGTACCAGGCGATGATACAGCCCGACAGGATGCTTTCGATTGTGCATCTGTAGAAGTTTGTGAGTGTTTTTGGTGACAAGCCGAATTTCTTCAGACTCCTGAGGTTGAAGAGGCACTGTTGCCCGTTATTCACCACGCTGTACGTGTGAGGAACTTAAAACTTTCCACCTTCTCCACTACTGTCCCGTCGATGTGGATAGGGGGGTGCTCCCTCTCCTGTTTCCTGAAGTCCACAATCATATCCTTGGTTTTGTTGACGTTGAGTGAGAGGTTATTTTCCTGACACCACACTCAGAAGGCCCTCACCTCCTCCCTGTAGGCCGTCTCGTCGTTGTTGGTAATCAAGCCTACCACTGTAGTGTCGACAGCAAACTTGATGATTGAGTTGGATGCGTGCTTGGCCACGCAGTCATGGGTAAACAGGGAGTACAGGAGAGGGCTGAGACGCACCCTTGTGGGGCCCCAGTGTTGAGGATCAGCGGGGTGGAGATGTTGTTTCCTACCCTCACCACCTGGGGCCGGCCCGTCAGGATGTCCAGGACCCAGTTGCACAGGGCTGGGTCGAGACCTAGGGTCTCGAGCTTAATGACGAGTTTGGAGGGTACTATGGTGTTAAATGCTGAGCTGTAGTCGATGAACAGCATTCTTACATAGGTATTCCTCTTGTCCAGATGGGTTAGGGTAGTATGCAGTGTGATTGCGATTGCATCGTCTGTGGACCTTTTGAGACGGTAAGCAAATTGGAGTGGGTCCAGGGTGTCTGGCAGGATGGAGGTGATATGATCCTTGACTAATCTCTCAAAGCACTTCATGATGACGGAAGTGAGTGCTACGGGGCAATAGTCATTTAGCTCAGTTACCATAGCTTTCTTGGGAACAGGAACAATGGTGGCCCTCTTGAAGCATGTGGGAACAGCAGACTGGTATAGGGACTGATTGAATATGTCCGTAAACACACCAGCCAGCTGGTCTGCGCATGCTCTGAGGACGCGGCCAGGGATGCCATCTGGGCCAGCAGCCTTGCGAGGGTTAACACATTTAAATGTTTTACTCACGTTGGCTGCGGTGAAGGAGAGCCCGCAGGTTTTGGTAGCGGGCCGTGTCGGTGGCACTGTATTGTCCTCAAAGCGAGCAAAGAAGTTGTTTAGTTTGTCTGGGAGCAGGACGTTGTGGTCCGCGACGGGGCGGGTTTTCTTTTTGTAGTCCGTGATTGACTGTAGACCCTGCCACATTCCTCTCGTGTCTGAGCCATTGAATTGTGACTCTACTTTGTCTCTATATTGACGCTTAGCTTGTTTGATTGCCTTGCGGAGGGAATAGCTACACTGTTTGTATTCAGTCAAGTTTCCGGTCACCTTACCCTGGTTAAAAGCAGTGGTTTGCGCTTTCAGATTTGCGCGAATGCTGCCATCAATCCACTGTTACTGGTTGGGGAAGGTTTTAATAGTTGCTATGGTTACAACATCACCAATGCATTTGCTAATAAACTCGCTCACCAAATCAGCGTATACATCAATGTTGTTGTCTGATGCTGTCCGGAACATATCCCAGTCCACATGCTCGAAGCAATCTTGCAGCGTGGAATCAGATTGGTCGGACCAGCGTTGAACAGACCTGAGAACAGGCGTTTCCTGTTTTAGTTTCTGTCTGTAGGTTGGGAGCAACAAAATGGAGTCATGGTCAGACTTGCCAAAAGGAGGGCGGAGAATAGCCTTGTATGCATCACGGAAGTTGGAATAACAATGATCCAGGATTTTACCATCCCGGGTGGCACATTCGATATGCTGATAAATTTCTCGGGAGCCTTGTTTTCAAATTAGCCTAATTAAAATCCCCAGCCACAATAAATGCAGCCTTAGGATACAGTGGGGCAAAAAAGTATTTAGTCAGCCACCAATTGTGCAAGTTCTCTCACTTAAAAAGATGAGAGAGGCCTGTAATTTTCATCATAGGTACACTTCAACTATGACAGACAAATGAGGAAAAAAATCCAGAAAATCACATTGTAGGATTTTTTATGAATTTATTTGCAAATTATGGTGGAAAATAAGTATTTGGTCACATACAAACAAGCAAGATTTCTGGCTCTCACAGACCTGTAACTTCTTCTTTAAGAGGCTCCTCTGTCCTCCACTCGTTACCTGTATTAATGGCACCTGTTTGAACTTGTTATCAGTATAAAAGACACCTGTCCACAACCTCAAACAGTCACACTCCAAACTCCACTATGGCCAAGACCAAAGAGCTGTCAAAGGACACCAGAAACAAAATTGTAGACCTGCACCAGGTTGGGAAGACTGAATCTGCAATAGGTAAGCAGCTTGGTTTGAAGAAATCAACTGTGGGAGCAATTATTAGGAAATGGAAGACATACAAGACCACTGATAATCTTCCTCGATCTGGGGCTCCACGCAAGATCTCACCCCGTGGGGTCAAAATGATCACAAGAACGGTGAGCAAAAATCCCAGAACCACACGGGGACCTAGTGAATGACCTGCAGAGAGCTGGGACCAAAGTAACAAAGCCTACCATCAGTAACACACTACGCCGCCAGGGACTCAAATCCTGCAGTGCCAGACGTGTCCCCCTGCTTAAGCCAGTACATGTTCAGGCCCGTCTGAAGTTTGCTAGAGAGCATTTGGATGATCCAGATGAGGATTGGGAGAATGTCATATGGTCAGATGAAACCAAAATAGAACCTTTTGGTAAAAACTCAACTCGTCATGTTTGGAGGACAAAGAATGCTGAGTTGCATCCAAAGAACACCATACCTACTGTGAAGCATGGGGGTGGAAACATCATGCTTTGGGGCTGTTTTTCTGCAAAGGGACCAGGACGACTGATCCGTGTAAAGGAAAGAATGAATGGGGCCATGTATCGTGAGATTTTGAGTGAAAACCTCCTTCCATCAGCAAGGGCATTGAAGATGAAACGTGGCTGGGTCTTTCAGCATGACAATGATCCCAAACATTGGCTTCATAAGAAGCATTTCAAGGTCCTGGAGTGGCCTAGCCAGTCTCCAGATCTCAACCCCATAGAAAATCTTTGGAGGGAGTTGAAAGTCTGTGTTGCCCAGCGACAGCCCCAAAACATCACTGCTCTAGAGGAGATCTGCATGGAGGAATGGGCCAAAATACCAGCAACAGTGTGTGTCATTGCCAACAAAGGGTATATAACAAAGTATTGAGATAAACTTTTGTTATTGACCAAATACTTATTTTCCACCATAATTTGCAAATAAATAAATTAAAAATCCTACAATGTGATTTTCTGGATTTCTTTTTCTCATTTCGTCTGTCATAGTTGAAGTGTACCTATGATGAAAATTACAGGCCTCTCTCATCTTTTTAAGTTGGAGAACTTGCACAATTGGTGGCTGACTAAATAATTTTTTTGCCCCACTGTATGTGGTTTCCAGTTTACATAGAGTCCAATGGATTTCTTTCAGTGCCGTCGATGTGTCAGCTTGAGGGGGGATATACACGGCTGTGATTATAATCGCATTTGATTGTAAGGAATTCTATTTCAGGTGAACAAAAGAAATTGAGTTCCTGTATGTTGTTATGATCACACCACGTCTCGTTAATCATAAGACACACACCCCCGCCCTTCTTCTTACCAGATAGATGTTTGTTTCTGTTGGCGCGATGCGTGGAGAAACCATGTGGCTGTACCGACTCAGATAACGTGTCCTGAGTGAGCCATGTTTCCGTGAAGCAAAGAACGTTTTAGTCGCCGATGTCTCTCTGGAAGGCAACTCTTGCTCGTATTTCATCCACCTTGTTGTCCAGAGACTGGACATTGGCAAGTAGTATACTCGGGAGCGGTGCGCGATGTGCCTGTCTACATAGCTTGACCAGAAGACCGCTGCGTTTCCCCCTTCTCCGGCGCCGCCGTTGTTTTGAGTCGCCGGCTGGGATCCAGTCTATTGTCCTGGTCGGTGGACCAAACAGAGTATCCGCTTCGGGAAAGTCGTATTCCTGGTCGTAATGTTGGTAAGTTGACGTTGCTCTTATATCCAATAGTTCCTCCCGGTTGTATGTAATAAAACTTAATATTTCCCGGGGTAAAAATGTAAGAAGTAATACATAAAAAAACAAAATACTGCATAGTTTCCTGAGAACGTGAAGCGAGGCGGCCATCTCTGTCGGCGCCGGAAGTCCACTCAATGTGTGTGGGTGTGTCTGTGTTTGTGTGTGTATGTAAGTGCATACATTGTGTGTGTGTGTGTGTGTGTGTGTGCATGGGAGCATGAGCATGTGTGGTGTGTGAGTGTGTGTGTGTGAGCCTAGATAACTATTATTGAACTCGGTCTCTCTTAGCCAACCAAATAGACTTGTTGTTGAGTTGTGTGTTTGAATGAAGCCCAACCGGAGTCAGTGGTCTTATGAGCTGTCAATGGTTCTGAGGTGCTCCAGAGTTTGGGTTGTTGGAATGTTTGTGGAAATCACAGTCCTGGCATATAGACAGTCAATGGAAATTGCTGTAAAAGGTGTGGTTGTGTTTAAATGTTTACAGCATGTGGATTTGTGTGCATGCGTGTCCCCACTCTCACTCCCAACCCCAGCTAGTCTGGAGACTTACTGACCCTCCCTCTTATAATACTCTTATATCACTATTACAAATCTCACTAACATCAGATTACCCATGTCAGGGCACATGGTTGTGTGAACATAAATAGTGCTATTATTTTGCACCAGCCCTGCACTGACACTGCACTACCATGAGGTCCCCCAGGAGAGGGTATGGAAACACTGTGTTGGCGTCAGTCAGGTGAATGATACATCCAGAAATACACAAACCCTGGCAGACAGTCAGACGAGCATTCATATCCTCTCACATCACACTTTATGAATGGTGAACGCAAGTGTGTGTGCGTGCAATATGTGTGCGTGCGCGTGTGTGTGCACGTGTGTGTGTTGAGTTGAGTTGAAGGATGACCAGACTTCCAGGGTTACATGTATTTATATTAGAGCCATATTTAATGATAAATATAAACCTGTAAAATGTAAAACAGTGGAGTGGCGTTTCCTAGAACACAGGAAGTACCAAACAGGAAGAGAGGGGTATGGCCTTCACCACTCTCTCACCGCTCAGCCTGGTGTGTGTGTGTGCGCGTTTGTACATGTTGTATATAGACCTCTGCAAATTGTCCTTGTAGGCAATGTATCATTGCAGATCCAAATAAAATCCTCAAGTCTGTGGCAGATGAAGCTATAAACAGACAGATATTTCTCTCTCTATTTCTGTAGAAATACTTTTTCTCTGCTCCAAACCCCCTAATCTATCCTGCTCTTGTGGTGTGGGTGCGTGCATGTCAGTGCTTGTGTGCGTAGATTAAGGATTAGGAGACCAGAGTGTAAATCTCTGATTGGATCAACTCCCCCTCAGGATGAGATTAACACTCCTTAATTACAGTCCCATCATCCCTTCTTCTCCTCTATTATGATCCCCCCCATCCCCTCACATTCTGTTTACACATCACAACCCCTTAAATCTGCTTACAGATGTAGGATCTTCATTTGATCACTCTTTTGTTGCTGAGAATTCTCCTGCACAGCAGGAAATGCAGATGTCAGAGCCAGGATTCAAACCCGGGTCTCTGGCGTGAGAGTCAGGCTCTCAATTGCAACTGGAGGTGGTGAACCCAACAGTAAGACGCACTCGGAAGAAGATGAGATGCAAAATAGTTTTAATACAAAAATAAGCAACAGAAATCCATAGCTGGGGCAAAAATCATCAAAAGGTAATCCTCAAAAACCAAAACCAGTCCAACAGGGCTTTTCAAAAAGATAGTCAAAATTGTTACCAAGGAAATCCAGCAAAAAACTCCAGTGGAGAAAATCCACATAAAATAAGACAGAGAAGGGAATAATGCACGGGCAAGGGAAAATAAAATGTCTCAGAGTAGAGAACACTTACTTGGGCAACCGATTCAAGAACAACTAAACACCAAGCAAAGAGGCTATGAGACGGAGTGACTTAAATACACACATCTGAATGAGACACATGTGAACCTAATAACACTAATTACAAAGAATAAGCAGGGCACAATAGCCCCATGAGGACCTCTAGAGGCCAAAACATGACATAACAAGCAACACTGACAGGACCCCCCCCCTCTAGGAATGGCTCCTGACGATCCTTCCAGGACGATCGGTTTATGAACATTGAAGTCCCGAATTAACTTGGGGTCCAACATATCTCTGGCCGGAACCCAGGAGCGCTCCTCTGGGCCATAGCCTTCCCAGTCCACAAGATACTGAAGTGACCCTCGCACCCGACGGGAATCCAGTATTCGGTGGACTGTATAAGCTGGTTGGCCTCCAATGATGCGAGGAGAAGGGGGAGGTTTACCTGCTGGAGCAAAAGGAGAAGACAACACAGGTTTTAGAAGGGAGACATGAAATGTGGGATTAATCTTTAAGGACCTAGGCAAGTATAAACGGTAGGTAACAGGGTTAACTTTCCTTGCCACCTTGAAAGGCCCAGTGAATCGCTGGGAGAGCTTGCGGGACTCTACCGGTAAGGGAAGGTTCTTAGTGGAGAGCCAAACTCTCTGTCCGGAACGCAGGGTGGGGGCAGGTCTGAGTCTACGGTTAGCCTGTCGCTGGTACTGCTCAGAGACCCTAAGCTTGTGTCGAGCCTTCCTCCAAGTCAAACGACAGCATCGGATGAACTGCAGAGCTGAGGGAACTCCTACTTCAATTTCTTGGTCTGGGAACAGTGGAGGGGCATAACCAAACTGGCATTCGAAGGGAGACATGCCTGTCGCCGAGGAGCGTAGAGTGTTGTGGGCGTATTCTGCCCACATAATGAAAGATGACCAGGAGGATGGGTTATTGGCAGCCATGCACCTCAGTGTAGTCTCCAGATCCTGGTTTAACCTCTCTGTTTGGCCATTGGACTCAGGGTGGAATCCAGAAGATAGGCTCACAGTTGCCCCCAAAAGTTGACAGAATGCCCGCCAGAATCGAGAGGAAAACTGAGGTCCTCGATCAGAAACAATGTCCTGTGGGATGCCAAAAACTCGAAAAACATGGTAAATGACCAACTCCGCAGTCTCTTTAGCAGTGGGCAGCTTGGGCAAGGGAATGAATCTGCCAGCCTTAGAAAACCTGTCAACAATGACTATAATGGTGGTGTTACCTTGGGATGGCGGGAGTCCGGTAATAAAATCCATGGAGACGTGTGACCAGGGTCTTCGAGGTACAGAGAGAGGGTCGAGCAACCACTGAGGTAAGCGATGAGAGACCTTCCCCTGACTGCATGTGGAACAGGCACTTAAAGGTCTTTGTATCCTCCTTGATGGTGGGCCACCAAAACCGTCTCTGGAGAAATTCAAGGGTACGAGTAGTGCCTGGATGGCAGGTCAGACGAGAGACATGACCCCACTGGAGAACCTGGGAGCGAACAGCTTTAGGGACGAACAAGCGGTTAGTTGGCCCATCTGATGGGTCTGGATCCCGGGACTGGGCTTGTCTTACTGTATCTTCAAGTTCCCATCTTACGGGGGCCAATATCTTGGAGCTCGGGATAATGGGGGTGACAGGATCTTTTTGGTTGCTACTTGAGTATACTCGAGACAGAGCATCAGGTTTGAGATTTTTGGATCCGGGGCAGTAGGATAGAATGAATTGAAACCGGTTGAAGAATAGAGACCAGCGTGCCTGACGAGGGTTGAGTCGCTTGGCCTGCTGAATGTACTCTAGATTTGTGTGGTCAGTGAGTACTTGGAATGGGTGTTTGGCCCCCTCAAGCCAATGTCTCCATTCTTCAAGCGCCAGTTTAACCAGTCAGGGATTGCTGGGTCGCTAGCGGGCTCGTCCCGACACTACCAGCGAAAATCTAAAGTGCCAAATTCAAAATCCCAAAATGGAATTATTAAACATCCACCAATATGCAAGTGTTCCATACTCATCAAATGCTATGTTTCTTGGCAATATCACAGCGTTGTCAGATTTCAAAAAGGCTTTACGGCGAAAGCAGCACATTTCATTGTTTGAGGCTAGCACCTGGGTCTGGGAGAGTGAGGATGGGAGCCAAAGTAAAGCAGCGTTTGAGTTCATTAAAAGCCAGCTCTGCTTCAGGACTCCAGCAAAATTATTCCATTATTCCCTTTAGTGAGAGCAAAAAAGGGAGCCACCACAGAGCTGAATTTCAAAATAAATTTGCGGTAAAAGTTGGCAAAGCCAAGAAACCGCTGAACCTCCTTCACAGACCCAGGAGTGGGCCAATCCGTGACTGCTTGAACCTTCTGGGGATCCATTTGAATATGTCCGGGCTTAATGATGAATCCCAGAAATTGTACTTGGGTCACATGGAATTCACATTTTTCAGGTTTGACATAAAGGTGATTTTGGCAGAGGCATCTGAGAACCTTCCTGACATGCGTTCATTGAGGGAACTTGAAAAAATGAGAATATCGTCCAGGTAGACAAATACAAACTGATTGAGCATATCTCGAAGGACATCATTTATCAGAGCCAGGAAAACTTCAGGGGCGTTGGTGAGGCCGAAGGGCATAACTAGGTACTCATAGTGCCCGGTGGGAGTGTTGAATGCGGTATTCCACTCATCCCCTTGTCTAATGCGCACAAGATGGTAAGCATTGCGCAAGTCGAGTTTGGTGAATATGGAAGCTCCCTGCAGTATCTCAAAAACTGTGGCCATAAGCGGCAATGGGTAACGGTTCCGGATAGTGATTTTGTTGAGGCCTCGATAATCGATGCAGGGTTGAAGGCCCCCATCCTTTTTACCCACAAAGAAAAAACCAGCACCAGCAGGGGAAGTGGACCGACGGATAATCCCTGCTGCGAGGGCTTCCTCAATGTAATTGTCCATAGCTGCACGCTCGGGAGAAGACAAGGAGAAGATGCGGCCTCTAGAGGGACAGGTACCTGGAAGCAGTTCAATGGAACAGTCATAAGGGCGGTGTGGTGGTAAAGAGGTGGCTTTCTTTTTACTGAAAACTGCCTTGAGGTGGTGGTACTGAGTGGGGATCTGAGATAGGTCTAGGGATTCTTGAGTCTCGAGAGTAGGGTCAGGGGAACTCAGGGTCAAACAGGTGACAGGACAAGTGGGACCCCAACTGAGGATAGCGCCAGTGGACCAGTCAAGATGGGGGTTATGGCGAAGAAGCCAGGGGTGGCCGAGAATCACAGAGAACTCTGGAGATTGTATCAGATGAAAATACAGCTCCTCCTGGTGTTGACAAATAGAGAGGTGAAGAGGAACGGTAAGAAGGGTTACCTTCCCCGGGGCCCAGAGGTCTTCCATCCAGTGCGGTAACTGTTAGAGGGGTTTCGAGTGAGTCAGAGGGGATCTGGAGGCTCCTAGCAAGAGATAAGTCCATAAAGTTTCCAGCTGCACCTGAATCCACCAAGGCTTTAAGTTGATGCTTCTGATTTCCCCAAGAAAGTGTGATGGGGAGAGTCAATCCTGAATTGGAAGGTGGGGCACCGCGAGTAATTCCCGTTACAGTCCTTCCTTTCCTGTACGGGAACGAGCGTTTCCCCGAGAGCTCTGGGCAGGAAGAACGGAAATGTCCAGGTCGTCCACAGTATAGGCAACACCGCTCCCTCATGCGGCGGTCACGTTCTGATGGGGAGATCCGACTACCACCCAGTTGCATCGGTTCAGGAAATCCTTGGGACGGAGGTGACTTCTCTGTGGGAACTAAACTGACAGGAGGTGTGAAAACAAACTGGCGACTCAAATTCCTCTCCCTTAGACGATTATCCAGTCGGATCGCCAGGTCAATGAGGGTCTCGAGATCACGGGTAGGCTCTCGTGTTGCAAGGTCATCTTTGAGTGCCTCAGAAAGACTGTTCTGGAAGCACACCATGAGAGACTCATCGTTCCAACCACTCCCGGCTGCAATAGTGCGAAAATGGATGGCATACTCTGCAGCAGTGCGACTATCTTGCTGGAGGGACAGCAGTCGTTTAGACGCCTCACGGCCGCTGATGGGATGATCAAAGACCCGTTTGAATTCCTCTTCAAATGCAGAATAACTTGAGCAGAAGGGGCTCTGGGCCTTCCAGACAGCTGTTGCCCAGGAGAGGGCCTTACCCGAGAGAAGAGTGATGACATATGCAATCTTGGCCCTGTCTGAAGGGAAAGACGATGGCTGTAGCTCAAATGTAAGGGAACACTGAGTGAGGAATCCACAACAAGCACTGGGGTCTCCCAAGAATCGTTGTGGTGGAGGTAGGCGAGGTTCTGCAAGGGGAACTGAAATTTGAGGTACTGAAGCGGCAGTTGAAGCAGTAGCTTGGGTAGAAGGCAGCCGATCAAAGATCTGACGGACAGAGGTCATGACCTCAGACAGTAATTCTGAATGCTTAACCATCAGTGCCTCCTGTTGGACTAGCACTGCTTCATGACGTTGGACTGAGGACTCATGCTGAGCCACAGTAGTGAAGAGTTCTTGTGCGCTGGGCGTCTCTGGGTTCATCTTGGCTTGGTGTTTCTGTCAGAGCCGGGACTCAAACCCGGGTCTCTGGCGTGAGAGTCAGGCTCTCAATTGCAACTGGAGGTGGTGAACCCAACAGTAAGACGCACTCGGAAGAAGATGAGATGCAAAATAGTTTTAATACAAAAACAAGCAACAGAAATCCATAGCTGGAGCAAAAATCATCAAAAGGTAATCCTCAAAAACCAAAACCAGTCCAACAGGGCTTTTCAAAAAGATAGTCAAAATTGTTACCAAGGAAATCCAGCAAAAAACTCCAGCGGAGAAAATCCACATAAAATAAGACAGAGAAGGGAATAATCCACGGGCAAGGGAATCGGTTGCCCAAGTAAGAGAACACTTACTTGGGCAACCGATTCAAGAACAACTAAACACCAAGCAAAGAGGCTATGAGACGGAGTGACTTAAATACACACATCTGAATGAGACACATGTGAACCAAATAACACTAATTACAAATAGAATAAGCAGGGCACAATAGCCCCATGAGGACCTCTAGAGGCCAAAACATGACATAACAAGCAACACTGACAGCAGATGAGCTTCGTGATTTACATAAATGCACTGAAAACCCACACTAACATACTGTTATATTTACAGTAGGCCTATTTAACTTTTCATGTAACCTACTTTTGGCCAGTTAATAGTTTAACCACCGATCAAGCAACATTATGGACTAAACGTTCAAATCCTTTTGCTGCAGGATTATTTTGCTGTATATAAAGGTAAATGAAGATCCTACACCTGTAAGGGAAGTCTCTCTCTCTCGATCTGTCTGAAATGGGATCCTTTAAAAGTTTTGCGCCAGTGAGCGGAAGCGGGTATTTTGTTGTGTGTGTGTCAAAGTGATTATAGTAAACTAAAACTAAAATCATGAAAAAACAATTTATTAAACTGAAATAAAATAATTAACAAACCTGTTTTAAAAATGAAAACTCTGAGAGTATTATCTTTGACTCCAAAACAAACTAAACTAAAATCCATCATGAATTATGTTTAGTATTAGTTTTTTAAAACTAATATCTAATGGGGGTTTCAAAGGGGTTTTCAAGCTACTGAATCTGGTGGATAAATGCAGCCAGGAGATGGCGATGTTTCAAATAGGCATAGCTTGTGAATCACTACCACTAGCTAACAGGGAAAAACTAGTCTAGGTAGCTAACTTGGTTCTTAAATGTACTAGTAAAGTTAAAACAGAGTGGCTGCGGATCTGACAGCTAAAGGTTCCCGAAGCTTCTCTACTTTACGCACAGTCTCTGCTCTACTCGTAGAAAACAGGCTACTCTGGCGAATGTTTAATAAAGTTAGTGTCTACAGAAAGCACTCACACCCCTTGACTTTTTCCACATTGTTGTGTTACAGCCTGAATTTAAAGTTGATTACATTTAGATGTATTTTGTCACTGGCCTATACACGATACCCCATAATGTCGAGTGGAATTATGTTTTTAGAAATGTTTTCAAATTAATTTAAAATGGAAAGCTGAAATGTCTTGATCCAATAAGTATGCCAAGCCTTTGTTAAAGAAAGCCTAAAAAAGTTTAGGAGTAAAAATGTGCTTAAGTCAGATAAGTCCCATGGACTCACTATGTGCAATAATGTTATTTTTGAATGACTACCTCATCTCTTTACCTCACATATACAATTGTCTGTAAGGTCCCTCAGTCAAGCAGTGAACTTCAAACAGATTCAATCACAAAGACCAGGGAGGTTTATAAATGCCTCAAAAGGGCACCTATTGGTCGATGGGTAAAAATAACAAAAGCAGACATTGAATATCCCTTTGAGCATGGTGAAGTTATTCATTACATTTCATTACAATTTGATACAGGCGTCCTTCCTAACCTAACTCAGTTGCCACAGAAAGAAAACCAAGCAGAGATTTCACCATGAGGCCAATGGTGACTTTAAAACAGTTACAGAGTTTAATGGCTGTGATAGGAGAAAACAGAGGATGGGTCAACGTAGTTACTCAACAATACCAAATTAATTTACAGAGTGAAAAGCGGGAAGCCTGTACAGAGTAAATATATTCCAAAACATGCATCCTGTTTGCAACAAGGCACTAAAGTAATAATGCAAAAAATGTGGCAAAACAAACTTTTTGTCCTGAATACAACGCGTTATGTTTGGGGCAAATCCAATACAACACATTACTGAGTACCTCTATCCATATTTTCAAACATAGAGGTGGCTGGACCATGTTATGGGTATGTATCAGGTATGAAGGTAAGACCCAGATGCAGACAACGTCAAATTAACAATGGTTTAATAATCCAACAGGGCAGGCAATAGACAGGTCAAGGCAGGCAGGGGTCAGTAAACCAGAGGTGGTGCAACGGTACCGGTGGGCAGAGTGGTCAGGCAGGCGGGCTCCGAGTCAGGACAGGCAAGGGTCAAAACCTGGAGGGTGAGGAAAAAGAGCGACTGGGAAAAGCAGGCGCTGAGACACAAAAATGCTGGTTGACTTGACAAACAAGACGAACTGGCAAAAGACAAACAGAGAACACAGGTATAAATACACAGGGGATAATGGAGAAGATGGGAAACACCTGGAGGGGGGTGGAGAAAATCACAAAGAACAGGTGAAACAGATCAGGGTGTGACAGGTATGCTTGTAATCGATAAGAACTGGGGAGTTTTTCAGGATAAAAAATGTACGGAATGGAGCTATACACAGGCAACATCCTATAGGAAAACCTGGTTCAGTCTGCTTTCCACCAGATCCTGGGAGATGGATTCACCTTTCAGCAGGACAATAACCTTAAACACAAGGCCAAATCTACACTGGAGCTGCTTACCAAGAAGGCAGTGAATGTTCCTGAGTGGCAGAGTTACACTTTTTACATAAATCTGCTTGAAAATCTATGGCAAGACTTGAAAAAAAAAAGCTCTTAGAGACTTATCCAGAAAGACTCATAGCTGTATTCACTACCAAAGGTGATACTAACTGTATGTATTGACAGTACTGTGTGAATACTTATGTAAATGTGATATTTCTGTATTTCATTATCAATACGTTTGCAAACATACACTATTGGGTATTGTGTGTAGATGGGTGAGAAAAGACAATACATTTAATCCATTTTGAATTCAGGCTGTAACACAACAACATGTGGATAAGTAAGCGGGTATGAATACTTTCTGAAGACACTGTAGATAAAAGCTGAATCAATTTCTGCTAGATCAAATAATTATAGTATTCTACATAACATAACCAAATATAATAGCATAGTATATATAACCTTACTGTAAGACAAAAAACACCACCTCCTTTCTTATGAGATTACAGGATGATTTCCTCTAACGTGGCCAAAACTCAACAGCGTGCACCACTTGGCAAAATATGTGCTTTGATTGAAACTAAACAGGTAGGTTATGCTACAGTTTGTTGACACCATCTGCTCTAAAATTCTCTCACTGTACATCATTCAAAACAATACTGTAGGCTACTTTGAAACAACACTGTTTAACTAAGAAGATCTAAATGCATATCCCATGAAACTGCTTGAGATCAAATGGTTGGAATGCAGATGCTGCTGCACGGACGTTTCACCGATAAAGCTTATCATTCACAATTGTGAGAAATGTGAAGGGGGGTGACCACAAAAATGTGTGCGTAGAGGTAAAGAAACACAGGTACCAGACGCACCGGTTTGAGTGTGTCAAGAACTGTAATGCTGCTGGGGTTTTCACGCTCAACAGTTTCTTGTGTGTATCAAGAATGGTTCACCACTCAAAGGACATCCAGCCAACTGTAGCCTCTGCCAAAAAGCATTGGATTCATGTGAACATAGGCGAGAGTTTCATTCCACCATATTGTTTGCTCCAGTCTTGGCAGTATTCCTTTTAAATCCAAGTCACATTGGGATTGAATGTATTATTTAAACCTAACCTAACCTGACCCATCACTTTCTGTATTACTGCCCCCATTGCAAGAAGTGACATCCCCCCAAAAAAACTATACAGCACAAATGACTACTAGCCTCCGGCGCATGCTTTCTGTCCCTAACACTAAAACTGAAACTTAAAACGAAATAGGAATGTTTTGATACAATTGTATGTGTGTCTCTGTGTCTCTCTGTGTGTGTGTGAGAGAGAGAGAGAGAGAGAGAGAGAGAGAGAGAGAGAGAGAGAGAGAGAGAGAGAGAGAGAGAGAGAGAGAGAGAGAGAGGAGTCTGACGCACATAGTGCCCTTTTCCTGAATGTTTCCACTGAGGGAGTGCAGGTCAGATTGGGTCACTCATTCCCTTATTACTCTGCCTCCCTTTCTGTCTTTCTTTCTCACACACATCCTATCAGAGGGTATTGGAGGCTAAAGCTGGTGAGGTCATCGTGGAATGTCAGTTTCTTAATGAAACGCTCAAATTGCACTTCAATGGATATTACACTCTCCCTCTCTCTCTTTCTCTCTTTCGCTATAACTCTCCCTTTCTCACTCACTCTCTCCCCCACTCTCTGTGTATACCTTTGGTTGTTTCGTTGTGGCTTTGGCAGTCGACACCTAATTTACTGACCTTCATGCTGACCTGATTATTGTTGTGAGTGTTTACTTTAATTATGGAATACATTCATTTTGTTATTCCTTTACTCAGTGTGGTTTCCCATTGTTTGTTACATTCTTGAGCCAGGTTGTAACACTGATGTGCTCACAACAGGCCACCCTTCCTCTTCCACTCTTCCATTAGTCTCATAAACTTGACCCTAGGCAACAGCAGTAGCATTGGATACATGGTGGGAGGCAACCGTCTGCCTACACTGAATAGAAGAAAGGTTCTTAAATGGTTCTTCATCAGCTCTTAAGGTTCCTTGTAGAACTCTTGACTGACAAATAACCTTTGAGATAAGTGAGGGGTTCTTGACATGGCATCAACAGTTCTTCAGAATTCTAAATGGTTGACATGTATGGAACCTTTCATAGCATGTTCTCTGCTCATCAGTTGACATGGCCTGATTTCATTACATATGCATTACAATCTTTCACTTAAATATACTTTTTTTTGCTAATTAAAAAATAAAGGCGACTCATTGATATGTTTGCAAATTGTTGCTATAATATCTGGTAGGTTAAGTCTTGCCATATCCTTGAGACACCCTACTGTTGAATGCCCATCAAAAGATTCTAATTTATTAGATCTGCCTATGAACTCATAATGCTACTTCAAGTGGTAGTACAACGTAGGATATCATCGCTTGACTCCAAAGCACCTGTTGTGTTTTTTATTCGGCATGACTAAACACTGTGGATAGGTGGTTCATGTCCCGCTCTCATCTGATTCTGAGGTAAATTGCAGTATGCTACATTATCATCTACTGGACAATTTTGGTAAGTATCAAAGTTAGCTAGTGTCATCTAGCATAATTTATTATAATTTATTTTAAAGAATATTCCTGAATTTCAGGTAACAGTATAGCTAGCTACTAGCTAACTCATCCGACCCAGTGGAGCACAGTAACATAGATATCGTTATATCACAGACAAAAGGGGGAAACCAGTAGGTATTAGTTAACGTTAGTTGGCTAGCTAGCTAGTTACTAAGCATCCTTGGTTATATCTAACGATAGCTATCTACAAACTAACCAATATTGCTACACTGGTGTACAGCAAACTCTCACGCCTGGTGTAGCTAGTTAGCTAATTAGAACCATGCAAGATGTGATGTTAGCTAGCTACCAAGCTTGGTATGCTCACACCTAGCCTAGGCAGCTGCTAGTGGGCTGTATAGTGGAGATCCATAAATCCCACTAGTGGCTACCCAGGCCAGCTCGCGCTAAGTCAGAAATACAAAAGTATCTCTGGCAAAGTCTGAGTTAGCTAGGGTTGTCCAAATTAGCTAGAAAACTAATTTGTCAGTAATACTGTATCATGGAAACATGTGAGATGTTGTCAACCAATATCACTGACTAAATATGAACAGTGGCTAGCTAACATTAGCTAAACACGGTGGTGTACAGAAAACTTTCAGGCCTGGTGTAGCTAGCTAGCTAAACTCAGCAAAAAAAAAAACGTCCTCTCACTGTCAACTGCATTTATTTTCAGCAAACTTAACATGTGGGGATCAAAATCAAAAGTAACAGTCAGTATCTGATGTGGCCACCAGCTGCATTAGGTACTGCAGTGCATCTCCTCCTCATGGACTGCACCAGATTTGCCAGTTCTTGCTATGAGATGTTACCCCACTCTTCCACCAAGGCACCTGCAAGTTCCAGGACATTTCTGGGGGGAATGGCCCTAGCCCTCACCCTCCAATCAAACAAGTCCCAGACGTGCTCAATGGGATGGAGATCCGGGCTCTTCGCTGGCCATGGCTGGCCAACACTGACATTCCTGTCTTGCAGGAAATCACGCACAGAAAGAACAGTATGGCTGGTGGCATTGTCATGCTGGAGGGTCATGTCAGGATGAGCCTGCAGGAAGGGTACCACATGAGGGAGGAGGATGTCTTCCCTGTAACACAGCGTTGAGATTGCCTGCAATGACAACAAGCTCAGTCCGATGATGCTGTGACACACCGCCCCAGACCAACGTCATTTTAGAGAATTTGGCAGTATGTCCAATTGGCCTCACAACCGCAGAACATGTGTGACCACACCAGCCCAGGACCTCCACTTCCAGTTTCTTCACCTGCGGGATCGTCTGAGCTCAGCTAATTCTGATTGGCTGGGCCTATGCCATCCCAGGCCCACCCATGGCTGCACCCCTGCCCAGAAATCCATAGATTAGGGCCTAATGAATTTATTTAAATTGACTGATTTCCTTATATGAACTGTAACTGTATATTTTTGTTCAGTATAACTTATGTAGTAACTTTTGGTACTGTTCATGTTTCCACATATGAGGCAAAGCGACTTACAGTCATGCATGCAGCAGGTGTTGGTGGTGTCTGAAGAGGAGATAAATAAACAGAAACTTCACTGTTCACTGTTCAATTCCACAAAGTAGAGTCCAACTGGATCCTACCATGCAGGCCTTGCAGTCCCACACTAAGAAGGGTTTGAGAGGAGGAGGGGAGACAGGATTCTGAAGAAAAATGGAGTGAAAGAGGGAGAGAGCAGCATGTGTTTCTGATAAATGATCACACCTAACGCACCTCACATACTTTACCCTTACACAGAGCCAGAGAAAGATTGGTGTGTGTGTGCGTACCTCCCATTGGGAGTGTCTTACATTTCTTAGTTTTGTTCTGTCATATTGCAGCACCAGTTTGAGTTTGATACATTAGAGGTTTTCTCTACATTCTCTACAACAGGGCTGCCCAAACCTCTTCCTGTAGATCTACTGTCCTTTAGGTTTTCATTCAAACCCTAATTTAGTGTATCTGTTTTAGCTAGTTAAGGTCTTGTTGAGTAGCTAATTAGTAGAATCAGGGTTGGACTGAAAACCCACAGGATGGTAGATCTCCAGGAAGAGGGTTGGGCAGCCCTGCTCTACAATTTATTTTCCATTACAATTTCAGAAGTCAGAGCCATAAAACAATTGAACTGAAGGACCAATGCAATGGCTACAGGCATATATATATACACGACCCTGGTCGTGACAGCACTCTCCGAGGGGGTCTCGGGGAGTTGGGATGTACAAAAAATGATTTTCCAAATAGGACTAATATAAGCACCCACTAAATTATTTGTATTTATAATTATTATACACACATGTATAGGCCAGCAAGGTCACCCATGGTACAAGTCAGAGTTCATCTCAGCCTATTCAGTCCCTTGACCTTTTGGCCCTGACGGAGACATGGATCACCCCAGAGAAAACTGCTACTCCAGCTGCTCTCTCTTCATCCAATTACATTTTCTCTCATAGTCCAAGAGCTTCTGTCCATCACGGTGGTGGCACAGGGCTACTCATTTCTCCTAATTGGAGATTTTCTCTTTTCTCCCTCACTCACCTGTCCATCTGTTCATTTTAATTCCATGCTGTCACTGTCACTTGTTCACTCAAGCTTAACATTGTTGTCACCTATCGCCCACCAGGTGCCCATGGATAATTCCTAAATGAGCTTGACACCTTGATAAGCTAATTTCCTAACAATGGCTCACCGCTCTTCGAACTTGGCGACTTCAATCTCCTGACTTCTGCCTTCGATTAATTTCTTTCTAACTCTCTCTTTCCCCTCCTTGCATCTTTTGACCTCACCCTTTCCCAATCCTCTCCAATTTACAAGGCAGACAATACACTTGACCTCACTAGAAGCTGTTTGCCTACTAATCTCACTGCAACCCCCCCCTCCAGGTCTCTGATCACTACTTTGTTTCCTTGTCTGTCTCCCTTTTCTCCAACGCGGGCAGCTGTGTGAAAATGGAGGAAAACTAAACTTCCAAAGGACCTATTATCCTTTCACTCCCTCCTCTCTACCTTCTCTACCTCTGCATCCACTGCTAATGCCAATTTCTATCACTTTAGGCTTCTTCCTCTAACTCTTTGAATTTCTTTTCCACCTTCTCCCCTCCCCCTAATCCTCTACCTCCCCCACCCCCGCTCCCTCTCTGCGAACAACTTTGTCAACCACTTTGAAAAGAAGGTTGACAACATCCGCGCCTCATTCACTCAGTCTTTTGAGTCCACTGATCCCACTCACACAGAATTACCCTACGCCTTGTACTCTTTCTCCCTCCCCGCTTTCTCCAGATAAAATCCTGCGACTAGTGAGATCTGGTCGCCCTACAACCTGCTCGCTCGGCCCCATCCCCTCCTCCTTCTCTACAGACCAACCTTTTCCCATTCCTAACTTTCCTCATCAACTCATCCCTGGCCACTGGCTGCGTCCCCTCTGACTTCAAAATGGCCCGCGTCCCTCCCCTCTTTAAGAAACCAACACTTGACTCATCTGACGTCAAAAACTATAGACCTGTATCCCTTCTTTCTTTTCTTTCTTTCCAAAACACTTGAGTGTGCTGTCTCTGACCAACTGTCTCACAATCTCTCTCAGAACAATCTTCTTGACCCTAACCAGTCAGGCTTCAAGACGGGTCACTCAACCAAGACTGTTCTTCTCTGTGTCAGAGGCTCACCTCACTGACAAAACTGACTCACTCTCTTCTGTTTTCATCCTCCTAAATCTATCCGCTGCCTTGAACCATCAGACCCTCCTCTCCACCCTGTCAGTGCTGGGCATCTCAGGCTCTGCACATCCTTGGATTGCATCCTACCAGGCAGGCCGCTCCTACCAGGTGACATGGAGAGGATCTGTGTCTGCACCACGTACTACTGGTGTCCTCCAGGGCTCGGTTCTAGGCCCTCTCTTCTCTCTATACACCAAGTCCCTCGGCTCTGTCATATCATCACATGGTATCTCCTATCATTGCTATGCGGATGACACTCAACTACTTTTCTCCTTCCCCCCTTCTGACACCCATGTGGCAAAATGCATCTCTGCGTGCCAGGCAGTTATCTCAGCTTGGATGTCGGCCCACCACCTCAATTAAATAAACATTTTATTATTATTATTACTCCTGCAGGTCCATGCTCTACAACATTTTTAGAGTATGACCCTATATCAAACAGGAAAGTGGCGCAGGTCCTAATCCAGACACTTGTCATCTCCCGTCTGGACTACTGCAACTAGCTGTTGACTGGTCTGCCCGCTTGTGCCATCAGAGCCCTGCAACTTATCCAGAACTCTGCAGCCCGCCTGCTTTTCAACCTTCCCAAGTTCTTCCATGTCACCCACTCCTCCGCACACTCCACTGGCTTCCAGTCAGAGTTCACATCCACTACAAGACCATGGTGCCTGCCTACGGGGCAGCAAGAGGAACTGCCCCTCCCTACCTTCAGGCTATGCTCAACCCCTACACCCCAACTCGAGCACTCTGTTCTGCCACCTCTGGTCTCTTGGCTCTCCCACTCAGCCCAATTCAAGTTCTTCTCTGTCCTGGCACCCCAATGATGGAACACTGAAGCTTGGACAGCAGAGTCCCTGCCCATCTTCCAAAAGGACCTGAAACCCTACCTCTTCAAAGAGTATCTTAAATAATACTCCTCCTCACTTCGACACTTTTTTGGTTACTACATGATTCCATATGTGTTATTTCATAGTTTTGATGTCTTGACTATTATTCTACAATGTAAAAAATAGTAAAAATAAAGAAAACCCCTTGAATGAGTAGGTGTGTCCAAACTTTTGACTGGTACTGTATGTGCATGCAATCTCCTAATGAACTCAGAGGAAAACACATGAGTGAAAGCCACTTAATCCCTCACACACACACACACAAACACCACATACTCCTGAATAATGCAGCTCATATGACAGCCTGGAAATGAGCTTATAAACAGTGAGATTGCTGAGTCAAATAAAAATCTATTAACCCAGTGGAACCTCAGAACCTCAGTCTCATTCTCCAGCTGGGCTGTCTCACGGAATGTTCCCTGTGAACACTGACAATAACATGGGACTGTATAGTCACATACTGCACATATAGATGCATATAACTACACAGCTTATTGTGAATCCGCTCAATAAGCCAGTTAAATGTGGTAGACAACTCATTGACTCAAATTCAATGTTTGTCTATACAGTGAAGTAGGGTTGCAGTCTGTGTGTATGATGGAGTACGGCCCAGCGTGTGTCCACTCAGCAAATTCCTGCAGGGGAGGAGTCCGTACTCCCCCCATAGGACCTACTGCAGGGACACTACATAAAACAGACTACACGTGCATACGCACGTACACACACACACCACTTAATCTGGGACACCATTGGAGGAGGACTGTATTTCAAGGGCCTTGTGGGGGTCTAATATAATACAAAATTTACTGTGTTTTCCAGGGGCGCAACTTTGGTTTCAGAAGTGGGGGGGAGATAACCTGGCAGGGGGTCTGGGGGTCCTCCCTCAGAAATGTTTTGGTAATCTAAAACTCATTTCCTGCATTTCTACACAATCTAATATGGGTCACTTTTATTGTAAATAAGAATAGGATATGGCGCCTCCCGAGCGGCGCAGCCGTCTAATGCACTGCATTGCAGTGCTAGAGGCATCACTACAGAGCGAGGGATCGAACCCAGGCTGTTTCACAACCGGCCGTGATCGGGAGTCCCATAGGGCGGCGCACAATTGGCCCAGTGTCGTCCGGGTTAGGGAGGGTTTGGCTGGGGGCTTTATTTGGCTCATCGCGCTCTAGCGGGTCCTTGTGGTGGGCCGGGAGCCTGCAGGCTGACACATTGGTGCAGCTGGCATCTGGGTTAAGCGGGCGGGTGTTAAGAAGTGTGGTTTGGCTGGTCATGTTTTGGAGGATGCATGACTCGACCTTCGACTCCCGAGCCTGTTACGGGTTAAAAAAACTATTAGGATATGTTTCTAAATACTTCTACATTAATGTGGATGATACCATGATTACAGATAATCCTGAATTCGTCGTAAATAACGATGAGTGAGAAAGTTATAGATGCACAATTATATATAAATATATAAATATATGGATGAGCGATGGCTGACCGGCATAGGCAAGATGCAGTAGATGGTATAGAGTACAGTATATACATATGAGATGAGTAATGTAGGATATGTAAACATTATACAGTGGGGAAAAAAAGTATTTAGTCAGCCACCAATTGTGCAAGTTCTCTCACTTAAAAAGATGAGAGAGGCCTGTAATTTTCATCATAGGTACACTTCAACTATGACAGACAAAATGAGGAAAAAATCCAGAAAATCACATTGTAGGATTTTTATGAATTTATTTGCAAATTATGGTGGAAAATAAGTATTTGGTCAATAACAAAAGTTTATCTCAATACTTTGTTATATACACTTTGTTGGCAAATGACAGAGGTCAAATGTTTTCTGTAAGTCTTCACAAGGTTTTCACACACTGTTGCTGGTATTTTGGCCCATTCCTCCATGCAGATCTCTGTCTAGAGCAGTGATGTTTTGGGCAACACGGACTTTCAACTCCCTCCAAAGATTTTCTATGGGGTTGAGATCTGGAGACTGGCTAGGCCACTCCAGGACCTTGAAATGCTTCTTACGAAGCCACTCCTTCGTTCGGGCGGTGTGTTTGGGATCATTGTCATGCTGAAAGACCCAGCCACGTTTCATCTTCAATGCCCTTGCTGATGGAAGGAGGTTTTCACTCAAAATTTCACGATACATGGCCCCATTCATTCTTTCCTTTACACGGATCAGTCAGTCCTGGTCCCTTTGCAGAAAAACAGCCCCAAAGCATGATGTTTCCACCCCCATGCTTCACAGTAGGTATGGTGTTCTTTGGATGCAACTCAGCATTCTTTGTCCTCCAAACACGACGAGTTGAGTTTTTACCAAAAAGTTATATTTTGGTTTCATCTGACATTCTCCCAATCCTCATCTGGATCATCCAAATGCTCTCTAGCAAACTTTAGACGGGCCTGAACATGTACTGGCTTAAGCAGGGGGACACGCCTGGCACTTCAGGATTTGAGTCCCTGGCGGCGTAGTGTGTTACTGATGGTAGGCTTTGTTACTTTGGTCCCAGCTCTCTGCAGGTCATTCACTAGGTCCCCGTGTGGTTCTGGGATTTTTGCTCACCGTTCTTGTGATCATTTTGACCCCACGGGTGAGATCTTGCGTGGAGCCCCAGATCGAGGAAGATTATCAGTGGTCTTGTATGTCTTCCATTTCCTAATAATTGCTCCCACAGTTGATTTCTTCAAACCAAGCTGCTTACCTATTGCAGATTCAGTCTTCCCAACCTGGTGCAGGTCTACAATTTTGTTTCTGGTGTCCTTTGACAGCTCTTTGGTCTTGGCCATAGTGGAGTTTGGAGTGTGACTGTTTGAGGTTGTGGACAGGTGTCTTTATACTGATAACAAGTTCAAACAGGTGCCATTAATACAGGTAATGAGTGGAGGACAGAGGAGCCTCTTAAAGAAGAAGTTACAGGTCTGTGAGAGCCAGAAATCTTGCTTGTTTGTATGTGACCAAATACTTATTTTCCACCATAATTTGCAAATAAATTCATAAAAAATCCTACAATGTGATTTTCTGGATTTTTTTCCCTCATTTTGTCTGTCATAGTTGAAGTGTACCTATGATGAAAATTACAGGCCTCTCTCATCTTTTTAAGTGAGAGAACTTGCACAATTGGTGGCTGACTAAATACTTTTTTTCCCCACTGTATAAGTGGCATAGTTTTAAGTGGCTAGTTATACATTTATTACATCCACTTTTTAATTATTAAAGTGGCTAGAGATTTGAGTCGATGGCCGAATGGCATAGGCAAGATTCAGTAGATGGTATAGAGTACAGTGTATACATATGAGATGAGTAATGTCGGATATGTAAACGTTATATAACAAATTGTTTAAAGTGGCTAGTGATACATTTGTTACATCCAATTTTCAATGATTTAAAGTGGCTAGACATTTAAGTCAGTATGTTGGCAGTAGCCACTCAATGTTAGTGATGGCTGTTTAACTACTTAGGGAGTGGTGGGGGCTACCCGGTGAAATGCAAGGCGCCAAATTCAAAATCCAAAAGTTGAATTATTAAACATTCATCAATATACAAGTGTTGCATAGTCATCAAAAGCTCTCCTTCTTGGCAAATCACAGCGTTGTCAGATTTCAGCGAAAGCACAACATTTGATTGTTTGAGGGTAGCACCTCCAATAGTTTTCCATTAGCATAAATTCATAAACCATCGCGGTTCACACAAAACACATTTCACAGCGAAAGCAAAACTTCTGCTGAGGGCTTCCCAAGTGTCCAACGAAGACATCCAATGGTTGTTTTGTTAGAAAAAGTCATTTATTATATCCATAAATCTCTGTTTGGTTGGCCCATTATGTTCATAAAATACAGCGTCCACTCGCCCATTGAACCGTGAAGAGAACTCGTTCAACCTATACCTATACACTTGTCCAAGAACAATCAAACATCATTGACAATGTATCCTTAGGAATACTTTTATGTATATTTACTATAATATTTCAACCGGATTATAAACTGTACGTTAGGAAAGGAAAACACACATGCTGAGCCCGTGAACGCGCATCCTCTTCTGTTTACATCCGATGACCACTTCGAAATTCTTCTTCTATTACCATCCAGAGCAACTAAACATCATCAAACACTGTCTAGAGACTGTTGACATCCAGTGTAAGCAATAGGTACTGCAATCTTACTCCTATATATGTCTGTTTTCAATAGGGAGGGGTTCAAAATGAGGCAATGTGTCAAAAACACTTTTTCCAGGACAGAAATTCCTCGGGTTTTTTGCCTGTTATATCAGTTCTGTTATACTCACAGACCATATTTTAACACTCTTAGAACCTTCAGAGTGTTTCCTATCCAATAGTACTAATTATGTGCATATCCAATTTTCTGGGCCTGTGTGGGAGGCATTTTACTTTGGGCACGCCAGACTCTCCAAAACCGTCACCTCGGGAGCCGCTCCCTAAGAAGTTAACAGTCTGATGGCCTTGAGATAGAAGCTGTTTTTCAGTCTCTCGGTCCCAGCTTTGATGCACCTGTACTGTACCTTCTGGATGATAGCGGGGTGAACAGGCAGTGGCTCGGGTGGTTGTTGTCCTTGATGATCTTTTTGGCCTTCCTGTGACATCGGTTGCTGTAGGTGTCCTGGAGGGCAGGTAGTTTACCCCCGGTGATGCGTTGTGCAGTCCTCACTACCCTCTGGAGAGCCTTACGGTTGTGGGCAGAGCAGTTGCCGTACCAGGCGGTGATACAGCCCAACAGGATGCTCTCGATTGTGCATCTGTAGAGGTTTGTGAGTGTTTTTGGTGACAAGCCGAATTTCTTCAGCCTCCTGAGGTTGAAAAGGCGCTGTTGCGCCTTCTTCACCATGCTGTCTGTGTGGGTGGACCATTTCAGTTTGTCCGTGATGTGTACGCAGAGGAACTTAAAACTTTCCACCTTCTCCACTACTGTCCCATCGATGAGGGGGTGCTCCCTCTGCTGTTTCCTGAAGTCCACAAAGTCCACAATCATCTCCTTAGTTTTGTTGACATCAAGTGAGAGGTCATTTTCCTGACACCACACTCCAAGGGCCCTCACCTCCTCCCTGTAGGTCGTCTCATCGTTGTTGGTAATCAAGCCTACCACTGTAGTGTCGTCAGCAAACTTGATGATTGAGTTGGAGGCCACACAGTCATGGGTGAACAGGGAGTTAAGTCAAAGTCACCATTATTAGTCAGTTGTACAACCGAATGCCTTCAACCGAAATGTTTCTTCCACATTTAACCCAACCCCTCTGAATCAGAGAGGTGCAGGGGGCTGCGCCCGGGGAACAGTGGGTTAACTGCCTTGTTCAGGGGCAAAACGACAGATTTTTTTTTCCTTGTCAGCTCGGGGATTCAAACTTGCAACTCTCCGGTTACAAGTCCAACGCTCTAACCACTAGGCTATCTGCCGCGTACAAGAGAGGGCTGAGAACGCACCCTTGTGGTGTCCCAGTGTTGAGGATCAGCGTGGTGGAGATGTTGTTTCCTACACTCACCTCCTGGGGCCGGCCCGTCAGGAAGTCCAGGACCCAGTTGCACAGGGCTGGGACGAGACCTAGCATGTGGGAACAGCAGACTGGGATAAGGATGGATTAAATATGTCCGTAAACACACCAGCCAGCTGGTCTGCGCATGCTCTGAGGACACAGCCAGGGATACCATCTGGGCCAGCAGCCTTGTGAGGGTTAACACGCTTAAATGTTTTACTCACGTTGGCTACGGTGAAGGAGAGCCACAGGTGAAGGTGGTGGTCTAAGGCACTGCATCTCTGCTTTAGGCATCACTACAGATACCCTGGGCTGTATCACAACCAGTCGTGATTGGGAGTCCTATAGGGCGGCGCAGAATTCACCCAGCGTCGTCCGGGTTTGGCCGGTGTAGGCCATCATTGTAAATAAGAATTTGTTCTGAACTGACTTGCCTAGATAAATAAAGGTTAAATAAAATAAAATAAAAGCTTAGAACAACAGCAAAAAACGAGATCTGACTGGGAAAGATATGAGGAAAGTGTACCAGAACCTTCCACCTGCATCCATCCAACATGTTGGAAACTTAGGCATCTTTTAAGAGCCCCGACTTTCTGACCTGAACATCACTGACGTCGTTATTTTACCTCATTTTTCCCCTCTGAGTTCCCAGTTGTCTTGAAATCACCATGACCATCAGATGCAAGTGCCATCAATACAGTAAAATAAAAAAGCTAATTATGTATAGCTGTGCCTCTTAAGTGCTACACCAACTCATGATTTAGGTTATCAGAGAGTCAATTTACATGGAAATGACATAATCACCTGTTAATTTAATAGTAAGGAGAACATTTCTCCTATTATTCTCTCTAACACCATGGCTGGTGTGAATGTGTGTGTGTGCCTGTGTGTGTACAGTATGTGTTGTCTCTGTCAATCCTCTTCCTGCCTGTTTCAGGTAAAAGGATGTTCTCAGATTTATGTCTGAAAATATCCATCGCTGATTAGAAATGATAGAATATAATTTATACCCAAACCCACTGTGCTTTTTTAAAATTAATAATATATATACATATATATACTGTATATATTGGATAAAGAAAACAGCTCTATTTCATGTATTTTGGGAAACCGGAAGATTTAATTTCCCCACAAAGATCCTCCATTTGGAACAGCATCTAGGGTAAACCAGATTATTATTAATCCTTCAAGTTATTGTTAATCACACATCCACCCCCTACGCATCCAGTCTGTCAGAGAACGGAATGAGAGCATGGAAACAATTCAACAGTCTTCATTATTATCTAACACCTCCACATATTGGATTTACTCAAACTAGGTTAGGACCTTCTAATACCCTGTACATTTCATCATGAATATGCCTGTGGAAGTAGCCAGGTCACCCGTGATACAAGTCAGTATTCGACGTCCATCCATGTCTGAGGATGTCAGGAGATCACGTGGAAACCGGCCCCTAGCTTATACCTTCAAGTAAGTTTCGGTTTTGGCGTCAGCATCTGCCTCTGAGCATCTGCCTTTTTATCAGCATCTGCCTATTCCAAAGGTTGCAAGTTAGAATCCAGTGATAGAAAGTTGTTTTTGTTATATTTGTTTTAAAGCTATCCCAAACCTTAACTATTACTTTAATCATTCATTAATAATTTGGACTTAATGCCTGAACTTAACCCTAACCTTAAAAATTCTGACTTAATGCTTAATCTTCACTTTGAAATTGACGTTTGGAACAACTTCGAAATTTGACGTTTGAGAAACATGGATGAACGTCTAATTCTGATGTGAGACTGTGAGAGCTGGAAGATTAGATGTGTTTAGAATGGTGTTGTCTTCTGTCTGGTCTGAAAAAATGTTGGATAGTTGCAGGTGAGTGGTGGAAGGTTATGGTACACTGTCCTCTCAGAACCTGGGTTCTAATACCACACTGTCCTCTCAGAACCTGGGTTCTAATACTGCACTGCCCTCTCAGAACCTGGGTTCTAATACCGCACTGTACTCTCAGAACCTGGGTTCTAACACCACACTGCCCTCTCATAACCTGGGTTCTAACACCACACCTTCCTCTCATAACCTGGGTTCTAACACTACACTTTCCTCTCAGAACCTGGGTTCTAACACCACACTGTCCTCTCAGAACCTGGTTCTAACACCACACTGTCCTCTCAAAACCTGGGTTCTAACACCACACTGTCCTCTCAGAACCTGGGTTTTAATACCACACTGTCCTCTCAGAACCTGGGTTCTAACACCACACTGTCCTCTCAGAACCTGAGTTTTAATACCACACTGTCCTCTCAGAACCTGGGTTCTAACACCACACTGTCCTCTCAGAACCTGAGTTTTAATACCACATCTATTTAGTTATTTTCAGTTGTCTTCAGAGAACTCTCTCCTCAGCTGAAAACAGACTTTACTGCAGAGAAAATGACATCGCCTGTTTCGGACTCAGTCACACATGCTGCCGTCTCCTCAAACACACATGCTCTGCTCTGCCCTGCCAAAGTGTGATGTCAACTCCTCTGAGCCCTGTTGAGTTCACTGTGTAGGTTTGAGCGCAAGTTACACCCGTATGACCTAAACATCCATATGACCTAAATACTTATAATTACAGTACTTGAGGCCTGTTTGCCATGGTGTCTGTGTCTGAGTGAAACTGATGGTGGTGTCTGTACTAAGACATTTTCCATTCAAGAAAAGTATAAACACTATCTTTGAAAATGGGAGGTTCTTCACTTAAGTCCAGCTTCTGTGCCAAGTTAGATGTGCGTGGAATACTGTACTACTTAAGTAACACGTCACTTAAAGTGCTGTTCAATCATGACACATCCATAACAGTGTTGTCAATATCTTACCACACTAAGTCGTAATGTTAAGAAATATATAGGTCATGACAGGCAAATATACTTTTTAAGTTGTTCCAGTTGACCTAAGCTTTTATAACATTCTGGTCAAGTTTTGAAACGTGTTATGACACTTAAAGATGCTCTTTAGACACTGTTATGGAGTTGCCATGAACAACACTGTGTTACCCTATTACCCTATATGTTACCCTATTTGTTACCCTATATGTTACCCTATATGTTACCCTATTACCCTATATGTTACCCTATATGTTACCCTATTACCCTATATGTTACCCTATATGTTACCCTATTACCCTATATGTTACCCTATATGTTACCCTATTTTCCTGAGACCTACAGATCATCAATATATTGTAAAACCATACAGTCAAGACAAGACTCCACACAGTTGTGTTCATAATGGGCTTTTTATTTAAAACCACATGTAGTAGAGCTAAGTACATTTAGCAGGACATTTTTTTGCTAATATTTATTTTATACAAAATGAGACAATACAAAAATACTGATAGTGAATTTTAATAAACTTGTAGGTGTGTTTGTTTTCAACGTGTATTAAAAACATACTATCACAAATCTACAATATTTTAGTTAACTAAATACAAAAATCTGTCAATCAATGCTTTTTAAGCAGCACTTGGTAGATAACACAGGTTGTGGTTTCATAGTGGACAATAGCTAAACATAAGAAATTATATCTTACACAGTTAATTTTAGTGAACTATACATTATTTATATATTTATAAAACGAAAAGAAAAGGGTTTTCTTAAATGATAGGACGGACTAAACGAGATTAGAAAGTGGTGATGTTGAAAAGATGTCTTAGGCTCTGTCCAAAATGGCACCCTATTACGTATCTAGTGCACTTATTTTAGCAAGAAGAGCATTTCCTCAAAGTTAGATGATGAGTTGGTTATTTGAATCAGCTGTGTAGTGCTAGAGCAAAAACCAGAACACGCACCCAGGGGGCCCAGGACCGAGTTTGGGAAACCCTGCTATAGGCAATAGTGACCACTTGATATTTCCCCTAAGTAAACTGAACTGTAAAATAAAATGGCTGATGGGGATAGGTTAGTTAATTACATTAATGGACTACCACTGAACATGTTAAAGACCCACCATAGCAGAAAATAAAAAGATTCAATCCACAGTTTTCTAATATTCTCCGGACAGGGTCTCAACCCTCCACCACTGGCCCTCTCTGACACACACGTACACAAACACACGCAAACATAGTGGTACACACTCCTGGCACAGACAATGGTGTGTGTGAGGGGGGGTTCATGCTACACACACTACCAGGAGGATTAATCAAAGACACACACAGACACGATCACACTCACAAATACACAAGACATGCAAACCCACACACATCACACACACACACACACAAAACACACACAGAGTGGACACACACACACAGTGACACACAGGACACACACATACTGAGTGATTGGGTGGGCCAGAGCTCCTCCCTGCCAGCGGAAAGAGCCCCTATCCCATAATAATGTGACAGCTTAGCTGTCAGTCAACCCTACGTCCATGGCAACAGACCACACCCCCACCTATGCAGCTAATCAGATGGCAGCGTGGCACAGCCACACCCCCACACCGAGTGACAGGTGGCTGAGAGATATTTACCTCCCCCTCCCTCCATCCTTCCCAAACTCCCCCAAACTAATACTAATCAATATCCCTCCTTTACCCTCCCTAATTCATGAAACCCTTCTTCATCCCACCCCCCTCTTTCAGAAAGCATAATCTCAGGTTAGGCTACTCAAAGGGGCAGTTATAAGAGGCTTGTTGAGCTGACAACTAGACTATTCTAAACTTCTATACTTCGAGGTATAAGCTAGAGGAGGATTTCATTGGATTTGGAAACAATCTTTGTTTCCAAATCCAATGAAAAATGATATTTATTTTGTCCTTAAATGTGTCTGGTTCCTCTCCAGGTCTCTTCCTTCTGTTGTAGTAGTCAGTAGCTGGCATTGGACAAGTTAACTAGTTACAGGTTAACTTCAACCTTCTACGTAAGCATCAACAAGCGTTCTTATAGCTGCTCCATCCGGTGGTGAGTGGTGATAATCGACAGTGAGTTGGATTATAGTGCTGTAAGTTATTCTACTCTATATTGTTACTCATATTCTAGATGTGTCATGTGCTAGTAATATTGCAGTAATATAGTTCCTATTACTAAGGAAGTTGTTATCCTATGTCAAGGCCTCAGACAGAGACAGCTTATATGTCTGTCTTACTCTCATTCATTCATTCATTTTTTTATTTTTTTTATTTCCCTTTTGTGTAGATACAAAGTGTTCTGTTTCAATGGCTCTGCACTGCTGTCTGTCCGTCTCTAACTTCTTGTCTTTTAGCATTCGATAAATTTATTTTTACTCTAACTTGGGCTCAAATCAGAATAGTAGTAATAACATAAGTAGTAAAGAGTCTGCATAGTGGTTTCTGCAGGGCAGGACTCAAATAAAGCACTACTCCCTAAGTAGTGCACTACTTTGCACCAGCGGGTGTGATAAGTAGTGCACTATCAAAGGAACAGAGTGTGATTTGAGATGCGACCATCTCTCTGGTCGTTACATTCTACTGTCCAATGGGCGGTGAGAAGTGCTGTGATAGGCTCCTCGGTCAGGGGAAGGGGCCTGTCTCACACCATGTTGTGGTGGTTGTTCCGCTCGATGATGTCAGCAGGGGGGAGGAGCTCCTTCTTGATGGGGGAGGGAGGGGGCGAGGCAGGCTTCTCCTGCGGCTTGAACAGGTCAGATACATAGAACACCTGGGTGGGGGAGAGAGAAATGTTAAAGTACTATACCTACACATAATAAGCAGCTAGAGTGAGTAATTTGACCAGAGGAAATTACTGACTATGGCTGACAGTGACCGCAGCCCTACATCATCATCATCACCATCATCATTATTAGGACTAGAACAAAGAGAGCCCGGCTTAAGATGGGTCTCCTTTCCTCAGCCCTCTTTCCAACCTCTTCCTCCCCCTGTCTCCCCCTCAGGTAGTGAGCTCACTGTACCCTAGCGTGGGACTTGAGAGGCAGAGGGAGGAAGAGAAACCGAATGCAGGCCTCTTCATGAGGTCATTGCTCTCTCCTTCTCTCTCTTCAGCCCTCTCCTCTATCCCCCCTCACTCCACCCTCTGCCTCCTCCTGAGTCTCCCGAGTGGGAGGAAGAGATATGGGTCTACTGATGACATCATTGGCCAAACAGGAAACTGGGCAGGTTGGGCAGGAAGTGGGCCTATGGAAAAGGCTCTTAGCAACAGCATAGTCTCTTCCCCTCTCATTCTCTCTCTAATTCTTCCCCTCTCTCCTCTCCGTCTTTCTCCCTCCTTCTCTCCTCCCCCCCTTCCTTCTCTCCTTCTCCCACACATTAAAACAGGCTGAGTTGATGGGGACAGATATAGAGGTCATGGGACAGATTCCAGACAGCCTGCTGTGAGAGCATGACCTTTAACGACCTTTACTAATGACCATTGATTGAGTCATGAAATCATTATAGGGAGACCCATAATAGACCCTGTCAGCTCAATAAAACATAAAGACACTTCACTAGAACAACAGGCCCTGTGTGTGTCTGTGTGTGTCTGTGTGTGTCGGTATGCGTGCGTGAGTGAGTTCATGCATACAAATGTGAATTCATATATGTGGTGTGTGTGTAGCAGTGTTGTGAGCAGAGTGGTGAATGCTATCATACAGTATTTCTGACCACTACAGTTAAAGATGTGGGCCGCATTCCAAACCACTGTTCTCACAAGGACGTAGGCATCCAATCACAGCCTTGTCCACCTGCTGACCACCTCTGACCTCTAACCCCTGACCCCTGGCTGGCTGAGGCCTCATCACAGCACAAGGCTTCCTGTGCACACACACACAAGCACGCACACAAACACACCACCTCCCAGCATATTGAGTATGAAATGCAGACTCAGCAACAGACACCAGGGGAGGGAGGACTGTGTGCTCCTTAATGTGGCCTTACTGGAAACATGCCAGTGGAACATTTAAAGGGGGGATACTGTCTCAGGGAGTCAGGAAGAGGTCCTCCCTTCATCAGATCTCTCCATCACTGAGTACAGCCTGGGACAGGTATGTCTTTTCCCTACAGAGATTGCCATCATACTAGTTTTTAATAACACTACCAGTCACCAGTCCTCTGTCACACCATGTGACTCATGAATACACTGAGTCAAACAGGACATTACATCGTGATATGGCAGGAAGTAGGTGAGCGTGTCTAAACCTAACAGGCACCGCTCGACCTGTGGCTACTGGTGTACAGAGAACACAGCGCCCCACACAAACTACCTGCCCTCCAGGACACCTACAGCACCCGATGTCACAGAAAGGCCAAAAAGATTACCAAGGACAACAACCACCCAAGCCACTGCATGTTCACCCCGCTATCACCCGGAAGGTGAGGTCAGTACAGGTGCATCATAGCTGGGGCCGAGAGACTGAAAAACAGCTTCTATCTCAGGGCCATCAGACTGTTAAACAGCCATCACCAACACAGAGAGGATGCTGCCTACATACAGACATGAAATCATTGGCCACTTTAATAAATGGATCGCTAGTCACTTTAATAATGGCACTTTAATAATGTTTACATATCTTGCATTACCCATCTCATATGTATATACCGTATATTATACCATCTATTGCATCTTGCCTATTGCGCCATTGCTCATCCATATAAACTCTCACTGTCAACTGCAGTTTTTTTTCAGCAAACTTAACATGTGTAAATATTTGTATGAACATAAAAAGATATAACAACTGAGACATAAACTGAACAAGTTCCACAGACATGTGACTAACAGAAATTGAATAATGTGTCCCTGAACAAAGGAGTCAAAATCAAAAGTAACAGTCAGTATCTGGTGTGGCCACCAGCTGCATTAGGTACTGCAGTGCATCTCCTCCTCATGGACTGCACCATATTTGCCAGTTTGCTGTGAGATGTTGCCCCACTCTTCCACCAAGGCACTAGCAAGTTCCCAGACATTTCTGGGGGGAATGGCCCTAGCCCTCACCCTCCGATCCAACAGGTCCCAGACGTGCTCAATGGGATTGAGATCCGGGCACTTCGCTGGCCATGGCAGAACACTGAAATTCTATGTCTTGCAGGAAATCACGCACAGAACGAGCAGTATGGCTGTTGGCATTGTCATGCTGGAGGGTCATGTCAGGATGAGCCTGCAGGAAGGGTACCACCTGAGGGAGGAGGATGTCTTCCCTGTAACGCACAGCGTTGAGATTGCCTGCAATGACAACAAGCTCAGTCCGATGATGCTGTGACACACCGCCCCAGACCATGTCTAACCCTCCACCTCCAAATTGATCCCGCTCCAGAGTACAGGCCTCGGTGTAACGCTCATTCCTTCGACGATAAACGCGAATCTGACCATCACCCCTGGTGAGACAAAACCGCGACTCGTCAGTGAAGAGCACTTTTTCCCAGTCCTGTCTGGTCCAGCGACGGTGGGTTTGTGCCCATCGGCGATGTTGTTTCCGGTGATGTCTGGTGAGGACCTGCCTTACAACAAGCCTACAAGCCCTCAGTCCAGCCTCTCTCAGCCTATTGCGGACAGTCTGAGCACTGATGTAGGGATTGTGCGTTCCTGGTGTAACTCGGGCAGTTGTTGTTGCCATCCTGTACCTGTCCTGTGCAGGTGTTGTTACACGTGGTCTGCCACTGCGAGGACGATCAGCTGTCCGTCCTGTCTCCCTGTAGTGCTGTCTTAGGCGTCTCACAGTACGGACATTGCAATTTATTGCCCTGGCCACATCTGCAGTCCTCATGCCTCCTTGCAGCATGCTTAAGGCACGTTCATGCAGATGAGCAGGGACCCTGGGTATCTTTCTTTTGGGGTTTTTCAGAGTCAGTAGATAGGCCTCTTTAGTGTCCTAAGTTTTCATAACTGTGATCTTAATTGCCTACCGTCTGTAAGCTGTTAATGTCTTAACGACCGTTCCACAGGTGCATGTTCATTCATTGTTTAAGGTTCATTAAACAAGCATGGGAAACAGTGTTTAAAGCCTTTACAATGAAGATCTGTGAAGTTATTACGAATTATCTTTGAAAGACAGGGTCCTGAAAAAGGGACGTTTCTTTTTTTGCTGAGTTTATTTATATGTTTCTTCTCTTTACATTCTTTTTTCCATGTTTTCATTCCTTAGATTTGTGTGTATTAGGTAGTTGTGTGGAATTGTTAGATTACATGTTAGATATTACTGCACTGTCGGAACTAGAAGCACAAGCATTCCGCTGCACTCGCAATAACATCTGCTAACCATGTGTATGTGACCAATAACATTTTATTTAATTTGAACAGCCCATAGTGTGTGTCTAAAACCTATTGATGTTACAGGCAGGTGCATGTGTTGTGTGTGTGTTTCTTAAACTAACCCCTCGCTCACACACTGCATGAGATAGCAGTAAGGGGAAGTGTACAAAGAGGCCTTTAGCATCACTAACAGATCCCTAACTATACATAGAGGCCTGACATGACTCTCTGCTTCTATAGAAGTTCAGGCATCAGAAAAGAGCTGTGGGTAAATGGATGATAGTGGTACGTACACGCAGGTACCTTCCTCTCTCCAGTGTTGCTTATCGAGAGGCTTAAATACTTCTAAAGCAGTGGTTCCCAACTCCGGTCCTCGGGTACCCCCAACAGTACACATTTCTGTTGTAGCCACGGACAAACACACCTGATTCAACTCAACTCATTTAACTCATTCAAGTCATGATTTAGAAATCAATCCAAATATGTACTGTTGGGGGTACTGGAGGACCGGAGTTGGGAACCACTGCTCTAAAGTTTTAGAATCCCACTCATCTCCCCCTCCTCCCACCAAATAAACAAAGAAAAATAAACAACCAAATGTCTGTTTCAAAGACCAATCTCTCTCTCTCTCTCTCTGTCTCTCTCTCTCTCTCTTTCCTTCTCCCTTTTTCTCAACCCCCTCACACAAATGTAATTTTCCTTGGCACCATATGGCTTAGTAGAGCTACGATAGTTACGAAAATCTTCTGCCAACAACTAAGAAAGACGATGTGTCACAACTACAGTGTGTTGGGATTCACACACACACACACACACACACACACACACATACTCCTGGGGAGCTGGCTCCAGGCAATGTGCTATTCATTAAAGGGAATACGATTCTCTTCACTTCACTGCTTACTTTATTTCGCAGAGGGGTAGAAAGAGGGAGGTAGAGAGAAGGAGTCAGAGGGGTAGAAAGAGGGAGGTAGAGAGGAGGAGTCAGAGGGGTAGAAAGAGGGAGGTAGAGAGAAGGAGTCCGAGGGGTAGAAAGAGGGAGGTAGAGAGAAGGAGTCAGAGGGTTAGAAAGAGGGAGGTAGAGAGGAGGAGTCAGAGGTGTAGAAAGAGGGAGGTAGAGAGGAGAAGTCAGAGGGGTAGAAAGAGGGAGGTAGAGAGGAGGAGTCCGAGGGGTAGAAAGAGGGAGGTAGAGAGAAGGAGTCAGAGGGGTAGAAAGAGGGAGGTAGAGAGAGGGAGTCTGAGGGGTAGAAAGAGGGAGGTAGAGAGGAGTAGATTGAGGGAGGTAGAGAGAAGGAGTCCGAGGGGTAGAAAGAGGGAGGTAGAGAGAGGGAGTCAGAGGGGAACAGAGGGAGGAGAGAGAGTGAGGAGTATAATTAAAGTCAAAGTCACCATTATTAGTCAGTTGTACAACCGAATGCCTTCAACTGAAATGTGTCTTCTGCATTTAACCCAACCCCTCTGAATTAGAGAGGTGCGGAAGGCTGCCTTAATCGACATCTACGTCTTCGGCGCCCAGGGAACAGTGCTGCCTTGTTCAGGTTGGGGATTTGAACTTGCAACCCTCCGGTTACAAGTCCAATGCTCTAACCACTAGGCTACCTGCCGACTTTGACTTTAATTACAAGCATTTCATAAATGTCAAAGGTTTTTATTGACAATTACATAAAGTTGATGCAAAGAGTCAATATTTTCAGTGTTGACCCTTCTTTTTCAAGACCTCTGCAATCCGCCCTGGCATGCTGTAAATTCACTTCTGGGCCACATCCTGACTGATGGCAGCCCATTCTTGCATAATCAATGCTTGGAGTTTGTCAGAATTTGTGGGTTTTGTTTGTCCACCCGCCTCTTGAGGATTGACCACAAGTTCTCAATGGGATTAAGGTCTGGGGAGTTTCCTGGCCATGGACCCAAAATATTGATGTTTTGTTCCCCGAGCCACTTAGTTATCACTTTTGACTTATGGCAAGGTGCTCCATCATGCTGGAAAAGGCATTGTTCGTCACCAAACTGTTCCTGGATGGTTGGGAGAAGTTGCTCTTGGAGGATGCGTTTTTATTCATGGCTGTGTTCTTAGGCAAAACTGTGAGTGAGCCCACTCCCTTGGCTGAGAAGCAACCCCACACATGAATGGTCTCAGGATGCTTTACTGTTGGCATGACACAGGACTAATGTTAGCGCTCACCTTGTCTTCTGATGACATAATGACACCAGGCCATCATCCAAAATATTTGCCTCACTGTGCGTGCAGATGCACTCACACCTGCCTGCTGCCATTCCTGAGCAAGCTCTGTACTGGTGGTGACCCGATACCCCAGCTGAATCAACTTTAGGAGACGGTCCTGGCGCTTGCTGGACTTTCTTGGGCGCCCTAAAGCCTTCTTCACAACAATTGAACAGCTTTCCTTGGTTCTTGATGATTCGATAAATGGTTGATTTAAGTGCAATCTTACTGGCAGCAATATCCTCGCCTGTGATGCCCTTGTTGTGCAAAGCAATGATGACGGCACGTGTTTCCTTGCAGGACACCATGGTTGACAGAGGAAGAACAATGATTCCAAGCACCACCCTCCTTTTGAAGCTTCCAGTCTGTTATTCGAACTCAATCAGCATGACAGAGTGATCTCCAGCCTTGTCCTCGTCAACACTCACACCTGTGTTAACAAGAGAATCACTGACATGATGTCAGCTGGTCATTTTGTGGCAGGGCTGAAATGCAGTGGAAATGTTTTGGGGGGATTCAGTTCATTTGCATGGCATAGAGGGACTTTGCAATTAATTTCAATTCATCTGATCACTCTTCATGACATTCTGGAGTACACGCAAATTGCCATCATACAAACTGAGGCAGCAGACTTTGTGAAAATTTATATTTTGTGTAATTCTCCAAACTTTTGGCCACGACTGTTCATTGTAGAATAATAGTGAAGACATAAAACTATGAAATAACACATATGTAATCATGTAGTAACCAAAAAAGTGTTGAAAAAATATATATTTTATATTTCAGATTCTTCAAAGTAGCCACCCTTTGCCTTGATGACAGCTTTGCACACTCTTGGCAACCTTCCCACTAGCCATGATTGGCTGAGATAATGAGTGGGCTGGACATGCCGAGGGAGGAGTTTGGATTGGTCTGCCATAATATGAAGGCTTGTGTCTATTTGAGCTGGTCCGTCTGTGTTGGTAATCCCGTCGAACGCAGCTTTATTTTTAAATGTATCATGTAGTGGAGCTGCATAAGTGTTGATCTCCACTTTCTGGAGGATCGAGTTTTGAAATCCGTGGAATTAGAGTATGATAGCTAAAGAGATGGAGAAAACACCTGTCTCCAGATTACATCTTCAAACTAAGGGCAACCGTGGCATGGCATCCGTGACAGGGAGACTCGTCCATCATGCATGGGGATGTATACAGGTAAGATAGTCTAACGTTAGCTAGCTACATTTTCAGATCTTACACGTTTCTAATTTTGACAGAAAGTGGTTTCATTTCAAGCTAAAGTGTACTGTTAGCTAGCTAGCTAACGTTAGCTGGGTGGCTCCCTAGCTAAGGTTACGTGTATGACGTTATTATTCGTATCCCAGAACCATTTGCTTTGCTAGTTAGAGCCTAATGTTAGCTAGCTAACATTGAACCTGGTTGGTTAGCTCCCAGCAGACTCATGCAGGGTAGTAATGACATGATTTGGCACTATGTTCATTGTTGTTTAACTAGCTAACGTTAGCTGGCTGGCTTGTTAGTTAACGTTACATGTGTGATCTTATACGTTGTTTACCTAGCTAGGTTCATTGTATTAAGCTAAAGTGCACAACACCCGTTGAATATGGCTGGTGTCAGTAAAAGTCAGAAAAAAAGCGTAATGAAATTGTTGCCAGCAGAGCTGGTAAGGCTGTTTTCATGTTATCCAGAGGTAAACAAATCATTGGCCAGTGTCAAGTGTGTGCTCTGAATGCTCCGAGAGCCAAAACGAGATGGGTGTGGCTAAAGCTTAAGAGGGTATGAACAATGCTGAATGGGTGTAGACAAAGAAGAGCTCTTCAATAGATACCAAAACATTCAAAGGCCATTTTCTCAAAAGTGAGTTTAGAAGTTTATCAACTTTCAAGGCAGAATTACTTCCCCATTGTTACTCAAAACTTAATTGTATGATATACCATTTTGTAACTCTGAGTCTCTACTTTTGTTAGGTTACAGCCTTATTCTAAAATGTATTAAATAGTTTTTCCCCCAGCAAGCTACACACAATACCCCATATTTACAAAGTTTTAGAAATGTTTGCTAATTTATTAAAAATAAAAACAGAAACATCACATTTACATACTGTATGTATTCAGACTCTTCACTCAGTACTTTGTTGAAGCACCTTTGGCAGCAATTACAGTTTTGAGACTTCTTGGGTATGACACTACAACCTTGGCACACCTGTATTTGGGTAGTTTCTCCCATTCTTCTCTGAAGATCCTCTCAAAATCTGTCAGGTTGGATGGGGAGCATTGCTGCACAGCTATTTTCAGGTCTCTCCAGAGATGCTCGATCAGGTTCAAGTCCGGGCTCTGGCAGGGCCACTCAAGGATATTCAGAGACTTGTCCCAAAGCCACTCCTGCATTGTCTTGGCTGTGTGCTTAGGGTTGTTGTCCTGTTGGAAGAAGAACCTTTGCTCCAGTCTGAGGTCCTGAACGCTCTGGAGCAGGTTTTTATCAAGAATCTCTCTGTACTTTGTTCCGTTCATCTTTGCCTCGATCCTGACTAGTCTCCCAGCCCCTGCCACTGAAAAACACCCACACAGCATGATGCTGCCACCACCATGCTTCACCGTAGGGATGGTGCCAGGTTTCCTCCAGATGTGACGCTTGGCATTCAGGCCAAATAGTTCAATTTTGGTTTCATCAGACCAGAGAATCTTGTTTCTCATGGCCTGAGAGTCTAGGTGCCTTTTGGCAAACTCCAAGCGGGCCGTCATGTGCCTTTTACTGAGTAGTGGCTGCCATTGGTTGAGTGCTGCAGAGATGCTGTCCTTCTGGAAGGGTTTCCCATCTCCACAGAGGAACTCTGGAGCTCTGTCAGAGTGACCATTGGGTTCTTGGTCACCTCCCTGACCAAGGTCCTTATCCCCCGATTGCTCAGTTTGGCCGGGCAGCCAAATCTACGAAGAGTCTTGGTGGTTCCAAACTTCTTCAATTTAAGAATGATGGAGGCCACTGTGTTCTTGGGGACCTTCAATGCTGCAGAAATGTTTTGGTACCCTTCCCCAGATCTGTGCCTTGACGCAATCCTGTCTCGGAGCTCTACGGACAATTCCTTTGAACTCATGGCTTTGTTTTCACTCTGACATGCACTGTCAACTGTGGGATCTTATATAGACAGGTGTGTGCCTTTCCAAATCATGTCCAATCAATTGAATTTACTACAGGTGGACTCCAATCAAGTTGTAGAAACATCTCAAGGATGATCAATGGAAACAGGATGCACCTGAGCTCAATATCGAGTCTCATAGCAAAGGGTATGAATATTTATGTAAATAAGGTATTTCTGTTTTTAATTTTTTTTAAATTAGCAAAAACATCTAAAAACCTGTTTTTTTTCGTTTTGTCATTATGGGGTATTGTGTGTAGATTGATGACAATTTTTATTTAATTAATCAATTTTAGAATAAGACTGTAACGTAACAAAATGTGGAAAAAGTCAAGGGGTCTGAACATTTTCCAAAGGCATTGTATATATATATATAGAACTTCAATACTGCTGGGTTTTTAACGCTCAACAGTTTCTTTGTGTGTATCAAGAATGGTCCACCACCCAAAGGACATCCAGCCAACTTGACACAACTGTGGGAAGCATTGCAGTCATCATGGGCCAGCATCCCTGTGAAATGCTTTCGACACCTTGTAAAGTCCATGCCCTGACAAATTAAGACTGTTCTGAGGGCAAAAGGGGGGAGGGTTGCAACTCAATATTAGGAAGTTGTTCTTAATGTTTTGTGTGTGTGTACTCACTATGCAGTAGGCCACCAGGGCGCCCTGTACAAAGCCGGCCAGTACGTCTGTGGGGTGGTGCTTGTGGTCGGAGACGCGTGATAGGCCGGTGTAGAATGCCATCATCAGCAGCGTGAACTGGAGGAGGGGGCGGAGCAAACGGGCACCTCGCCAGGTGAACCTGGACTGGAGATAAAACTGATGGAGGGATGGAAAGAGGGAGAAAGAGAGAGAAAAAGGGATTATTATTTTAATGCATGACCACAGAAAGACATGTCTTTAGGAGGTAGTATGACAGATGACAGGGACTGTGCTCTCCTCTCCTCCCCTCTCTTCTCTTCTCCTCTACTCTCATCTCTTCTCCTCTACTCTCATCTCTTCCCTTCTCCTCTCCTCTCCTCTCTTCTCTTCTCCCCTTCTCTCTCCATGTTACAAACACATATAAATGTACTGTTTGTATGAGTGAGTGTGTATTATTCCCATCCAGATCACACAGACCAGTTCTGATAAATGTTGGCCCTTCAGCTGTAAAAAACACCATGACCACTGACTAAACCCAACAGAAACGCACACACACTCCGGTCCATGTTCAACACCCGTTCAGAGTGAACTCTCTCCCCCCATTAGAATAAACAGCAGACAAGCGGATGTGCCCTCTGACTCAGTCAGCTTAGCTGGGTTATATTTTACACCAAAGCACAACCAAAACAGGAATGCAAACGGCCAAGGCCATTCTCAATCACACACGCGCACATGCGCGTGCACACACACACAAAGTGAGTTCAGGCCTGGACCCTTGGACTTCCTGTGTTTCTTCATCTACCCTCAGACTCAGACCTGTACTTCCTGCTTCATATGGCCAGAGACTGGGTGGGGCAGTCTCCGGCAAGGTCTCCCTCCCTCACTCCCTTCCTCACCCTCTCTTTCACCTCTCCACTCAATTCAATTCAAGGGGCTTTGTTGACATGGGAAACATATGTTAACATTGCCAAAGCAAGTGAGGTAGATAATATACAAAAGTGAAATTAGTGTGTTGGAAGTGTGGAGGCCCGCTGGGGTACGAAGACAGACCAAGAGACCACAACAGGTGGAGATAGGGAGAGAGAGAGAGAGAGAGAAAGAGAGGAGAGAGAAGGAGAGAGAAAAAGGAGAGAGGAAGTGTGTTCAGCTGTTAAGAGGAAAACAGGTGGAGTACATCCACCCATCCATCTAGGGAGAGGAGGAAAGAAAATAACTCTTCAGAGTGTCTGATTAAACTATGAGCAGGACGGAGGGAGGAGGGGTTAGAGGGGGAGTCGGGATGATGAGGGGATAGAGGGAGGAGGGGTTAGTGGGGGAGTCGGGATGATGAGGGAATAGAGGGAGGAGGGGTTAGTGGGGGAGTCGGGATGATGAGGGGATAGAGGGAGGAGGGGTTAGTGGGGGAGTCGGGATGATGAGGGGATAGAGGGAGGAGGGGTTAGTGGGGGAGTCGGGATGATGAGGGGATAGAGGGAGGAGGGGTTAATGGGGGAGTCGTGATGATGAGGGGATAGAGGGAGGAGGGGTTAATGGGGGAGTCGAAGTGATGAGGGGATAGAGGGAGGAGGGGTTAGTGGGGGAGTCGGGATGATGAGGGGATAGAGGGAGAACAAAGATCTTTTTCATCAGGCAGATGAATCCTGCAGCTCAATAACCCTTTACACTCGTGGGAATTGGCCTATATAGATAGGGCTAAATTGAAATGTTTTTTTATAGAAGGAATATGAAATGCATAACTATGGTAGCAATTTTACATCTACTGTACTTTTTGCCGCATTTGTTGATAACGAAATCTGAAAAAACTCGTCATACATTCAGTAAGATGATAAGAATATACCTGGATAATGTGGGGTAGATGCAGCATAAGTGAGAGGACTAACTGGTGTCTCCAAGTGGCCACACACCTCTCCAAAGTGTGCACAGTTACTAATCAATTTCTATGCATTTTTATGACTCAAGAGTCTTCAACTATAAGGTACTTTTTTATTATGTTTTGCTCTCCTAGCTGTTCCGTTGAGGAAATAGAGCAAGCACACTTGTAGTTGTTTTGGTTGGAACACAGCCCTGCATCCCAACTATCACACAATTACTGTTGTTGTTTACACAATCCAAAAATGGTCCATTATAAATTGCAATCTGGGTCAGGAGGGCATCATTTCAAAGCTTGTTCTATTGCCAACATGACTAGCTAAGTTATAAAATACGATCTTACAGTGTTAGGCTTTCACAAGACAATTCAGGGAAACAGATCATAATTTTGGTGCGAATAGAAAGGAGTCATGAGTGAATTCAGGAGTGTCTGCCGCAGCAAATTTTCTTCACAGTAGACAAACATAGGCTCATTCTGTTCAGAACAACCCAGGGAATGACACCATGTCATAACTGTACATCAAACATAGTGATCATAAACATTGATACTGTATATGAAATGAGTTGTATGATATGGAAATGTGAAGGGCACATTTGGACTCAAAGCGGTATTTATTATAATCATCGTCTCATCTTTCAAAATACATTGAGTCCTCTTAATTTACAGCATTTCCCTCACACAGACAACAAAAACATTTGCCTAAGCTGCCCAATTAGCTTGAGGAATAGCGGAAACTTCTTGTCGCGTCCAGTGCTAAAGTTCAGAACAGCCAGTCAAAACCCATACAGAGCTGTGAAGTGCAGAACCTGAGGTCTGACGTCATGTTTTACTATACAGCCACTGCGTTCCAATTAAGTCAGTGCCAAAATCTGCCATTTTCAACCCGTATACAGGTATGAGTGTAAAGGGCTACACTTACTTCCCATGATGCCCTCTGTCATCTGCACCACTCCGTTGTTTCTGTGTACCACAGTGTGTGTATGTGTGTTACTCACAGCCAGGTAGAGCATAGTAAACATGGAGAAGGAGGCATGTCCTGAGAAGAAGGATTTCCTGGTAAAACAAACAATCAAACATGAGTAGTCTGTGTGTTTGTGGTGTGGGTGTGTGCGTGCGTGTCTGTATGTGTGTGCGTGCCTCTGTGCGTGTGTTTATGTGCATGCATACGGGTTTTGGTATGTGTACTGACCTGGCTTCCTGTACTTTGCTCACAGAGCCGTTACAGCTGTATGATGTGATATATCCGAGGGAACAGTTGATGGCTGACCAGTCAGGGCTACACACGTCCAGGAAGTGCGGTCTCATCCTGCCCACTGACACCTTGGCGATGTCTGTGAATGACTGACTAATGGCACAGCCAAATATAAACACTCCAACCTAGAGATGCATTACAACCATTAGTACCATATAACCTTCAGCATTAAAACAAGAATATTCTTGAAATGTATAATTTATCGTTCAGTCTCTGCCCACCCAGACCTCTACTAGTACTCACCTGTTTGTAGAGAGATGAGACATAAGGGTTCCCAATGAAAGACTTAGATCCCTCCCTCAGATGGTGAATCCTGTAGCACTCTCCTATAACAATCTATAGAGAGGAGAGGAGAGGAGAGGAGAGGAGAGGAGAGGAGAGGAGAGGAGAGGAGAGGAGGATTTGGGATAAAGAGGTGAAAGGAATTGAACATTACAAACAAACTCTTGATCGGGTTCTGATGAGTGATATTATCAACTATCATGCAGTTAGGTCAAACACATGCACACACACAGTGACAATATGTAATTAAGCATGCACATGTTTATTAAGTGAAGACATGGATAAAACAGGCAGGATGGAGACAAGATGGAGAAAAAGACAGTGAGGATGATGAACGAATAATGGAGAGATGGAGAGCTGGACACATTGAGCATGGCCTGCCGTTCCCTTGGGCACCATTGATATGATGTCTTTAATGACGCGGTATGACAGAGGAGCTGATGGAGGGATGGAGGAGAGGATGAGATGGACACCTCTAACAAAGACAGAGAGATAACAGAGATCTATGGCTCTGGGTTAACATTGTCACATGTCATGTAGCACAACGGCCATATGCACTGATCTGGCACTGATCTGATCTGATAACTCACAAACAACAAGCAGACAAACTAGCTACCGTATTGACATCGAAAAAAGTTTGCACTAGACTGGAGCAAGTTTGCTCAGCTGATCGAGCGTGGTTTGCCGTAGTAGCCAGTGCATCATAACTACCGAGAGCAGAGTGATTTTCAGAATTAGGAACTAGTGTTAGGTGGATGAGCAAATTCCTATTTTTTTAGATGAGTTCCACATCCTACAAGCCAGATCGGTTGAGGGACGAGCGTAGAGTAGGATGACGCCATCTGACGTGAGACAATGTGGCTCTAGGCTAACACTGTCTCAGAGTCCTGCAGTGATGTTGTAACACTAGAGTTCTGGCCTTAGCTTAGTGGGTTAACACTGTCTCAGAGTCCTGCAGTGATGTTGTAACACTAGAGTTCTGGCCTTAGCTTAGTGGGTTAACACTGTCTCAGAGTCCTGCAGTGATGTTGTAACACTAGAGTTCTGGCCTTAGCTTAGTGGGTTAACACTGTCTCAGCGTCCTGCAGTGATGTTGTAACACTAGAGTTCTGGCCTTAGCTTAGTGGGTTAACACTGTCTCAGAGTCCTGCAGTGATGTTGTAACACTAGAGTTCTGGCCTTAGCTTAGTGGGTTAACACTGTCTCAGAGTCCTGCAGTGATGTTTAACACTAGACCTGAACGTTTCTAGCAGGGGGCGGGGTGGGGTACAGCCTCCCAAGAGACACGGCGGTACGCCATCTCATTGCAGACCCCCTGGAACTCTGAATGCCCACACACAGCCCTCTATGTAACGCCCACCCACCCACCCTCTGCCTCTCCTCTATCACTATTCCCAGTCTGCCTCTCCTCTATCACTGTGTCTGTGTGTGTCTGTCTGTGTCTATGTCTGTGTGTGTGTGTGTGTGTGTGTGTCTGTCAGAGCAGGACTGTGTCAGAATCACAGAAGACACCACTAATGATATACAGATGTGTAAAACACTCCAATTTGTCCACACCATGAGCTGTGAGAACACACACACACACCCACACACATACACTCCTGGTTTGAAAAAGCAGAATTGCTGAGCTGGTAGCTAGATTGTACCACCATCAGGATAGACTCCAACAGAGCACAGCCTGGGGTCTCATATAGTAGAGGGGGCTAGCACTCGGGGTGTGTCTGGTGTGTGTGTGTGGTGGGAAAGGGCACTGGGGCACCAAGCCTAGAGGGCAGGCAACAGGCAGCAGGGGGCATGGTAATGTAATGTATCACATCAACAGCTCAAAACAGGTGTGTGGTTCACACACACACACAAACGCACACGAGTACACACACACACACACACACACACCCTGCCTTGATCATCAGAAGAATGGAAACTGGTCTATATTCAGTGTGGAGCGAGTCAATGCTGTTATGGCGATGGAAAGTGACTTCACACAGAGCAGACAACACATGAAAATCACCCACACGAACAGAGACAGGAAGGGATGAGTATGAAGTGAGGGACTAGAAGAGATACTCAGAGAGGTAGACAGGAAGGGATGAGTATGAAGTGAGGGACTAGAAGAGATACTCAGAGAGGTAGACAGGAAGGGATGAGTATGAAGTAAGGCACTAGAAGAGATACTAAGAGGTAGACAGGAAGGGATGAGTATGAAGTGAGGGACAAGAAGAAATACTCAGAGGTAGACTTACAGAGAGGATGGCAATAAGAATGCCAGCAGAACAGAGCACAGCATCGCTGATAGTGTCTCCATTTTTATATGGGTACCGGATGGACTCATCAGAACAGTAAAAACCTCTCTGGTACGGCTGTATGGTGCTAGTCTCTATTATCAGGAAGGGCAGGCCAGCTACACAGAGAGAGAGAGGGAGAGAGAGAGTGATAGAGAGAGAGAGGGGGCGAAGGGAGAGAGGGAGAGGGAGAAAGAGTGATAGAGAGAAGGTAGAGAGAGGGGGAGAGAGCATGGAAGAGAGAGAGAGAGGGAGGGGGAGAGATTGGAAGAGAGAGAGAGGGGGAATGAGTGGAAGAGAGAGAGAGAGGGAGGGGGAGAGATTGGAAGAGAGAGAGGGGGAATGAGTGGAAGAGAGAGACAGAGAAAGAGAGAGGGGAGAGAGTGAAAGAGAGAGAGGAGAGACAGTGGAAGAGAGAGAGAGAGAGGGGGAGAGAGGGAGGGGGAAGAGAGACAAAGACAGTAGGTCAGTGACTTGGACACAAACAGGAGGTTGAGGGAGAGGCGTGCGGGTTTCACCACGGGAACATGGGATAGCATAGGAGGAGAGAGAAACGGAGGTTGGTCCAACATGGTTGTCTGAGTGTAGAAGAGTGACGATCAGTCAGAGATAGTCACAGAACCACCACCCAGTTAACTCCAACCCTAACTGTTTAAATCTTTAATCTAATATGGTCACTCTGTCTGACTCAGTTGACCATGCAGACCTCTAGACCTCCAGGCTTACCCCCTCTCTCCTCCCAGCCTTATCCAGGCAGAGTGCTCCATGGTAGGTCTGACTTACGGCCATACTGGGCAGAGTGAGCCCCACGGCAGTGAGGACAGAGGAGGGGATGGTGGAGCTCTTGTAGGAGTAACGCAGACTGACGTCGCTGCAGTAGAATCCACGCTGGTACGGACGCACTGAGGTGCGGTGGATAGCAAGGCTGGGCAGCATGACTGAACACATGCATACATTCACAGGTCAACACACACCTAGGACAACTCTCAGACACACATATGAGCACTCAACACACAGTCAACTCACCTGTGACCTGTGGAGAGAAGCCTAGTCTACCTGGGCGTGGTAAACAGCGTGTGTGGTCATTATTGGTTATCAGGGCATTAAACCCCTTGTTTACATTGTCAACAACCTCCTGCTGATTCTATTTACAGTGTTTGGATTGAACTAATCCCATTAAATGGAGGTGTGGAGAGGAGTGCTTCTAAACTTGTAGTACAGTTAGCTCATTTAGAAAACGTAGAGTTGCAGTCTACTCTGTCGGTTATAGTGTATGTGTGTGTATGTGTGTGTGTGTGTGTGAGTTTGCGCGCGTGCGTTGTGTGTATGTTCCAGTCTGTCAGTCTGTTCTGGCTCATTACCATGTCACACATCCTACACGCACACACACACACACACACACACACACACACACACACACACACACACACGTGCCAGAGAAAATAATTCCATATCTCCAAATCAAAGCAGTAGATCCACTGGCCTGTTAACTGTGGCTGGAGGTTTACAGTCAGCACTGAAGGGTTGTAAAACGTGTGAAAAATAAGAATAACATGGCTACGTTTTCATGCTTTAAACGCTCTGGAACATTTTTATAATAAAAAGGTGTGTGTTGGAGGTGGGGGTGGGGGGACAGTGGCTTGAGACTACTGCTCAGACCTCTCAAACACTATTGCACTATCTCACATCAAATCAAATCAAATCGTATTTGTCACATACACATGGTTAGCAGATGTTAATGCGAGTGTAGTGAAATGCTTGTGCTTCTAGTTCCGACCATGCAGTAGTATCTAACAAGTAATCTAACAATTTCAAAACAACTACCTTATACACACAAGTGTAAAGGAATGAATACGAGTATGTACATATGAATATATGGATGAGCGACGGCTGACCGGCATTGGCAAGATTCAGTAGATGGTATAGAGTACAGTATATACATGTGAGATGAGTAATGTAGGATATGTAAAAATTATATTAATGACATTGTTTAAAGTGGCTAGTAATACATTTATTACATCCACTTTTTAATTATTAAAGTGGCTAGAGAGTTGAGTCGATGGCCGAACGGCATAGGCAAGATTCAGTAGATGGTATAGAGTACAGTGTATACATTTGATATGAGTAATTGTTTAAAGTGGCTAGTGATACATTTGTTACATCCAATATTCTATTATTTAAAGAGGCTAGAGATTAAAGTCAGTATGTTGGCAGCAGCCACTCAATGTTAGTGGTGGCTGTTTAACAGTCTGATGGCCTTGAGATAGAAGCTGTTTTTCAGTCTCTCGGTCCCAGCTTTGATGCACCTGTACTGACCTCGCCTTCTGGATGATAGCGGGGTGAACAGGCAGTGGCTTGGGTGGTTGTTGTCCTCAATGATCTTTTTGGCCTTCTTGTGACATCGGGTGGTGCAGGTGTCCTGGAGGGCAGGTAGTTTACCCTCGGTAATGCGTTGTGCAGTCCTCACTACCCTCTGGAGAGCCTTACGGTTGTGGGCGGAGCAGTTGCAGTACCAGGCGGTGATACAGCCCGACAGGATGCTCTCGATTGTGCATCTGTAGAAGTTTGTGAGTGTTTTTGGTGACAAGCCGAATTTCTTCAGCCTCCTGAGGTTGAAGAGGCGCTGTTGCGCCTTCTTCACCACGCTGTCTGTGTGGGTGGACCATTTTAGTTTGTACGTGATGTGTACGCCGATGAACTTAAAACCTTCCACCTTCTCCACTTCTGTCCCGTCGATGTGGATAGGTGGGTGCTCTCTCTGCTATTTCCTGAAGTCCACGATCATCTCCTTAGTTTTGTTGACGTTGAGTGAGAGGTTATTTTCCTGACACCACACTCCGAGGGCCCTCACCTCCTCCCTGTAGGCCGTCTCGTCGTTGTTGGTAATCAAGCCTACCACTGTACTGTCGTCAGCAAACTTGATGATTGAGTTGGAGGCGTGCTTGGCCACGCAGTCATAGGTGAACAGGGAGTACAGGAGAGGGCTGAGAACACTTGTTGAGGATCAGCGGGGTGGAGATGTTGTTTCCTACCCTCACCACCTGGGGCCGTCCCGTCAGGAAGTCCAGGACCCAGTAGCACAGGGCTGGGTCGAGACCTAGGGTCTCGAGCTTAATGATGAGTTTGGAGGGTACTATGGTGTTAAATGCTGAGCTGTAGTCGATGAACAGCATTCTTACATAGGTATTCCTCTTCTCCAGATAGGGCAGTGTGCAGTGTGATTGCGATTGTGTCGTCTGTGGACCTATTGGGACGGTAAGCAAATTGGAGTGGGTCTAGGGTGTCTGGTAGGATGGAGGTGATATGATCCTTGACTAGTCTCTCAAAGCACTTCATGATGACGGAAGTGAGTGCTACGGGGCGATAGTCATTTAGCTCAGTTACCTTAGCTTTCTTGGGAACAGGAACAATGGTGGCCCTCTTGAAGCATGTGGGAACAGCAGACTGGGATAAGGGTTGATTAAATATGTCCGTAAACACACCAGCCAGCTGGTCTGCGCATGCTCTGAGGACGCGGCCAGGGATGCTGTCTGGGCTGCGAGGGTTAACACGCTTAAATGTTTTACTCATGTTGGCTGCGGTGAAGGAGAGCCCGCAGGTTTTGGTAGCGGGCCGTGTCGGTGGCACTGTATTGTCCTCAAAGCGAGCAAAGAAGTTGTTTAGTTTGTCTTGGAGCAGGACATCGTGGTCCGCGATGGGGCTGGTTTTCTTTTTGTAGTCCGTGATTGACTGTAGACCCTGCCACATTCCTCTCATGTCTGAGCCATTGAATTGTGACTCTACTTTGTCTCTATATTGACGGTTAGCTTGTTTGATTGCCTTGCGGAGGGAATAGCTACACTGTTTGTATTCAGTCATGTTTTCAGTCGCCTTACCCTGGTTAAAAGCAGTGGTTCGTGCTTTCAGTTTTGTGCGAATGCTGCCATCAATCCACGGTTTCTGGTTGGGGAAGGTTTTAATAGTTGCTATGGGTACAACATCACTGATGCACTTGCTAATAAACTCGCTCACCGAATCAGCGTATACATCAATGTTGTTGTCTGATGCTGTCCGGAGCATATCCCAGTCCACGTGCTCGAAGCAATCTTGGAGCGTGGAATCAGATTGGTCAGACCAGCGTTGAACAGACCTGAGAACGGGCGTTTCCTGTTTTAGTTTCTGTCTGTAGGCTGGGAGCAACAAAATGGAGTCATGGTCAGACTTGCCGAAAGGAGGGCGGAGAATGGCTTTGTATGCGTCGCGGAAGGTAGAATAACATTGATCAAGGGTTTTACCAGCCCGGGTCGCACATTCGATATGCTGATAAAATTTAGGGAGCCTTGTTTTCAAATTAGCCTTGTTAAAATCCCCAGCCACAATAAATGCAGCCTCAGGATATGTGGTTTCCGGTTTACATAAAGTCCAATGAATTTCTTTCAGCGCCATCGATGTGTCAGCTTGATGGGGGATATATGCGACTGTGATTATAATCGAGGAGAATTCTCGTTGCGGTCAGGCATTTGATTGTAAGGAATTCTGTGTCGGGTGAACAAAAGGACTTGAGTTCCTGTATGTTGTTATGATCACACCACGTCTCGTTAATCATAAGACACACACCCCCCTTCTTCTTCTTACCAGATAGATGTTTGTTTCTGTTGGCGCGATACGTGGAGAAACCAGGTGGCTGTACTGACTCTGATAACGTATCCTGAGTGAGCCATGTTTCCGTGAAGCAAAGAACGTTGCAGTCTCGGATGTCTCTCTGGAAGGCAATCCTTGCTCTGATTTCCAGAGACTGGACATTGGCAAGTAGTATAGTCGGGAGAGGTGCGTGATGTGCCCGTCTACGGAGCCTGACCAGAACACCGCCCCGTCTACCCCTTCTCCTCCGCCGCCGTTGTTTTGGGTCGCCGGCTGGGATCCAGTCTATTGTGCTAGTTGGTGGACCAAACAGAGGATCTGCTTCGGGAAAGTCGTATTCCTGGTCGTAATGTTGGTAAGTTGACGTTGCTCTTATATCCAATAATTCCTCCCGGCTGTATGTAATAAAACTTAAGATTTCCCGGGGTAACAATGTAATAAGTAATCCATAAAAAAAAACTAAATACTGCATAGCTTCCTGAGAACGTGAAGCGAGGCTGCCATCTCTGTCGGCATTGGAAGTTACAAACATCTCAGATGTCTTCTGATCAATCAGAAACCACTCTATTCAATTCAAAGGGCTTTATTGGCATGGGAAACGTATGTTTACATTGCCAAAGCAGGTGAAATAGATAATAAAATGAACAAAATGTGCAAATCTCTCTATCCCTTTTCTTCCTCGTTCTCTCCTCCTCTCTGTTACATCAAATTTCTGTCTCACTCAGCTCTCTCTTTCCTTCCTTCTCCCTCTTTCTTTTTTTTGGTCCAGGGCAGTAGACAGGGAGTCACTGCAGACACCTGCACAAACACACACCAACCATGGCTGGAACTAGAGAGAGAGACTGGGAACGGGTGTCTCTCTCACACTTCCTGGGTGGGAGGGGGGGATTTACTTGCTAATAAAGAGGAGTGAACGGAGGTCATGGGTTTAACACACGTGGGAAACACACACACACACACACACACACACACACACACACACACACACTGTCCTCCACTAACCGGCCTAAACCATTCAAAGAGCAGGGAAGCTCATGAGTGTGACAGAAAACAGAAGGGGGGGCAGCGGACCCTCTCTGATGTCGGACCCTCTCCTCTCTGCCTGTTTATAAAAGGCTCTCTGTCCTTGCTTTATCTTCTCGCTCTCTCTCTCCCCTCCCCATCTCTCTGCCCAGTAGATGCCAGGGCTCTGTTCACAAACACAAACAGACCACACATAGCCCCAGGCCAGCAACACAATTAGACCCAACCAAATTATGAGAAAGCTAAAAAATAACTATTTGAGACACTGGAAAGAATCAACCAGCAAATTGGAATGCTATCTGGCACTAAACAGAGAGTACACAGTGGCAGAATACTTGACCACTGTGACTGACCCAAAATTAAGGAAATCGTTGACTATGTACAGACTCAGGGAGCATAGCCTTGCTATTGAGAGAGGCCGCCGTAGGCAGACCTGGCTCTCAAATGAAGACAGGATACTGTATGTGCCCACTGTCCACAAAATGAGGTGGAAACTGAGCTGCACTTCCTAACCTCCTGCCAAATGTATGACCACATTAGAGATCACACAGACCCACACATTTTTTATTTTTAAATCCAACATTGATAAACTCCCATATCTGTTAGGCGAAATACCACAATATGCAATCACAGCAGTAAGATTTCACAGCAGCAAGATTTGTGGCCTGTTGTAATGAGAAAAGCAGTGGAGCACAAACAACATTGTAAATACCACCAATACTTATCTGTTTATTTATCTTCTCCCACGATCCATACTACAATTATTTGCACATTGCTAAAACACTTAGCTGAGAATATAACACTTGAAATCTTTATATTTTTTCAACCTTTTTTAGTGCAATGTTTACTTTTCATTTATACAATTAATATAATATAGCCCCTTTGAATTGAGAGAGCGAGAGCGAGAGAGAGATGAAAAGAAAGAAGTAAATAAAGACTCAGTTAGAAGGTCTTTCATTGGGTCCCATCCAGAGACGACCAGGAATAGCAGAGATACAGGAGAAGGAGGGACAGAAAGACAGATGAGAGAATGGAGGGAAGAGTGATGTGGGTGAGAATGGAGGGAAGAGTGATGTGGGTGAGAATGGAGGGAAGAGTGATGTGGGTGAGAATGGAGGGAAGAGTGATGTGGGTGAGAATGGAGGGAAGAGTGATGTGGGTGAGAATGGAGGGAAGTTTTTGCTCTGGGGAAAGTTTCTATTAGTCTCTGTTATGCACTTGTCTCCTCTAGACTGAGAGTAAAACTACAGAACACTCGTCAGAGAGAGAGAGAGAGAGAGAGAGAGAGAGAGAGGGGACAGGGGAGAGAGGGGGGTTGAGAAAAAAAGCTGTTTATACAGATTTATGTTTCTGATTATCCAGCTTTTAATCTACTGACTACAATATGCACAACTGCCAACCACAAGTCAGTGTGTGTGTGTGTGTGTGTGTGTGTGTGTGTGTGTGTGTGTGTGTGTGTGTGTGTTAGCGAGCAAGCATGTATGAGAGGGATTAGCTCCGGGCGCCTGTTTGATTGGCTTTGGGGTTCATTTTGGGGTTGCGCGCAAGAGGATGGATTCCTCTCTGAACCTCTAGTGGCACTATACATGGCTTTAGACCCAGGCAGCATTAGAACTATACCCTGCTCACTGCTCAATGACTAAAATGTAAACTAGGGGAGGGGAGGATGGGGTGAATGGCCGGAGTTGTAGAGAAGAGGAATAGGCATTGTGATTTGCTCTAAACAGAGGATTTCCTCTGTCTCTCTGTCACACAGACCATGGTCAACCCTGACCGTGGAGACAGAAGGACAGGGACCAAGGATAGAGGTGGAGGGGGGGCTAAAGGGGTTGACCCTGTTCGCCCTGCTAGTCTATTAAAGCTACACTCCTCCTCCTTTTCTGTCTCTCGTCCGCATGAAGATACTGTAGATCAGCTCAGTATTAGTGTGCATGCAACTGTGTGTGTGTGTGTGTGTGTGTGTTCATGAGTTCAGTAGGGTACCTGACACCTGTTTTTGTCACAGCAGTGTGACAAAAACAACAACACAGAGTTACACATAAACACACGTGTACAGTAAATAACACAAAAGAAAATAAAAATAGAAAAATCTATGTACAGTGAGGTGTACTATGTACACCTTTCTGAGGAACTGAACATTCTATCTGGTCCTAATTGATGACGTTCATGACGCTCGTTAGCTGAGCCCTAGTTCCGCTATATAACACTGTGTGTGTGTGACATTAAGCCATGTGTGGACCCTGAGGAACTATTGCACTTTGCAAGGTTAGAGATTGAGGATCAAGGGTCAGAGAGTGACCTCACACGAGATCAGTGCTAGCCTGAAATATTGTAGGCCTACCAATGACTTAAACAGCTTTAACATCTTCTCTCCCCCTCCCTTCTTTATTTATTTATTTATTTATTTAACCAAGCAAGTCAGTTAAGAACAAATTCTTATTTACAATGACGGCCTACCCCGGCCAAACCCGGACGACGCTGGGCCAATTGTGCACCGCCATATGGGACTCCCAATCACGGCCGGATGTGATACAGCCTTGATTCGAACCAGGGACTGTAGTGACGCCTCTTGCCCTGAGATGCAGTACCTTAGACCGCTGCATCACTCGGGAGCCCTTCTCATCCTTTCGATTCCTCTGTTCTCATCTCCCCTCTTTGCTCGCATTTCTACACCACAGCTGATCTGTGTATGAGTGTGTTTGAGAGAGCTTTGTCTACACAAGCTGCTAACACACACACACACACACACACACAGAGAGAGAGACAAGCTGCTGTGTCAGCAGAGCAGTGTACAGAATGAATGGCCTCTTTTCTGCTGCAGTGAAAGGGAAGCCAGCTAGCCAGGGCTAGGCAGGGTAGGGGGTGCGGCTCAAACGTGCTTACTCTGAGAGATTTTATTCACACCAATAAACAACCAGCTTTTTACACACAGGCATCTGATAGGACAACCTCTGGGCCAGGGGTCTTTACAGACAGGCACCTGCAAAGCAGAGCCTCTGGGGTCCTTGCTCCAGCTTCCCCATAGAGATGGAAAGAGGCTTTATCATTGTATCCGTGCTATTATGGCATCTGTGACAGCATGAGCAGCGCCATTGAGGCAATCTCCATTTTGAAGTAGTCCATTTTCTTCTTCACGATTGGTTGATCCCTCCTGATGACCCGGTTGGGCATGACTCCAACCGAGTCACTAGGAGGGATCAGCCAATGAAGTTGGATGTCCCATCCAGTTGACTACATTCAAATGGTGGAAGACCTCAATGGCACTGCCCATGCTAATACTGCCTTTTGGCCACTATAGGTCTCTATCATTCTCTATGAGCTCCCCCTACCCTCTACCCCTCGTCCTTAAGTGTTTTTAGATATGAAGGAAGAGAGAAGCTATTACATAACTCAACCTTCCCCCTAGTCTTTTCTTTGTAAATGGTGGAAGCCCTCAATGGCACTGCCCATGCTAATACTGCCTTTTGGCCACTATAGGTCTCTATCATCAGGGCGGCAGGTAGCCTAGTGGTTAGAGCGTTGGACTTGTAACCGGAGCTGACAAGGAAAAAATCTGTCGTTCTGCCCCTGAACAAGGCAGTTAACCCACTGTTCCCCGGGCGCCGAAGACATGGATGTCAATTAAGGCAGATTCAGAGGGGTTGGGTTAAATGTGGAAGAAACATTTCGGTTGAAGGCATTTGGTTGTACAACTGACTAATAATTTTGACTTTGTAAGGGGAAAAACAGCTGCTTTCCATAGGATGGTCAAAGTTCAAACAATTTAAACTTCCACCTGCTCCTGTGCCTGACCCCATGGGTACTGGGGAGTCCAGCATGTTTCTGCCATCATGTGAAATTTGCTTTAGGAGCGAGACCCCATATGTCTCCAGCAGCACACAAACTCCCAGAGCTATATAGAGTATGGAGCCGTCTGTCAGGACCACTGGGCGTTTCTCTATTCAAATCAAATCAAATCAAATTTTATTTGTCACATACACATGGTTAGCAGATGTTAATGCGAGTGTAGCGAAATGCTTGTGCTTCTAGTTCCGACCATGCAGTAGTATCTAACAAGTAATCTAACAAATTCACAACAACTACCTTATACACACAAGAGTAAAGGAATGAATACGAGTATGTACATATAAATATATGGATGAGCGATGGCTGACCGGCATAGGCAAGATGCAGTAGATGGTATGGAGTACAGTATATACACATATATATGAGATGAGTAATGTAGGATATGTAAACATTATATAAATGGCATTGTTTAAAGTGGCTAGTGATACATTATTTCATCCAATTATAATTATTAAAGTGGCTAGAGATTTGGGTCGATGACCCGAACGGCATAGGCAAGATACAGTAGATGGTTTAGAGTACAGTGTATACATTTGATATGAGTATGTCGGATACGTAAACATTATATACAAAATTGTTTAAAGTGGCTAGTGATACATTTGTTACATCCAATTCCTATGTATAAAGTGGCTAGAGATTTAAGTCAGTATGTTGGCAGCAGCCACTCAATGTTAGTGATGGCTGTTTAACAGTCTGATGGCCTTGAGGTAGAAGCTGTTTTCAGTCTCTCGGTCCCAGCTTTGATGCACCTGTACTGACCTCGCCTTCTGGATGATAGCGGGGTGAACAGGCAGTGGCTCGGGTGGTTGTTGTCCTTGATGATCTTTTGGCCTTTCTGTGACATCGGGTGGTGTAGGTGTCCTGGAGGGCAGGTAGTTTAACCCGGTGATGCGTTGTGCAGTCCTCACTACCCTCTGGAGAGCCTTACGGTTGTGGGCGGAGCAGTTGCCGTACCAGGCGGTGATACAGCCCGACAGGATGCTCTCGATTGTGCATCTGTAAAAGTTTGTGAGTGATTTTGGTGACAAGCCAAATTTCTTCAGCCTCCTGAGGTTGAAGAGGCGCTGTTGCGCCTTCTTTACCACGCTGTCTGTGTGGGTGGACCAATTCAGTTTGTCCGTGATGTGTACGCCGAGGAACTTAAAACTTTCCACCTTCTCCACTACTGTCCCTCGATGTGGATAGGGGTGCTCCCTCTCCTGTTTCCTGAAGTCCACGATCATCTCCTTTGTTTTGTTGACATTGAGTGAGAGGTTATTTTCCTGACACCACACTCCGAGGGCCCTCACCTCCTCTCTGTAGGCCGTCTCGTCGTTGTTGGTAATCAAGCCTACCACTGTAGTGTCGCCAGCAAACTTGATGATTGAGTTGGATGCGTGCTTGGCCACGCAGTCATGGGTAAACAGGGAGTACAGGAGAGGGCTGAGAACGCACCCTTGTGGGGCCCCAGTGTTGAGGATCAGCGGGTGGAGATGTTGTTTCCTACCCTCACCACCTGGGACCGGCCCGTCAGGAAGTCCAGGACCCAGTTGCACAGGGCTGGGTCGAGACCCAGGGTCTCGAGCTTAATGACGAGCTTGGAGGGAACTATGGTGTTAAATGCTGAGCTGTAGTCGATGAACAGCATTCTTACATAAGTATTCCTCTTGTCCAGATGGGTTAGGGCAGTATGCAGTGTGATTGCGATTGCGTCGTCTGTGGACCTATTGGGACGGTAAGCAAATTGGAGTGGGTCCAGGGTGTCTGGCAGGATGGAGGTGATATGATCCTTGACTAATCTCTCAAAGCACTTCATGATGACGGAAGTGAGTGCTACGGGCGATAGTCATTTAGCTCAGTCACCTTAGCTTTCTTGGGAACAGGAACAATGGTGGCCCTCTTGAAGCATGTGGGAACAGCAGACTGGGATAGGGACTGATTGAATATGTCCGTAAACACACCAGCCAGCTGGTCTGCGCATGCTCTGAGGACACGGCCAGGGATGCCATCTGGGCCGGCAGCCTTGCGAGGGTTAACACATTTAAATGTTTTTCTCACATTGGCTGCGGTGAAGGTGAGCCCGCAGGTTTTGGTAGCGGGCCGTGTCGGTGGCACTGTATTGTCCTCAAAGCGAGCAAAGAAGTTGTTTAGTTTGTCTGGGAGCAGGACGTCATGGTCCGCGACGGGCTGGTTTTCTTTTTGTAGTCCGTGATTGACTGTAGACCCTGCCACATTCCTCTTGTGTCTGAGCCATTGAATTGTGACTCTACTTTGTCTCTATATTGACGCTAGCTTGTTTGATTGCCTTGCGGAGGGAGTAGCTGCACTGTTTGTATTCAGTCATGTTTCCGGTAGCCTTTACCTGGTTAAAAGCAGTGGTTCGGCGCTTTCAGTTTCTTGCGAATGCTGCCATCAATCCATGGTTTCTGGTTGGGGAAGGTTTTGATATTTGCTATGGGTACAACATCACCAATGCATTTGCTAATAAACTCGCTCACCGAATCAGCGTATACATCAATGTTGTTGTCAGATGCTATCCGAACATATCCCAGTCCACGTGCTCAAGCAATCTTGCAGCATGGAATCAGATTGGTCGGACCAGCGTTGAACAGACCTGAGAACGGGCGTTTCCTGTTTTAGTTTCTGTTTGTAGGCTGGGAGCAACAAAATGGAGTCATGGTCAGACTTGCCGAAAGGAGGGCGGAGAATAGCCTTGTATGCATCACGGAAGTTGGAATAACAGTGGTCCAGGATTTTACCAGCCCGGGTGGCACATTCGATATGCTGGTAAAATTTCGGGAGCCTTGTTCTTAAATTAGCCTTATTAAAATCCCCAGCCACAATAAATGCAGCCTCAGGATATGTGGTTTCCAGTTTACATAGAGTCCGATGAATTTCTTTCAGTGCCGTCGATGTATTAGCTTGAGGGGGGATGTACACGGCTGTGATTATAATCGAAGAGAATTCTCTTGGTAGATAATGCGGTCTGCATTTGATTGTAAGGAATTCTATGTCAGGTGAACAAAAGGACTTGAGTTCCTGTATGTTGTTATGATCACACCACGTCTCGTTAATCATAAGACACACACCCCGCCCTTCTTCTTACCAGAGAGATGTTTGTTTCTGTCGGCGCGATGCGTGGAGAAACCAGGTGGCTGTACCGACTCTGATAACGTGTCCTGAGTGAGCCATGTTTCCGTGAAGCAAAGAACGTTGCAGTCTCGAATGTCTCTCTGAAAGGCAACCCTCGATCGGATTTCGTCTACTTTGTTGTCAAGAGACTGTACATTGGCGATTAAAATACTCGGGAGAGGTGCACGATGCGCCCGTCGACGTAGCTTGACCAAAAGACCGGCGCGTTTCCCTCTTCTCCGGCGCCGCCGTTGTTTTGAGTAGCCACGTGCTATCCAGTCTGTTGTTGTGTTTGGGTTAACGAAAGGAGAATCCTCTTTGGGAAAGTCGTATTCCTGGTCGTAATGTTGGTAAGTTGACGTTGCTCTTATATCCAATAGTTCCTCCCGGTTGTATGTAATAAAACTTAATATTTTCCGGGGTAACAATGTAAGAAGTAATACATAAAAAAACAAAATACTGCATGGTTTCCTGAGAACGTGAAGCGAGGCTGCCATCTCTGTCGGCGCCGGTGTTATTACAAAGACCTGGTGTTATTACAAAGACCTGGTCTGGATAGGAAGGCTGGATGCCCTTTGAAAGCTGATGACTCTCCTCTCCTCTATCCCTCCATCTCTCTACCTCTACTCGTTCCCCTTCTCCACCCATCCTTAACCCGAGGCCCTGATATCAGACTCAGAGCACCAGAGTTCCAGCTGTCACTAAGGGCAGAGGGTACTGTAATGCCGGCTAGGGTGTCTCTATCTGGGATAGAGATCAGGGCTGGGTTTCCCAAAAGCATAGTAGCACAAGGATCATCTTAATTCCGTTTAAACTAACTGGATGAAAGATGATCTTAGTGCTACCATGATTTTGGGAAACCCAGCCCAGACCTGCTACCCCTGTCATGGAGTGTGTGTGTGTGTGTGTGTGTGTGTGTGTGTGTGTGTGTGTGTGTGTTTCTAAATCAAGACAATGGGTGTTAAATCGTGACTAGGCTGTGAATGTTCTCGGTATTGTTCTCCAGTGAAGCTGTGAGCCTGTCAGCCTCTCCTCTACAGCCCTCTGTATGTAAACAGGATAGAGAGAGATAGAGATAAGGATAAGAACTAAAAGCTGGATAAGACCACAGCCAAACAAAAGTCTTACACGGTGTAATATACAGCCACACACCAACAAGCTCTCCGTCTCACTGCAGAATCAGACGTTTGTCCATAAAAGTCACATTTGTAAGGTTAAGTTTAGGCACTACTTCCGAATGGTTAAGGTAAGGGTTAAGGTTTGGGATAGGGTTAAAACATTACCTAGACGGATGTCGAATTTAGCAGTGGATCTTGAACGACCTGGCTGCCCATACAGCCACCTCTGTAAGTCAGTTTCCTGTCAACTAAATGACCAGCCAATGACACTGAGGGAGGGTAGGAGTAGCTGAGAGATACACAAGAAGTGAGGAACTCTCTCTCTCTCTCTCAATTCAATATGTTTACACTGCCAAAGCAAGTGAAATAGATAAACAATCTCTCTCTCCCTTCCGCTCTCCCTTTCTCTCCCTTCCCTCTATCTCTCCCCCTCCATCCCTCGCTATACTAGAGGGCTATTAGTGCTCATTAGCGACACAAAGAGTCCAGACGCATCAAAAGAACCATTGTTCCCCTAAACAGTGAATATCTCCCCACTCCCAGAGAGAGCGAGATAGTTAGTATTGAGGACAGAGGGGGCCGGTGTGACATTGAAGAGAAGAGATGGAGAGATGAGGCCCTATCAGGGAAGGTAAGGACAGAGAGAAGGGAGAGGGAGGGAGAGACCAGAGGTAGAGACCAGAGAGAGACCAGAGAGAGAAACAGAAGGGGTGGTCAGATGTTTATGCGTGATTCCCACACACAGAATTCCACTAAACACACACTTGAAACCCACACTTAGAACATACTGCTAAACACCCAGGAATTATATTCATCCCAATTCCTATCACACACACACTCTATCACTCAACCTGCTGCTGACAGCATGCAAAAGGGGACTTCATACGGCAAGCACACACACACAGCCAGTCCAGTCTGTCACTATAACATATGTAATGACAGCCCCGAGGTCTCAGAAACCTCAGGAGTGTATCATTATCATCTAGCCATACAACCCATAGCCTCACACACCAACTGTGTGGGTGTGATGTACTTATAATTTTTTTTATTTAACTAGACAAGTCAGTTAAGAACAAATTCTTATTTACAATGACGGCCTACCCCGGCCAAACCCGATTGTGCGCCGCCCTATGGGACTCCCAATCACGGCTGTAGTTACACCTCTAGCACTGAGATGCAGTGCCTTAGAACGCTGCACCACTCGGCAGCCCTAAAAGTGGTAGTTCCACTGGAGCCATTATACCCAGTAGTCAGAGACCAACTGGCTGTTTAAGGGACACACATCAGCCTGGGCATGGTGCCACAGTATCTTATTAACATGCACACAGTCCGGGTGCCCTATATGAAGGTTGGTGTAGTCAACATGCAAGGATCTGACTCACCTTTGTAGCTCAGTTGGTAGAGCATGGCACTTGTAACGCCAGGGTAGTGGGTTTGATTCCCGGGACCACCCATACATAAAATCAATGCACGCATGACTGTAAGTGGCTTTGGATAAAAGCATCTCCTAAATGGCATATATTACACAACACAGGGTCTGAATAGAGAAGCAATCCACACCCACAGGCCTAACCATATAGAAACTATCCCATGATATCACAATACCAAACCAGAAATGCCCTATACATGATATGAACCATGTTCCCATGCCTGACTGTATCAATGCACAGAACTGTAAATGAATGGATCATGTGTGCACAATGTGTGTATACAGTAAATGTCAGGCCTAGTACTGCAGACCTCCTCTGTCACCATAACCTTTGCAGCATAATACAGCTATGGCAGAGGAGATATTAGTGGGGATATACATCATTATCTCTAGATTATATACTAGATTACATATAATCTCGTCAATCCAATAATGGTTTATTTCTTCTCTCCTGAAGTATACAGCCCTGTAAACATACTGGTAGTCTATGTCCCTGTGAGTATAAACACGGCTCCTCTTCCCATATATCAGCCTGATGATTCCCACTCCAACTGCTGTCTGTCTGTAGTGTGGGGGCCGGGGTCATTGTGTATATACTCTGAAGTCTAGCCCCGTAATGGGCTATAATACTGTCTGGAGCTGTAAGAATGGGGTTGTAATACTTCACTGTAAACACAACTGTGTTTGGTTTACAGGAGAATAAACAGCACCGGACACAACAATTAACCCTAAGTATGTGTTTGTTTTTTGTGTTTGTCTGTGTTTCTGTGTGTGTCTGTGTGTGTGTGTGTGTGTGTGTGTGTGTATATATGTGACCTAACACTGTGTTTGGTGTGTGTGTGTGTGTGTGTGTGTGTGTGCAATAAGCTCTCACAGTCTCACTGCAGAATCAGATGTTTGTCCATAAACGTCAAATTTCGAAGGTTAAGTTTAGGCATTAATTCCAAATGGTTAAATTAAGGGTTTGGGGTAGGGTTAAAGGCCCAGTGCAGTCAAAACGGGATTTCCCTGTGTTTATACACAGTATTTGCACACTATGAGGTAAAATAATACTGTGAAATCGTGAAAATGAAGAAGTCATGCCCCCCTCCATCCTTGATTTTTCCTAAAGAAGTCTATATAACATACTGTTGTTGTTAGAATTTGTATATCACAAACAAAACTGGGGTTATAACCAGTTTTAGGAGGGAATGTAATTTTTTGAATGGTTTCCACATTGCCCCTCCTTCTCCCAACATTTGAAGGTGCCGTGCCCAATTGATAATCACCCCGACAATTGCCTCGAAACTGAACCTAAACTTTACCGAAACTAATTTCACACATATAACAACAGATTAAATCAATTAAGTATGATGGGAGAGAATGGGTGAGTTGATGAGCGAGTAGCAGCGAACAATGCATAATTATGTAATCACCAATTGTGTATGAAGAACAGGGCGAGCCATTCTATAGTATTAATCTATTCATTATAATCTCTAAATGATATGTACCTTATATCAGTCCACCAAATCCAAACATTCTTATCAGTCCACTCGTGCCTACTTGTAGTAACAGCGAGAGTGTGCATAATTTACAATGGCATGAAGACCAAGACGAATGGATGCACATGCTGTGTTAGCGTTGCGACAAAATCTGAATGAAAACGACTCAGATGGTGGGGACGTTGCACAGTGAGCAGGCGCCCGTGCCACCACCTAATGAAACGGTGAGACAGGAGAGAGGAAGGGACGACACTGTTTGGATAGAACAAGCCGGTGACAATGCTACGGGCCAGTTATCAGACCAAAATGTCATCACTGACTGTGCGTCTGGTGGTTGGGTTATTTCTTTTTATTTTGTTGTTATAAAGAGAAGCTGTTACCGCATTCCAACACGACTTTCTGTTTCGTAGTTGTAACAAAGGCACTCCACGAATAACATTTATTAAACACTTGAAGTTGTGTTTTTCCTTTTTACATATACAGTGGGGAAAAAAAGTATTTAGTCAGCCACCAATTGTGCAAGTTCTCTCACTTAAAAAGATGAGAGAGGCCTGTAATTTTCATCATAGGTACACTTCAACTATGACAGACAACTATGACAGACATTCATGCTCCCACAGTTGATTTCTTCAAACCAAGCTGCTTACCTATTGCAGATTCAGTCTTCCCAACCTGGTGCAGGTCTACAATTTTGTTTCTGGTGTCCTTTGACAGCTCTTTGGTCTTGGCCATAGTGGAGTTTGGAGTGTGACTGTATGAGGTTGTGGACAGGTGTCTTTTATACTGATAACAAGTTCAAACAGGTGCCATTAATACAGGTAATGAGTGGAGGACAGAGGAGCATCTTAAAGAAGAAGTTACAGGTCTGTGAGAGCCAGAAATCTTGCTTGTTTGTATGTGACCAAATACTTATTTTCCACCATAATTTGCAAATAAATTCATAAAAAAACCTACAATGTGATTTTCTGGATTTTTTTTCCTCATTTTGTCTGTCATAGTTGAAGTGTACCTATGATGAAAATTACAGGCCTCTCTCATCTTTTTAAGTGAGAGAACTTGCACAATTGGTGGCTGACTAAATACTTTTTTTCCCCACTGTAGCCTACAGAAACATAAACTAAAAGAAATGCTGTGTTATTTGAAATTAATAAAAAATCTTAATATTCTAATGTTACCTAAGACCTTCATAAACCCAACCAAATCATTATTTTTGCCAATATAAAATGTATGAATTACACTGTTAGAATGTTGCAGTCAGGCCCAGCGGTTCTACTGTTAAAACCCCCAAATAAAAAATGAGTGTCCAGCACTGGGACTGAACACGCCACCCTCAGCTCATGGCCAACCCCCATCCCCGTCCACAATGCCCTAGCAAAACCCAAGCCTACTTGATGGTAATAGAGCTCACCATTGCCCTTAGTGGCAGGTTTTGAAGTCATCTTCTGACATCCTGCTTACCTGGACGGACGTCTAATTTCGCAGTGGATCTTGCGCGACCTGGCTGGTGTGTGTGTGTGCATGTGTGCGCGAGCGTGTGTGTGTTTACAGTTGCCATGTGAGCCACCTATGGTTAGATTAGTCATCCATCCAACAGGCGCCTGGCAAACACTAGACCTAACAGCCTGCCTGTAAACCACTCACGCTAGGCCCAGCTACATCTACTACTATAGACCCAACTACCACAGACCCAACACATTCCTCCCTCTACAGTGTCCCACTCGCACCATCACTCCACTGATTGGAGGGAGAGGGAGGAGGGGAGGAGGGAGATGGCAGAGTGGAAATGGGGTTACAGGGAGGTAGAGGAAGGGAGAGGGGAGAGGGGGGAGCCGGAGGTAGAGGGATGTGAAGAGGAGGGGGGAAGGGCTGGAAAGTGGACGGTATTATGTTTCACAGCAAAGTGAGCCACACCTACGTCCGACCGACACTACCTTTCCGTTTCCCACCCTTTCCTGAGTGCCCCCACACACACACACACACACACACAATTACACCAGATGTCACTTCAAGAGAGCTCGGTACTGCTGGCTGATGAGGAATGTAAGAAATTATAGAAAATATTTATAGAGCCAGTTAGTCAGTCAGAGTAAAGTGTCTGGGGAAGTAGATGTACAGGTAACTGACAAATTAAAGGAAACACCGACATAAAGTGTATTAATAGGGCTTAGGCCACCACGAGCCAGAACAGCTTCAATACACCTTGGCGTAGATTCTACAAGTGTCTGGAACTCTATTGGAGGGATGTGACACCCTTCTTCCACAATAAAATCCATAATTTGCTGTTTTGCTGATGGTGGTGGAAAATGCTGTCTCAGGCGCCGCTCCAGAATCTCCCATAAGTGTTAAATCGGGTTGAGATCTGGTGACTGAGACAGCCATGGCACATGGTTTACATTGTTTTCATGTTTATCAAACCATTCAGTTACCACTTGTGCCCTGTGGATGGGGAAATTACTATCCTATGGGTGCATAGCCATGGTAGCCAAAATGATGGCCTGCCCAACATTTTTATACATGACCCTTAGCATGATGGGATGTTAATTGCTTAATTAACTCAGGAACCACACCTGTGTGAAAGCACCTGCTTTCAATATACCTTGAATCCCTCACTTACTCAAGTGTTTCCATTATTTTGGCAGTTACCTGTACCTTATACTGGAGGAGGTAGAATATTGGGTTAACGAGATGTGACTGAATGGGTTAAAGCTAGAAGGTGAAACTGCTGTAATATAATGTAATGCTATAGGTCTTAATGGGAGGTAGAGATGAGGGTTAATGCTAACAGCAGCTATAGGAGTACAACACTAACATAGGGCGATTCCCCCAGGTTGTAAGGCTACTCTCTCATCTCCCTCAGAGACTGACTTCAGGTCAGACTGCACATAAAAACACACATTACCTAAATTCTCATGTTCAGCTAATGGTAACATGGTAACAGGGCTGATATCTCATTCAGCTGCATTACGAAATGAACAGGAGATGTGCCTCTGCTCAGATTAATAAGATTGGCCGCTATAGAGACATTTACTTAGCATTGACTTTCACTCTTTGTTGCATTCTGAGCAGCCAACTGGATAACAAGTCAGAGTGGAGGGGGGGGCTGGAATTTATATTCTGAGAAAGACGCCAACCTTGAATAGCTTCCCAGGTCTAGTCCGAACACGAACACGAACACACAGACACACAGACACACAGACACACACAGCACTCCAGTCCCATTGTGCGGCTGTAGGGCAGGGCTGAGGTGAGGTCTGTTTTTAGAAGTGTTGTTTCCTAAAGAGCACAGCGTCTCTCCACATAAAACATGTCTTCTAAAAAACATCCGCAATCTCCACTCTCCCACAGCCCCGGGGACGCTGTGTGTGTGTGTTATGCTAATCAGCAGATACTGTTTGTGTCCAACTGCCAGTATGGGATTAACTCTCCATAGTAAATCTGTCTGTCTCAATCCCTCTCTGGGCTGCTGTTCTCTCTGGCAGTACGGGATTAACTCTCAATAGTAAATCTGTCTGTCTCAATCCCTCTCTGGGCTGCTGTTCTCTCTGGCAGTACGGGATTAACTCTCCATAGTAAATCTGTCTGTCTCAATCCCTCTCTGGGCTGCTGTTCTCTCTGGCAGTACGGGATTAACTCTCCATAGTAAATCGGTCTGTCTCAATCCCTCTCTGGGCTGCTGTTCTCTCTGGCAGTACGGGATTAACTCTCCATAGTAAATCTGTCTGTCTCAATCCCTCTCTGGGCTGCTGTTCTCTCTGCCAGTATGGGATTAACTCTCCATAGTAAATCTGTCTGTCTCAATCCCTCTCTGGGCTGCTGTTCTCTCTGGCAGTACGGGATTAACTCTCCATAGTAAATCTGTCTGTCTCAATCCCTCTCTGGGCTGCTGTTCTCTCTGGCAGTACGGGATTAACTCTCCATAGTAAATCTGTCTGTCTCAATCCCTCTCTGGGCTGATGTTCACTCTGCCAGTATTGAAGCTGCTGTATTATCTTAGATTTACCCAAGAGTAACAGAAGGGTCTATAGACTGTCTGCCTAGACGGTGTTCACCAGCAGACTTCATGTGTTGGAGGAGTGGTAGGTGCTCTGTCGGATCCCTGAATTTCTCCTGCCACGAACACAGACACACACACACACAGACACACACGGGTGAGGACAAAATCCATTCACAATCACACATTCTTCAAGTCCTCTGCAAACGTGCATTCCTCCTTACCCCTTTCATTCCCACTGATACCCCCCTCTATCTCCTCTCCTTAGTCACTAGATCCATCCCCCTCTACATCCATCCCTCCCTCTCTTACCCACACTAAACCAGGCCATCGAATCAATAAAAGACAGCTTGTCTGTGTTTAGAATCACAAAGAGAGTATGTGTATGAGTGTGTGTTGACAACAAGCACAATGCGCCCAAGCCCGTGTTTGTAAAGCGGAGGAAGTTGGTTTGTGGAGGAAATCTACTCCACATGGATTCAAAGACTGTCACAGAGTATAAAAGAAACAGTGTATCTGTTTCGGAGTTTATATGCTAGAGATGAAACACTGTACTGTATGTGTGTCTGAGATTTTTTAATAAGCACACTAATGGAAATATAAACTCGCTGGAAAACAGTGTCTGACATTTGTAGCTGTTTCTAGACATAGTGATGCTTGTGAAGAAACTGGGACTATCTCTCCTATATCAGATCAAGCTTGTCTTGTGAGGGCAAAAACTATAGAACTGTTATTTTGCCTTTCCTAATCTCTCTCTCTGTCACTCTTTCTGTCTGTCTCTCTCCCTCTCTCTCTCTCTCTCACAGAGCACAGCGCTGGGCTTAGAGTGAAGAGGCATTCCCCCTGCCTCACAACAAATGTTTAAGCAATTACTCCACACATTCCCCCGTAGGGAGAGAGAGAGAGAGAGAGAGAGAGAGAGAGAGAGAGAGAGAGAGAGAGAGAGAGAGAGAGAGAGAGAGATTATCTGGGGGGCAGCTGACGGAGATTTGCTGTAGGGTTCTGGGAGAGAACGTAAGAGAGAAAAGGGAGAACGAGAGATAAATAGAGAAGGAGATGGCTGGCATTGTTCAAATGAGCCATCATCACCTCAGTCAAACAAACACAAACACACACCATTGCCTTGCCTGACCTGCGTCAATGGTGCATGTCCTATAATGAATGAGCATAATCACATTCCATGTTCCATTTATATTTATATTCCAATTCCACAGCATTCCATTTATATTCCAATTCCAATTGCACACCATTCCAAAGCTCTAGTCCTGTTTCATACCATTCCTGTCTAGATGGAAAGGCAGCTCAAGAGGGTAATAGTGGCAATAGGGGTAACGGAGGATGGCGGTAGGGGAAAGGGTTGTGGAGGGGCTGGCAGACTATTTAAGTGGCAGTAAAATGGTAAAGTTGCAGCACTTCAAAACATCTCCAACATCTCTCACCCCTGGACACACACCCACATAAACATAAACACACACACACACACACATACACACACACACACACACACACACACAGCAGGGACCTTCCCCACTGGGATAATATAATATCCAAACATAGAAACATTTGAGTAGGTTCATTCTCATAGAGTATTTTTCGGTCAGACAGTGGTCTTTAGGAAACCATAATAACCTGTTCACATCACGTCAACCACAGTGTGTTCTCTCACTCTCTCAAAAGAGTCCCGTGGTCCTGGTTCTCACCGTCTGACATCTATTTTACGGTCTGATCACGTTAACGATAAGTGTGTTAGGTGGACATGTTGCCGGTTGTTAAAATATTAAATTATTTTAAATATAGTAGGCCTAACCAGTCCCTCTGTGGAAATGTTGGAGTTGTGTCCTCTGACTCCCGCTCTCTCTCTGCTCCGGGCGGCGTATCCACTCCAGCCGCCTCTCTCCCTCTCCCTTTCTCTGTCTCTCTGTTGTAACACACTCTGGCAGAGTGATTCTGTTTTTACTTTTTACTAATAACACACTACCGCACCATGATGGTGAGCGCCGTGGTATACATTCTGGCCACACCTTTTAAAGTGTTAAATATGTTATGTAGCCTAATTGTCCAGTGTATTATAGGCCACACTTTTCCTTGATGCCATTACAGTGTGGCAGTATTGGAATGTTATTGTCATGTTATAGGGTATTCAATGCTGTCAAGTCATTTCATTTGTTTACAGTACAGGCCGAAGATGTTTTTGAAACTCACCTAGTAGCAGGCAGAAGAGGTCCAGTCCTGTCAAAAGTTTCCTCTTGGTGATATCGGTGCCGTTGTTGTTCAATGAGGTCCCTCCGTTTCTGGTCTGTTGTGCCATGGCTTACTTGTACAAAATAGCCTACTGTTGCATGGAAGAACTCAGTCTCCAATTAAAATTCCACCAGCGCTCCAAACAATCTAAATAACGTTATTTAGTCCGTCGAGGATTCCAGCCGAGAAGAAGCAGATGTCACTCAGAAGCCAACTATGGGAAACGAACTTCCCAAACAAGTAGAGGACCTGCAAACTTTGTATCAGCGCTGCAAAGATGCGATGCCTCGTCTGTCCAAATATTTTACTTTAGAAAAGCGTACTTTTCACCTTAAATCGCCTCTCCAGATCCTGGATTAAAACCTTTCGTCTGTCCGGTTCACGATTTGGGATGGTCAACTTCTGTAAAGGCGCTATGATGAACGAATCGTGTTTCTGTCTCTTCTCTCTGTCAGCTTCAAAGCCTGGTAGAGAATAACGCTCTGAGCACAGAGAGAGAGATGGTAGTTTTATCAACTCTTCCTCTCCTTCTCCTCCTTCTCCTCCTCCTCCTCCTCACCCTCCCTCTTTAAGTTCCCTCTCATCAGCCTCAGGCTCAGCCCCTCTTCTCTTCTCTTCCCTCTGCTACGGCTCAGTAATTAGCTCCATACCTCGCTAGTTAACGTTCTCTGGACCTGGATAAGAGCAGTCTGACACTGCTCCCAGCGGCGGGTACTGGAGAGTGCACAGTTGGAGGCCAACACAGAACACAGAGCGCACAGGTCGCACCATGAAGCGGCGGCGGTGGGCGGCGGGCCCCTTGTCTCTACTACCAACCTGGTCTCAGAGGATTTCTTATTATTCTGTACGTAAATCCGGGACCGTGCGTTTACCATGATATGTTATGTTTCCTATGTGTAAAATTTGTGGATATTAATAATCGATTTCGTATGATATGTTACAAATATCAACTCGTATGATATGTTACAAATTGCAATTCGTACACTATGTTACGAATTTTACATACATATGCTATGTTACGAATTCCCATTTGTTTTGGCTAAAGTTAGCCAGGTGGTTAGGTGTCTAACGCTAGCTGGGTGGCTAACGTTAGCTAGGCTAGGATTTAGGGTTAGGGATTAAGGTTAAGGTTAAGGTTGGAAGTTAGGTTAAAGGGTTAGTGGAAGGGTTAGCTAACATGCTAAGTAGTTGAAAAGTTTCAAAAAATGCATAAGTAGTTGCAAAGTTTCTAATTAGCTCAAATGCTAAAGTTGTCCATGATGATATTTGACAAGCAACATTTTGGTTGCATAAGACAGTAACCTGTCTTATGTAACCATACCAAACATATGATACTAATTTGAGATCCCAGATTTAATTTACTATGTTACGTCGAGTCTATGAGACCAGGCTGAAACTATAGTAGGCCTTCATTACTGCATTACTGATAGAGAAAAAAATCGTCCAAATATCTGAGTAATGTCCAGTTGGCATGAAACAGAAGAAAACGCTAAGAAATTGAATGAAATTATGAGGTATCTGAATGTGTCCAAAGAAAGCTTGTTTAAAAGTCACTGCCAAAAGTTTAAAAAACGTTTTTGTACAGTGTGCCTTAATGAACATGACCTTGTACTCACACGTAACTGGTCACTGAAAGTATGGGCTTTCAATTTACAGAGTGTACCAAACGGGACTTGAACCAGCAACCTTTTGTCTGTCAGTCCAACACCTCTCCTAAATGCCATTGCCAAAATATCAGAAACTCTTGATGAGATTAGTAGTGGCTAACCTAGTCAAAAGTTCCTGATATCCACTCTAGCACAGGTGGGATTTAAAATAATTCATAAATATTCTAGATTTAGATCCTTGGGACTTTTGCCCATTTATTAGCAGCAAAGATAAAAATAAAGCAATAATTCCATACAGGCACATACAGGCCGCAAGCACATTTCATAGTTCCAAGGTGTGGATGGTGAGCACGGTAACTGTATAACAGAGAGATAGTTAGAGGACACAGCATTGTATCTCAAATCCAATACATTTTTATTTGTGACATACTTTGTAAACAACAGGTGTAGACTAACAATGAAATGCTTACTTATGGGCCCTTCCCAACAATGCAGAGAGAGAAAATAATAGAAAAGTAATAATAAAAGTCATAATAAATACACAAGAGTAACGATAACTTGGCTATACCAGTACCGAGTCGATGTGCAGGGGTGCAAGGTAATTGAGGTACAGTACCAGTCAAAAGTTTGGACACACATACTCATTCAAGGGTTTTTCTTTATTTTTACTATGTTCTACATTGTTGAATAATTTTTTGGTGATGACTGCTGGTGTTTTAATTTGAGTCTAGGCAGGACAGGTTGAGTGCAGTGGCTTCAAGAACATTGCAGTATGAGACCAGAGACAATAGGATAGAAATCAATAGGATAGATAATAAACAGTAGCAGCGTATGAGATGAGTCAAAAACGTTAGTTCAAAAAGGGTCAATGCAGGTAGTTGTTTGGTTAACTATTTAAATAACTATTAGCAGTCTTATGGCTTGGGGGTAAAAAGCTGTTCAGGGTCCTGTTGGTTCCAGACTTGGTGCATCGGTACTGCTTACCGTGCGGTAGCAGAGAGAACAGCCTATGACTTGGGTGGTTGGTGTTTTAGGGCCTTCCTCTGACACCGCCTGGTATAGAGGTCCTGGATGGCAGGAAGCTTGACCCCAGTGATGTACTGGGCCATAAGCCCTCTGTAGCGCCTTGCTATCGGATGCCAAGCAGTTGCCATACCAAGCGGCGATCCATTATGCCAAGAGGTCCAAACCTGATGACAAGGTCTCTGGTCTCATACTGCAATGTTCTTGAAGCCACTGCACTCAACCTGTCCTGCCTAGACTCAAATTAAAACACCAGCAGTCATCACCAAAAAATTTTGATTGTATGTGTGTGCAGAGTAAGAGTTGAGAGTTGAGTTTAGAATAAGCCGATGTCTTTTATCCATCTGCATATTGAGGGTTTCGCATGTCTGTCTGCCTGTCTGTTGTTGAGAGTTAAAAGTAGTGTTGTCTTCTGTCTGTCAGTGCGCCTCATAGACATAAGGAGGAGCGGTGGTTCCAGGCACAAAAGTGTGTGACTGATCAACACCAATGAGTATAGGAGGCCAGGGGATCAACACTGAGCTCTGTCTGACATCTAGTGGTAGAAACACTCAACTGTGCCCTGTTTAGAAAAAACCCCAACTGTTAAACAACAACCCCTCTTATCCAATCTGGACAAAGTAGTGATGTTTTTCTCCCTGAGTTAATTGATTGGCCAGAGAGTCCACTCACTGGTGCCCCAGGTCTGGTTTGATTAGAGAATGCAAAACATCAGTAGCCTGTGCCTACTGCTGGCTTTAAAGGCCAGATGTCAGCATTCCTGGACTAGCGTTTCTTGATAGGCTCTGAGTGTATGGGAACGTAAATGTAACCATGGTGAGAAAGCCAGGGCAATAACAATACTGTAGTATAGGATAGTATGTAATAACAGGCTACATTAATTAGCTTACATTATGCCTAGAATAAATTACATGATCTGTAATTGATTTCGGACCCAATATTTGATAAGGCCCAGGCCTATTTAACAAACCCCTCGCGCTCCACTGTAGAGCGCTGTTGGTATTCGAGATGAGAGCTGTTGGCTAGTCCGGTGTCCCGCGGACCCACCTCTCCCGCGCCTCGCGCCCCGCTGCCAGCGCACGGGGCAGAGAGCTCAAGCCTACCGGAGCCGTTTAAAGATGGCAGAACGACAGCATAAACACGAAGGCGGTGGAGTGAAGATCGGACATTATCTTCTAGGAGATACTCTGGGCGTCGGCACCTTCGGCAAAGTAAAGAGTTAAGTCGCGTGCTTGTCAACAGTCATGTCGTGGGGACGTTTGCTGTTATTTAGTGTAAATAATCGTAGCCTGTATTGTTCGTTCCCAACTCTGTGGTGGGCTATTTAGATAGCTAGGCGAAGTACGTAGTTTTGGCTGCGTGGTTACGAATAGGCGAGAATATATTAACGTTGTCTCCGTTTATGTGTAGAGAATGTGGTTTGTTGAAGGTGAATTCTTCCAGCAGCATAGCTAGCTAGGTCTACCCTGACCAGTCGCTCATCAGTAATGGCTTTATATGGATAATTAGGCTACCTTCGGCAGCAATGATTGTGTAAACAAACAACTGCACATAATTGTAACGTCTGACCGCCAGTGAATGTCGGAGGTTGACTTTCCTAGTGGCAGTAGACCTTTAAACCTGTCCTATGTGGCTATGGACATTTCGGTCATTTTAAAAGAAACCGTAACCTTTATAGCTAAATAGTGCTCATCGTCACCAGTATTCCTCAATCAAACCATGGTGTGAATTATCCCATGGCATGGACAGAAAGAGAATTTAGAACGCCTCATCAAATTACCTCATGTCTTCCCCTCAGCAGTCTCAATTTGACCTTGTCGAATGCAGACCCTTCACCCAACTCCAGAATCCTCCCCTTCCTCTCCCACTGCGCTGCAGGTGGTGTGTTAGATTTTGATACATTAGTAGGAGAGTGTAACCAGCTACTAGCCAACAATAACAGTGTTTATTCATTGTTACAGACAGACAATATTGTTACAGACGGGCAATAACCATGTGGCTACAGACAGACTATAAGAATGTAAATACTACGTGACAGATCGAGACAGACGAACCCTGACAGACAGGTCGCGCTTGACTTATTCACCTTGTAGTTAATGTGTGTAGGCTTTAGGCTTATTGTAATTGGTGTGTTGTCTTTTGTTATGTAGGTTACTTACTGTTGTGAACAGATATAGCTAGTCCAGTAATGTGGAAATAGAGATGTTCTGAATCTTGTCAAGTTGACTACTGTGAAACAGCCACGATTCTGTTCTTTATCAGGCAATAAACTGAGTAGCATACACATTACAGCACACATTTCCCTAGCTCTGTGAACTACAATTCTGACGCTGTTTTGAAAAGTCAATAATCTTCGCTTTCAAACAGGTTCTCGAAACATATGCTGATATGTCCCTTATCTTTTATATCAGGGATCAAGAATCCAGTGCTCCAGTTAGCTTACACATGTGTTTGGAGCTCGCTAGATAGCTAATTACACTGGTTTTTACACTGAACAAAAATATAAATGCAACATGCAACAATTTCTAAGATTTTACTGATTTACAGTTCGTCAATCAGTCAATTGAAATAAATTCATTAGGCCCTAATCTATGGATTTCACACAACGGGAATACAGATATGCATTTGTTGGTCACAGATACCTTAAAAAAAAATTGGGGGTGTGGATCAGAAAACTAATCAGTATCTGGTGTGACCACCATTTGTCTTGTGTGGCACATCTCCTTCTCATAGAGTTGATCAGGCTTTAATTGTGTCCTGTGGAATGTTGTCCCACTTCTCTTAAATGGCTTTGCGAAGTTGCTGGATATTGGCGGGAACTGGAACACGCTGTCGTACACGTAGATCCAGAGCATCCCAAACATGCTTAATTAGTGACATGTCTGGTGAGTATGACGGCCATGGAAGAACTGGAACATTTTCAGCTTCCAAGAATTGTGTCCAGATCCTTGCGACATGGGACCGTGCATTATCATGCTGAAACATGAGGTGATGACCATGGATGAATGGCACGACAATAGGCACAACAATCGTTCATAACGTTGACATTAGAAAACCGGTCGCCCACACAATACAGTTGAAACTGGGATTTATTTGTGAAGAGCACACTTCTCCAGTGTGCCAGTAGCCATCGAAGGTAAGCATTTGTCCACTGAAGTCGGTTACGACGCCGAACTGCAGTCAGGTCAAGACCCTGGTGAGGACGACAAGCCCGCAGATGAGCTTCCCTGAGACGGTTTCTGACAGTTTGTGCAGAAATTCTTCGGTTGTGTAAACCCATAGCAGTGACAAAACTGCACATTTTAGAGTAGCCTTTTATTGTCCCGCAGCACAAGTTGAACCTGTATAATGATCATGCTGTTTAATCAGCTTCTTGATATGTCACACCTTTCAGGTGGAAGGATTATCTTGGCAAAGGAGAAATGCTCACTAACGGAAGTAAACAAATTTGTGCAAAACGTTTGAGAGAAATATGCTTTTTGTGCATATGGAACATTTCCAGGATCTTTTATTTCAGCTAATGAAACATGGGACCAACACTTTACATGTTGCGTTTATATTTTTGTTCACTGTATATTTGTCCCATCAGCACAAGTTGTGCCTCATAGCCTACATTGCAGCAGTTGAACAGAAACATTCCAGTTGGTTCATGCGTGTGTGTGTGTTGTAGTTGGAGAGCACCAGTTGACAGGTCATAAGGTGGCAGTGAAGATCCTGAACAGACAGAAAATCAGGAGTCTGGACGTGGTGGGCAAGATCAAACGAGAGATACAGAACCTCAAACTTTTCAGACACCCTCACATCATCAAACTGTGAGTACAACATACACAGACTCAGTGTTTGTTTAGGGTGGGGTCAGTTAGGATCACCACTTTATTTTAAGAATGTGAAATGTAAGAATAATAGTTGAGAAGGATTTATTTCAGCTTTTATTTCTTTCATCACATTCCCAGTGGGTCAGAAGTTTACATACTAATTGAGTGTATTTGGTAACATTGCCTTTAAATTGTTTAACTTGGGTCAAATGTTTCGGGTAGCCTTCCACAAGCTTCCCACAATATGTTGGGTGAATCTTGGCCCATTCCTCTTGAGAGAGCTGGTGTAACTGAGTCAGGTTTATAGGCCTCCTTGCTCGCACACGCTTTGCGTGTTCTGTCACAAAGGTCAGGGCAGGGCTTTGTGATAGCCACTCCAATACTTTGACTTTGTTGTCCTTAAGCCATTTTGCCACAACTTTGGAAGTATGCTTGGGGTCATTGTGCATTTGGAAGACCCATTTGCGACCAAGCTTTAACTTCCTGACTGATGTCTTGAGATGTTGCTTCAATATATCCACATAATTTTCCTGCCTCATGATGACATCTATTTTGTGAAATGCACCAGTCCCTCCTGCAGCAAAGCACCCCCACAACATGATGCTGCCACCCCTGTGCTTCACGATTGGGATGGTGTTCTTCAGCTTGCAAGCCTCCCCCTTTTTCCTCCAAACATAACGATTGTCATTATGGCCAAACAGTTGAATTTTTGTTGCAAACCGTAGTCTGGCTTTTTCAATGGCAATTTTGGAGCAGTGGCTTCTTCCTTGCTGAGCGGCCTTTCAGGTTATGTTGATATAGGACTTGTTTTACTGTGGATATAGATACTTTTGTACCTGTTTCTTCCAGCATCTTCACAAGGTTCTTTGCTGTTGTTTTTGGGATTGATTTGCACTTTTCGCACCAAAGTATGTTCATCTCTAGGAGACAGAATGCATCTCCTTCCTGAGCGGTATGACTGCTGCGTGGTCCCACGGTGTTTATACTTGCTTACTATTCTTTGTACAGATGAACGTGGTACCTTCAGTCGTTTTGAAATTTCTCCCAAGGATGAACCAGACTTGTGGAGGACTACAATTCTTTTTCTGAGGTCTTTGCTGATTTCTTTTGATTTTCCCATGAAAGGCACTGAAATCGAAGGTAGGCCTTGAAATACATCCACAGGTACACCTCCAATTTACTCAAATTATGTCAATTAGCCTATCAGAAGCTTCTAAAGCCATGACATCATTTTCTGGAATTTTCCAAGCTGTTTAAAGGCACAGTCAACTTAGTGTATGTAAACTTCTGACCCACTGGAATAGTGATACAGTGAATTATAAGTGAAATAATCTGGCCTGTAAACATTTGTTGGAAAATTGACTTGTGTCATGCACAAAGTATATGTCCTAACCGACTTGCCAAAACTATAGTTTGTTAAAAATACATTTGTGGAGTGGTTGAAAAACGAGTTTTAATGACTGCAACCTAAGTGTATGTAAACTTCAGACTTCAACTGTATATATGCTAACAAATGATGCTGATAATATAATTGCCCCCTCCAGAAAAGAGCCCAATATAACTTATTAGTCCATATGATCAGGCAGGTGTGCTATTTAGCAATAATTATTATCGCCTGATGTAGCCCACCTAATGCAGCATAGTGGCTATAAACAAATGGGCTGAGGGTTGCCCATGTACCGCATTGGGCTAATCATTAGCTAGCTCACAAACTCTAAATTATTAGCCTAATGTTATCTTGTTGCTAGTTATAGCAACATATTGATGACTTGAATGTCCACCCCCAAAAAACATTCCACTGGCACTCAGCCAACCAAGGATCATGTAGCCTACTGTGAATATAATGTAGGCTGACCTGTTAAACCTGACGTGTTACATTTAGCCTCGGTCTTCCCTATGCATTCAACACCATTGGCAACCGCTAACGTGCATAAACCATGCCTCTGCTAAAAACTAGTATTTTATTTTTAAGGGGTGGATCAGCTTTAATACTGCAGATAGATTATAGCTTCCATCAATGTAGTCATTTCCAATCCCCTATATATTTTTGGTAAATATATACTGTACATATACACTACTGTTCAAAAGTTTGGGGTCACTTAGAAATGTCCTTGTTTTTGAAAGAAAAGCCTTTTGGTTTTTTTTTGTCCATTTAAAATAACATCAAATTGATAATAAATACAGTGTAGACATTGTTAATGCTAACATGATTGCAAAAGGATTTTCTAATTATCAATTCGCTTTTTAAAAATAATAAACTTGGATTAGCTAACACAACGTGCCATTGGAACACAGGAGTAATGGTTGCTGATAATGGGCCTCTGTACGCCTATGTAGATACTGTATACATATTATTTTAAATATATGTTCCTTTATTGTTTTCCCCTAACCCTACCACCCCTCCCCTAACTGGAGTAAACTAATGAACAACAACACTTAAGCTTCTATTTCCAGCTTATACATACTATATACATTGTACACGGACACAGTATATTTTATCTTCTGTTAGTTTTAGAATCCCATCCTTCAGCTACCACCAACCCCTCCAATCTATCTCTGAAGCCCATCCAGTTTGATTTCTATTTTGACATATATTTTTAATGGTGCATTTTACTCATTACTTGGATTTGAGAAATAAGTGTAGCCTTGTAACACTAGACAACTCAGTGATCCTCTTAACAGTTGCCATCAAGACTTCTTTCAAAGGTGTGTTTCCCACGACTGCATTAAGAATGTTGTAGCCTACAATGACAGGGCATGCATATTTCTTTCCCTGTAAGGCACTTGTAATTTGAATGTGCCTCAAGAGGAATCTTATTTTTCTCACATAGAATGCGACAGTCTCTCGCTCTCTCTCTCTATTCAGCACAATAGCCCTATCTGTCTGTGTGAGAGAAGAAAGGAAACGAAAGAGAACAAGTGTATTTCTGACATTTCTCCTGAGTGTTTAAGAGTCTGTCTACCTTCGTGTGTGTGTGTGTGTGTGTGTGTGTGTGTAGGTACCAGGTGATCAGTACTCCTACAGATTTCTTCATGGTGATGGAGTATGTCTCAGGAGGAGAGCTGTTTGACTACATCTGCAAACACGGACGGGTGATATATCAAATTGTATTTGTCACATGCGCCAAATTTGTATTTGTATGTATTATGGATCCCCATTAGCTGCTGCCAAAGCAGCAGCTACTCTTCATGGGGTCCAGCAAAATTAAGGCAGTTTTAAAACATTACAATACATTCACAGATTTCACAACACACTGTGTGCCCTCAGGCCCCTACTCCACCACTACCACATATCTACATTACTAAATATATGTGTGTGTGTGTATGCATGTGTCTGTGCCAATGTTTGTGTTGCTTCACAGTCCCCGCTGTTCCATAATGTGCTTTTTTAATCGTTTTTTTAAATAAAATTTTACTGCTTGTGTAAGTTACTTGATGTGGAATAGAGTTCCATGTAGTCATGGCTCTATGTAGTACTGTGTGCCTCCCCGTCTGTTCTGGACTTGGGGACTGTGAAGAGACCTCTTGTGGGGTATGCATGGGTGTCTGTGCTGTGCGCCCGTAGTTCAAACAGACAGCTCGGTGCATTCAACATGTCAATACCTCTCATAAATAAAAGTAGTGATAAAGTCAATCTATCCTCCACTTTCAGCCAGGAGAGATTGACATATTATTAATATTAGCTCTCTGTGTACATCCAAGGGCCAGCCGTGCTGCCCTGTTCTGAGCCAATTGCAATTTTCTTAAGTCCTTTTTTGTGGCCACACGACTGAACAGTAGTCAAGGTGCGACAAAACTAGTGCCTGTAGGCCTTGTTGATAGTTCTGTTAAGGCAGAGCATCGCTTTATTATAGACATACTTCTCTCCATCTTAGCTACTACTGCATCAATATGTTTTGACCATGACAGTGTTACTCCAATCAGTTTAGTCATCTCAACTTGCTCAATTTCCACATTATTTATTACAAGATTTAGTTGAGGTTTAGTGAGTTTTTTGTTCCAAATACAATGCTTTTAGTTTTAGAACTAAAATACAACAGGTGTATGAAATGCTTACTTACAAGCCCTTAACCAGAAAAAATAAGTGTTAAAGTATTTACTAAATAAACTGAATTAAATGAATAAAAATAGAAAAATAACAAATAATTTAAAGAGAAACAATAATAATAACAAAGTAACGGCGCTATATACAGAGGGTACCGGTACAGAGTTGATGTGCCGGGGCACAGGTTAGTCGAGGTAATTGAGGTAATATGTACATGTAGGTAGAGGTAAAGTGACTACACATAGATAATAAACAGAGAGTAGCAGGAGCGTAAAAATGGGGGTGGGGGGGTCAATGCCAATAGTCTGGGTAGCCGTTTGATTAGCTGTTCAGGAGTCATGGCTTGGGGGTAGAAGCCTTTTGAACCTAGACTTGTCGCTCCGGTACCGCTTGCCGTGCGGTAGCAGAGAGAACAGTCTATGACTAGGGTGGCTGGAGTCTTTGGCAATTTTTAGGGCCTTCCTCTGACACCGCCTGGTATAAAGGTCCTGGGTGGCAGGAAGCTTGGCCCCAGTGATGTACTGGGCCGTACGCATTACCCTCTGTAGTGCCCTGCGGTCGGAGGCGGAGCAGTTGCCATACCAGGCGGTGATGCAACCAGTCAGGATGCTCTTGATGGTGCAGCAGTATAACTTTTTGAGGATCTGAGGACCCATGTTAAATCTTTTCAGTCTCCTGAGGGGGAATAGGTGTTGTCTTGGACCATGACAGTTCGTTGGTGATTTGGACACCAAGGAACTTGAAGCTCTCAACCTGCTCCACTACAGCCCTGTCGATGAGATATACCACTGAATGACTGGCTGACTGACTGGATTGATTGATAGATATAGACAGAGGCCATTCTATGGTGACATTTGTCATAGTGACAGCATGTAGTAACATTAGAATAGAATAAACTACTAACCTCCTAGTCTGTACCTCATATTGTGTGTTTAGGTAGAAGACAAAGAGGCTCGTCGGTTGTTCCAACAGATCATCTCAGGGGTAGACTACTGCCACAGACACATGGTGGTGCACAGAGACCTCAAACCTGAGAATGTTCTGCTGGACCATTCTAAGAACGCCAAGATAGCTGACTTTGGTATGCTACACACACATGCATGCACATAACAAATTGAGTTATCCTCAAAGATAGCCATAGCTACTATATTAGCAGTAGCAAATGTCAAATCAAACCACTTGTCTTTTAGAATATACCGACACCTATATGACTCTGATTACTCTGGACTGGGGGCTTGGGTGGGGGTGTGTGTGAGGAGCGGGGGGTTGCTTAGCAACAGGCAGGTCTGATATGACCCCTTTCAAGCTCTGTGTCACTTGATCAGAGAGAAGGGGAGAAAGGATCCTGGGAGGGTTAGTTAAGGTGAGATAAGGTTAGGGAGAAGTTGATCCGATCAGTGCAGAATGTGTGGAGCTTAGAGGACTGGGTTAGTAAAGCAGAATAAAAACATTACACAGGCCTAGAGACCTAACCATGGTACAACCTAACACTAACCCTCTCTTAACATAGTTCCAAGATAGCGTCAGGAACTTGAGATTGAAGATAATGATGTGCTCTGGTCAACAGGGTTGTCAAACATGATGTCAGACGGGGAGTTCCTGAGGACCAGCTGTGGATCTCCCAACTACGCTGCTCCTGAAGTCATCTCTGGAAGGTGTGTGTGTGTTTAGGTTGTACGTATGCAGGTCCTAAGGTTGATACTGTAGGACAGGGATACTCAAATACTATTTGAGAAGGTCCGGTCACAAAAATGTCCTAGGTGGCAAAAGTCTGGATGGATATATTGGCATTTATTGGCATAGTAACAAACCCCCACCTCGCGACCCAAGTGATCTCTGCAGGAATAATCGGACCCTCAGCAACCTGAACCATGTCTATTTCTAACAAACACACACATACACGCGTACTCTCCATGACACAAACTGTTCAGACATTTCTTGTTGAGAGAGTGAAAAGTTGTAGTTTAAAGCTATTTTCATGCAATTTGACACATTTTGCCATGTCTTGTGTGTTCATATATTAAAATCTGCTAATGCACTACCAAATTTAGAAATGGCACCTTCTGCATTCTACTATTACAACCTGACCGAGTTCCTTAAAGCTGCAATATTTACCTTTTTGGGTGACCTGATCAAATTCACATAGAACAGATTACCTTTTATATTTCTATGCTTCACTTAAGTTTCGTTTTTGAGTCTTTTACTTTCAGTTTTGTACACCAGCTTCACACAATATATTTTAGGTTTAGATGTACACTGATTCTCTACACTATACATGCTTGTTCAAATGAAATCAAATGTTAGTCACATACACATGGTTAGCAGATGTTAATGTAATATCTAACAAGTAATCTAACAGTTCCCCAACAACTACCTAATACACACAAATCTAAAAGTGGTGAATGAGAATATGTACATATAAATATATGGATGAGCGATGGCCGAGCGGCATAGGCAAGGTGCAATAGATGGTATAAAATACAGTATATACATATGATATGAATAATGTAAGATATGTAAACATTATTAAAGTGGCATTGTTTAAAGTGACTAGTGATCCATTTGTGATCCAAGTGGCCAGTGATTGGGTCTCCATGTAGGCAGCAGCCTCTCTGAGTTAGTGATTGCTGTTTAGCAGTCTGATGGCCTTGAGATAGAAGCTGTTCTTCAGTCTCTCGGTCCCAGCTTTGATGCACCTGTACTGACCTCGTCTTCTGGATGGTAGCAGGGTGAACAGGCAGTGGCTCGGGTGGTGTTGTCCTTGATGATCTTTTTTTGCCTTCCTGTGTCATCTGGTGGTGTAGGTGTCATGGAGGGCAGGTAGTTTGCCCCCGGTGATGCGTTGTGCAGACTGCACCACCCTCTGGAGAGCCTGGCGGTTGAGGGCGGTGAAGTTGCCGTACCAGGCGGGGATACAGACCCGAAAGGATGCTCTTGATTGTGGATCCTTAAAAGTTAGTCAGGGTTTTTGATGACAAGCCAAATTTCTTCAGCCTCCTGTGTGGGTGGACCATTTCAGTTTGTCGTTGATGTGTACGCTGAGGAACTTAAAACGTTCCACTTTCTCCACTACTGTCCCTTCGATGTGGATAGGGGGGTGCTCCCTTTGCTGTTTCCTGAAGTCCACGATCATCTCCTTTGTTTTGTTGACGTTGAGTGCGAGGTTGTTTTCCTGACACCACACTCCGAGTGCCCTCACCTCCTCCCTGTAGGCTGTCTCGTCGTTGTTGGTAATCAAGCCTACTACTGTTGTGTCGTCTGCAAACTTGATGATTGAGTTGGAGGTGTGCATAGCCACGCAGTTGTGGGTGAATAGGGGGCTGAGCACGCACCCGTGTGGGGCCCCAGTGTTGAGGGTCAGTGAGGTGGAGATGTTGTTTCCTATCTTCACCACCTGGGCTGGGGGCGGCCCATCAGAAAGTCCAGGACCCAGTTGCACAGGGTGGGGTTGAGGCCCAGGGCTTGGAGGGTGTTTTGTCACGTAAATAGAAATTAGGCGAACTATTAGAATTTTTGTAACCAGGAAATGGCGCCATAGCCACGGGAAGTAGTGGTGCTAAGCACCCCCCTGAACAATCTGAATAAAAAAAATATATATATATATAATCACGAAAGTAGTGCACTGGGCCTTTACTAGTCCAGTATTACTAGACCGATATAGCCGTCTATAGCACGGGCAAAATAGCAATTTGCATCTGGACCCCGCGATCTGCCAATTGAGTATGGTTGCTGTAGGATGTTGTGGTGTGATCGTGTATGCTTTGCTTTGGTAACAGGTTATATGCTGGCCCTGAGGTGGATATATGGAGTTGTGGTGTGATCCTGTATGCATTGCTGTGTGGGACTCTGCCCTTTGATGACGAACATGTTCCCACGCTGTTTAAGAAGATCAGAGGGGGCGTGTTCTATATGCCAGAATACCTCACTCACCCCGTCGCCTCCCTGCTGCTGCTCATGCTGCAGGTCGACCCATTAAAGAGAGCCACCATTAAAGACATTAGGTAACCCCTGACTTCTAACCTTCCCTACTGATGATGATGCTGATGTTTTTAAGGGATGGAACTGGCAAACCTAGCCAAATGCTGGTTTGTGGTGGTTGAAGGTTGGTGTAAAGCGAAAGAATAGAAGAATCATGGACAATAACTGTTATTTTGTGTATGTGTAGGGAACATGAGTGGTTTAAGCAGAACCTGCCAGGCTACCTGTTTCCTGAGGACCTGTCTTATGACTCCACGGTTCTGGATGAGGAGGCCGTCAGGGAGGTGTGCGACAAGTTTGAGAGCACCGAGTCTGAGGTGATGTCCAGCCTGTACAGCGGAGACCCCCAGGTACATACTGGACATGCGCACACACACACACACGCTTAGTCATACAGTACACAGACAAACACACTCCCCCTCTATCCCCCTCTCTCCTCTGCTCTCTTCCTCATCTCTCCTCTCTCTCTCTCTCTCCAGGACCAGCTGGCGGTAGCATACCATCTGATTATAGACAACCGTCGTATCATGACCCAGGCCAGTGAGTTCTACCTGGCCTCCAGCCCTCCCCAGGGCTCCTTCATGGAGGATGGCATGCCCCTGCCTCCCGGGGTCAAACCACACCCAGAGAGGATGCCGCCCCTGCTGGTAGACAGCCCTAAGGCAAGCACCTGTACCTGGTTCTATTCTATGAACTATTAAAACCGACTATCGTCGCGTCTGTAATGTTTATATAAATCTCTGAAGTGTAAACACTTGATGAAGTGCTTCTTCTGTGATACCAGTCTAGCAGTCAAAAACAACACTGTTGGAATGCAAATGCAACATTTTTGTATATTTGCGTGCAGTCTTCTTGTCCTCATGTATTTGTTGCTGCTTGTTGGGGAAAATGAAAGATTCTCTCCTCTTTCTCTCTGTCTGCAGGCTCGCTGCCCGCTGGATGCCCTGAACACCACCAGAGCCAAACCCCTGGCAGTGAAGAAATCCAAGTGGCACCTAGGCATCAGGAGTCAGAGCAGACCCTATGACATCATGGCTGAGGTCTACAGGGCTATGAGACAGCTACAGTATGACTGGAAGGTGAGGCGCGGTGTGTGTGTGTGTGTGTGTTTTGTGTATATACTGTACATGTTAAGGTGTGTGGGTGTTATGTGCAGGTGGTGAACCCGTACCACCTGCGTGTTCGGAGTAAGAACCCAGTAACAGACAACCTGGTGAAGATGAGTCTCCAGCTGTACCAGGTGGACAACAGATCCTACCTACTAGACTTCAAGAGCATCGACGGTACGACAGCTCTATAACATGAAATACAGTTGAAGTCGGAAGTTTACATACACTCAGGTTGGAGTCATTAAAACTTGTTTTTCAACCACTCCACAAATTTCTTGTTAACAAACTATAGTTTTGGCAAGTCGGTTAGGACATCTACTTTGTGCTTGACACAAGTCATTTTTCCAACAGTTGTTTACAGACCAGATTATTTCACTTATAATTAACTGTATCACAGTTACAGTGGGTCAGAAGTTTACATACAATAAGTAGACTGTGCCTTTAAACAGCGTGGAAAATTCCAGAAAATGATATCATGGCTTTAGAAGCTTCTGATAGGCTAATTGACATCATTTGAGTCAATTGGAGGTGTACCTGTGGATGTATTTCAAGGTCTACCTTCAAACTCAGTGCTTCTTTGCTTGACGTCATGGGAAAATAAAAATAAACCAGCCAAGACCTCAGAAAAAGTGTAGACCTCCACAAGTCTGGTTCATCTTTGGGAGAAATTTCCAAACGCCTGAAGGTACCACGTTCATCTGTACAAACAACAGTATGCAAGTATAAGCACCATGGGACGACGCAGCCGTCATATCGCTCAGGAAGGAGACGCGTTCGGTCTCCTAGAGATGAACGTACTTTGGTGCGATCCCAGAACAACAGCAAAGGACCTTGTGAAGGTGCTGGAGGAAACCGGTACAAAAGTACATATATCCACAGTAAAACGAGTACTATATCGACGTAACCTGAAAAGCAGCTCAGCGAGGAAGAAGCCACTGCTCCAAACTGCCATAAAATAGCCAGACTACGATTTGCAATTGCACATGGGGACAAAGATTGTACTTTTTTGAGAAATGTCCTCTGGTCTGATGAAACAAAAATAGAACTGTTTGTTCATAATGACCATTGTTATGTTTGGAAGAAAAAGGGGGAGGCTTGCAAGCCGAAGAACACCATCCCAACCGTGAAGCACAGGGGTGGCAGCATCATGTTGTGGGGGTGCTTTGCTGCAGGAGGAACTAGTGCACTTCACAAAGTAGATGGCATCATGAAGAAGGAAAATTGTGGGTATATTGAAGCAACATCTCAAGTCATCAGTCAGGAAGGTAAAGCTTGGTCGCAAATGGGTCTTCCAAATGGACAATGACCCAACAAAGTAAATGTATTGGAGTGGCCATCAAAGCCCTGACCTCAATCCCATAGAAAATCTGTTGGCAGAACTGAAAAAGCATGTGCGATCAAGGAGGCCTACAAACCTGACTCAGTTACACCAGCTCTGTCAGGAGGAATGGGCCAAAATTCACCCAACTTATTGTGGGAAGCTTGTGGTAGCTACCTGAAATGTTTGACCTAAGTTAAACAATTTAAATGCAATGCTACCAAATACTAATTGAGTGTATAAACTTCTGACCCACTGGGAATGTGATGAAATAAATAAATAATTCTCTCTACTATTATTCTGACATTTCACATTCTTAAAATAAAGTGGTGATCTTAACTGACCTAAAACGGATTATTTTTCTGGGATTAAATGTCAGGAATTGTGAAACACTGAGTTTAAATGTATTTGGCTAAGGTGTATGTAAACTTCTGACTTCAACTGTATGTTATAATATACACCAAAGAAAACTGTCCTTAGATACCTGGGTAAACCGTACTAACAATTTTTTTTACTTATTTGAAACAGCACTTAGATTTTCCTCCTATTACAATTGTACAACAATTACTGAGTAACCTTTCCTCTCCTCTCTTGACGGCTCCTTTCCCCCTCTCCAGATGACATCATGGAGGCAGTAGGGTTTAAGTCGGGCTCTTCCACCCCCCAGAGGTCAGGCTCCACTGCAGGGCTCCATAGACCCAGACTCAGTGTAGACTCAGCCTTACCTGCCATGGATCTCCCCCAGCTCAGCTCCTCCCTGCCTGGGTCGCTGTGCTTCAGCGCTGCCCTCCTCACCTCCAGCCCCACCTCCACACCGCGCCAGGGCAGCCACACCATGGATTTCTTTGAGATGTGTGCCAGTCTCATCACCACACTGGCCCGCTAGAGAAGGTTAACCCCGCTGGATAACCTGAAGTCAGGAAAACTCCAGGTTCTACTTGCTTAACCTGTAAAACAGAACCCTGCCCTGAGCCTTGTAGTTAGACAGTTTGATATCGGTGTGATCCTGGCCTAAGTTTAGTAGAGCACTGTCCGCTGCAGGGCAGATGTGCCTCTAACCACATATCTAGGGTCAGTTGTGTGTTGTTACCTCCCTATGTTATAGGTTTGGGCTAGGCATGGGAAACTGATTCTAGATATGTGGTTAGGCTTCCTGTCTGTCTAGAGCCAGTCTGGCCATGGGAAAGGTTAGGGGCTAGAGATCAAACTTGCTGGGGCAGGGTCACGTTAGGTCAAATCTACTGTATCCCATAGACTGTATAAAGATAGGCAGCTCCTCCCACATTACTCTCAACCTCCAATCAGCTGCTGAGTAGCCTTAACAGAATTGCAAACAATTTTATGCATCCGGTTTTCAGGGATAGTTAATTCAACAGCTTTCTTTTCCGCTGAAAACCAGATGTGTGAACTCCGCTAAGGTGTTTTCTTTTATGCCTACTATGTTAGGTTACCATAGATCAAACACATTTTATTTTTGATTTTAAATGGTTTTTATAACGACAGATTTTGTTATCCATATCATATTACTATCATTTTAGTAGATGTTGATTGAAATGACATACCAAAACAAATTGTTTCTACATACAAAGAGGATTGTTATTCTTTAGATATCAGATTGTTATTTATTTTTAGAGATTGTTTTAAAGGCTGTGTATGGTTACTGATTATTGAAGCACTGCTGATTTTTGAGAATTCCAGTAAGAGATTTTAGGTGATGAGAGGTCGTAGAGAGAAGAGACTAGCTGACTGGCAATATTGTTCGGTGGATTAGTTGGCATTGATGCTAACGTGGCTAGGAGGAGGAGGGAGGGTAGTGTGTCTGTAGCGAGCCTCGGAGGACTCTACGCCACGGAACCTTTCTCCAGGTGCCTTAAAAACACAATGTTGCTTCTAGCTTGGTGGCCACGTTTTGTTTGTAGAAACCAAATGGAAACCATACTGGTGTGTGTGTGTGTGTGTGTGTGGGGGGAGGGGTGTGGGGGGACAGACAGGAGCTTGCCATTGATTGGTCAGGAGGAGAAGTTTAGTTTATGTGCCAATGAGATTTGAGATCTGACTAATATAACTATAGGTAGAGCAAGAGAGGGGTATAGATAATAGATATGCGAGACCACTGACTGATTAGAAGTCGTATACAATTATTGCATATATAGCACTCTGTTCTTTATTTAAGCAATATGGCACGAGGAGGTGTGGTAATGGCCAAAGGACTGTTCTTAAGCACGATGCAGCTCGGAGTGCCTGGATACAGCCCTTAGCTGTGGTATATTGGCCACAAACCCCCAAGGTGCCTTATTGCTAGTATAAACGGGTTACCAATGTAGTTAGAGCAGTAAAAATCAGACAATCAGCATTCAGGGCTTGAACCACCCAGTTTATGAAATGGAACAAATCTCCCTTTACTATTTGTCCGATGGTATACAGTCTTCCTGTGTCTGTCTGTCCTGTTTTGTTCTGTTCTGCTGGAGCCAGTGAGGACTGGACTCTGGCTGATCTGATGCATGCTAGTGTGTGTTTCTGTTGTGTTCTGGTACTATGAAGGTGATCTGTTCTGTGTTTGGTTTGTTAGCGTGTGTTTTGAGCCACAGAGAGAAGAGATCCTTCTGTTACCTTGTTTCCTGTTACCTTATTTCCTTGTCATTTGTCCTAAGTAGCAGTGAGTGCAGTCTGTTTTCGCTCTGTATGAGACTATACATTCAATATATAGAGCAGCGTTTCCCAAACTCAGTCCTGGGGACCCAAAGGGGAGCACATTTAGTTTTTTGCCCTAGCGCTAAACAGCTGGATCAAACGCTAAACAGCTGGATCCCTTTTGGGTCCCCAGGACTGAGTTTGGTTAACACTGATATAGAGGGACATATGTCACTACAGACCCTGGTTCGATCCCGGGCTGTATCACAACTGGCCGTGATCGGGAGTCCCATAGGGCGACGCACAATTGGCCCAGCGTCATTTGGGTTAGGGGAGGGTTTGGTCGTCATTGTAAAATAAGAATTTGTTAACTGACTTGCCTAGTTAAATAAAGACTGTAGCCAGGGAGAAACTCTGCCCCCTGCTGCAAGACTTATGCAATTACCCACTGCTCATACAAGGGGAAGATATTTACAATGGTAGAGTGGGTGTGTAAGGGTTAAGGTGTGTTGTCACTGCATCCAGACTTCTGGAACCAAAGTGTTCTTCACTGTGTGAGTGAAATGTACCTCTCCCTCAGTCTCTCTGACGTGGGGTTTCTGTGTTATATGCACTGCATGGTGTTGAGGTTCTGATTTGCACTTTACTGAGAATTTGTCAAACACAAACTGACCTATACAGTAGACCACTGCTTTGAGTTTTTATGAATCACCAGATCACAACTAGCAGAGCTGGTAGCTAAATGAGCATGACTTAAACTAAATGTTACATCAATGTCTTTCTAGCTCTATAATACTTTATGGGAAATTCACTGGGAATATAAAAAACCAGGCATCCTATTCCCTGTGCAGTGCACTACTTTTGACTGAGCCCTATGTGGCTAACCCTCTGTCACTTAGTGTACTACACAGGGAATAGGGTGTCATTTGAGACAAATAGCTGGATACAGTGTTGAGTCGTCGTAGCCATTTCCAACGTAAACACTTGTAAAGATGCACTACACAGTGGAACCTCAACCAATACATGTATGGTGTCACAATTGTCTTTCTATAAAACATTCAGCATAAACAGAACTGCTCTCTGTATAATGCTGTTCATCTCATCCTCCATAACCCTGGATGGACATCAATACAAGAGATTCAATCCAAAACCGCGCTATAGCGTCCTTGACATTTAACGGTAATTGCATCAACTGCAGCATTTATCTTGAATGAGATCTCTGTGAACACGGTTACCTTAAAAAGCTGCTTTGTCAACTAGAGTGCTCAGATTGAATCCCAGCCAAAACAATAACAGAAATAGTCCATCCGATTGCAGGTTGTCCAGACAGATTCTACAAGCCTCCGTCATCTGAGTGATTGTCATGGCGATGGCTGGCAGTTGACGACAGACATACCATCTTGCTGTTCTTCCTGTGTTCACCAGCTGCTCATAGAAGAGAGAACAGACCCAGACATCATCAATGCATTATCAACAGCCTTGTTATTGACTGATCAACAGTTCTGTTCAGTGGTGACTATTGGAGCTGTAAAGCAAAGCACATTTCTCACCTGTAGGTAGTCTACTAAGTGTCACTAATGATGATGTCTGCATACAGGTCAGGAGGAGGAAGAACCACCATATCTGGAAGCTTCAAATCTGCTTCCTCTTTACACCTACAGAGAAACACACAGATGCCTGTCACACACTCAGTGACAGCTCAATAACATTCACAACCCAAGCCAAGAAAACCCATCTGATAAATTAGTGACATTTCTTTCTATCCAACTTACAGGTACACTGTCTCTAGGCTTTCTATGTCCATAGGGCCTGGAAATGAAACAAGAAAGATGTTTTAAAGGTATTTCTTTGTCAGATTCAAAAGTAGAAAGTTATTTCCTTTCATTGAACTCATGAATTCCAACAACATTCTTTCAACCATTATGAGCTGGTTTCCTGGACCCAGATTAAACCCTACTGAGGGGTATACTACAAACTAGGACCAATGAATTAGCCAGCTAACTTTGATAAACAACTAGAAATAACTTTTTGGATTCAATAAGAAAGCTAAAGTTCTATATATGTTTTGGTTGTTGAGTCAATTAGACCATGCCAACTTCAAGCTCATCTTAAAAAAAGTAAAGGTTATTTCAGAATATTTAGGAAAGTGAGCTGACTAACTCCTCGGGATACCCCTCGGAACTAATACAAATGTAGGATTTTAATTTGAGCCAGTTTGCTACATAATCCTGCAGAAAAAGGAAATGTGAATTATAATTAATGGAGATTTTTGTAGGGGTTGATACATTTTTCATAAGGGAAATTTAGTAAAAAAATGTCAATGTGGAAATTAAACTTCAGAAGCCTTTTGCATTACAATAAAGTTCTCTTGCAACAGTGTGATCAAATTAAGATCCTACATCTGTACGAAAGAAAGGCATGCACAATGGATAATGTGGGTCTAGGTAACCAACCCAAGGACAATATACCTAATGTGTAGGACAGAATCCACCCATAGCGCATTACTTACTGATCGGTTCTTCTTCAGGTTCAGGTCTTCTTAAAGGGAGACAGTAGGGAAAGAGAGAGATGGTTGAGTAAGGAGAGGAGAAAGAAAGAAGCTGCTGATGAAAATGTAGCCTATTTCAGAAGAACAGAATAGCAAACTCTGAGTTGTCCTTATGTTAGGCCCTGATCTGGCTATTCCATATGGCTGTGGGCTACACTAGTTAATTTAGCAGACAAGATTTGCTTAGAATTCCATGGCATTATTTTATAGTATGAAGAATACAATTGAACATAGCTGAATAAAACAATTTGAGGGAGTACGCAAATAAAGGTATTCTGTGTTGAGCGGTTAACAAAGAAACAGGTCCTCCTATATGCTTCATTGAGTTAAGTAACTTTAGTTGTGAAAGAAATGTTGGGCTATTATACGTTTTGAATTTTAATACATTCTAAGGCTGCATGATGCGACTAATGGTGATTTGAAAAAAGGCATGAGCTCTGCTTTGTTTGTTGCACAGGCTGTACACACTTCATCTGTCCCTCATTCACAATTTTCCGGCTGCATCCCCTTTGTGTGGCCGTAATGCCTCCTAATAAAATCCATGCCATGCCAAAAGTTGTGAAAATTAATATTTGTGTCATTCTCAAATCAGTTTGTATGATGACAATTTGCATATACTCCAGAATGTCATGAAGAGTGATCAGATGAATTTCAATTAATTGCAAAGTCCCTCTTTGCCATGCAAATGAACTGAATCCCCCAAAAACATTTCCACTGCATTTCAGCCCTGCCACAAAAGGACCAGCTGACATGTCAGTGATTGTCTCGTTAACACAGGTGTGCGTGTTGACGAGGACAAGGCTGGAGATCACTCTGTCATGCTGATTGAGTTTGAATAACAGACTGGAAGCTTCAAAAGGAGGGTGGTGCTTGGAATCATTGTTCTTCCTCTGTCAACCATGGTTACCTGCAAGGAAACACGTGCCGTCATCACTGCTTTGCACAAAAAGGGCTTCACAGACAAGGATATTGCTGCCAGTAAGATTGCACCTAAATCAACCATTTATCGGATCATCAAGAACTTCAAGGAGAGCGGTTCAATTGTTGTGAAGGCTTCAGGGCGCCCAAGAAAGTCCAGCAAGCACCAGGACAGTCTCCTAAAGTTGATTCAGCTGCAGGACCAGGGCACCACCAGCACAGAGCTTGCTCAGGAATGGCAGCAGGCAGGTGTGAGTGCATCTGCACGCACAGTGAGGCGAATACTTTTGGAGGATGGACTGGTGTCAAGAAGGGCAGCAAAGTAGTCACTTCTCTCCAGGAAAAACATCAGGGACAGACTGATATTCTGCAAAAGGCACAGCGATTGGACTGCTGAGGACTGGGGTAAAGTAATTTTCTCTGATGAATCCCCTTTCCGATTGTTTGGGGCATCCAGAAAAAACCTTGTCCGGAGAAGACAAGGTGAGCGCTACCATCAGTCCTGTGTCATGCCAACAGTAAAGCATCCTGAGACCATTCATGTGTGGGGTTGCTTCTCAGCCAAGGGAGTGGGCTCACTCAGTTTTGCCTAAGAACACAGCCATGAATAAAAACGCATCCTCCAAGAGCAACTGCTCCCAACCATCCAGGAACAGTTTGGTGATGAACAATGCCTTTTCCAGCATGATGGAGCACCTTGCCATAAGGCAAAAGTGATAACTAAGTGGCTCGGGGAACAAAACATCAATATTTTTGGTCCATGGCCAGGAAACTCCCCAGACCTTAATCCCATTGAGAACTTGTGGTCAAACCTCAGGAGGCGGGTGGACAAACAAAAACCCACAAATTCCAACAAACTCCAAGCATTGATTATGCAAGAATGGGCTGCCATCAGTCAGGATGTGGCCCAGAAGTTAATTGACAGCAAAATTGACGGATTGCAGAGGTCTTGAAAAAGAAGGGTCAACACTGCAAATATTGACTCTTTGCATCAACTTCATGTAATTGTCAATAAAAGCCTTTGACATTATGAAATGCTTGTAATTATACTTCAGTATTCCATAGTAACATCTGACAAAAATATCTAAAGACACTGAAGCAACACACTTTGTGGAAATGAATATTTGTGTCATTCTCAAAACTTTTGGCCATGACTGTACTATCCCCCATAGTACAAACGTTGACCAATTCTATTATGTGCGAGAAATAAATATTCCAAACCTAGTCTGAGACAGTTGTGGGATGCGATAGATCCCAAATTAATATAACCACTAGAATCAAAAAGCCTGATTTACGCAATGAGCCTGACGCAACAGGTGAGAACATTTAGCTAAAAATGTTGATAAACTATTAGGCTATTGCTTCACATTATAAGCGCAGGAATGTGCACACGGCAGTAGGCTACTGTATAAGCGCGAATGTTCCATTTGCAGGAAAACATCATACTCAAAAGTCACCACAAATGCAATTATGCATGTAATGGTTATATTATAAAGGTGCATTATTATGGTGAAAATGATCTTCGCCAAACTTGAAACTCACTCACTGCATATATGCCTGTTAGGCTCTACACCCATTGTAAAGTGGATTAATGCGATCATTTTAAGAAGTTATTTGGCCACTTTAGTTGCGATACAAACCTTATCAAAACATATAGGCCTATGGGCTAGGCTACATGAGGTGTGAGACAATGTTTTGAAAAAGTCGCAAAAAGAAAAGCATGCGCTGTTTGCCTTAAGCTGGGCATCATTCACAAGTGATAATATATCATATTGTTACCCATCACACTATTCTTTATTTTCTTGTCTTTACATATACTAAATAATATATGTGTGAAATTAGTTGATTCAGAAAGGACCATTATCATGCATCTGTCTCGAAAAAAATACATGTCTTCTATCCACTTAAATAGCGAATGGAGGACGTTTTTCCAGTGGTTCATTTTCATGCCAGTCAGGTAGGCTATACTCCTGCTGTAAAGAGAAGCAATGCGCTTAATATTAGGAAAGTTCAGAAATAAATATAGTAGGCCTAGCCTATAGAAGAGGCCATCACCCGGTTCTCACTCATGCAATTGCATAACCTATAGAAATGTTGCGCAACATGAGCTCATGGGCTCTCATGAAGTGTTTGATTAGATTTTTCAAATACATTTGCATTGATGTCAGAGTGATTAAAGGGACAATAGTGCTGAGTACCAAGCAGTTAGCAAGTTTGGTAGGCTACTAATGACCATCAGAGCTTGGAGGACCCTAATTACCATGACTAAAATGGTCACGTGGAATTTGACTGGCGTCATGACTCGTGACACTGTGTGGCAGTAATACGGTCACCGTAACAGCCCTAGAGAAGCATCATTGGGAACATTCATTCACCCTTACCTCTGTGTGTGTGCGCGCTTGTGTGTGTACCTTGTGATGGGTTCCTCTACAACTGGTTTGTGGAAGAAAGTGGCCAGCTTCTGAAGTGCTTCATGTCTCGCCCTGCAGAATAGACAGACATCAGAATGGAGGCTATTGGACAGAATATTGTTAATAGTATTAAAATCATTATCCGTCTGTGCACGTGGGTGTGTGTGTGACTCACTGAATGTCAATGCCATCGATGCTGGCATCACTGAGTGTGTGTTGGTGGTGGATGCTAGGCTCTCTGCTTCCTGGAGGAAGAACAAGCACATAATAGCCAACAACAATGAGCAATAGCTAGCCAAAGATATTTTCGGTATTTCATAAGGAACAAAAAATTTTAAGAAAAACTGGAATTGCAGGAAGGTTAGTGTAAAGCTGTACGCTGAGAGCCAGGAAGCAAGTTCAGGGAGTGAATACATTTGATAAATAAATGAACAAAACACGACACACGAACAGCGCACTGACATGAAACAGCAACAATGACGACTGGGGAATAAACCAAAGGGAGTGACATATGAAGGGCAGGTAATCAACAAGGTAATGGAGTCCAGGTGAGTGTCATTATGCGCAGATGCCCGTAACGCTGTTGACCGGTGTGCGCCATAACGAGCAGCATGGTGACCTAGAGGCCGGAGAGGGAGAACACGTGACAGTCACCTCTGCTAATGCGCGAAAACCTGTCGATCCGGCTGAGGTACGGGAGCATGATGAACTAGAGCGCCACAGAGAGAGCATACGTGACAGTATCCCCTCGCCGGCCCGTTCGGCTCCAGCCGCAGGACGCCAACCAAAGGGACAATCCCGGGGATCCAGAGCGGACCGGTCGCAAGAAACCTGACGAACCGGCTGACATCACCTCCAACACCAAAACAAACAAAAAACACTCCCTGATGCTTCATTTTGTTGAGTCGGGAAGCAAGTTCAGGGAGTGAATACATTTCATAAATAAATAAACAAAACAAGAAACATTCTTAATTTTTTTTACTAGGCAAGTCAGTTAAGAACACATTCTTATTTTCAATGACAGCCTAGGAACAGTGGGTTAACTGCCTGTTCAGGGGAAAAACGACAGATATGTACCTTGTCAGCTCAGGGATTTGAACTTTCAACCTTTCAGTTATTAGTCCAACGCTCTAACCACTAAGCTACCCTGCCGCCCCAACATGAACAGAGCACCGACATGAAACAGCAATAATGACAACTGGGGAAGAACCCAAAGGGAGTGACATATAAAGGGCAGGTAATCAAGGAGGTAATGGAGTCCAGGTGAGTGTCATGCGCATACCGCTGGTGACAGGTGTGCACCATAACGAGCAGCCTGGTGACCGAGAGGCCGGAGAGGGAGCACATGTGACAGTTAGGCCAGTCACGGCTCATTGACAGTTAGATAGATCATTGTGTGGTTTGACTGTGGTGCTCACTCACCCATCTCCGGCATGGCCATTGCTTGGATGTGGTCTCTGTAGAAGAGAATGGAGAAGATTCATAGGTTAAACCTGCATGGATTTTGGACGCAGCTGTAATCAGACATAGCACCCTCAACCTCACATATATACCTTGTCTATACATATTCCATAATGTCCCTTCATTAAAAGTTCTTCCAATTAAAGTCCATATACTCTAACAGTCCCCACTTCTAAATGTCACTGTTAAAATAGTCAATATTGGAATTTCTGTGTTATGGACTGACCTCTCTGTGGGCTCTTCCTCATTGAGGTAGGATAGAGGTTCATCATCATCATCATGTGTCCACTCCTCACTGTTGTCTGTGACTGGGGGGGAGAACACACACAGAGTTTAATTGTTTATTTGGATCCACAATATGGCATGTGTGCATGTGCACTAAATTAATGACTGTAATCAGTGAAGTACTTACAGCTGCCTGTATCTTCCTGAAGTGGGTAGTGATTGGATGTCCTGCTGTCCATACTGGCCACCTCTCCTCCCTGTTCTACCATAGTGGTAATGTTTTTACATCTGATGGCCCGAGAAGACCTCTTCCCCAGTTCCAACATTTCCTTAATGTCCAGCTCCACGTCGCTCACTGAGATGTATCCATCTACATACACACATACAGTACCAGTCAAAAGTTTGGACACACTTAGTCATTCAAGGGTTTTTCTTAATTTTTACTATTTTCTACATTGTAGAATAATAGTGAAGGCATCAAAACTATGAAATAACATATGGAATCATAAAGTAAACAAAAAAGTTTAAAAAATAGCCACCCTTTGCCTTGATGACAGCTTTGCACACTCTTGGCATTCTTTCAACCAGCTTAAAACCTCTTAGCGCGCCGATCCCTTTAGCGGGATCGTTTTCAGAGCAAACATAACGCGCCAAATTCAAAATACATATTCGTAATACATATTCGTAATATTTAACTTCGATATACAAGTGTTGCATAGTGTTGCATAGCCATCAAAAGCTCTGCTTCTTGGCAATATCACTGCGTTGTCAGATTTTAAAAAGGCTTTACGGCGAAAGCACTACATTTGATTGTTTGAGAGCCCTACATTTGATTGTACCTCACATATTTTCCACATTAGCATAAATTCATATCCAGCTCGGTTCTCAAAATATCCATATCACAGCTAATATAAATCGCTTACCTTTCAAATAACTTCTTCTGAGGTCTTCCCAAGTGTCCAAACAAGATAATCCATGGTTCTTTTGTTAGAAAAAGTAAATAATTATATCCATAAATATCCGTTGTTTTTGGCACGTTACGTTCAGCTACTCCACCAAGCATTGTCAGTCTACTCGCCCGTTTTACAGTGAAGGGATCGCGTTCAAATTATACCTCTCATCTTTTCACAAACAAATCAAATATCATTAATAATGCATCCTTATGTATTCTTTTATGAATAATAGCGATCATATTTTACAAGAACGGTAAGTGAAACGTTAAAGGCGAAAAGAAAGTTGGTCGCGCTGGCGCGTTCACGTTCGTGAGCGTGCACGCGTCTGTTTACCTTTTTCCCTACCGTAGTAATTCTCTCTCTAAGGATCTGGTCAGAGCTTTTTCCTCCATACCCTTTCCAGAGACTGTTGACATCTAGTGGAAGCCATAAGTACTGCAACCTCGGTCCTATTCCCCATAGAAAAATATTACATGGGCTTCAAAATGAGAGGAGAGCAACAGAAAAATAAATTCCGGACAGAAATCTCTCTGGTTTTTGCCTGCTAAATCTGTTCTGGAATAGCCACAGACTATATCTTAATGGTTTTATAAACTTCAGAGTGTTTCCTATCCAATAGTACTAAATATGTAAATATCCTAGTTTCTGGCCATGAGTGGTAGGCATTTAACTTTGGGCACGTCAGACAGGCGAAAATTTGGAAAATGGGACCCTAGCTGGAACAGCTTAATGAGGAAGGCTTTTCCAACAGTCTTGAAGGAGTTCCCACATATGCTGAGCACTTGTTGGCTGCTTTTCATTCGCTCTGCAGTCCAACTCATCCAAAACCATCTCAATTGGGTTGAGGTCAGATGATAGTGGAGGCCAGGCCATCTGATGCAGCACTCCGTCACTCTCCTTGGTCAAATAGCCCTTACACAGCCTGGAGGTGTGTTTTGGGTCATTGTCCTGTTGAAAAACAAATTATAATCCCACTAAGCGCAAACCAAATGGGATGGCGTATCGCTGCAGAATGCCGTGGTAGCCATGCTGGCTAAGTGTGCCTTCTAAATAAATCACAGTAATGTCCATTGCTCGGGTTTCTTGGCCCAAGCAAGTCTCTTCTTCTTATTGGTGCCCTTTATTAGTGGTTTCTTTGCAGCAATTCGACCATGAAGGCGCAGTCACGCAGACCATGAATCACGCAGTCTCCTCTGAACAGTTGATGTTGAGATGTGTCTGTTACTTGAACTCCGTGAAGCTTTTATTTGGGCTGCAATTTCTGAGGCTGGAAACTCTAATGAACTTATCCTCTGCAGCAGAGGTAACTTTGGGTCTTCCTTTCCTGTGTCGGTCCTCATGAGAGCCAGTTTCATCATAGCGCTTGATGGTTTTTGCGACTGCAACTTTCAAAGTTCTTGAAATGTTCCGGATTGACTGACCTTCATGTCTTAAAGTAATGATGGACTGTCATTTCTCGTTGCTTATTTGAGTGTGTAAAGCTTTCATCAAGGCAAAGGGTGGCTACTTTGAAGAATCTCAAATATAACATATATTTTGATTTAACACTTTTTTGGTTACTACATGATTCCATATGTGTTATTTCATAGTTTTGATGTCTTCAAAGTTATTCTACAAAGTAGAAAATAGTAAAAATAATGAAAAAACCTTGAATGAGTAGGTGTGCCCAAACTTTTGACTGGTACTGTACATATAACATATACAGATGTAGGATCTTAATTTGAGGCAGTTTTCTACAGGAGGATAATAATCCTGAAGCAACATGAAATGTGAATTATTATATGTGGACATTTTTGTAGGGTTTGATACATTTTTCGTTAGGGCAAATCAAGTCTGACATTTCAAATGGGAAATTACAAGCTTTAGAAACCTTTTTGAAAGTCAAATACACTACAAGTGTCACGATCTTGTTGAGTGACGGACCAAGACGCAGCGATGCTTCCAGTATACATATTTATTAAATCACGTAACTGGGGAAAATAACAAATAAACAAACGAAGATCGTCACATAGACCATAACATGAACTAACCACTTACACTATGAACAAACAATAACCCACCAAAACCCTAGTGAAAACTACAAACATATATATGGTTCCCAATTAGAGGTAACGACAAACAGCTGCCTCTAATTGGGAACCATTTCCACATAGAAATGAACAACCTAGAACTCAAAACCCCCTAAACCAAAAACGAAACTAAACACCAACCTGCTAACCCAGGCCTGGACGTGACAACAAGTTTGAATTTACTACTGTGAACCTGTTATAATCCGGGTTAGGGATTGGCTGGGGTAGGCCATCATTGTAAATAACAGTGTGTTCTTAACTGACTTGCCTAGTTAAATAAAGGTTAAATAAAATACAAAATAAAAATAACTGAGATGTACCCGTCTATGCACACACATAGATATGTAAACCTATATTCAAACAACTACTCCAGATTTTGAGCCATTAATTTGACAGATTTTATGCACATCTGTATTTGTGTAGAGGTCAGGGGTTAGGGAGGTGTGTAACTTACATGTATTAGTGCTGTTCCTGGCCAGCCATTTTCCTTTCGGGCAGTTTGTGGTCCGTATGATGCTGACTATGTCCCCATTCTTCACAGCCAGGTCGTTCTTATGTCCTTTAGACGCTACCATCACTGTAGCCTGGTATATAGCCTCCATCTGACCTGTTATCTACACACACACACACACACACACACACACACACACACACACACACACACACACACACACACACACACACACACACAGAAGTAATTATACTCTCAGCAGCCCATACTGTATTTACTGTAGAGGAGCGTGATTAATGTAATGTAAGTCTGTTAATCCATTAACGGCATAAACTGCTAGTGGGGCTGATACTGTTGATAATACCTTGTGTATTAATCTGTGTATAACAGAGCATATTAGTGTAGTGTGCACTGTGTGCAGTGTGTGTTGTGTGTGTACTAGCAACACTTTGATATTTCTTTGATAAGTCCCGTCCCTTCCCCCGTCGCTAGTATTCAGACTTGAGATCCAAAATCATTCATTTACGTCATTGGGAGACTTGCTCAAAAATTCAAGTTAACCCTGTAAATCTCAAGTCAAAATACATCTCTCTGTGATAGAAGTTATTACCATGTTAACATGTTGTTCAGATAATCTGCCATCCTGAAGGAATGAAATCACACTGGTTTCTACTGCCGAGAAAACTTTTACACACACCCTCACCTCAACTCCCTTCCCCTCTCCTCTCCCTGACCTCAACTCCCCTCCCCTCTCCTCAACTCCCCTCCCCTCTCCCTGCCTCTCCTCTCCCTCAACTCCCCTCCCCTCTCCTCTCCCTCACCTCAACTCCCCTCCAGTCTCCTCTCCCTCACCTCAACTCAACTCCCCTCCCCTCAACTCCCCTCTCCTCTCCTCTCCCTCACCTCAACTCCCCTCTCCCTCACCTCAACTCCCCTCTCCTCCACCTCTCCTCTCCCCTTAGGGTTACTTACCTTAAACATCTTCATCTCATTTTCTTTCTTCTCTCTCTCTTTCTGCTCTTTCCTCTCTCTTTCTTTCTGTTCTTTCTTCTCCTTCTCCAAACGATGTTTTGCTTTCTTTTTCAATTGTTTCTCATCTGGGGTTTCCAATGCAGGCGTCTTCAAGAACCAGCCAGTCTTGGGTGTTTCTTCAGTCTGTAAACAATTGGAAGATGAAGGACATGTCTGTCCAGATCTTTACTGGGTCATTAGATTTACACAGGATAGATGCAGAGAAGTGCCTGAGTGATAGATCAGGCATTACTGTGTGTAATACAGACCTGGGTCAAATACTTTCATATACTGAGCTATCAACCAATCAAAACACACAGAATATTCCTTACCGGAAGCTGAGTCTCAGCATATGGGTCTGTGAAAGATGAAAGGAAGAGAAATAGTTAAGAAAACATGATTACATCTGAGCCCATAGTTTCTGTAAATTTATTTTATTGGCTGCAGTTAGATCCAATCATGAGTGAGAAAGCAATGTCAGTCTGTCAAGGGTTGATAGAAGAAAAGAGTAAAGGAGACAGACATCTCCGCTCAGACATAAAAACACATTAGCCTCACTGCCTGGACTACATTACATTACATACAGTACACACACACACATCTGACTTCATCTCTCATACCCACAGCTGGAAAGTGTCATATGGTGGACAGCATCTAAGGTTCTTTCTGATGCAACATGGCGCCGACAGAGATGGTTGCCTCGCTTCGCGTTCGTAGAAAACTATGCAGTATTTAGTTTTTCTATGTATTATTTCTTACACTGTCACCCCAGGACATCTTAAGTCTTATTACATACAGCCGGGAAGAACTATTGGATATAAGAACAACGTCAACTTACTAACATTAGGACCAGGAATACGACCTTCCCGAAGTGGATCCTCTGTTTGGACCACCACCCAGGACAATGGATCGGATCCCAGTTGCCGACCCAAAACAACGGCACCGCAGAAGGGGCAGACGGAGCGGTCTTCTGGTCAGGCTCCGTAGACGGCCACATCGCTCACCGCTCCCGAGTATACTACTCACCAATGTCCAGTCTCTTGACAACACGGTAGACGGAAATCGTTCAAGGGTTGCCTTCCAGAGAGACATCAGAGATTGTAACATTCTCTGTTTCACGATAAACATGGCTCACTCGGGATGCGTTATCAGAGTCGGTACAGCCACCCGGTTTCTTCACGCATCGCGCAGACAGAAACAAACATCTCTCTGGTAAGAAGAATGGCGTGGGTGTATGCCTTATGATTAATGAGTCATGGTGTGATCATAACAACATACAGGAACTCAAGTCCTTTTGTTCACCTGACCTAGAATTCCTTACAATCAAATGCGGACCGCATTATCTACCAAGAGAATTCTCTTCAAATATAATCACAGCCGTGTATATCCCCCCCAAGCAGACACCTTGACAACCCTGAAAGAACTTCATTGGACTCTATGTAAACTGGAAACCACATATCCTGAGGCTGCATTTATTGTAGCTGGGGATTTTAACAAAGCTAATCTGAAAACAAGGCTCCCAAAATTTTATCAGCATATCGAATGCACGCCCTGGCTGGCAGCATTCTGGATCATTGCTACTCTAACTTCCACAACGCATACAAAGCCCTCCCTCGCACTCCTTTCGGCAAATCTGACCACGGCTCCATTTTGTTGCTCCCAGCCTATATACAGAAACTAAAACAGTAAACACCCGTGCTCAGGTCTTTTTCAACGCTGGTCCGACCAATCTGATTCCACGCTTCAAGATTGCTTCGATCACGTGGACTGGGATATGCTCCGGATAGCCTCAGACAACAACATTGATATATACGCTGATTTGGTGAGCGAGTTTATTAGCAAGTGCATCGGTAATGTTGTACCCACGGTGACTATTAAAACCTTACCCAACCAGAAACCGTGGATTGATGGCAGCATTCGCGCAAAACTGAAAGCGCAAACTACTGCTTTTAATCATGGCAAGGAGATCGCAATCACACTGCACACTGCCCTAACCCATCTGGACAAGAGGAATACCTATGTAAGAATGCTGTTCATCGATTACAGCTCAGCATTTAACACAATAGTACCATCCAAACTCGTCATTAAGCTCGAGACCCTGGGTCTCGACCCCGCCTTGTGCAACTGGGTCCTGGACTTTCTGACGGGCCGACCCCAGGTGGTGAGGGTAGGAAACAACATCTCCACCCCGCTGATCCTTAACACTGGGACCCCACAAGGGTGCGTTCTCAGCCCTCTCCTGTACTCCCTGTTCACCCATGACTGCGTGACCATGCACGCCTCCAACTCAATCATCAAGTTTGCAGACAATACTACAGTGGTAGGCTTGATTACCAAAAACGACGAGACGGCCTACAGGGAGGAGGTGAGGGCCCTCGGAGTGTGGTGTCAGGAAAATAACCTCACACTCAACATCAACAAAACAAAGGAGATGATCGTGGACTTCAGGAAACAGCAGAGGGAGCACCCCCCTATTCATATCGACGGGACAGTAGTGGGGAAGGTGGAAAGTTTTAAGTTCCTCGGCGTACACATCACAGACAAACTGAAATAGTCCACCCACACAGACAGCGTGGTGAAGAAGGCACAACAGCGCCTCTTCAACCTCAGGAGGCTGGAGAAATTTGGCTTGTCACCGAAAACACTCACAAACTTTTACAGATGCACAATCGAAAGCATCCTGTTGGGCTGTATCACCGCCTTGTACGGCAATTGCTCCGCCCTCAACCGTAAGGCTCTCTAAGGTAGTGAGGTCTGCACAACGCATCACCGGGGGCAAAATACCTGCCCTCTAGGACACCTACACCACCCGATGTCACAGGAAGGCCAAAACGATCATTGAGGACAACAACCACCCGAGCCACTTTCTGTTCACCCCGCTATCATCCAGAAGGCGAGGTCAGTACAGGTGCATCAAAGCTGGGACCGAGAGACTGAAAAACAGCTTCTATCTCAAGGCCATCAGACTGTTGAGTGGCTGCTGCCAACATACTGACTCAAATCTCTAGCCACTTTAATAATTAAAAATTGGATGTAATAAATGTATCACTAGTCACTTTAACCTCTTCCAGCTAGGGTCCCATTTTCCGAATTTTCGCCTGTCTGACGTGCCCAAAGTTAAATGCCTACCACTCATGGCCAGAAACTAGGATATTTACATATTTAGTACTATTGGATAGGAAACACTCTGAAGTTTATAAAACCATTAAGATATAGTCTGTGGCTATTCCAGAACAGATTTAGCAGGCAAAAACCAGAGAAATTTCTGTCCGGAATTTATTTTCTTTGGCTCTCCTCTCATTTTGAAGCCCATGTAATATTTTTCTATGGGGAATAGGACCGAGGTTGCAGTACTTATGGCTTCCACTAGATGTCAACAGTCTCTGGAAAGGGTATGGAGGAAAAAGCTCTGACCAGATCCTTAGAGAGAGAATTACTACGGGTAGGGAAAATAGGTAAACAGGCGTGCGTTCACGAACGGAACGCGCCCAAGCGCGACCAACTTTCTTTTCGTCTTTTAACGTTTCACTTACCGTTCTTGTAAAATATGATCGCTATTATTCATAAAAGAATACATAAGGATGCATTATTAATGATATTTGATTTGTTTGTGAAAAGATGAGAGGTATAATTTGAACGCGATCCTTCACTGTAAAGCGGGCGAGTAGACTGACAATGCTTGGTGGAGTAGCTGAACGAACGTGCCAAAAACAACGGATATTTATGGATATAATTATTTACTTTTTCTAACAAAAGAACCATGGATTATCTTGTTTGGACACTTGGGAAGACCTCAGAAGAAGTTATTTGAAAGGTAAGCGATTTATATTAGCTGTGATATGGATATTTTGAGAACCGAGCTGGATATGAATTTATGCTAATGTGGAAAATATGTGAGGTACTAGCCTCAAACAATCAAATGTAGTGCTTTCGCCGTAAAGCCTTTTTAAAATCTGACAACGCAGTGATATTGCCAAGAAGCAGAGCTTTTTGATGGCTATGCAACACTATGCAACACTTGTATATCGAAGTTAAATATTACGAATATGTATTACGAATATGTATTTTGAATTTGGCGTTATGTTTGCTCTGAAAACGATCCCGCTAAAGGGATCGGCGCGCTAAGAGGTTAAACAATGCCACTTTATATAATGTTTACATACCCTACATTACTCATCTCATATGTATATACTGTACTCTATACCATCTACTTCATCTTGCCTATGCCGCAAGGCCATCGCTCATCCATATACTTATTCATTCCTTTACACTTGTGTGTATAAGGTAGTTGTTGTGAAATTGTTAGATTACTTGTTAGATATTACTGCATAGTCGGAACTAGAAGCACAAGCATTTCGCTACACTCACATTAACATCTGCTAACCATGTGTATGTGACCAATTAAATTTGATTTGATTTGATGAATGAGAACTTACTGTAAGGTGCCTGTATCTTACTCTTCGCTGATCCTTTCTTTTTCTTGTAGGGTTGACCCTTGACCTTCTGCTTGGCTGAGGGCATGTCCTCATAGGCATTGTCACAGGTCTCATAGGTGCTGTCTTCTGCCTGGGCTCTGGAGAGTTGGGGGTGGGAGAACGGTCAGTCAGTGACAACAACATGAAATAGAGCTCTATTCTAGTGGAGAACAAGAGCTGGATATTTTCTTGAGAACTAGGTAAGTTTGAGAGAGAGTAAGAGATAGCTGGTTGTGTTACCCTGCAGCTGGCTGGGGGTCCTGGCTGAAAGAGGAGGCATGGACAGTGGCCTGAAGAACCTCCACGGGAACCTCCCCCGGTTCTGATTCTGGAATCTCTCTGAATTCAAATCCAAACTCTGGAACTCCCTGGTCCTCAACTTCTGGAAGCTCCTCACACTCTTCCAGAATTTCCTGTTCTAGAGGCATTGTCTCTGGAATGTTGTCTGCGTCTATTGGGACAAACTCAGGGTCACCGTATTCTCCGTCCCCCCACTTAGACACCTCTAATACCACTAAGTCTGCAGGCTGGAACTCCGGGTCTTCCAATTCCAGAACATCCGATCCTACGTCCTCAAACAAAGGAATGTTGAGAGCAGGATCAGCTTCGGAAAACTCTGAAGGAACAGGAATCTCCACAGCTGTGAAGAGAGACAGATAGTTACTCAACAAGAACAACCACACACTGATAACAATACACTATCCTTTCCATTTTAGCGTGTGTGTCTGGGAATGTGAGATATGCTTGTTTATGTGTAATGTGGTTTGTTTCTGTGGTTTGTGAACACAATGCTGTGGAGCTCTTTGGTGACAGAACATGTTCAGTGTGAGGAGGAGTTGGTGGGATGTACCATAGGCAGTCAGGTCCACGGAGGGGAGTTGGGGGGGGTTCTCTGGCGGGGTCCCGGGTGGAGGCCTCCGGGAGGCGCTTTCTCGGGGGAGGAGGGGGCACTACAAACAGGTATGGTAGGACGTCCCTTGCCCCCTCCTCTGCTATCCCCTCCAACATAGGAGACACCTGCCCTAAAGAGTGTGTGAGAGTGAGAGAGAGAGAGAGAGAGAGAGAGAGAGAGAGAGAGAGAGAGAGAGAGAGAGAGGGGTTCAATAGTGTTATAGTGTTGTTTTATTGTAACGCTGTGAAGCGAGAAGACTTCAGTCAACACCTAAGGCCTCTAAAAGGCTTTGTTATTTTAATGTCAGCACCACCCAATCATGGCAGACACGCTGTTCCTCTACACCACAGTGACAGTGATAGTTTAAATACCTTCTCTACTCCGCCCTAATCTTCTCCTCTCTTCCTCCCTCTTTCCTCCTCTACTCCGCCCTACATTCCCCCTCTCCCGTTCTCCTTCTCTACTCCGCCCTACTCTCCCCCTCTTTTCCTCACCCTTTCCTACTCTACTCCGCCCTACTCTCCCCCTCTCTTCCTCCCCCTTTCCTCCTCTACTCCGCCCTACTCTCCTCCTCTCTTCCTCCCCCTTTCCTCCTCTACTCAGCCCTACTCTCCCCCTCTCTTCCTTCCCTTTTCCTCCTCTACTCCGCCCTACATTCCCCCACTCCCGTTCTCCTCCTCTACTCCGCTATACTCTCCTCCTCTCTTCTTCCCCTATTCCTCCTCATCCACCCTACTCTCCCCCTCACCTCTCTCTCCCCCACCTCTCTCTCCCCCTCTGCCCTCCTCAGGACAGAGTTGTTTCTTGCTCTGAGAGGTAGAGAGGTATTTTACCTGCTCTGCTTTTTAGTGTCTGCAGCTTTGCAACAACACCCATAGTCTTACCTGGGGTGTAAGGGATGAGCTGCACTCCTGTGTACTTCATGTTCAGAGTACAAAAGCAGGGTGAACAGAAGATGGAAAGAGAGAGAGAGGAAGAGAGAGAACAGGGGTCTCAGGGAGAGAGATGTACAGACAAAGAGAGGGAGAGAGACACTTACTAATGTCAATACTGTTGACTAGGGCCGGTTTCAGGGGTGTAGGATCCGCCGCCCCTGCCTGGTCATCGTAGTCGATTGGTGGGAGCTCAGGCAGGGATTTCACCGGGGTGGGGCTAGGGCTGTGGGGGGTGGGGGTAGGTCCTCTATGGTGGGCGTGACAGGTCTGGAGCGAGTGGGGGTCGTAAGTGGGCTGGGGGTTAACAATAACATAATAATAACAATATGGTCATTTATCGGACTCTTTCATCCAAAGCGACTGCGGGATAGTGTTAATGTGTATGTATTGAAGGTATATTGTGTACCTGGCGAGTGTCCTCTTAGCTTTCTCCAGAGCATTGAAGATTATCTCTGATCCTCTTTTTTTTTGTGGACTCATCTCTTCTGCTCGTCCTAGAGCCAACAGGGCAGAGAGTGGCCGTTCCTGGACCCCCACGGGCCTCTCAGGCTGGAGGGACGGGGGTGCGACTGAGGGGTCACCAGCCGGGGGAGGGGGTGTATGAGAGGGAAGTGGAGAGGCAGAGGTCTCGACTGTAACAGCAATATCCACTACAACAGACTCAGGTTCAAGTTCAGCAGCTGGAGGTGTAGGGGGAGGAGGAGGAGAGGGGGTAGGGTCAGTGGGTGGGGATGGAGTGGCGATAACAGGTGGAGGTGGGGTGGAGGAAGAGAGTGGAGGTGGGGAGGGGATAGCAGGGAGTATATGGGTGACTGGGGGAGCTGGTATTGGGCTGCATGGGGCAGGAACAGGGGTAGGGCTGGGGCGGACTGATACTGGCAAGGTGAGGGCTGGGATGGTTTCAGCTGGGGTTTCAGGACTGAGGGTTTCAGGGATGTGATCAATGATAGGAAGGTCAGGGATCACTGGGATGGGGTTAGGTGGTGTAACAACTGTAATGGCTTCAGCTGCTAGTGCAGGTTTAAGGGTGGGGGGTAACAGGGTAAATACTGGGTTATGAGTCAGCTCTAGGGGTAAGGGGGAATCTAGTACTGGGGCAGGTACCGGGGCAAGGGGTAAGTGAACAATGTGTACTGCTGGAGAAGGTGGGATAATGACGGTACGTATGGGTATATCACCAGGGGGGGCTGGGGTTCCGAAGGTGGTTAGAGGCATGAGAGGTTCAGGGTCAGCCAGGTCTGGGCTGGCTATGTCCAGTATGGGGAAAGGAAGAAGCTCAACTCTCCCCTCTTTCCCCTTTTTCCCTGTTTTCACTGACTTCCCGATGCCCAGAAAACCCTTCTTCTTTGTTGTGTTTATGGGCGGTGGTGACGTGTCTACCAGCTCAGCACTACCCCCCTTAGACCCCCCAGGGGACAGCAGGGACACCTTCTTGTTCTTCATGGCCTTCATGACCAGGTCTGCTTCTTTCTTCTGTTTCTGGTCCAGCAGATCCGACCTCACTGCTACTTCTACAATATCTTTCCTTCCATTCATCATTTCATCCGCTTTCTCTTTAGCAGTCTTCGCCTCTGCCTTCTTTTTACCTAGTAATTTTACCTTCCCCTCATCCTTGTCTTTGCCCTTCGCCTTCTTTTCCTTCTCCTCCTTGACGATGACTCTGGATGCGATGCCACCCTGCCCCTGGAGGGAGGAGAGGAGGGAGGGTCGAGCTCCGCGCGGTAGGGAGTGTGAGTTGGAGGGTGTGTGTGATGTGGAGCTGAGGGAAGGAAGGCAGTTTGTAGGGCTGTGAGGAGGCAGGACTTTAGGTTTCTCAGGGAGGGCAGGTTTGGTCCTGGGCTGCTTCAGCAGCAACACTTCCTCATCCTGGAACTTTGCCCTCAAGGACTTGAAGTCCAGAAAGTCTTCATCCTATCAGACAGAGAAAGGAGGGGAGGACATTTCAAACTTGTAGTGTATTTGAGGTTTAAAAAGTCTTCTGAAGTTTGTAATTTCCACTTTGAATTTATTTTGACTTGATTTTGTATCAACCACTACAAAAATGTAATTCATTATAATCAGCATAATAATTCACATTTCCTGTTGTTGCAGGATTATTTTCCTGCTGTAGCAAACTGGTTCAGATTAAGATCTTACATCTGTATCTCTCTCTCTTTTCACAGTCTAATTCAACATGAGATAAAACAAACTAATTGACCGTATCATTATTTTCAAGGTGGGGTGCACAACCCCAAAGCACCTTCCAGACGCTCTGGGTCCAAAACTGCCAATAGAAACCTATAGAAGCCTAATTCCCTTAGGTGAGAGCCTGGGGGCAATAGAACTATAGGTCAGGGACCCCGGGCTATTGTGTGTGTGTGTGTGTGTGTGTGTGTGTGTGCTGACGGACCAGTCACCAGTTGGGCTGCTATACCACATGATGACTCTTCCATCTATCAATCCATCCATACACACACACACACACACACTTTTCAATATTAATAGGAAGTCCAAGGTCTTGGGTTAAAATAGGGACCCATTTTATCCACCTGTCTTATTTCAACATGGAGAGTCATCGAACACACTTTGTCCACTTGTGACAACCAGCCCCATCACGGGTTGGTTGTCACACAGTACGGGGTTGGTTGTCACAATGTTTGCTACTAGTTTATTCCTTTTGTAACAGGAAATTAAGCAATATAGTATACTTATGCAATAAGGTCCGAGGGGGGTGTGGTATATCGCCAATATACCACTGCTTAGGGTTGTTCTTAGGCATGACGCAACGCGTTTATAAACTGGTTACCAACATAATTAGAGCAGTAAAAATAAATGTTTTGTCCTACCTGTGGTATAAGGTCTGATATACCATGGCTGTCAGCCAATCAGCATTCAGGGCTCGAACCACCCAGTTAATAAAGAGTCTTAGAAATCGCCTTTCTTTGATGGAACGATATTTCCCCCCCCAAAATCTGCATTTTATGCCTTGAGAACAACATATGACATTTTGAGTAAATGTGTGTGTATGCGTGTGTTTGCACACGCATGTGTAGATTGAGGGTGTGTGACAGAAAGTTTGAGAGAGAGGCAACAAACCAAGATAGCATAGATACCTCGGCCCAACGGATGTATACATGATGCATCGGGAAGATGCAGTTTAAGACATTGTTTGCCAATATGCCAGACGTCTCACAGATGTTTGTAGAATACCTACAATCGAAATGCTACAGTTCTACATCGTTTATTGTCGGCCAGGCATCAACATTCTTCCCAATGTCCAATTGCTCTCCACACTACTTATTATTATTATTTGTTTTACTTTGAAACACAAATGCCCCTCAACTCAATGTTTTGTCATGCTGACATTAATTGTCCAGGTGGATGAGTTATTTCAAAGAATTCCCACATTTGAACTTTACAATTATCACACAGCACCCTATAGATTGGGAGTAATAAGCACTATGACAACCAACCCGTGAGACAACCAACCCCAGTCTCCGCTATTCCGGGACGGCTATGTGTGCGTGCAAGGGAGAGAGAAAATGAGAAGAGACCAGTACTGAAAGTGTAATATCACCAGATAAAAGTATTACCTGGTCCATCGTGCGTAATTCCACCAGGCAGAGAGACAGCTTTGGGTACCCTTGTTCCACCTCTCTTATATTTCTCCAGGTGTCAGCTTCTGCCTCTCATTCTGGCTATTTCATGTAGGGTCATTACATCAAGCAGTTACACAAAACAATCAACGCAATAACTCTGAATAACTTTTTCCAGTGTCAAAAGTCCTGGAGGCTACCGGTAAATGTTACTCTTGTCATCAACTAATAGAGGATTGGGCTAGTCTACATACCTTTACACTCTCTCAGGACGTCTTCCTTAGCTTCAGGGATGGATGGTTTCGGTCTCGGAAGGAAGTCAGGTGGAATGATCTCTCTCGCTCTCATATAATTATTTATGCTCACATCTCAGAAACGGTCCATCCAGCTAAACGGGTCAGCCAGCCAGCGGGTATCGTGGTGTCTGTCGAGAGCGCAAGCCATTTCAACGCAACGTGCATGATGATCTTTCTGACAGCTTTCATCGAACAGGAATGCCGTCTGACAGGTGTGCGTGTGATGACTCGCAGCTGGTCCCATAGAAGGGCGATTGTTGACAAACCACAATAAAAATGCTCATTATACTTGTTTCCCCCTCCTTTCCCAAGGTAGGCTATACACTTTGCTCATATGACACATGTTGGGAAAACAGGTAAATTGCAGATGTGATAGCCTACATCCTATTGTGTGTGCCTATTAATATGGCAGTGAAACAGTATATTTGGGCCTAGACCCATGTTGCCTATAGCTATATTAAATATTCTAGACCAGTGGTTCCCAAACATTTTATAGTCCCGTACCCCTTCAAACATTTAACCTCCAGCTGCGCACACCCTCTAGCACCAGGGTCAGCGCACTCTCAAATATTGTTTTTTTGCCCTCATTGTAAGCCTGCCACACACACACTATGTAATACATGTATTAAAACCTCGACAGGATCAGTGGGTCCCCCAGTGTACGGTTGAGATAACGTAGGCTAATGTGATTAGAATGCGGTTGTAAGTAACAAGAACATTTCCCAGAACATAGACATATCTGATATTGGCAGAATGCTTACATTTTTGTTAACTGCACTGTCCAATTTACAGTAGCTATTATAGTGAAAGAATACCATGCTATTGTTTGAGGAGAGTGCACAGTTATGAACTTGAAAAGTTATTAATAAACCAATTAGGCACATTTGGGCAGTCTTGATACAAAATTGTGAACAGAAATGTAATGGTTCATTGGATCAGTCTTAAACTTTGCAGATACACTGCTGCTGTCTAGTGGCCAAAATCTAAATTGCTCCTGGGCTGGAAACATACATTATGGCCTTTCTCTTGCATTTCAAAGATGATGGTAGAGAAAAAAAAACACGTTTATTTCTTTGAATTATCTTTTTCCAGATCTAATGTGTTATATTCTCTTACATTCATTTCACATTTCCACAAACTTAAAAGTGTTTCCTTTCAAATGGTATCAAGAATATGCATATCCTTGCTTCAGGTCCTGAGCTACAGGCAGTTAGATTTGGGTATGTCATTTAGCTGCCCCTTTTTTTTTTCAATTTTCGCCTAAAATGACATATAAACCAGTGAATTATATGTGTTACCACTGGATGAGTCAACCGATGTGGCGAGCCTGGCACAGCTCCTGGTACATGTCCATTACGTTTATGGGGGGTCAATTAAGGAAGACATCCTCTTCTGCAAACTACTGGAAACCAGGACAACATGAGAGATATTTTTTAAGTACTGGACAGCTTTGTGACATCAAATGGACTTTGGTGGTCAAGATGTGTTGGTATCTGTGCTGATGGCGCAAAAGCCATGACAGGGAGACATAGTGGAGTGGTAACGCGCGTGCAAGCAGTTACTGCTGACGCCACTTGGGTACACTGCAGCATCCACCGAGAGGCTCTTGCTGCCAAGATAATGCCTGACAGATGAAAGACGTTTTGAACACTACCGTGAAAATGGTTAACTTTGTTAAAGCAAGGCCCCTGAACTCTCGTGTATTTTCTGCGTTATGCAATGATATGGGCAGCGACCATGTAACGCTTTTACAACATACAGAAGTGCGCTGGTTATCAAGGGGAAAAGTATTGACACGTTTCTTTAAATTGAGAGACGAACTTAAAGTTTTCTTTACTGACAATAATTTTCACTTGTTTGACCGCTTGGATGATGACGAGTTTCTCACACGACTGGCCTATCTGGGTGATGTTTTTTTCTCGACTGAATGATCTGAATCTAGGATTACAGGGACTTTACGCAGCTATATTTAATGTGCGGGACAAAATTGAGGCAATGATTAATAAGTTGGAGCTCTTTTCTGTCTGCATTAACAAGGACAACACACAGGTCTTTCCATCATTGTATGATTTTGTGTGAGCAAATGAACTCAAGCTTACGGACAATGTCAAATGTTCTGTGAAAATGTATTTATTCAGAAGCCACTGCCAGATTTCTGGATAGGGTTGCGCTCAGAGTTTCTTGCTTTGGCAAATCACACTGTTAAGACACTGATTCCCTTTGCAACCAGGAACCTATGTGAGAGTGGATTCTCGTCCCTCACTAACATGAAAACTAAATACAGGCACAGACTGTGTGTGGAAAATGATTTAAGTCCTCCACAACAGTATGGGGCTTGCCTGCCCTAGCCACTCGGTAGCTCACCATATAAGACGCTTCTAGCCCCTTCTTATTAATGGTATCTGTTGCTTTCATACATGTCTTACTACTCGAAAATCGTCTTAATTCTCGCTCAAAAAACTCCTGTGGCTTATTTTTCTAATTGTCAAGTTTCGTTTCTAAATGTCTGCGCAAGAGTGAAGGTTTCCCTCGAGAGAGTAATGGTTAATGTGATTGGATGTTAATTATTTGACTAGGCTACCTGTATTTGACATTGTGTTGTTATTTCACTGAACACTAGATGGTTTAATAAAAGGCTACACAGGCGAGAAAAAAAAACTCACCCAAATGTATAGCCCCGTTGGAAAATATATATCTACTGTTTGAAAATGTGAAGATTTATAAAAAAGAAAGTGAATCACATTTTATTTTGCGTACCCCCGATGGCATTGCGCGTACCCCTGGGTGTACGCCTACCCCAGTTTGGGAATACCTGTTCTCGACAAACAGAGACAGAGAAAAGGGACACCGCTTGGGGAGTCTGTCAGCATTCCAAAGTAGAGAACAGGGGTATTTAAACTAAATTCCAAAGACACAGCCATTTAAGAGATGGAAACATAACGATTTAAATGGACATGTAAAAACTTAATAATGCATGTTATGTTTACATAATAATATTGCTATTTTGAGAAACATATGTATGTCATACTGTAGCATATTATTCATACAATTGGTCTACTAAACCATCATTAAAGCCATCCTTTGTCGACAGATGTGTGTCAGGCAGTTGAGAGGAGGGGCACACACACACGCACGCACACACACACGCACGCACGCACGCACGCACACACACACACACACACACACACACACACACACACACACACACACACACACACACACACACACACACACACACACACACACACACACACACACACACACACACACACACACACACACAGACCCAGCTGGCATTGGATGTGTTTAATAGTAACAGTAATACATGGTGGAGATGTAAATCAACAGAAAATAAATAAGTATTCTAAAAATCCACTGTAGAATGCTGCCGTGTTCATCAAGATAAAAAATAATGTGTCAATTTACATTAAGAAAACGTTATCTGCCGTAAGCATAAAATATGTCTAGAAATATTATGTAATCAAACAGCATGTTTCCCTTTTACTCCACTTCCTAATTTTCTTCTTCTTCGTCTTTTTCTATTGTCCAAACAGAGTTATTCAAGGTGTCAGTCCAGATGAGTCTAATTACACAGACTTTGGCCATAAAATAGGGAGTCATTGGCATCACAGTTGATGTAGTACTAGTAGTAGCACAGACAGACAGGTTAGGGGCCAATGACAGACAGCTGTGAGTGTCTGGTGTGATTGTGATGATGGGTAAGGGTCCACTCAGACTGAGGGATGATATGAAGCATGGAGGTGGTGATAGTATGACTGTAAGAGGTTACAGGGTACATCAGTGGGAATGTGTTATTGTCACATGGATGTTGCTAAACATGGATATTGATAAACATGGATTTTGATAAACAGATATTGATAAACATGGATTTTGATAAACAAGGATATTGATAAACATGGATGTTGATAAACATGGATATTGATAAAAAATGGATTTTGATAAACATGGATTTGATAAACAGATATTGATAAACATAGATTTTTGATAAACAGATATTGATAAACACGGATGTTGATAAACATGGGTTTGGATAAACAGATATTGCTAAATATGGATGTTGATAAACAGATATTGCTAAACATGGATATTGCTAAACACGGATGTTGATAAACAGATATTGATAAAATGGATATTGATAAACATGGATGTTGATAAACATGGATATTGATAAACATGGATGTTGATAAAACAGATTTTGATAAACATGGATGTTGATAAACAGATATTAATAAACATGGATATTGATAAACATGGATGTTGATAAAACAGATTTTGATAAACATGGATGTTGATAAACAGATATTAATAAACATGGATATTGATAATAAAGGGCTGCAGTATAGACAAGGGCTGTGTTAGGGAAAGACACTTATAGGATCATAGACAGAACAACATTAGAGGTTGAGAGAGCAACAGAAACCTAGACAGACAGACATGTTGGTATTGCTTGATACCTTCTGGTTGCATAACTGAAGCCTGCCTATTTTATGGCACAGAAGTCTGTGGACAGAATGATCATTGTTATTATTATTTACAAACTTAGTTTGGCAAATTGACAATCAGGTCTCTGAAAGCCCTGTGACTGTATAACTCCAGGAGACCTGACTCCAGTGGCTTGATTGACTTATAAAATAAACATTTCCGTTTGTCTGTTTTAATCCATATTGTACAAAAGCTATTATAGAGAAGGAGCAATTCATTCACAGAATCAGTTAGTTTGGCAACATCCATCCGAAGTCCGGCACTATCCGATAGTTTGGCAATGTTCGTTCATGCCAGGCGATGCCTGTTAGGTTGGCAACATCCATGCCTCAGTGTCCATTCACTTTGAAGCCTTCCCTTTCCTCCGAGTCCGTCTGAGAAAAGACATTTGGAAAAACACTGTGTGTGTGATCCAGCAGACACTCACATAAAGGTGAAACACCCAAACAGCCAATCAGATGTCAAGATCCTAATAAACCGGCCAATCAGAAATAAGGATCTCAGCATACCAGTCCATACCAGGATCCACTTGCTACAGACTAATTCTGTCCATGTCTGATACCGCTGTGTGTGTGTTGGGAAAGGAGACAAACACTTGGCCAAGCCCCCTGTTGGCAGCATAGTCTCTAGCAATGTTTGATGGAGAGAAAGAGAGAGCGAATGAAAGGCGAGTAGAGGGAGTAGATGGAGCGTTCCATCCTTTGTAAGAGAGGATGCCAGGCTGCTGCTTGAGATGAGTCACACACACACACACACACACACACACACACACACACACACACACACACACACACACACACACACACACACACACACACACACACACACACACACACACACACACACACACACACACACAAGCCCGGGGCCCCTGACCTATAGTTCTATTGCCCCCAGGCTCTCACCTAAGGGAATTAGGCTTCTATAGGTTTCTATTGGCAGTTTTGGACCCAGAGCGTCTGGAAGGTGCTTTGGGGTTGTGCACCCCACCTTGAAAATAATGATACGGTCAATTAGTTTGTTTTATCTCATGTTGAATTAGACTGTGAAAAGAGAGAGAGATACAGATGTAAGATCTTAATCTGAACCAGTTTGCTACAGCAGGAAAATAATCCTGCAACAACAGGAAATGTGAATTATTATGTGGATTATAATTAATGACATTTTTGTAGAGGTTGATACATTTTTCGTGAGGGAAAATCAAGTCAAAATTCTAAGTGGAAATCACAAACTTCAGAAGCCTTTTTAAACCTCAAATACACTACAAGTTTAAAATGTCCATTGCAGGAAAGTTCCTGCAACAGGGTGATCCTACATCTGTAGAGTGGGCTCAATGATAACCTGTGATTTGAAATTCTATGAATATCCTTCAGTCTTTTTCAGGTATGAGGTACCTGTTTTCAACCCATCTCTTCCCCCTCCCCTCCTTTCTCTGTCTGATAGGAAGAAGACTCTCTGCACTTCAAGTCCTTCAGGGCAAAGTTCCAGGATGAGGAAGTGTTGCTGCTGAAGCAGCCCAGGACCAAACCTGCCCTCCCTGAGAAACCTAAAGTCCTGCCTCCTCACAGCCCTACAAACTGCCTTCCTTCCCTCAGCTCCACATCACACACACCCTCCAACTCACACTCCCTACCGCTCGGAGCTCGACCCTCCCTCCTCTCCTCCCTCCAGGGGCAGGGCGGCATCGCATCCAGAGTCATCGTCAAAGAGGAGAAGGAGAAGAAGGTGAAGGGCAAAGACAAGGATGAGGGGAAGGTGAAATTACTAGGTAAAAAGAAGGCAGAGGCAAAGGCTGATAAAGAGAACGTGCGTGCACACCCACATGGGGTTGGTTGGTCAGCGTTGGTAGGTCAGTCCAGTGTTCAGTCTCTTTATTTCCTCCCTTTGTTGATCTGGGCATAGAGAGGATCCTTCCCCTGCAGACAGAGATCCTTCCCCTAGGCAGACAGAGAGGAGACACAGTTAGCATGTTAGTATTAGCATGACCCACTGTGTCTGAACACAGGTCAGCTAATCCCTAGATTCACAGACCCTTTCTCCAGCTGCAACACATGCAGTTCCTGTTGTCAACACCAGATGGCAGTAGCACCCTGCTGCAGACAGAGAGACCAGCCATAGTGCCGAGGCTGAGGGTATTGTTGCATAGAGAGTGTGTAGCCCAATCCCAAATGGACCCCTAAACCCGACACCCTATGCACTTGTGAAGATCTGAGAGTATTTTATTGGTCTAAGCAATATGGTGAAACTTCCACCTAGCCTATTAGAGGGCAAGTTGGAGCTACTACACCTGTCAAATCCTCTCCACAAGTGCGCAGGGCGTAGGGTTTAGGGGTCCATTTGGGATTGGGCCCTCGTTTGTGGGTGTTCTCTCTCCCACCCACCTCAGCCTGTCAGATCCTAACTTTGAACAATGGATCTATCACTGTCGGAGTGTGTGTGCACGTGCATGTGTGTGTCTGACACACTGCTGTCTGCCTTCCTCCTACAGCAGCGTGTGAGTATGTGTGGGAGACATATCACAGCAGGTTTGATGGAGATGTCTACAGACTACAACAGTCAGAACAGGCCTGTGTTATTATCATACACATTATTACACTGCAGTCAGCCTGTCAGCAGGGAGTTACATAGGTTCACTCTGACACGTGATTGGCTGATTGGTCCAACACTTCCATATCTGACTCCTGAGTGGAATGACCATATTTGAGAATTCTATTGTATGCAGATGGAACCTTTGAGTGTGTGAGTCAAATACATGTACATTTGTGTGTATGTCAGTATGTGGCCAAGTTACTAGACCACAAACAATACCTCTGGCCTCTCTCCTCCTACTCCCCCCCTCTCTCCCCCCTCCGGCTCCTCAGTGATTGGGTTTAGGGTTCTTCCTAGATATAAACTAATGCTAATTCATATCACCCAGTTATTAGTGGTGGCAGCCCAGTATTACTGATAAAAACACTGTCATTACATAGTTCCCTGTGTGTGGGCCTGACTGACACCAACTATCATTACACCCACACTATAAGAAGCTTGCGTGTGTGTGTGTGTGTGTGTGTGGTGTGTGTGTGGCCTCAATTCGTTGGTGCATGGACTCCACAAGGTGTCGAAAGCATTCCACAGGGATGCTGGGTGGTGGACCATTCTTGATACACGCAGGAAACTGTTGAGTGTGAAAAACCCAGCAGCATTGCAGTTCTTGACACAAACCAATGCGCCTGGCACCTACTACCCTACCCCATTCAAAGGCACTTAAATATTTTGTCTTGCCCATTCACCTTCTGAATGGCACACATACACAATCCATGACTCAATTGTCTCAAGGCTTAAAAATCCTTCTTTAACCTCCCCTTCATCTACACTGAATGAAGTGGATTTAACAAGTGACATCAATAAGGGATCATAGCTTCACCTGGATCCACCTAGTCAGTCTATGTCATGGAAAGAGCAGGTGTCCTTAATGTTTTTTACACTCAGTGTACATTGAGCATCAAGATGTAGAAATGCATCTGAGACAAACAGAATGACATCATGACAGCGTGCCCATGCATGGTGAGTTTTAAACACACACACATCCTTTACTGAGATACTCACACACCTCTGGTGGCTATAGGGAGAGAGAACACAGACACAACAAGACGCAACACACACAACAATCACACACAGGCGCAGAAGCACAATCACACAACCCAACCACAGGCAGTCAGACACACCATGCTATCATCGGAGGATGCAGCAGACAGGATAAGTGAGAGGACACGAAAAAGGGAAGGCTGGAGAGAGAGAGAAAGAGAGAGAGACAGAATAGAGAGGGTGAACAGAAGACCAGTAAAGGTATGTGTGGAGAAAGCAGAGGAAGGAGGGAAGAGAAGGAGGAGAGGAAGGTTGGACAGATACCTACCCAGCACCCAGCCAGTGTCTATCTAGCTGTTGGCAGGTGGAATGGTTTGGGCTGGACTAGAAACTGCTGTCTCACTGGGACAAGGAGACCCAGACCCACACGCCTGGAGAGGGAGGAGAGGAGAGGAGAGGAGAGGAGAGGAGAGGAGAGGAGAGGAGGGAAGGGAAGGGAAGGGAAGGAAGGAAGGAAGGAAGGAAGGAAGGAAGGAAGGAAGGAAGGAAGGAAGGAAGGAAGGAAGGAAGGAAGGAAGGAAGGAAGGAAGGAAGGAGAAGAGAAGAGAAAGAAGGAGAAGTAAAGGAAGAAGAAGAAAAGGAAGGAGAAGAGAAGGAAGAAAGAAAGAAGAGCAGGAAAGAAAGGGAATATAGAAAAAGATAAATAGTTGTAGTTGAAAGCAAGATATAAAAAGAGGAGATTATAGGCAGGGACAGAGCAGCAATGTACTAAAGGAGAGAAAGGACACACGCACTGAGGACTTATAAAAACCTTTTTAGAGTCCACTCTATTGATCCCTTGAAATGCTCTTTACACCTCCCTCACCACAGAGAGAGTGGGAGGATGTTTTTCTCTCTCTTGCTCTCCTTCTCTCTATAGAGGCCTGTTTCATTAGGTTGCGTAAAGCGTAATGTTGACTGTTGCTGTAGAGAGCACTCAACTGACATCTCTAATGCTGAGAATGCCCTACTTTATGAGCTCCACTGGCTCAGCTGAGTCACACTTCTTTCAGAGAGAGAGGGGTGGGGGGGCAGGGGGAGAGAGAAGACAGAGAGAGTACTTGGGAATTGACTGATTGGCATACAGAATCAATGGTAGAAGGCATCGCTTCCAATTCTGGGTTTTTTCACCATTGTCAGGTTTGTGACCCCAGTGCTTTCCCATTCCTCTCTCTCTATGTATCTCTGTCTCACTGCACTGTTTCTGTACCTATCATTCTGTCTCTCCCTCCCTCCCTTTCTTTCTCTCTCTCATTCACTCTCTCTCACTGCCATTCTCTCTCTCTCTCTCTCTCTCTCTCTCTCTCTCTCTCTCTCTCTCTCTCTCTCATTTTCCATGCTATAGAACAAGTGATGTATGGAGCTACCTGCTAACATTAACAACTTCTTAATGATCTATCTGACACCTCCTGCAGCTCATTTAACACTTTACTGGCCACACACACACACACACACACACACACACACACACACACACACACACACACACACAGACACACACACACACACACACACACACACAAAGGCCAGCCATGAGAGTAGCCAATCACAGAGAGTGATTACCTAGTCCATAGTGCTGATACACAGCCTATTCATCAACAGATCTCATTTCACACCCACACGCACACTCACACACACAGGTACTCACCGCGTCCTCCTCTCCACTTCGGCTGGGGCTGCCCTCGACCTCACCGAATGAGTCATCTGTGGAGGGGTCGGTGGCGTCTGTGGGGGGATCACTGATGTGGTCAATGTGGTCACTAACGTGAGACGCCGCCGATTTAGATGGAGAACTCTGTCTGGGGGCCGGGGTCGGAGCTGGGGGAGGAAAGGGGGGTGGAGAGAGAGAGACATGGGTTGGAAGTACAGAGAGTCAGCATTCTTCTTGAGTTGAAATCAGATAAAATACCTCCCCAGCAACTGTCTCTCTGTAGTTTTATTGACGATGATGACAAATTTCAATTAATTAAATGAGATACGAAAATCAAAAAGACAAGGAGTTGAGGCAAAAATGGAGGTAGAGTGGTATGAGGGGCTAAACACACAAATCAAACAGCCATGAGTGTGTACATACGTGAGTTAGTGGAGGGAGTGGTGGAGGTGACAGGAGTGAGGTTGAGCTGAGAGATGTCAAAGTCGTCACAGTCGTCTGTATCGGTGGCGGTCCCCACACGGCTGAAATAGGAGCTGAAGGCCTCCGAGGTCCCAGCTAGACAGGGGTGCTGGTCCCCCATCTTAGCAGGCATGGCAGGGGGCTTCACTAGCTTCTACAGAGAGAGCAGAAGATGTTGAAGACACACTATGTAACAATTTGGCCAATAAAAAGCGACAGTATTGTATAGAGCTTTTACGTCTTGGCCAGGCCATTACTATCAATGTGAATTGGTTCTCCATTGACTTGCTTGGTAAATAGAATATTTAAATAAAATCAATAGAATACAATTCTCCTACCTTGCTCATCTTCTGCCGCTGCTTCTCTGCATGCTGTGGACTTGAGGCTGATGAGGGGGGGTGGGGTTAGATGCAGCGCTGGCAGATGATAGGCTGTCGCAGGGTTGATTGACAGGGAGGAACATGGCAGGCATGGCAGGCAGAGATCCTGGCTGGGCTGGGAGGTAGGCTGTAGCAGGGAACCCTAGATGCAGGACAATACACTTTACTGTGTGTGTGTGTGTGAGACCATGCACACGTTAGTTCATCCCTGTGTGTGCGTGCATACGTACATGTTTGTGTCTGCGTGTACAGTGGGGCAAAAAAAAAGTATTTAGTCAGCCACCAATTGTGCAAGTTCTCTCACTTAAAAAGATGAGAGAGGCCTGTAATTTTCATCATAGGTACACTTCAACTATGACAGACAAAATTAGGAAAAAAAATCCAGAAAATCACATTGTAGGATTTTTAATGAATTTATTTGCAAATTATGGTGGAAAATAAGTATTTGGTCACATACAAACAAGCAAGATTTCTGGCTCTCACAGACCTGTAACTTCTTCTTTAAGATGCTCCTCTGTCCTCCACTCGTTACCTGTATTAATGGCACCTGTTTGAACTTGTTATCAGTATAAAAGACACCTGTCCACAACCTCAAACAGTCACACTCCAAACTCCACTATGGCCAAGACCAAAGAGCTGTCAAAGGACACCAGAAACAAAATTGTAGACCTGCACCAGGTTGGGAAGACTGAATCTGCAATAGGTAAGCAGCTTGGTTTGAAGAAATCAACTGTGGGAGCAATTATTAGGAAATGGAAGACATACAAGACCACTGATAATCTTCCTCGATCTGGGGCTCCACGCAAGATCTCACCCGTGGGGTCAAAATGATCACAAGAACGGTGAGCAAAAATCCCAGAACCACACTGGGGGACCTAGTGAATGACCTGCAGAGAGCTGGGACCAAAGTAACAAAGCCTACCATCAGTAACACACTACGCCGCCAGGGACTCAAATCCTGCAGTGCCAGACGTGTCCCGCTGCTTAAGTCAGTACATGTTCAGGCCCGTCTGAAGTTTGCTAGAGAGCATTCGGATGATCCAGATGAGGATTGGGAGAATGTCATATGGTCAGATGAAACCAAAATAGAACTTTTTGGTAAAAACTCAACTCGTCGTGTTTGGAGGACAAAGAATGCTGAGTTGCATCCAAAGAACACCATACCTACTGTGAAGCATGGGGGTGGAAACATCATGCTTTGGGGCTGTTTTTCTGCAAAGGGACCAGGACGACTGATCCGTGTAAAGGAAAGAATGAATGGGGCCATGTATCGTGAGATTTTGAGTGAAAACCTCCTTCCATCAGCAAGGGCATTGAAGATGAAACGTGGCTGGGTCTTTCAGCATGACAATGATCCCAAACACACCGCCTGGCAACGCAAGGAGTGACTTCGTAAGAAGCATTTCAAGGTCCTGGTGTGGCCTAGCCAGTCTCCAGATCTCAACCCCATAGAAAATCTTTGGAGGGAGTTGAAAGTCTGTGTTGCCCAGCGACAGCCCCAAAACATCACTGCTCTAGAGGAGATCTGCATGGAGGAATGGGCCAAAATACCAGCAACAGTGTGTGAAAACCTTGTGAAGACTTACAGAAAACATTTGACCTCTGTCATTGCCAACAAAGGGTATATAACAAAGTATTGAGATAAACTTTTGTTATTGACCAAATACTTATTTTCCACCATAATTTGCAAATAAATTCATTAAAAATCCTACAATGTGATTTTCTGGATTTTTCCCCCTCATTTTGTATGTCATAGTTGAAGTGTACCTATGATGAAAATTACAGGCCTCTCTCATCTTTTTAAGTGAGAGAACTTGCACAATTGGTGGCTGACTAAATACTTTTTTGCCCCACTGTATATACCTGTTCCCGTCATGGCGGCCCACTGCTGCTGTGTAGCAGGGAAGAGGTTGGCCTGGCCCCAGATGAGAGGCTGGCCTCCAGGCAGGACCTGGGCCACAGGGAGGGACTGACCCAGGGGGGACTGGACCCCAAACAGAGGACCTGCCTGGGCGGCAAACGCCTGCTGCGACCACAACTGACCTGGAGGTACCGCTCCCATCGCCAAATAACCTGGACAGAGAGAGGAGACGAGCGAGTTATACACATGCACACACACATACATATAAACACTGAGTACCCCATTTACCACTGCAGTACAGTGGCCTACTTTCTGTTGTGTCTTATTAGTCCTGCTGAACTATGGTCGTTACGTCTCCAATGAGCCTCAGTCATTATCATGCATAGATTTATTCAGACAGTCACAGACTCATAGAACTACACAGACTCATTATAACTCTGACTCATCTCTTCTCAGAGCTGCTTGTTCTTCTTCTCTGCTGCAAAGAGGAAAGGAGAGATAAGTTCCTACCTGAGGGTACAGAGGCGGGGTTGAAGGTGTTGAAGAGTTCTGTGAGGGGCTGCAGGCCCAGAGACGGGTCCAGGGTGTTGGCTGGAGAGGCAGGGGTCTAGGGGCGGAGATGGGAGGGAAAGGGAGAGGAACAGGTTAAAACCACTTTACCCCCACAGGGGAGCCAAACACATACACACACAAAACACTACAGTACACTGTATTCTTGATTCTACCAGCCAATACAAATAATAACATGATTCCTCCGTCAGCTAAACCAGGTCAAAGGTCATGAGAGAGAGAGAGGGGTGTACTCACCGAGGGGGAGTAGATGTCCGGGAGTGTGGAGATGTCCCCGAAAAGCTCTAATTGGTTGATATTCTGCCAATCAGAAAGAGTTCACAGCCGTCAGGTGTCATGGCTACAATAGCAACGTACAGCATTTCATGTCCCAACACACATGCAACACCTTTCACGAAAAGACGGCACACGCAACATGCCTCACACAACCTGGTACCTACCTCTATCTGGCACAGTGACATCATCAAACAGCGCCACAGGGAGACGGACGGAGTAACATGATTGGTGGAGGTGACATACCAACCCGATTCAACTTACTCTGAACTCTCAATATGCTCTCATTACTCTCCATATGTACACCTCTCTTTCTTAAAAATCCCTCTGTTTCATATCTCTATTCACAATGTCTCTTTCTTTGACATCAGTCTATTTCTAACATTAAGGTCTTTATCCCTGTGTGGACTGGAGAAAAAAGGAGTCTATTTTTAGTTAAAGATGTGAGGCTTTACACGGTCAGAGATTAGCATAAATCAAAGATAGGGCTAATCAGAGCCCTCTATAGAGATACATATAGCTCCAGTATATTGCTGTATAGGGCGCTGGGGATAATGTCTGCACAGATAACAACGCTTCTTAGAATATCTGCCTTCTGGCTCCGCTAGTTAAACTGATAGGTCACACATAGACCATGACGCACTTATTATATTCTAAAGCTTAGTGTGTGTGTGTGCACGCGTGCATGCGTGTTCTACTTCTATCTATCAGATAATGGATCAGAGAGTGTGTCGTTTCTAGCCATACAGATGAATGGAGTATCTGTGCTGTTAGTGAGAGTGGAGGAGTTAAGTACACTACTATTACTGACTGAGGGAGATCCTGTATATACTGTACATACTGTACACTGATGCTGTTCTGTCTTTCTTTTAACTCTGAACCTACTGACACCTATGATATTGTTAGTCTGAGGGAGGGTCACTTCTGGCCTCTGTGGTCAGTGTGGTCACTGTAGTGTGTTACTAATGTGACTGTGTGATCACTTTCTGTGAGTGGGCCTGCATCACAAATGGCACCCTATTCCCAATATAGTGCACTACTTTTGTCCAGAGCCCTATAGGCCCTGGTCAAAAGTAGTGCACTAAATAGGAAATAGGGTGCCATTTGTGACGCAGATGGGTCATTACTGAGCTGAGTATATCCTCTGTGTTATTAATGAGCTGTGAGAGGAGTGAGTCAGATCCTCTTTGTTGGACATGACCAAAGCTTGATCCATCACCTCCTGCCATCCCGCCATCCCTCTCACCTCCTCCCATCCCGCAAGCCCATTCTCTCTGACCTGACCACCTCCCTCTCTCCCCATCTTCTCTGTCTCTCTGATGTCTATTTGACCTTCATTGCAGCTCCTCTCTCCCTGCCTCTCTCCCCCTCTCTTCCTCTCACTCTTTCCATCTCTCTCTATCACCCCCACCGCCCTCCCCTTCTCTTCCTTCAGTCTTTAGATACTGCAGTTTTACATTCATTAGTAGCAGCAGAGGTTATATAAATAACATTTCTTAAATAAAGATAACTTTCTGTGAGAGTGGCCTTTTCTCCTCTGTCATTTGAATTGCCCTTATAACCCTGTCAGGCTGCCCCCAGAGGTTTATGAAGACTAGAGTTGAGCAGGTCAGTCCTTCACAGTGCACCTTACCTGTGGTGTCCATACACTGTCCATATCCATGGGATATGTCAGTGAGTGGCTATCCACTGGATGCTGCAGCTGTTGTTGGTGATGATGTTGTTGTTGGTAGTGATGATGTTGTTGGTGATGATGTTGTTATTGGTGATGATGTTGTTGTTGTTGGTGATGATGTGATGTTGTTGGTGATGATGTGATGTTGTTGGTGATGATGATGATGATGATGATGATGATGATGATGATGATGATGATGATGGTGGTGTTGTTGGTGATGATGATGATGTTGTTGTTGGTGATGCTGTTGTTGTTGGTGATGATGTTGTTGTTGTTGGTGATGATGATGTTGTTGGTGATGATGATGATGATGATGATGATGTTGGTGATGATGTTGTTGGAAGTGATGATGTTGTTGGTCATGATGTTGTTATTGGTGATGATGTTGTTGTTGTTGGTGATGATGTGATGTTGTTGGTGATGATGATGATGTTGTTGTTGATGAAGATGATGTTGTTGATGATGATGTTGTTGTTGGTGGTGGTGATGATGATGATGATGTTGTTGTTGGTGATAATGTTGTTGTTGGTGATGATGTTGTTGTTGTTGGTGAGGATGATGCTGTTGGTGATGATGATGATGTTGTTGGTGATGATGTTGTTGGTGATGATGATGTTGTTGGTGATGATTAGGATGTTGTTGGTGATGATTATGATGATGTTGGTGATGATGATGTTGTTGTTGGTGATGATTATGATGATGTTGTTGATGATGATGTTGTTGTTGTTGGTGATGATGATGATGCTGTTGGTAATGATGATGATGTTGTTGGTGATGATGATGTTGTTGGTGGTGATGATGTTGTTGGTGATGATTATGTTGTGTTGGTGATGATTATGATGATGAAGTTGTTGTTGGTGATGATTATGATGATGTTGGTGATGATGATTATGTTGTTGTTGGTGATGATGTTGGTGATGATGTTGTTTGGGTGATGGAGATGATGATGATGATGTTGTTGATGATGATGATGACGATGATGATGATGTTGTTGTTGTTGGTGATGATGATGATGTTGTTGTTGTTGTTGGTGATGACGTTGGTGATGATGTCATTGGTGATGATGATGTTGTTGGTGGTGATGATGTTGTTGGTGATGATTATGATGATGTTGGTGATGATTATGATGATGATGTTGTTGTTGGTGATGATTATGATGATGTTGGTGATGATGATGATTGTTGTTGTTGGTGATGATGTTGGTGATGATGTTGTTTGGGTGATGGAGATGATGATGATGATGATGATGTTGTTGATGATGATGATGATGATGTTGTTGTTGTTGTTGGTGATGATGATGATGATGATGATGATGATGATGATGATGATGATGATGTTGTTGTTGTTGTTAGTGATGACGTTGGTGATGATGTCGTTGGTGATGATGTTGATGATAATGATGTTGTTGTTGATGATGATGTTGAATTGGTGATGATGTTGTTGGTGATGTTGTTGTTGGTGATGTTATTGTTGATGATGATCAATATAATGACGTTGCTGTTGGTGATGATGTTGATGATAATGACGTTGTTGTTGATGATGATGTTGTTGTTGGTGATTATATTGTTGGTAAGGGAAGACCCCCATGAAATGGACAAAAATGAATGGCAACATATTGCCATTGGAACAAACATACACACGATGGAAAAGAGTGCCCAAATGGACGGCATTTCAATAATTTCTTATGGCAAACGGCATATGGCAAATGCCAAGTGTAATAACTCAAAATTACTATAGGTGGCGAGCGCGTTCCAACGGGGCAAAACATATTGCAAATGTACATGAAGTACATGAAAATCTAACGATTTTTTGTTATAATCTCACGTACAGAAGATGTGTATAAACATACCCTTGTCTAATTTTAATAAACTTATTTTTCTAAACTTTTTTATTGTCCATAAGGCCTATGTTTTGTCCATTTGCAATATGTTACCATAGGAAGTCAAAAGTCAATGTCCATTTGCAATATGTTTTGTCCATTTGCAATATGTTACCATAGGAAGTCAAAAGTCATGATGTTATGTTCATTTACATATATCGTCATAGGAAGTCGGCTTCCGAACACAAAAGTCAGTGAGCAATGTCCAAATGGCATTTAAACTGACAAAATGATATATATAACTATGTTAAGCCCTCAATCATCCTATAGGGTCTATTTTTTGAAAAACGTCCAAAATGACCAGGGGTGCCTACATTGGGATGGCCACAGGTGGAGGTGCTCCCTAACCAGCCAGGGATACCTTGCACCCTCCTAAAGACATTAATATTTTAAATATGCTCATGGTTACCCGTTTCAATTACCAGGTACACGGTTGCCAATTTGCAATGTCTTACAATGGGCATTTACCCTCACAAATTTGACAGGCTCAAATACTGCAGAAATGCCCAATTGACTGGCCCATTGAACTCGGGATGGCCGGAAGTGATCATGGTTCCTCTCCATCGCTCGTTGGTGTTGATTTCAACATGTCAAATTCGTGATGATAAAAGCCCATTGAAACATATTGCAAATGTACAGTGAAACATATTGCAAATGTACAGTACATTTACCAGGTCCATATTTTCAAAATTGTTTTAAATGACTTTAGGGGGCTGCTCCTGGTCCAGGATCCATATGGGAGCATCCCACTAAGGCCCTAAGTCAGTGGGAGAAGCCCCTGCTGATTTATGGAGGTTTTTAAAAAAATTTAAAGTTGAAAGGCTGGGTGAATCATCTCCTGAGATGATGTTAATGCCACCTTCCCGGAAAGCTTATTTTGTCAAAAATGCATTTAGGGGGGTGCAGTGCCTCCAGGATCCGTATGGGAGCATCCCACTATGGCCCTAAGTCAGTGGGAGAAGCCCCTGCTCATTTATGGAGGTTTTCAAAAAATCCACACTCTCTTCCATTGCTTTGTACAGTACATTTGCAATATGTTTCACTGTACATTTGCAATATGTTTCAATGGGCTGTTAACATCACGAATATGACAAGCTCTAAAATACTGTAGAAATGCCCAATTGACTGCCCGTTGATCTCAGGATGGCCAGGATTGATAGTGGTACCTGTCCATAGCTCGTTGGTGTTGATTTCAGCATGTCAAATTCGTGATGTTAAAAGCCCATTGAAACATATTGCAAATGTACAGTGAAACATATTGCAAATGTACAGTACATTTGCAATATGTTTCAATGGGCTGTTAACATCACGAATATGACAAGCTCTAAAATCCTGCAGGAATGGTCAATTGACTGCCCGTTGATCTCGGTATGGCCGGGATTGATAGTGGTACCTGTCCATAGCTCGTTGGTGTTGATTTAAACATGTCATTTTCGTGATGTTAAAAGCCCATTGAAACATATTGCAAATGTACAGTGAAACATATTGCAAATGTACAGTACATTTGCAATATGTTTCAATGGGCTGTTAACATCACAAATATGACAAGCTCTAAAATCCTGCAGGAATGGCCAATTGACTTCCCATTGATCTCAGGATGGCCAGGATTGATAGTGGTACCTGTTCATCACTCGTTGTTGTTGATTTCAACATGTCAAATTCGTGATGTTAATAGCCCATTGAAACATATTGCAAATGTACAGTGAAACATATTGCAAATGTACAGTACATTTGCAATATGTTTCAATGGGCTGTTAACATCACGAATATGACAAGCTCTAAAATCCTGCAGGAATATCCAATTGACTGCCCGTTGATCTCAGGATGGCCAGGATTGATAGTGGTACCTGTTCATCGCTTGTTGGTGTTGATTTTTAAAAGCCCATTGAAACATATTGCAAATGTACAGTGAAACATATTGCAAATGTACAGTACATTTGCAATATGTTTCAATGGGCTGTTAACATCACGAATATGACAAGCTCTAAAATACTTCAGGAATGCCCAATTGACTGCCCGTTGATCTCAGGATGGCCAGGATTGATAGTGGTACCTGTTCATCGCTCGTTGGTGTTGATTTCAACATGTCAAATTCGTGATGTTAAAAGCTCATTGAAACATATTGCAAATGTACAGTGAAACATATTGCAAATGTACAGTACATTTGCAATATGTTTCAATGGGCTTTTAACATCACGAATATGACAAGCTCTAAAATACTGCAGGAAAGCCCAATTGACTGTCCGTTGATCTCAGGATGGCCGGGCTTGACGGTTTTAACTTATTGCAAATGGACAAAAGTCTGCCATAAAGTCACTATAATGAAAACGTAAAACACCTAGTTACGTTCTAGTTGCGGGTCCAGTTCGACGCGTTATGTGTCGGCCTATCTGAGGCGACCCCAAATCCCGAGTTTCGCTCGATAGGTCATTCAGAGCCCGAGCAGCGACCTTAATTGGTGCTGAAAATCCACGTTTTCCGGGCGTTGCTATGGGGTCCTTGAATGAGCTATCGGACAGAAACGTTAGGGTCCGTCTCTATGGGCCGAGGCGGTTCTAATGCACCTAGCCTTGTGACTCTGGGACTTTTAGAAATTTTGTCATTTTCGTGATGTAAAAATGAATTGAAAATATTGCAAATGTACGAGGCTGTTTCTCGGCCTGAAAACCTTCTAGAGCCCCGTAGCTCACCGTGCACGATCAACTAAAGGTCTAGAATGGGTTTCTAAAGTTTCAGAGCTCTAGGTCTGACGGTTCTTTAATAGTTCGAACAAAAGTAACTATTGCAGGCAGTGTCTGTCTGTAAGCCCCTCACTGTCATTCCCCATTGACTGTGCGTGTGTGTGATTTCAGAAAATCACAGAAAATCACAGAAATCCCGTAGAGCTCCGAAACCCACTTTAACGGATTCGTCTGAACACGCAGCATCTGGATCCATAACTTTTTTGGGAAAAAAAAATATTTTTCTCAACATTACAAATTGGACATTTGACAATTAATCGAAAATTAAAAGAGATAAATGTCTGGTTCTTTTTTTCCTTACACCGTAGGTTCATGTACTTTGACGTAAGCTGTCAAATTAGTGCTCTATTTCCATTTTTCACCTTTAATCCCAGAAAATGGGCCTTATCTCAAAAACCGTGAGTCCCTGACGCCATTCTGTTTCGGGGCCAACTGCCCATTATGCCAAACCCATGCCCACCAAGTTTCGTCTTGAACTCTTTTCGGTTTAGGAAAAAAAGCCAGGTCAATTAGGTGTATGTTTTGTACATTTGCAATATGAAGGCATTCGCCATCTGGTGGGATTAACATGAAGGGCGGAAAAATGACAAAAATGAATTTATTTTATTAAACGGACATCGAAAGTCCGAGAAAGTTCGCTTTGATGACTTCCTGGAAGATTTGGCCCTAGGGCACGCGGCCAGCGCGTCGGCTTATTTTAGAAACAATTTCGGACGTCTAGTAAGGGAGCGTACATTTGCAATATGCAGTTTCTCATCAAACATACAGCAAATGCCATCCGCGTCCCTTATGTAGGTGATGATATTGTTGGCGATGATCAATATAATGATGTTGCTGTTGGTGATGATGTTGTTGATGATGATGTTGGTGATGATGTTGTTGGTAATGATGAATTTGTTGTTGGTGATGATGATGTTGTTGGTGATGATGATGTTGATGATGATGTTGGTGATGATGATGTTGTAGTTGGTGATGACGCTGTTGTTGTTGTTGATGATGATGATGATGATGTTGATGATGTTGTTGTTGGTGATGATGGATTTGTTGTTGTTCGTGATGATGATGTTGTTGGGGATGATGATGTTGTTGTTGGTGGTGATGGTAATGATGTTGTTGTTGATGATGTCGTTGGTGATGATGTCGTTGGTGATGATGTCGATGATAATGATGTTGTTGTTGATGATGTTGTTGTTGGTGATGATGTTGTTGGTGATGTTGTTGTTGGTGATGTCATTGTTGATGATGATCAATATAATGACGTTGCTGTTGGTGATGATGTTGTTGTTGTTGATGATGATGTTGTTGGTGATGATGATGATGTTGTTGATGATGTTGATGATGTTTTTGGTGTTGATGTCGTTGGTGATTATGTTGATGATGATGACGCTGTTGTTGATGATGAAGTTGTTGTTGGTGATGTTGTTGTTGGTGATGACGTTGTTGGTGATGATCAGTATAATGACGTTGTTGTTGGTGATGATGTTGTTGGTGAAATTGTTGTTGGTGATGTTGGTGTTGGTTATTACCTTGTTGTTGGTGGTGATGCTGTTGGTGGTGATGATAACGTTGTTGGTGATGATGAATATAATGACGTTGTTGGTGATGTTGTTGATGATGATGATGTTGGTGATGATGTTGTTCGTGATGTTGGTGATGATGTTGGTGTGGTTGTTGTTGGATTTGTTGATGATGTTGATGATGTTGTTGTTGGTGATGATGGATGTTGTTGTTGGTGATGATGATGTTGCTGTTGGTGACGATGGATGTTGTTGTTGGTGGTGATGATGATGTTGGTGATGTTGGTTATGATGTTGTTGGTGATGATGTTGGTTGTGATTATGTTGTTGGTGATGATGATGATGATGATGTTGGTGGTGATGATGATGATGTTGGTGATGATGAGGATGTTGGTGATGATGATGATGATGATGATGATGTTGGTGATGATGATGATGTTGTTGGTGATGATGATGTTGATGATGATGATGTTGGTGGTGATGATGATGATGATGTTGGTTATGATGTTGTTGGTTACTTGTTAGATACTACTGCATGGTCGGAACTAGAAGCACAAGCATTTCGCTACACTCGCATTAACATCTGCTAACCATGTGTATGTGACAAATAAAATTTGATTTGATTTGATTTGATGTTGGTTGTGATTATGTTGGTGATGATGATGATGATGATGATGTTGGTGGTGATGTTGATGATGTTGGTGATGATGTCGTTGGTGATGATGTTGATGATGATGATGACATTGTTGTTGATGATGAAGTTGTTGTTGGTGATGTTGTTGATGGTGATGACGTTGTTGGTGATGATCAATATAATGACGTTGTTGTTGTTGATGATGTTGTTGTTATTGGTGATGATGATGTTGTTGGTGATGTTGTTGGTGAAATTGTTGTTGGTGATGTTGGTCTTGGTGATTATGTTGTTGTTGGTGGTGATGCTGTTGGTGGTGATCATAACGTTGTTGGTGATGATGAATATAATGACGTTGTTGGTGATGTTGGAGATTATGAATAATGATGTTGTTGGTGATGTTGTTGGTGATGATGGTGATGATGTTGGTGATGATGTTGGTGTGGTTGTTGTTGGATTTGTTGATGATGTTGTTGTTGGTGATGACGTTGTTGGTGATGATCAATATAATAACGTTGTTGTTTGTGATGATGTTGTTGTTATTGATGATGTTGTTGGTGATGACTATGTTGGTGATGATGTTGTTGGTAATGTTGGTGATGTTGGTGAAATTGTTGTTGGTGATTATGTTGTTGTTGGTGGTGATGCTGTTGGTGGTGATGATAACATTGTTGGTGATGATGAATATAATGACGTTGTTGGTGATGTTGTTGGAGATTATGAATAATGACATTGTTGGTGATGTTTTTTGGTGAGGATGATGTTAATGATGTTGTTGGTGATGAGGATGTTGATGATGTTGGTGATGATATTGGTGCTGGTGATGATGTTGGTGTGGTTGTTGCTGGATTTGTTGATGATGTTGTTGTTGGTGATGATGGATGTTGTTGTTGGTGATGATGTTACTGTTGGTGACAATGAATGTTGTTGTTGGTGGTGATGATGATGTAGTTGTTGGTGATGATGATGATGCTGGTGATGATGATGATGATGTTGGTGATGATGATGATGTTGTTGGCAATGATGCTGTTAGTGGTGATGATGATGTTATTGGTGATGATGATGTTGTTGGTGATGATGTTGTTGGTGATGATGTTGTTGGTAACGATGATGTTGTTGGTGACGATGATGATGAGAATGTTGGTGATGATGATGATGTTGGTGATGATGATAGTGTTGGTGATGATGTTGATGATGTTTTTGTTGGTAATGATGATTTTGTTGTTGGTGAAGATGTTGGTGATGATGATGTTGTTGGTGATGATGATGTTGTTGGCGATAATGATGTTGTTGATGTCGTTGGTGATGATGTTGATGATGATGATGTTGTTGTTGATGATGATGTTGTTGGTGATGATGTTGTTGGTGATGATATTGTTGGTGATGATATTGTTGGTGATGATCAATATAATGATGTTGTTGTTGGTGATGATGTTGTTGTTATTGATGATGTTGTTGGTGATGATGAGGATGTTTGTGATGATGATGTTGTTGGTGAAATTGTTGTTGGTGATGTTGGTGTTGGTGATTATGTTGTTGTTGGTGGTTATGTTGTTGTTGGTGATGTTAACGTTTTTGGTGATGATGAATATAATGACATTGTTGGTGATGTTGTTGGAGAAGATTAATAATGACATTGTTGGTGATGTTGTTGGTGATGAGGATGTTAATGATGTTGTTGGTGATAATGATGCTGATGATGATGTTGTTGGTGACGATGGTGATGATGTTGGTGTTGATGTGGTTGTTGTTGGTGATGATGTTGTTGGTGATGATGATGTTGATGGTGATGATGACAATGATGAGAATGTTGGTGGTGATGATGATGATGTTGGTGATGTTGGTTATGATGTTGTTGGTGACGTTGTTGGTGATGTTGTTGGAGTTTATGAATAATGACGTTGTTGCTGATGTTGTTGGTGAGGATGATGTTAATGATGTTGTTGGTGATGATGATGTTGATAATGTTGGTGATGATGTTATTGGAGATGATGGTGATGATGTTTGTGTTGGTGATGATGTTGGTGTGGTTGTTGTTGGATTTGTTTATGATGTTGTTGTTGGTGATGATGGATGTTGTTGTTGGTGATGATGATGTTACTGTTGGTGACAATGAATGTTGTTGTTAGTGGTGATGATGATGTAGTTGTTGGTGATGACGATGATGTTGGTGATGATGATGTTGGTGATGATGATGATGATGATGTTGGTGATGATGTTGTTGGTGACGATGATGTTGTTGGTGATGATGTTGTTGGTGACGATGATGTTGGTGACGATGATGTTGTTGATGGTGGTGATGATGATGATGTTGGTGATGATGATAGTGTTGGTGATGATGTTGATGATGATGATGTTTTTGTTGGTAATGATGATTTTGTTGTTGGTGAAGATGTTGGCAATGATTATGTTTTGTTGATGATGATGATGTTGGTGGTGATGTTGATGTTGGTGATGATGATGTTGTTGGTGATGATGTTGATGATGATGACGTTGTTGTTGATGATGAAGTTGTTAGTGATGTTGTTGGTGATGATGTTGATGATGATGACGTTGTTGTTGATGATGAAGTTGTTGTTGGTGATGTTGTTGATGACGATGATGTTGGTGATGGTGATGATGTTGGTGATGATGATGATGTTGTTGGTGATGATGTTGGTGGTGATGTTGATGTTGGTGATGATGATGTTGTTGGTGATGATGTTGATGATGATGACGTTGTTGTTGATGATGAAGTTGTTAGTGATGTTGTTGGTGATGATGTTGATGATGATGACGTTGTTGTTGATGATGAAGTTGTTGTTGGTGATGTTGTTGATGACGATGATGTTGGTGATGGTGATGATGTTGGTGATGATGATGATGTTGTTGGTGATGATGTTGTTGGTGACGATGATGTTGTTGGTGATGATGTTGTTGGTGACGATGATGTTGGTGACGATGATGTTGTTGATGGTGGTGATGATGATGATGTTGGTGATGATGATAGTGTTGGTGATGATGTTGATGATGTTTTTGTTGGTAATGATGATTTTGTTGTTGGTGAAGATGTTGGTGATGATGATGTTGTTGATAATGATGTTGTTGTTGGTGATGATGATGTTGGCGATGATGATGTTGTTGGTGATGATGATGTTGGTAATAATGATTTTGTTGTTGGTGATGATGTTGGCGATGATTACGTTTTGTTGATGATGATGATGTTGGTGGTGATGTTGATGTTGGTGATGATGATGTTGTTGGTGATGATGTTGATGATGATGACGTTGTTGTTGATGATGAAGTTGTTGTTAGTGATGTTGTTGGTGATGATGTTGATGATGATGACGTTGTTGTTGATGATGAAGTTGTTGTTGGTGATGTTGTTGATGACGATGATGTTGGTGATGGTGATGATGTTGGTGATGATGATGATGTTGTTGGTGATGATGTTGTTGGTGACGATGATGTTGTTGGTGATGATGTTGTTGGTGACGATGATGTTGGTGACGATGATGTTGTTGATGGTGGTGATGATGATGATGTTGGTGATGATGATAGTGTTGGTGATGATGTTGATGATGATGATGATGATGTTTTTGTTGGTAATGATGATTTTGTTGTTGGTGAAGATGTTGGTGATGATGATGTTGTTGATAATGATGTTGTTGTTGGTGATGATGATGTTGGCGATGATGATGTTGTTGGTGATGATGATGTTGGTAATAATGATTTTGTTGTTGGTGATGATGTTGGCGATGATTATGTTTTGTTGATGATGATGATGTTGGTGGTGATGTTGATGTTGGTGATGATGATGTTGTTGGTGATGAAGTTGATGATGATGACGTTGTTGTTGATGATGAAGTTGTTGTTGGTGATGTTGTTGTTGTTGATGACATTGTTAGTGATGATCAATATAATGATGCTGTTGTTGGTGATGATGTTGTTGTTATTGATGATGTTGTTGGTGATGATGATGTTGGTAATGATGATCTTGTTGGTGAAATTGTTGTTGGTGATGTTGGTGTTGGTGATTATGTTGTTGTGATGATGGTGGTGATGATAACGTTTTAGGTGTTGATGAATATAATGACGTTGTTGCTGATGATGTTAATGATGTTGTTGGTGATGATGATGCTGATGATGTTGGTGATGATGTTGGTGACGATGTTGATGTGGTTGTTGTTGGATTTGTTTATGATGTTGTTGTTGGTGATGAAGATGATGTTGCTGTTGGTGACAATGGATGTTGTTGTTGGTGGTGATGGTGATGTAGTTGTTGGTGATGATGATGATGTTGGTGATGATGATGGTGTTGGTGATGATGATGTTGGTGGTGATGATGACGTTGTTGGTGATGATGATGATGTTGATGATGACAATGATGAGAATGTTGGTGGTGATGATGATGATGTTGGTGATATTGGTTATGATGTTGTTGGTGATGTAGTTGGTGATGATGATGTTGTTGGTGACGATGTTGGTAATATTGATTTTGTTGTTGGTGAAGATGATGATGTTGGTGGTGATGTTGATGATGTTGTTGGTGATGATGTAATTTGTGATGATGTTGATGATGATGACGTTGTTGTTGATGATGAAGATGTTGTTGGTGATGTTGTTGTTGTTGGTGATGACGTTGTTGGTGATGATCAATATAATGATTGTTGTTGGTGATGATGTTGTTGTTATTGATGATGTTGTTGGTGATGTTGTTGGTGAAATTGTTGTTGGTATGGTGGTGTTGGGGATGATGTTGTTGGTGGTGATGCTGTTAGTGGTGATGATGAATATAATGACATTGTTGGTGATGTTGTTGGTGAGGATGATATTAATGATGTTGATGATGTTGGTGATGATGTTGTTGGTGATGATGTTGGTGTTGGTGATGATGTTGGTGTGGTTGTTGTTGGATTTGTTGATGATGTTGTTGTTGGTGATGATGGATGTTGTTGTTAGTGATGATGATGTTACTGTTGGTGACGATGGATGTTGTTGTTGGTGGTGATGATGATGTAGTTGTTGGTGATGATGATGATGTTGATGATGATGATGTTGTTGGTGATGATGATGATGATGATGATGATGATGATGATGATGGTGATGATGTTGGTGGTGGTGATGATGATGTTGTTGGTGATGATGTTGTTGGTGATGATGTTGATGGTGATGATGACGATGATGAGAATGTTGGTGGTGATGATGATGATAATGATGTTGGTGATGTTGGTAATGATGTTGGTGGTGATGATGATGATGATGTTGTTGTTGTTGGTGATAATGGATGTTGTTGGTGATGATGTTGATGATGTTGTTGGTGATGATGATGATGATGATGACGATGTTGTTGGTGATGATGATGATGTTGTTGGTGATGATGATGTTGTTGTTGTTGTTGGTGATGATGATGTTGTTGTTGGTGATGACGTTGTTGTTGTTGGTGATGATGTTGTTGTTGGTGATGTTGCTGGTGATGATTTGTTGATGTTGTTGTTGATGATGTTGTTGTTGATGTTGTTGTTGTTGTTGATTATGTTGTTGTTGATAATGACCTTGTGTTTGTTGATGATGATTATGGATGATGTTGTTGGTAATGATGTTGGTGGTGATGATGATGATGATGATCATGATGATGTTGTTGTTGTTGTTGGTGATGATGATGACCACTCAGCTACATGGATGGAGGATAGGATAGAAACACACAGACATGATGTATCTTATACTCAAACAAAAACAGACATATGGAGACAGGGTAGTCACTTTACCCCTATCTACATGTACATATTACCTCAACCAACATATAGCCCCTCACATTGACTCGGTACCCCCTTTATATAGCCACGCACGCACGCACGCACTCACACACATTACACAGATTCCTGCCCTCCTCTTCCATCCATCTCACTCTCTCTCTGCCCATCCCTTTCTCCTCAACACTGCGACAACCACCTTTCAATTATTGGTCTCTGAGGAAACAGTAATTAGCATGGGCATGGTTTTGCATACGATTAATGCAGCCCCCTTAATTAACACCCACCTCCCTGAGCTCCTGTCTCACTGAACACAGACACACACACACATACACGCACATGGATGCACGCACACGCACACTAGTTTACTTGTGCTTCATTGCCAGATGACAATAGGCTGACCTCTGTTGAATCAACAGACTGTGTAAACTCACACAGGGTCAAGGACTCAGGAGATTGAAGTAGAACTTGTCTGTTTTATGTATGTGTGTGTGTGTTATGTGTGTGTGGGTGTGTGTCTGTGTGTTATTGGTTTATTATTGGTTAATAGCATTGAGAGACAGAAGGCGACTGACTAAATAACCGTGACGCATATGGTTTAGACAGAGGTTTCAGACCCTCCTGGCTATGACACCATATTATAACACCAGATACAACACAGGTATGTATCAAACACAAAGCCAATAGGTGTCAGTGTTGTGGGGTGGTTAAGGAGAGCAGTAGGGCCGTGGGATCTCACTGGTAAATACTATAAGCCTCTTAGCAACACAAGACAAAACCGTCAGCAATAACCCACACCGTCTGATTACGACAGTGTACAGTGTGTGTGTTCTGCAGTGTGAGCTAGGAGAGACCAGTGGGAGTATAGGAGGAAGGGGGCAGATTTTGAGAATTGTCTACACAGGCTCACTCCCTACTGTTAGAATGTTTTTTTCAGACAGGTGTCAGAGATGGAGTAGTTGTAACAGGTGTAGAATAGCTACTATAGTGGTTCTGAGGATGGAGTTATTAGCTAATGAAACAGAGAGATGTTTAACTACCATGTTTAATAAGATCATAAAGGACATGGAGAGTTACATTGCAGCCTGACCACGATCAAGGTAAACTGGGATGACATACACACACACAAAGGCGTGCACATACACACATACACACACATACACACTCTCTCTCTTACCAATCTCTTTTGTTCTAGTATTGTCAGATCATGTTTGTTCATTCACCAGCAGACCACAGCCAGCCATGCATCACCAAAACACCACACTGCATGCAATGCACACACACACACCTGCCACTACACTGCATGCAACCAGCACCTGGCACAGAGCATACCCCACCCAAACCCACTCCTATCCACATACACAGTGACTCCGACCAGCACCACCACAAAGCCACACCACAGAGTATCCACAGGACACACCATAGCACCAAGGGGGACACAAGGGGGGGGACAGGCACACACAGCTGGACTCACTGGGTGTCTCTTGGGGACGTCATATACCCCCTCCTTCTGTTGGCTGGTCGGAACCTGGACAACCAACCAATCACCACAAAGCCCACCAAGCACACGTTAGCTTTTGTTACCATGACAACCTTCATTTTTAACGTACCAGAAAGTACCAATTGTAGTAAATACCAAAGCAACACAAGACTGTAAAATAAAGCCTTACAGCCAAGTATATAGACTAAAGCCTGGACATTATTGTCCCTTATAGCTTGCATCTGAGGGTGTGTGTGCGTGTGTGTGCGCGCATGCATTCGTGCGAGAGAGAGAGAGAGAGAGAATGAGTGATGTAATCTGTATTAAAATCTATGAGTTGAGGCTTCATTTAGAGTATCAGTCTGATGTATGAACAGCTCACTCTCTCTCCCAGCTAAGTCCCCCCCTCCTCTCCCTCTCCAATAAAGTGGATCAATGTGGTCTTACCACAGAGAGAGACATGTAATAAACTGGTCTGTCTGTGGCTTTGTCTCAAATGACACCACATTCATCATGTAGTGCACTACTCTTGGCCATTACTCTTGGCCACTACTCTGTGGACTTTTGATACAGACAGACAGATTGATACAGGACAATGTCTCTATATGTTTTATTTGCGTCTTGTTCTATTGACTGATGATTGATTGTCCCTGAAGTGTCAGACTATCAAACTATCCACCTGATTGATCTGTTGTGAATGGAACCGTCAATAAAAACCTGATGGGACAAAAACGTCTGTCTGTCATAACAGTCTGACTACCACAGATAACTACCACCACCTGAGTACTCTCTCCATCTCTCCTCCCTCCATCTCTTCTCCGACTTTCATAATCCCTCTCTCTCTTCTCCTCTTCTCGTTCTCTTGTTTATTTCCTCTGTTGGACAATTCTAACACGTCTTCTTGGGTGTGTGTGTTTGTGCGTGTTAGAGCGTGCTCTATTTTCATTCTATTCTTTTTAAAGATCAAACGAGAGCCTGGTGATTAATCTCTCTTTCCCACTCCCTCTTTCATCTCCTCAGAAAAAGAGGGAGGAAGGGGAAGGAGGAGGGGTCTGCCTTACTCATACATGTGTGTTAATCTTTCTCTCAGGTTTCAGTGGTGTGTCTGTCAGTAGTGAAGCTGTAGGTGAGGAGTTGTTCCACCTCAAAAACCAAAAAAGAGGAGTTTGACACCCATCATCTCAGATTGTTCTGAAATTTGTTGTTCTTGTTAAAAACAGATAACATTAGCATTCCTGCAACATTATTTTGTTGAAATATAATTTGATCTCTGAGAAATTAAGGTAATTTGATTGCACCCAAATTGGCCATTTAAATGTATAGGATTAATATAATATTTAATAAATATAGTACCTAACATCCGATTTGGACCAAACTTTCTAACAATGAGTTAAACATGAGGAATCCAAAGAAATGGTCAAAAGCCACTCACGGACATCCCACATCCCACGGCAATTCCACCACAAAAACGAATATATAGTATCAGTTCTCTGTCTGGCAAGTAGTATGGAGCAACTCATTGTTAGAATTTTTTGGGGCCCAAATTGGACGATAGGTACTATATTTATTGAATATTATATCAATCCTTTAAATTTAAATGGCCAACTTGGGTGCAATCAAATTACCTTAATTTCTCAGAGATCTAATAATATTTCAACAAAATAACATTGCAGGAATGCTAATGTTATCTTTTTCAAACTACGGAACGATTTCAGAACAATCTGAGATGGCTTGTTGAAATGGCTTGTTGAAATGACATGGAACGACCCTGAGGCTATTCTCAAATCATCTCTATCCCATTGGAATCCTGCTCCTATCACTCACACAACCACCAATCAGATCCAAGCAGAGGGGAGAGGCTTGTACCTGATAAATGCTCTCTTCTGATTGGTCGCGGATGGGCTCGTGTCCCGCCTCAAACACAATGTACTACAACACAGGCAGCAGGGAGAGGAGAGGAGGAATAAAGAGAAAAATAGGAAATAGGAATAGAAGAAAAAGGACAGGCAGAGAATATGATGCAAAGATGTGATTGGTCAGACAGAATCATCTGTAGGTCCCGTCGGCAAGCAATCCCAGAAAACTTCACAAATACACACACACACCTCCATTCATCTGACAAGAATCCTGGGACTCCCCCACAATTCCCCACAGACACAGATAAACAGGCAAGGAGATTGAAAGATTAGAAGAAGCATTAAAAATAAACATACTGATTGGAAAGACAGCATTAGAGAAGCATTCTGATTGGTGTTGAGAAGTTACCTGGTAGACAGGATCCTCCAAATCTTCCTCCAGAATAGTCTGAAGACATAGGGACGGATGGAGAGGGGGAGAAAGGAGAGAGGGAAGAAGATCAGTGTAGTTGACAGATAGAGGCAGCAGCACCAATAATAATCAGATAGTGTGTGTGTACCTGGTACACAGCCTGTTCACACTGTTTGTCCTTCTGGGCTTTCTTCTCCATCTCCTCTCTCTGTTTGATCTGATAGATGAGCTGGAACAGGTCCCGAAGGTCCAGGATCACTGGCTCTGCCTGAGAGGGAGAGGAAGTAAAACAGTGTTATATACAGTTGAAGTCGGAAGTTTACATACACTTAGGTTGCCGTCATTGAAACTCGTTTTTCAACCACTTCACAAATTTCTTGTTAACAAACTATAGTTTTGGCAAGTCAGTTAGGACATCTACTTTGTGCATGACACAAGTAATTTTTCCAACAATTGTTTACAGACAGATTATTTCACCCTATAATTCACTGTTTCACAATTCCAGTGGGTCAGAGGTTTACATACACTAAGTTGACTGTGCCATGTATCAGCTTGGAAAATTCCAGAAAACTATGTCATGACTTTAGAAGCTTCTGACAGCCAAATTGACATAATTTGAGTCAATTGGAGGTGTACCTGTGGATGTATTTCAAGGCCTACTTTCAGACTCAGTGCCTCTTTGCTTGACATCATGGGAAAATCAAAATAAATCAGCCAATACCTCAAAAAAAAATTGTAGACCTCCACAAGTCTGGTTCATCCTTGGGAGCAATTTCCAAACGCCTGAAGGTACCACGCTCATCTGTACAAACAATCATACCGCTCAGGAAGACGCGTTCTGTCTCCCAGAGACGAATGTACTTTGGTGCGAAAAGTGCAAATGAATCCCAGAACAACAGCAAAGGACCTTGTGAAGATGCTGCAGGAAACAGGTACAAAAGTATCTATTTCTACAGTAAAACGAGTCCTATATCGACATAATCTGAAAGGCCGCTCAGCAAGGAAGAAGCCACTGCTCCAAAACCGCCATAAAAAAAGCCAGACTAAGGTTTGCAACTGCACATGGGGACAAAGATTGTACTTTTTGGAGAAATGTCCTCTGGTCTGATGAAACAAAAATAGAACTGTTTGGCCATAATGACCATCGTTATGTTTGGAGGAAAAAGGGGGAGGCTTGCAAGCCAAAGAACACCATCCCAACTGGGACTGGTGCACTTCACAAAATAGATGGCATCATGTGTATCAACATTGTGGATATATTGAAGAAACATCTTAAGACATCAGTCAGGAAGTTAAAGCTTGGTCGCAAATGGGCCTTCCAAACGGACAATGACCCCAAGCATATTTCCAACGTTTTGGCAAAATGGCTTAAGGACAACAAAGTCAAGGTATTGGAGTGGCCATCACAAAGCCCTGACCTCAATCCTATAGAAAATGTGTGGGCAGAACTGAAAAAGCGTGTGCGAGCAAGGAGGCCCACAAACCTGACTCAGTTACACCAGCTCTGTCAGGAGGAATGGGCCAAAATTCACCCAACTTATTCTGGGAAGCTCGTGGAAGGCTACCCGAAACGTTTGACCCAAGTTAAACAATTTAAAGGCAATGCTACCAAAAACTAATTGAGTGTATGTAAACTTCTGACCCGCTGGGAATGTGATGAAAGAAATTAAAGCTGAAATAAATCATTCTCTCTACTATTATTCAGACATTTCACATTCTTAAAATAAAGTGGTGATCCTAACTGACCTAAGACGGGGAATTGTTACTAGGATTTAATGTCAGGAATTGTGGAAAACTGAGTTTAAATGTATTTGGCTAAGGTGTATGTAAACTTCAACTGTAGCTCTGTGGTTAACACAACACACACGCAAGCACGCACATATACAGGCAGAGACACACTCACACACAAATACACAAGCATATGCGCACACACACGAATGCACAAACACATCAACTCACATTGACAGTGTAATAAAGCATTTACTGTAGATGTGAGGCTTTAAGGGGTGAGACTGGGGAACAATGAAATATAGAACATATTTAATATTTGAATGAGGCCTAACAAGGAGTTCACAGACAGTGTTTGGAGAACTACATGGACATCCCCAGTAGAGTGTTGGGTTCCAACATGTTCCTACTTCCTACCAAGTCTGAACTCTGATCCAGTCTTATTTAAATCATGTTGTGTGTCTGACCTCTCCCTCCTCTCATTCAGACCAACTCTCATCCCTTTCTCTTCTCTGTCTTTCCCCATTTCTTTCTTTCCTCTCTCTGTTAGTTTCACTGTTCCCTCTCTCAGCTCTCTCTCGTCTCTCTCTCGTCTCGCTTTCATCTCGCTCTCTTCTCTCTGTATAATGAGGAATGAACAGAGAGACAGATCTGTCTTGTCATCTCTGTCTTCTCAGAAAACACTGCAGGTACTGAACTCTTGGCAACCTCAGAGGAATACATGGCAGCTTGCTGGGTTGTGTGTGTCACAGCGCTCGAGGTCAGTTCCTGGGGGGATGGATGGGTTGATAGAGACAGTAACACACACTCACACACTCATTGAGTGGCTATGGGAAATCAATATGGCATCAGAGAGCAGAGAGATGGCCTCAGATGAAACACAAACAAAACACAAGACACACAGACACAAATAATGTCGGTGAAACCAGAAGTAAATTCCAGAGTAATTTGGTCAGTTGTGTGACTTCTGGGCCTATACGTGTCTGAAAATTGAAAGTTCCGGTGGATTACAAAGTCTAAACACTTGCAAAAGAAAACCCTCAGCCAAAGCTGCCCCTGCCCCCCCTTCCGATCCGTGTGGGCACATGCCCCAAGTACTCAAAATGAAGCAGTTAAGCACTGCCTTCCCCCAATCCTGTTATGTCCATATTAGGGATGTGACAAATGGAAAAAAGGTCTGTTAAAACGATAAGGAAAATTCATACAATTCCACATTAATTCACAATGCAGATGGTCTATATCATCCCTCCCATGGAGAGAGAGAGATACGATTATCAATTATACTGCTGCTGCTTTTGCTTTTCCCGACAGTGGTCATAGATCTCGAGCCTCCGTGTGGGAAGTTATTAGGACATTTCTAGACTAATCAATGGAAGATGGAATTAAAATGACAGAACTAAAAGTTAAATAAGAAGGACAGGCTACAACACTAAGAGCCCACAGGTAGGCTGCTACAGTAGATAATAATCTGAATGTAGTTGTTGTTATTTACTGTAAGAGGAGAAAGCGCACAGTTGAAGTTATGTAGTCTCAATTAGCTTAGCTAATGTTAGCTCGCTAGCGCATCAGATGAGAAACTGAAAAGCACGTACCACCGCATTTAATCATGGCAAGGTGATTGGAAACATGGCCGAATACAAACAAAGCGTCAGTATAGAGACAAAGTGGAGTCGCAATTCAACGGCTCAAACACAAGACGTATGTGGGAGGGTCTACAGACAATCACGGATTACAAAAAGAAAACAAGTCCCATCGGGGATATCGCCGTCTTGTTCCCAGACAAATTAAACAACTTCTTTGCACGCTTTGAGGACAATACAGTGCCATCGACGCGGCCCGCTACCAAAGACTGTGGGCTCTCCTTCTCCGTGGCCGTGAGTAAAATATTTCAACGTGTTAACCCTCACAAGGCTGCCGGCCCAGCATGCGCAGACCAGCTGGCTGGTGTGTTTACGAATATATTCAATCAATCCCTATCCCAGTCTGCTGTCCCCACATGCTTCAAGATAGCCACCATTGTTCCTGTTCCCAAGAAAGCTAAGGTAACTGAACTAAATGATGACTATCGCCCCGTAGCACTCACTTCTGTCATCATGAAGTGCTTTGAGTGACTAGTCAAGGATCATATCACCTCTACCCTACCCTACCTGTCACCTTAGACCCACTCCAATTTGCTTACTGCCCCAATAGGTCCACAGACGACGCAATCGCCATCACACTGCACACTGCCCTATCCCATCTGGACAAGAAGAATACCTATGTAAGAATGCTAATCATTGACTACAGCTCAGCATTCAACACCATAGTACCCTCCAAACTCATCATTAAGCTTGAAACCCTGGGTCTCAACCCCGCCCTGTGCAACTGGGTCCTGGACATCCTGACGGGTCGCCTCCAGGTGGTGAAGGTAGGAAACAACATCTCCACTGATCCTCAACACTGGGGCCCCACAAGGGTGCGCTCTCAACCCCCTCCTGTAATCCCTGTTCACCCACGACTGCGTGAACATGCACGCCTCCAACTCAATCATCAAGTTTGCAGATGACACGACAGTGGTGAGCTTGATTACCAATAACGACGAGACTGCAGACAGGGAAGAGGTGAGGGCCATTGGAGTGTGGTGTCAGGAAAATACTTCAGGAAACAGCAAAGGAAGCACCCCCCTATCCACATCGACGGGACAGCAGTGGAGAAGGTGGAAAGTTTTAAGTTCCTTGGTGTATATAACACCAACAAACTGAAATGGTCCACGTACACAGACAGTGTGGTGAAGAAGGCGCAACAGCCTCTTCAACTTCAGGAGGCTGAAAACCCTAACTAACTTTACAGGTGCGCAAATGAGAGCATCCTGTCGGGCTGTATCACCGCCTGGTACGGCAACTGCACCGCCCACAACCACAGGGCTCTCCAGATGGTGGTGCGGTCTGCACAATGCATCACCAGGGGCAAACTACCTGCCCTCCAGGACACCTACAACACCCGATGTCACAGGAAGGCAAAAAGATAATCAAGGACAATAACCACCCGAGCCACTGCCTGTTCACCCCGCTTCCATCCAGAAGGCGAGGTCAGTACAGGTGCATCAAAGCTGGGACCGAGAGACTGAAAAACAGCTTCTATCTCAATGCCATCAGATAGAGAGGCGGCTGCCTACCACAGAGAGGTGGCTGCCTACCTAGACTTGATATCATTGGCCACTTTAATAAATGGAACACTAGTCACTTTAAAGAATGTTTACATATCTCACATTACTCGTATATACTGTATGCTGTATCCTTCACTGTCTATTCTTTACTATCTATTGAATCTTAGCCGCTCTGTCACTGCTCAACCATATATTTTATACTTATTTATTCTAATCCCATTTCTTTACTAGATTGTATTAGGTTTTAATATGGAATTGTTAGATATTACCTGTTAGAGACTGCTGCACTGTCGGATCTAGAAGCATAAGCATTTCGCTACACTCGCAATAATATCTGCAAACCATGTGTATGTGACCAATAAAATTTGATTTGATTTGAGATGACAAATAACTAGCAATAAGTTAGTCTACCTTTGTGAGTCGACATGGTTGTGATGTGCAGCTCGCAAACAATTTGTTGTTTTTGAACAACTTTTTTACTGACTCGAGAGTCATGATTTGTGTTTCCAAGTAACTCATTCATTTTAGTTGTTCATTTGATCTGCTGGCCGCAATTCATTTTATAGCAGGATTAATACGCTTTCCATAGAGAAGAAGACACTGTATACCTGCTAATAAAGGACTATTAACGGCCCAGTGCACCACTTTGTGAGAAAAAAAAAGAAAAAAAACATGAATATATATTATGAAATTCAGATTTTTCAGGGGGTGCTGCAGCCCCTTCAGCGCACCCTACTTTCCACGGCTATTGCTGCTGCAGTTCGGAAATGATATGTGCTTATCTCCCTCGCAGCAGTTGAGTCATTCTGCCAAGAATCGTTCACAAATCTAGTACGGCTGCAGATGGAACTAGACCTCGTTTCAAATGTATCAATAAATAATCTTGTTTGTATGGCTAGCAATCACAAGTGTATATTGTTTAACTTCTTAGGGAGCGGCTCCCAAGGTGACGGTGTTGGAGAGTCTGGCGTGCCCAAAGTAAAATGCCACCCACTCAGGCCCAGAAAATAGTATATGCACATAATTAGTACTATTGGATAGGAAACACTCTGAAGTTTCTTAAAGTGTTAACATAATGTCTGTGAGTATAACAGAACGGATATAGCAGGCAAAAACCCGAGGAATTTCTGTCCTGGAAAAAGTGTTTTTGACACTTGCCTCATTTTGAACCCCTCCCTATTGAAAACAGCCATTTCTGGTAGTAAGATTGCAGTACCTATTGCTTCCACTGGATGTCAAAAGTCTCTAGACAGTGTTTGGTGATGTTATAGGTACTCTGGATGGTAATAGAAGAAGAATTTCGAACTGGTCATCGGATGTAAACAGAAGAGGAAGGGCGTTCATGGGCTCGCCCGCGCTCTGGTTTTTTCCTTTCCTATCGTCCAGTTTATAATCCGGTTGAAATATGATAGTAAATATACATACAAGTGTTCCTAAGTATACATTATCAATGATGTTTGATTGTTCTTGGACAAGTGTATAGGTATAGGTTGAACGCGTTCTCTTCATGGTTCAATGGACGAGTGGACGCTGTATTTTATGATCATAACGCGCCAACCAAACGGAGATTTATGGATATAATAAATGACTTTTTCTAACAAAAGAACCATTGGATGTCTTCGTTGGACACTTGGGAAGCCCTCAGCAGAAGTTCTTCAAAAGGTAAGGGATTTGTTTTCGCTGTGAAATGTGTTTTGTGTGAACCGCGATGGTTTATAAATTTATGCTAATGGCAGAATATTGGAGGTGCTACCCTCAAACAATCAAATGTAGTGCTTTTGCCGTAAAGCCTTTTTGAAATCTGACAACGCTGGGATATTGCCAAGAAGCAGAGCTTTTGATGACTATGCAACACTTGTATATTGATGAATGTTTAATAATTCAACTTTTGGATTTTGAATTTGGCCTTGCATTTCACCGGGTAGTGTCGGGAGTGGGGCGCCCCACCACTCCGTAAGTAGTTAAAGCACACTTTTATAAGTCTCAGTCACAAACGACTCCAATAGACTGCCTATGGTGAAAGTAAATCACGACTCTTTCAAGTTTTCAGTTCATCATTCACTGGTAAGGAGTCCTGTGGGCTCTGGGCATTACTGAATGAAATGAGTCGAAAGATTAAACATTTTACTGAACGAGTTGAAAAGATCTGAGTCAGCAAAAAGAGCCGAAACTCTCAATACTCCCCCCTCCCTGCATCACTCACAGATGCACACCGCACGGCCCCTCCCTGCTCCCCTCATCACTCACAGACACACGGCCCCTCCCTGCTCCCCTCATCACTCACAGACACACACCCCCTCCCTGCTCCCCTCATCACTCACACCGCACGGCCCCTCCCTGCTCCCCTCATCACTTACACAGCACGGCCCCCTCCCTGCTCCCCTCATCACTCACACTGCACGGCTCCTCCCTGCTCCCCTCATACCGCACGGCCCCTCCCTGCTCCCCTCATCACTCACACCGCACGGCTCCTCCCTGCTCCCCTCATCACTCACACCGCACTGCACCTCCCTGCTCCCATCATCACAGTTTGGAGATGGCATAGCCTAATACAGAAGCATGTCTGTTCTATATATTCCTAAATAAATGATTTCCTCTGTTTGCACTGACCTGACAAGCATGACTGTTGTTGATGCTCCGATGAAGGGAATTAAATAATCTATAATGTGCACCACGCGGCGGTCAACTTAAACTGCAGTGTGTAGCCTACTGTAGATGGAAAGTAATTCAAAGCCTATACTTTATCACTCAGGACGTGATAACTTTCCAGTGTGTGTAACGATGTGCGCTGAGAGTCGGGAAGCAAGTTCAGGGAGTGAGTGTTTTAATAAATAAACGTAACGTAATACAAACAACGCACAGACATGAACTACAACAGAAACAATAACGCCTGGGGAAGGAACCAAAGGGAGTGCATATATAGGGAAGGTAATCATGGAGGTGATAGAGTCCAGGCGAGTCTAATGACTCGCAGGTGCGCGAAACGATGGTGACAGGAGTGCGTCAATACGAGCAGCTTGGTGACCTAGAGGCCGGAGAGGGAGCACACGTGACAGTACCCCTTCCCCGACGCGCGCGGCTCCAGCCGCAGGACGCTGACCAAGATGATGATCCCGATCCAGAGGATCAGGAGCGGACCGGTCACCTCTGCTGAGGCGCGGGAAACCTGTCAGTCCGGCTGAGAAGCGTGAGCATGGCGACCTAGAGCACCGGAGAGAGAGCATACGTGACAGTACCCCCTCCCCGAGGCGTTCGGCTCCAGCCGAAGGACGCCAACCAAAGGGACGATTCCGGGGATCAGGAGTGGACCGCTCACCCCCGCAGAGACAGGGGAGCCTGGCAATCCGGCTGAGACATGAGAGCCTGTCGAGCCAGTGGAAGAAGGGGAGCCTGGCAATCCGGTGAAGGCATGAAAGCCCGACGAGCCGGCTGTAGTAGGGTAGCCCGGCGATCCGGCTGAGGCAGGGGAGCCCGGCGAGCCGGCTGAGGCAGGAGAGCCCAATGAACCGGCTGAGGCATGAAAGCCCGGCGAGCCGGCTGAGGCAGGGGAGCCCGACGAGCCGGCTGTAGTAGGGTAGCCTGCGATCCGGCTGAGGCAGGGGAGCCCGCCGTCATTCCCACCGAAAAAAAAAAAAAAAAACACTACCTGAGGCTTCCCTTTGGTGAGGCGTTATTCTGTAACGATGTGCGCTGCGAGTCGGGAAGCAAGTTCAGGGAGTGAGTGTTTTAATAAATAAACGTAACGTAATACAAACAACGCACAGACATGAACTACAACAGAAACAATAACGCCTGGGGAAGGAACCAAAGGGAGTGATCATCATCATGAATGACATTGACAATCTACTGGCAAATCCTTTTCAATTCTTGTCATATGAAGAGAAATTATAGATAGAACGTCTCGGTGATCATCGGCCATTGGACATTACAGAAGTCGGGAATCGCAAATTCAACAATGAGAAAGGAATCAATGGCTCAGTGGATAACTCAAGTTTTCAGTTCATCATTCACTGGTAAGGAGTCCTGTGGGCTCTGGGCATTACTGAATGAAATGAGTCGAAAGATTAAACATTTTACTGAACGAGTTGAAAAGATCTGAGTCAGTAAAAAGAGCCGAAACTCTCAATACTCCTCCTCCCTGCATCACTCACAGATGCACACCGCACGGCCCCTCCCTGCTCCCCTCATCACTCACAGACACACGGCCCCTCCCTGCTCCCTCATCACTCACAGACACACACCCCTCCCTGCTCCCTCATCACTCACACCGCACGGCCCCTCCCTGCTCCCCTCATCACTCACAGACACACACCCCCTCCCTGCTCCCCTCATCACTCACACCGCACGGCCCCTCCCTGCTCCCCTCATCACTCACAGACACACACCCCCTCCCTGCTCCCTCATCACTCACACCGCACGGCCCCTCCCTGCTCCCCTCATCACTCACAGACACACGGCCCCTCCCTGCTCCCCTCATCACTCACAGACACACGGCCCCTCCCTGCTCCCCTCATCACTCACAGACACACGGCCCCTCCCTGCTCCCCTCATCACTCACAGACACACGGCCCCTCCAGGCTCCCCTCATCACTCACAGACACACGGCCCCTCCCTGCTCCCCTCATCACTCACAGACACACACCACCTCCCTGGTCCCCTCCTCCCTCACAGACGCAAACTCCCTCCCTTGATCACTCACAAATGCACACCGCTCGGCCCCTCCCTTTTCCCCTCATCCCTCACAGACGCACACCGCATGGCCCCTCCCTGCTCCCCTCATCCCTCACAGACGCACACCGCATGGCCCCTCCCTGCTCTCCTCATCACTCACACCGAACACGGCCCCTCCCTGCTCCCCGCATCACTCACACCGCACGGCCCCTCCCTGCTCCCCTCATCACTCAGACGCACGCCACACGGCCCCTCCCTGCTCCCCTCATCACTCACACCGCACCTCCCTGCTCCCCTCATCACTCACACCGCACAGCCCCTCCCTGCTCTCCTCATCACTCACAGACGCACACCGCACGGCTCCTCCCTGCTCTCCTCATCACTCACACCGCACCTCCCTGCTCTCCTCATCACTCACAGACGCACACCGCACGGCCCCTCCCTGCTCCCCTCATCACTCACACCGCACGGCCCCTCCCTGCTCCCCTCATCACTCACACCGCACGGCCCCTCCCTGCTCCCCTCATCACTCACAGACGCACGGCACCTCCCTGCTCCCCTCATCACAGTTTGGAGATGGCATAGCCTAATACAGAAGCATGTCATATTCCTAAATAAATGATTTCCAATGTTTGCACTGAACTGATTGGACTGATCATGTCAAAGTCATACTTTCAAAATATTAACTAGAAAAGTACTGTAGACAAGCAGTCATCATCATGAATCACGTTGACAATCTACTGGCAAATCCTTTTCAATTCTTGTCATATGAAGAGAAATTATAGATAGAACGTCTCGGTGATCATCGGCCATTGGACATTACACGAGTCGGGAATTGCAAATTGAACAATGAGAAAGGAATCAATGGCTCAGTGGCTAACTGCGATGCAAAGTAATCACTATTTTGCTTCCCTGCCTGCTATCTGGTGGAGAGGGTGTGTGATCCAAGTCTGTGTTTAAGGATTTAAAACATCTGTCAGAAAGGGTCTCTTTTACAAGCATAATAGGATTAACATTCACAATCAACACCATGGGCCAGAAATGGATGAATCCATTGGCCATGCTGTCAATCCAGCATGACTTCTGCCGGGTTCAAAACAACTGGGAACGCAGAACTTGGAACCGAGAAATCTCAGACTTCGGTGCGTTCAAGACAACTGGGAACTCTGGAGAAAAAAACGAGCTCCGACTGGTAAAATACACTTTGAACGCTCATCCAACTCGGCATTCCAAGTCGGGAACTCGGTCGGGTCTCTTTCTAGAGCTTCGACTTTCTGACCTGAAGATCACTGACATCATGATTTGACCTGTTTTTAAATGAAGACTCAGCAATATGATGACACAGAGAAGAGCAGTCTTGGTTGAGTGACCCGTCTTGAAGCCTGACTGGCTAGGGTCAAGAAGATCGTTCCTAGAGAGATAGCGAGAGAGTTGGTCAGAGACAGCACGCTCAAGTGTTATAGAAATAAAAGAAAGAAGGGATACCGGTCTGTAGTTTTTGACGACAGAAGAGTCGAGTGTTGGCTTCTTGAGGAGGGGATCGACTTGGGCCATTTTGAAGTCAGAAAGGACGCAGCCAGTGGTCATGGATGAGTTGATGAGGGAGGTGAGGAATGGGAAAACATCTCCAGAGATGGTCTGGAGAAGGGAGGAAGGGATGGGTTGAGCAGGCAGGTTGTAGGGAGGCCGGACCTCACTAGTCACAAGATTCCCTCTGCAGAGAGAGGGAAGAAAGTGATCAAGGCGTAGGGTAGTGGGACCAGTGGACTCAATAGGCTGAGTGAATGAGGAGCGGATGTCTTCAACCTTCTTTTTAAAGTGGTTGACAAAGTCATCCGCAGAGATGGAGGAGGGAGGGGGTTGAGGATTAAGGACAGAGGAGAAGGTGGAAAAGAGTTTCCTAGGGTTAGGAAGCTTGACATTTAGAGTGATCAAAAGTGGCTTTAGCAGCAAATAGAGAGGAAGAAATGGTAGAGGAGAGGGTGTGGAAGGATGAGTTATTTTTAATTTTATTTCACCTTTATTTAACCAGATAGGCCAGTTGAGAACAAGTTCTCATTTACAACTGCGACCTGGCCAAGATAAAGCCAAGCAGTGCGACATTAAAAGAAAACACACAGAGTTACACATGGGATAAACAAACATACAGTCAATAACACAATAAAAAAATCTATATACAGTGTGTGCAAATGTAGTAAGATTAGGGAGGTAAGGCAGGGTGCTCCTAATCTCAGCTTGTTACCTGTATAAAAGACACTTGTCCACAGAAGCAATCAATCAATCAGATTCCAAACTCTCCACCATGGCCAAGACCAAAGAGCTCTCCAAGGATGTCAGGGACAAGATTGTAGACCTACACAAGGCTGGAATGGGCTACAAGACCATCGCCAAGCAGCTTGGTGAGAAGGTGACAACAGTTGGTGCGATTATTCGCAAATTGAAGAAACACAAAATAACTGTCAATCTCCCTCGGCCTGGGGCACCATGCAAGATCTCACCTCGTGGAGTTGCAATGATCATGAGAACGGTGAGGAATCAGCCCAGAACTACACGGGAGGATCTTGTCAATGATCTCAAGGCAGCTGGGACCATAGTAACCAAGAAAACAATTGGTAATACACTACGCCGTGAAGGACTGAAATCCTGCTGCGCCCGCAAGGTCCCCCTGCTCAAGAAAGCACATATACATGCCCGTCTGAGGTTTGCCAATGAACATCTGAATGATTCAGAGGACATCTGGGTGAAAGTGTTGTGGTCAGATGAGACCAAAATGGAGCTCTTTGGCATCAACTCAACTCGCCGTGTTTGGAGGAGGAGGAATGCTGTCTATGACCCCAAGAACACCATCCCCACCGTCAAACATGGAGGTGGAAACATTATGCTTTGGGGGTGTTTTTCTGCTAAGGGGACAGGACAACTTCACTGCATCAAAGGGACGATGGACGGGGTCATGTACCGTCAAATCTTGGGTGAGAACCTCCTTCCCTCAGCCAGGGCATTGAAAATGGGTTGTGGATGGGTATTCCAGCATGACAATGACCCAAAACACACAGCCAAGGCAACAAAGGAGTGGCTCAAGAAGAAGCACATTGAGGTCCTGAAGTGGCCTAGCCAGTCTCCAGACCTTAATCCCATAGAAAATCTGTGGAGGGAGCTGAAGGTTCGAGTTGCCAAACGTCAGCCTCGAAACCTTAATGACTTGGAGAATATCTGCAAAGAGGAGTGGGACAAAATCACTCCTGAGATGTGTGCAAACCTGGTGGCCAACTACAAGAAACGTCTGACCTCTGTGATTTCCAACAAGGGTTTTGCCACCAATTACTAAGTCATGTTTTGCAGAGGGGTCAAATACTTATTTCCCTCATTAAAATGCAATTCCATTTATAACATTTTTCACATGCGTTTTTCTGGATATTTTTGTTCTTATTCTGTCTCACTGTTCAAATAAACCTACCATTAAAATTATAGACTGATCATTTCTTTGTCAGTGGGCAAACGTACAAAATCAGCAGGGGATCAAATACTTTTTTCCCTCACTGTATATTGGTTCCTAACTTCCCTGAAAAGTTGCATATCGCGGGGGCTATTCAATGCTAATGCAAAAAGCCACAGGAAGTTTTTGTGCTGGTCAAGGGCAGTCAAGTCTGGAGTGAACCAAGGGCCATATCTGTTCTTAGTTCTACATTTTGTGAATGGGGCATGCTTATTTAAGATGTTGAGAAAAGCACTTTTAAAGAATAACCAGGCATCCTCTACTGACGGGATGAGGTCAGTATCCTTCCAAGATACCCGGGCCAGGTCGATTAGAAAGGCCTGCTCACTGAAGTGTTTTAGGAAGCGTTTGACAGTGATGAGGGGTTGTAGTTTGACTGCGGACCCATTACGGATGAAGGCAATGAGGCAGGGATCGCTGAGATCCTGGTTGAAGACAGCAGAGGTGTATTTAGAGGGCAGGTTGGTCAGGATGATATCTATGAGGGTGCCCATGTTTACGGATTTGGGGTTGTACCTGGTAGGTTCCTTGATCATTTGTGTGAGATTGAGGGGATCTAGCTTAGATTGTAGGACGGCCGGGGTGTTAAGCATATCCCCGTGTAGGTCAACTAACAGTATGAACTCTGAAGATAAATGTGGGGAAATTATTCACATGTGGTGTCCAGGGCACAGCTGGGGGCTGAGGGGAGTCTATAACAAGCGGCAACAGTGAGAGACGTATTTCTGGAAAGGTGGATTTTTTTAAAGTAGAAGATCGAACTGTTTGGGCACAGACCTGGATAGCATGACAGAACTCTGCAGACTATCTCTGCAGTAGATTGCAACTCCGACCCCTTTGGCAGTTCTATCTTGGCGGAAAATGTTGTAGTTGGGGATGGACATTTCTGAATTTTTGGTGGCCTTCCTAAGCCATGATTCAGACATGGCTAGGACATCAGGGTTGGCTGAGTGTTGAGTGTTGAGTGTGCTAAATCAGTGAATAAAACAAACTTAGGGAGGAGGCTTCTAATGTTAACATGCATGAAACCAAAGCTTTTACGGTTACAGTCATAGGTCCTCCAGAAGTTTAGTTTTCCAAAATGTTTGCTCAGTTGGCCGCTGCCCTGTTCTGTAAGCTCGCAATGAGTCACTCAGCCACGGATCAGGAGGGGAAGGCCGGCCGGGAGGAAAGGGGAAAGTGCGAGTCATAAGATGCAGAAAAAGAGGAGAGGAGGGTTGAAGAGGCAGAATCAGGAGACAGGAGGGAGAAGGATTTAGCAGAAGGGAGAGATGATAGAAGAGGAAAGAGTAGTGGGAGACGGAGATCACGACAGCACAGGACCATCTGGGTAGGAGGAAAGGGAGACAGAAAAAGAAACAAAGTAGTGATAGTGATCAGAGACCAGGAGGGGGTGCAATGAGCGGGAGGGGACTGGTGAGTGGGAGGGGACTGGGAAAGGGTGAGGTCAAAAGAGGCAAGGAGGGGAATGAGAGAGTTGGAAAAAAGTGAAGGCAGACGTAGGGAAGTTGAAGTCACCAAGTACGAAGAGTGGTGAGCCATCATCAGGCAATGAGCTTGTCAAGGTGTCAAACTCATTGAGGAACTCTCTAAGAACACCTGGTGGACGATAGATGTCAACAACGTTAATTAACAACGGCTACACTGTATTTCTGATCAATTTGATGTTATTTTAAGTGACCCCAAACTTTTTAACGTTAGTGTAAATAATGTACTTACATTCAGTAATCTTGCTTTGATTTGTCATCCTGAGGGTCCCAGAGGTAAAATGTAGCATTGTTTTGTTTGATAAAAGATGTGTGAAGGTTAGTGTATTTTCTGTAGGGAAGTTATTATCCATTTCTGGGAGTGTTTAAACAAAAAAATGTATTACCATTTCATTTTTGTATGTTCTCTATACTGTAGTTATGTACTTGAAAATGTATCAATTGACCAATTCGGCACATTTGGGTTGACTTGATACAACATTTTGAACAGTAATGCAATGGTTCATTGGATCAGTCTAAAACTTTGCACATACACTGCTGCCATCTAGTGGCCAAAATTTTAATTCCGCCTAGACTCTTAAATGATATAATGGCCTTTCTCTTGCATTTCAAAGATGCTGGGAAAAAAAACATTTGAAAATGCGTGTTTTTTTTTCTTTGTATTACCTTATACCAGATCTAATGTGTTATATTCTCCTACATTAATTTCACATTTCCACAAACTTCAAAGTGTTTCCTTTCAAATGGTATCAAGAATATGCATATCCTTGCTTTAGGTCCTGAGCTACAGGCAGTTCGATTTTAGGCATAAATTGGAAAAAAAAGGGTCCGATCCTTTAAGCTTGAGTGGACAAGTGACAGTGACATCAAGGGATTCAAATGAGGAGATGGACAGGTGAGCGAGGGAGAAAATACACTGTCCAAAAATATAAACGCAACATGCAACAACTTCAAAGATTTAACTAAGTTACAGTTCATATAAGGAAATCAGTCAATTGAAATAAATTAATTAGGCCCTAATCTATGGATTCCACATGACTGGGAATACAGATATGCATCTGTTGGTCACAGATACAGTGGGGAAAAAAAGTATTTAGTCAGCCACCAATTGTGCAAGTTCTCTCACTTAAAAAGATGAGAGAGGCCTGTAATTTTCATCATAGGTACACTTCAACTATGACAGACAAAATGAGGAAAAAAAAATCCAGAAAATCACATTGTAGGATTTTTTATGAATTTATTTGCAAATTATGGTGGAAAATAAGTATTTGGTCAATAACAAAAGTTTATCTCAATACTTTGTTATATACCCTTTGTTGGCAATGACAGAGGTCAAATGTTTTCTGTAAGTCTTCACAAGGTTTTCACACACTGTTGCTGGTATTTTGGCCCATTCCTCCATGCAGATCTCCTCTAGAGCAGTGATGTTTTGGGGCTGTCGCTGGGCAACACGGACTTTTAACTCCCTCCAAAGATTTTCTATGGGGTTGAGATCTGGAGACTGGCTAGGCCACTCCAGGACCTTGAAATGCTTCTTCTGAAGCCACTCCTTCGTTGCCCGGCGGTGTGTTTGGGATCATTGTCATGCTGAAAGACCCAGCCACGTTTCATCTTCAATGCCCTTGCTGATGGAAGGAGGTTTTCACTCAAAATTTCACGATACATGGCCCCATTCATTCTTTCCTTTACACGGATCAGTCGTCCTGGTCCCTTTGCAGAAAAACAGCCCCAAAGCATGATGTTTCCACCCCCATGCTTCACAGTAGGTATGGTGTTCTTTGGATGCAACTCAGCATTCTTTGTCCTCCAAACACGACGAGTTGAGTTTTTACCAAAAAGTTCTATTTTGGTTTCATCTGACATTCTCCCAATCCTCATCTGGATCATCCAAATGCTCTCTAGCAAACTTTAGACGGGCCTGAACATGTACTGGCTTAAGCAGGGGGACACGTCTGGCACTGCAGGATTTGAGTGAGGGAAAACACACTACGCCGCCAAATCCTACTGATGGTAGGCTTTGTTACTTTGGTCCCAGCTCTCTGCAGGTCATTCACTAGGTCCCCCCGTGTGGTTCTGGGATTTTTGCTCACCGTTCTTGTGATCATTTTGACCCCACGGGGTGAGATCTTGCGTGGAGCCCCAGATCGAGGAAGATTATCAGTGGTCTTGTATGTCTTCCATTTCCTAATAATTGCTCCCACAGTTGATTTCTTCAAACCAAGCTGCTTACCTATTGCAGATTCAGTCTTCCCAACCTGGTGCAGGTCTACAATTTTGTTTCTGGTGTCCTTTGACAGCTCTTTGGTCTTGGCCATAGTGGAGTTTGGAGTGTGACTGTTTGAGGTTGTGGACAGGTGTCTTTTATACTGATAACAAGTTCAAACAGGTGCCATTAATACAGGTAATGAGTGGAGGACAGAGGAGCCTCTTAAAGAAGAAGTTACAGGTCTGTGAGAGCCAGAAATCTTGCTTGTTTGTATGTGACCAAATACTTATTTTCCACCATAATTTGCAAATAAATTCATAAAAAATCCTACAATGTGATTTTCTGGATTTTTTTCCCTCATTTTGTCTGTCATAGTTGAAGTGTACCTATGATGAAAATTACAGGCCTCTCTCATCTTTTTAAGTGAGAGAACTTGCACAATTGGTGGCTGACTAAATACTTTTTTTCCCCACTGTACCTTTAAAAAGGTAGGGGCTTGGATCTGAAAAACACTCAGTATCTGGTGTGACCACCATTTGCCTCACGGAGTGTGACACATCTCCTTCGCATAGAGCTGATCAGGCTGTTGATTGTGGCCTGTGGAATGTTGTCCAACTCTTCTTCAATGACTGTGCGAAGTTGTGGGTATGCAGGCCATGTAAGAACTGGGACATTTCTAGCGTTTCAGTGTACAGATCCTTGCGACATAGGGCCGTGCATTATCATGTTGAAGCATGAGGTGATGGCGGCGGATGAATGGCACAACAATGGGCCTCAGGATCTCGTCACTGTATCTCTGTGAATTCAAATTGCCATCGATAAAATGCAATTGTGTTTGTTGTCCGTAGCTTATACCTGCCCATTCCATAACCCCACCGCCACCATGGGGCACTCTGTTCACAACATTAACACCAGAAAACCACTCGCCCCCACAACGGCATGTCTGCCATCTGCCCAAATCAGTTGAAAACTGGGATTCATCCTTGAAGAGCACACTTCTCCAGTGGCCATTCAAGGTGAGCATTTGCCCACTGAAGTTGGTTACGACGCCGAACTGCAGTCAGGTCAAGACAACGACCACGCAGATGAGCTTCCTTGAGACGGTTTCTGACTGTTTGTGCAGAAATTCTTCGGTTGTGCAAAACCCACAGTTTCATCAGCTGTCTGAGGGTGCTGGTCTTGTGAGGTTGGGTGGAAGGTTGTGAGGTTGGGTGGAAGTACTGACAAATTCTCTAAAACGACATTGGAGGCAGCTTATGGTAGAGAAATTAGCATTTAATTCTCTGGCAACATCTTTGGTGGACATTCCTGCAGTCAACATGCCAACTGCACGCTCCCTTAAAACTTGAGACATCTGTGGCATTGTGTTGTGTGACAAAACTGTACATTTTAGAGTGGCCTTTTATTGTCCCCAGCACAAGGTGCACCTGTGTAATGATTATGCTGTTTAATCAGCTTCTTGATATGCCACACCTGTTCTAAATAGAGTAAAAACTAACGGACAACTAGTCAAAGCTCAAACCAATTTTATTCACCCACTGGGTCGAACAGCTGCGAAGACAAAGACGTTTCCACCAGCACAAGTATGTGACAGAGTATTCTCTATTTCTCTAAACACTACAACTTTGTTGCTAGGCAGGAAGTTAAGTGATGTGGGTAATAAACTGTTCCTTTTCCCTTCATGTGACCTGAACTCGGCCCCTATTCCTCACTAATCCACAGCTGTCCAACCTTCTCAGTGACCTCAGCCATGTGATCTCTTACTTAGTATCTTTCCAGGTCCGTACTTCTTATCCACCGTCCATTGACCCCACCATAAACATTACTCAGATTGTACATGTACCCATTAACTTCTAGTATAGCAAGTATTTCAAATTACAACCCAACACTGTCAAGTGGATGGATTATTTTGTCAAAGGAGAAATGCTCACTAACAATGATGTAAACAAATTGGTGCATACAATTAGAGAGAAGTACGCTTTTTGTGCATATGGATAATTTCTGGGATCATTTATTTCAGCTCATGAAACATGGGCCAACACTTTACATGTTGTGTTTATATATATATATATATATATATATATATATATATATATATACACACATAAAAAAATGTTATATATTTTTATTCAAGTTTTACAAAATGTACATCAATGTAAGTACAAAGATTTTTACCATATCCCAACCACACTCCCTCCCTCCATACAACACATCCACCCGACCCACCTAGTCCCTTCTCTGCCCTACCTCAGTCCACCCACCTTGATTCCCTCCCTCCCTCCCAACCACCCACCCCCAACCCCCTTCCAACCACCCACCCTTATCACCCATAGAGCCAACCCATCCCACACCCTCCCTCAATCCAGTCCTAGAAAATTCTACAGAGAATTCACAACAAATAAACAAGAATACGTGGGGGGGGGGGGTGATAAACATAGATAAATAATACAAACAACAATACAGATTCAAAATACAAAAACATAAATAAATAAGACAAACTTGCATGGACTTGATAACATTATATTTATGACTGTACCTATTATGTAATGACTACTGGTAACGCCTACTGGGAAACCTTAAACCATCTCATCAGAGGGGAGCCTCTGCAAGCCATTAAAATATGATATAAATGGTTGCCATTTTCTAACAAATGTATCATTGGAGCCCCCAAGAGAATACTTCATTTTCTCAAGCTTTAGGAAGAACATTACATCGTTGAGCCATTGAGAAGTAGAGGGGGGCTGAGCAGACTTCCACTGGAGAAGAATTCTACGTCGAGCTAATAAGGACGTAAAAGCAACAATATCGGCATGTTTGGGGTCCAAGGAGAACAAGTCTTCTGGAATACCAAAAACAGCTATCAAGGGACAACACTGCAGGTTAATTTCAAGCACCTCAGATAAAGTTTTAAAAATAGAATCCCAGTTATTTTGTAGTTTATAGTATTGAATGAACATGTGACTAAGGTCCATGGTGAGACATGACATCTATCACACTCATCATTTACATTTGGATATATGTCAGACAATCTGGATTTGGAAAAATGCACCCTATGTAAAACCTTAAATTGTATGAGACCAAGACGAGCACAAGATGTAGTGGAGCGTACTCTATCAATCGCCTCATCCCACCACTCCTGTGTAAATTCAACACCCATTTCCCATTCACAAGCAGATTTTATTTTGTTGGTGGAGTGTTTGTCCAATGACAAAATACACAGATAGATCTGAGAAATTACTGCTTTCTGTCGAGGTAATAGAGTCAATATGCCATCCCAGGGTTGGCAAGGGGGTGGAGCAGGGAAGCAAGAAAATTGGGAGGAGGCACAATGTCTAATTTGAAGGTAATGGAAAAAGTGAGATGGAGGCAAAGAGTATTTAGAGGCCAGGTTGGGAAAACTAGAAAAAATGATATTTACATATAAAGTCTTGGAAGGACTTAACAGCTTTCCTTGTCCAGTGAGAGAAAGCATTATCTATTAGAGAAGCGGGAAATAAGGGATTCTTATCAATAGGACCTATAGTAGATGCAGCTGAGAATTTAAAATGTTGTCGAAACTGGTACCAAATCTTAAGTGTTGAAAGCACTACAAGATTGCGACTATGGCGAGAGGGGAATGTTGGGAGAGAAGATCAGAGTAAAGCAGGAAGAGAAGAAGAAATACAAGAATGTGCCTCTGGCACCATGGGGTATCTGGAGCATGTAACCAGAATGACAATTTTTGAAAATTGGCTGCCCAGAAATAGTATAAAAAGATTGGTTGTGCCAGTCCTCCACTAAACTTGCACCTCTAAAGTAAAGATCTACTGACTCTGGGTACCTTTCCTCCCCAGATAAATGTGGTAACAGCCTGATTGATTGACTTAAAAAAAACACTTTGGTAAAAACAATGGGATAGATTGAAATAGATAAAGGAATTTGGGTAAACTGTACATTTTTACAGCATTAATCCTTCCATTAAGTGATAGTGGTAAGCTACCCCATCTCTGAAAATCAGTTTTCATTTGCGCAAGGGGAGCAAAGTTTGCAGAAAAAAGAGCATGTAATGAACGAGTTACGTTCACTCCAAGGTATTTGAAACCAGAGCGGCTAAGCTGAAAGGGCAAGTCTGTCTGCTGGAGCTGTAGAGCTCAAAAGGGCAAGTCTGTCTGCTGGATTGATTGGGAAGCACTCACTTTTCTGGAGATTCAGCTTGTAACCAGAAAAGGAGCCAAAGTTCTCCAGAATAGAAAGGAAAGAAGGTAAACAGGTTACAGGTTACAGGGTTATTTACATAGGTTGAAAATAAAGAAGAAAAAAATATTTTATGTCCAACGTTTCGACAGGCAAGCTGTCTTCATCAGGGTATAATTAATCAGGGTATAATCCAACCTATTTACATAGGTTATCATTATATGCAGATGATTTGTTACTCTATGTTCAACTCCTTCCTGTGTTACACCTTAGAAAGAGTAGGATGCCCGTAAAGCTACTGAAAGGGGATCAATGGCGACAGCAAATAATAAAAGGGACAGTGGGCAGCCTTGGTGTGTCTCACATTCCAGGGCAAAATAACCAGAACGGGTGTCATTGGTACAGACACTGGCCTGGGGAGATGTATACAAGAGACGGATCCATGAGTTTTAAGAACAGCAAATAGGTACTCCCACTCAATTCTATCGAATGCCTTCTCTGCGTCTAGGGAGATTACCACCTCAGGGGAGTTGGAGAATTGTTTAGAATAAATAATAGCGTCCTGGAGAATTGTTTAGAATAAATAACAGCGTCCGAATGTTAAAAAGTGAATATCTGTCCTTTATAAAGCCGGTTTGTTCCTGTGATATGAGTCCTGGTAAGACTACTTCCAGACGCCTCGCTATCACCTTCGCCAGCACCTTTACATCCACATTAAGGAGACTTAGGGGCCTAAAATGAATAACATGAAGTGGGGTCTTTCCCCTTCTTAAGGAGAAGCGCTATTGAAGCCTGTGTTAGGGTAGGTGGATACGATATATAATATACAAAACACACACCCCATAACAGTTAAACTGAACTGTCCTGACGCAGGGAGTCTTCAATCAGTGCAACACGTACAATGTGTCTTAAGGATGGACAAATAAGTGTCCCACAGTATGTTACCCTGTTACAAAAAAAGGGGCAGTGTCTGAACATGTACGAATGATCAATAGGGCATAATAAAGTGGTGAAAAGTCCTTCAGTAAGTATCTAGATGAAAATAAAGAAAAAAACAACAGAGGAAAGCTCTGCAAAAGCCTGGAATTGTAGCCATGCATTACTACATTAGCCATCTAGCCAAATAAAAAGGACCTCCCAAATGTGTAGCTTAAATGACAACCATACAAGACAATATCAGTAATTTAATGGCAACAGGGAGAAAAAGAAATGCCCTACTGTAAAAGTCAAACATACCTTCGACTTAGAGGCTAGGCTACGCATGCTACCTAGCAAAAGAGTAGGTCATTGATCCAAGATACGGCTCAGAAGTGACTGTCGAACCAACGCTGGGCATCCCCCGGCATGTTCAATGTGCAGACGAGCAGGGAAGCGGAGTGAGAATTTTACTTTCTTCGCATGAAGTTTGCGTTTCACATCGAGGAATTTAGCTCTTTTCTTGGCGACATTCGAGCTGAGGTCAGGAAAGATGAACACCTTGCGTCTGTAGAAGTGTAGCTGGTCTCTGTCCTGCATCTGGAGGATGCGCTCCTTGTCACCGAAATAGTGAAAACGGACGATAAACATTCTAGGCTTGGAGTTGTCGTGGGCTCTATCCAGCTTTGGGGGTGATGGAACGATAGCCCGGACCCAGCACATCCTTCACGTTTCTCTGGTATACCAACAACACGAAGATTGCAACGGCAAGAATGGGATTCCAGGTCATTGGTCTTGTCGATCAGCTTTTGGTTTTCGGAGCTCAGACGGGCGACCGTTTTCTCAAGTGATACTATGCGGTCACTGTAGTCACACAGGTCATGTTCAAAGCCGTCAATTCGGCGGCCTTCTTCATCCGCAGCGGCTCAGACACCATCCAGGACGGCGGAGAAGGGGGGGCAGAGCAGCATCAATGGCAGTTTTGAGCTGAGTGGCAATGGTAGCTGTAATTTCTGAGACCAGAACCGTACGGAGGTTCTGAAGATCTGTGGGGAGTGTGACCGCATGAGGCTCTATAACAGTTGGACTGGAGTCGGTGCCATTACCACGTTTGCCATCGCGGTTGAAACGTTAGTTACAGGTCTTCTGCTCCTCAGGTCGTATGACATTTGAATCAAAAAGGTAACTTATGAACTCATCAATCGAATATGATATGTAAGAAAGTGGAATGCAAAGTACAAATTTGGCTAAATTAACTAATGTGTAGGAGCCTCGTCCACAAGCTTCTTCTCCATTCACATGCTGAACCAGAACTCCTTGTGTTTATATTTTTGTTCAGTATACATCAAAAGCATACTGCATGATCTGGTTGATGTTCAGTTCTGATATTTTCCAAGCATGGTAAGGAGTACAGAAGTAGCTCATCCTTGGGCGATGTGTCTAATTTGTCAGGATGGTGGCACAGTGGGCCCACAACTTGAACTCCGGCAATGCTGCTTGCAGCTTTAATTCTTCTTGTTGTAAACTGGGGCAGTGGCGTCTTAAAAGAGCAATGACATACTTTGTAATAGGAACCCCAAAAAATCACATCGTTTTTTGGTTAGTTTTTTTTTCTTAACATTAATGATCCCAAAGACCAAAACTACTGCAGCTCATTATTTCACGCATCCCATTCCGTCCCGGCAGATTCTATGTCTACCCACAGAACCTGCCCACAGGAGATTAAGACACAGACAACAACAAAATAATGAGAATATAGACTCTATCGCTATTCTCCACGCACACACACACATGCCACAGCAGCAGGGCAGACTGTGCTCTGTATGTATCTATCTGCTGAGAGCTGATTCAAGGGTCATTATCTAAATGTCAACAGGACAATGTTTCCCGGGGGCTAGCAGAGGGCAATAGGGATCATGGACATACACACATTCACAAATTGTGTGGTACTCACTGACTGAGCGGTCTTGATAGCTACGAAGCGGTGGTTTCCTTCCTTCCCGCAGATGTAGCCAAAGGCTCTGTGGTCCGTGATGTCTTTAGCGATGTACGAGATCTCATGGACAGCATGGTGGTGCTGGAGGACCTGAGAGAGACAGAAAAACAAAGTCATCACAGACAGAACCATTGATCTAGAGATGAATATATGAGAGGGAAGAGGAGAGGATGATCTGGCAGTAGTTCTATTAAGAGCTCAGGCAGCCCTCAGCAGGAAGTGGCCAGACGGAGGGATACAGTCCCACTATTCCCTGTGAGCCTCTGTGATGTGTTTCTGTGCCAGGCAGGAGGGGGGAGGGGATTAAGACCTCTTCAACCCCCCCCACACACACACACACACACTCCCGCCTGCTACATTTAACGGTCTTTAGTCCCCCTACTCCCCCCAGTTTAGCCAGAGTGGTTTGTGCCAGGGATGGATGGCTGTGCCCATCGCAGATGGCATTGGCTGTCCCAGTGAACCAGAGCCGGGACTGTGTGTGTGTGCACGTGCTGCGTGTGCGCGCATGTGTGTGTGACAGTTTATGTATGTGACAATGACAGTCGCGTCTCTGCAGGCAGTCAAGCCGATCACTACATTTACTCCCTGGATGTGACACTACAGACATAGGCAATCTCAGAACATAGCATGGAGCCCAAATACACACAGAGACATGCATCTGTCAACCCCACACAGTGCTCTGACAGAGCTGACAGTACTACAGAGCACCCAGCAGCAGCTACAGTGGTACGAGAGGAGACAGTAACTCTGTGTGACTGATGTGTTCTATATTTATTAACTAGGCTGATGATTATCATCACTCCCATTGACTGACCTGACAATAAGAGCCCCACCCCCCAGCAGGAGAGGCCCTGTGATCACACACACGCACGCATGAACGCACAAACACACAACGGCATAGGCAAGATGCAGTAGATGGTATAGAGTACAGTATATACCTATGTAAACATTATATAAAGTGGCATTGTTTAAGTGACTAGTGATACATTTACTGCATCCAATTATTAATTATTAAAGTGGCTAGAGATTGAGTCTGTATGTTGGCAGCAGCCACTCAATGTTAGTGATGGCTGTTTAACAGTCTGATGGCCTTGAGATAGAAGCTGTTTTTCAGTCTCTCGGTCCCAGCTTTGATGCACCTGTACTGACCTCGCCTTCTGGATGATAGCAGGGTGAACAGGCAGTGGCTCGGGTGGTTGTTGTCCTTGATGATCTTTTTGGCCTTCCTGTGACATCGGGTGGTGTAGGTGTCCTGGAGGGCAGGTAGTTTGCCCCCGGTGATGTGTTGTGCAGACCTTACTAACCTTTGGAGACCCGGTTATGGGTGGAGCAGTTGCCATACCAGGCGGTGATACAGCCCGACAGGATGCTCTCGATTGTTCATCTGTAAAAGTTTGTGAGTGTTTTTGTTGACAAGCCAAATTTCTTCAGCCTCCTGAGGTTGAAGAGGCGCTGTTGCGCCTTCTTCACCACGATGTCTGTGTGGGTGGACCATTTCAATTTGTCCGTGATGTGTACGCCGAGCAACTTAAACCTTCCACCTTCTCCACTACTGTCCCGGCGATGTGGATAGGGGGGTGCTCCCTCTGCTGTTTCCTGAAGTCCACGATCATCTCCTTTGTTTTGTTGACGTTGAATGTGAGGTTATTTTCCTGACACCACACTCCAAGGGCCCTCACCTCCTCCCTGTAGACTGTCTCGTCGTTGTTGGTAATCAAGCCTACCACTGTAGTGTCGTCTGCAAACTTGATGATTGAGTTGGAGGCGTGCATGGCCACGTAGTCATGGGTGAACAGGGAGTACAGGAGAGGGCTGAGAACGACTTGCTGAAAGGCAAGGCCACACACATACACACACACACACAAACACCTCTAGTGGCAGCCTGGCACATAAGAGGTACCACAAACAAAGCTCCCAGTAACCAGACACAAAGACACACACATAGGAAGACAGACTGCAACGCTAGTCTCTGCCAATCAGACGATAAAGCAGGTCTGTATTCTGATCTACTGAGGTGGTTTCAATTAGGTCCTCCTGATTTCCCCTGGGACTCCTTAGAGCAGCCTCATTAACAGGTCCACCTGTCCCCCTTGTGCAATATCTTACACACACACACGCAGGCACGCAGGAGCATGCACACACATTCTGAAACTTACCCCAGACTTCTCATCGAAGATCTTGATCCCTCCAAAGGAGACAGTTAGAAACACCTTCTGTTTGTGGTCTCCTTTAGATCGCCCTGCCGCTGCTATGCCCTACAGAACACACACACGACAGGGATATAGACACATATACACACATTCCTGACTTTAGATGGAGAAAAGCAGGGAAGAGGAGGACAGATCGGAAGTGACTGTCTGTGTGTGTGTGTGTGTGTGTGTCTGTGTGTGTGGATGGATGGATTTTCTGTCTGGATGAGAAAATTGGGAAACAGGTTGATCAATGGACCATCTACTTCCACTCTTCACCCCTGTCATCATCCTTCTCCTTTGCCCATCACCCCTTGCCTCCGTCTCCTTTATCCACACCCCTCTCATTTTTAACCCCATCCTGCCCTTGCACAATTACCCAGCATGTCATAGAGAAAGGAGCCAAAATCCTCCTCCTCACTGCTTCTCTCGCCCATCTTCATCCTCCCCCTTCCCCCTCATTCCCTGGCCTCAGGGTCAAACACATACACACACAGTCACCTTGAGCTTCATCATGGAGTCTTGACAGAGTTTGTCTCCGCGTGCAGCGGTGACTTCGTCCAGACCGATAAGTTTAGCCTTGTAGCGAACGCCATCCCCCTTAAACCGCCTGATCAACCCGGCCTCGCTACAATCCTGCCCTGAGAGAGACAGAGACACACAGGGTCAGTACAGTACACACACACATACACACCTCAGTCAAGAGCAAGAAAGCCATACAGTATTCTGCTATCATTTGATTGGCAAATGGCTTCAGTATTCCTCTCATTCTCAAATAACAGACAAAAACACACTGCTTAGGTCAACATGCTGCAGTGCATCTCTTCGTCCCCAATTAAATCTCTCATTCTCCCCAATTAAATCTCTCTTTCTCCCCATTCTCTCTCTTCCTCCCCATTCTATTGAATGATGGCATGACATTTTGTTCTTATCTCCTCTCTCTGTGTTTCCCATCTCTCCACATGCTCTTTATTGTCTCTGTGTGTATTGAATGTGTGTACTAGTGTGTATGTGTGTGTGTGTTGTCCTTGCTCCTTTCTCGATGGTATCTTCTGTGTTGAGTAGAGTACTCCTCTCAGACAATAGAGAGGGAGAGAGAAGGAGAGTGAGAGAGAGATCCTCAGGGAATGAGTGTTTAGACTGATCTCTCTTTCAGCTGTCTCTGGACCTTTACCCTGTTCCGTCACCCTGAGACTAGAAGCACCACCCACATACGACAGGCAGACAGGAAGCATTGGGCCTAAGTGTTTAGGGGTTAAGTGTCTTGCTGACGAGAACAACGGCAGTAAGTACTGAGGTACTGATGACAGAAACCCTTCAGCCCTGTGAGTCGAACCGCCAATCCTTTAGTTGCTCTGTAACCTCTAAGCTACCTGACACCCATAGCAGTATTTAATCCTGCTTTGTTCGGCCACTATGACTGGCTGTCACTTACAGACCAACAGAACATACCGTGCCGTGAAAAAGGTATTTGCCCCCTTTCTAATTTTCTCTACTTTTTCTCTACTTTTGCATTTTTTTATTACTGAATGTTATCAAATCTTCAACCAAAATCTAATATTAAATAAAGGTGACCTGATTGAAGAAATAACACAATTTAATACTTATTTCATAAATAAAGTTATGCAACACTCAATATCTCTGTGTGAAAAAGTAATTTCCCCCTTACACTCAATAACTGGTTGTGCCACGTTTAGCTGCAATGACTCCAACCAAACACTTCCTGTAGTTGTTGATCAATCTCTCACGTCGCTGTGGAGGAATTTTGTCACACTCTTCCATGCAGAACAGCTTTAATTTAGTGATATTTGTGGGTTTTCAAGCATGAACTGCTTCGTTTCAAGTCCTGCCACAACATGTCAATTGGGATTAGGTCTGGACTTTGACTAGGCCATTCCAAAACCTCAAATGTTTAGTTTTTTAGCCATTTCATGTAGACTTGAATGTGTGTTTTGGATCATTGTCTTGCTGCATGACCCAGCTGCGCTTCAGCTTCAGCTCACAGACGGATGGCCTGACATTCTCCTGTAGAATTCTCTGATACAGAGCAGAATTCATCCAGGTCCTGAGGCAGCAAAGCATCCACAAATCATCACACTACCACCACCATGCTTGCCTGTTGGTATGAGGTTCTTACTGTGGAATGCAGTGTTTGGTTTTCACCAGGCATACTGGGACCCATGTCATCCAAAAAGTTATAATTTTGAATCATCTGCCCATAGAACATTCTTCCAAGTCTTGATGATCATCCAGCTGCTTCCAGGTGCTTTTTTGGCAAACTTGAGTCAACATTTTGGACAACATGGGTCCCATTATGTCTGCCGCAAACCAAGCACTGCATTCCACAGTAAGAACATCAGGTTCCCTTTATCTAATATTAGGTTTTGTTTGAAGATCTGATCATATTCAGTATCAGAGGCGGCAGGTAGCCTAGTGGTTAGAGTGTTGGACTAGTAACCGAAAGGTTGCAAGATCGACTCCCCGAGCTAACAAGGTAAAAATCTGTCGTTCTGCCCCTGAACAAGGCAGTTAAGCCACTGTTCCGAGGCCGTCATTGAAAATAAGAATTTGTTGTTAACTGACTTGCCTAGTTAAATAAAAATCAGAAATATGCAAAAATACAGAAAGAGGACAAATACTTTTTCACGGCACTGTATAGGCGTGCTCACTCTCTCTCTCTCTCTCACACACGACACCCCCACCTTCCTTTAGAATGTCTCCCCGGCATGTGAGCAACATGAACTGCCAAGAAAGGTAGACTGAGAGAACGGGGGAGGTAGGGAGAGGTAGATGTGTATAGCTCTAGGGTTAGTTTTCTTGCCGAGGGGTTTATATTATCACCATGCTCCATCACAGCTTTTCTTGTCACAGCTGAATTAATCCACAGTGAGAGTGTGTGTGTGTGTGTGTGTGTGTGTGTGTGTGTGTGTGTGTGTGTGTGTGTGTGTGTGTGTGTGTGTGTGTGTGTGTGTGTGTGTGTGTGTGTGTGTGTGTGTGTGTGTGTGTGTGTGTGTGTGTGTGTGCATGCGTGGTGTAATTAAATGTCTGCTGAGGCTGTGACCTGCTGTGCCTAAAACATAACTAATGAAAGAAACCTCCATTACATCTGTCACACACAGAGAGAGAGGGGGGTGAGAGAGATAGAAAGATGGAGAAAGAGAGCGGGGTGAGAGAGTGATGAGGAAGAGAGGGTGAGAGAGAGGGAGAGAGAGAGAGGAAAGAGAGCGAGGGATGAGAGCGAGAGATAAGTGAGGGAGGAGAGAGAGAAAGGACATGAAAAGAACAACCCAACCCAATACAACAAAGATGTCTAATATGAATAGGAAAAATGAGATTGCCTAGGCTTCACAGTAACTCAGCAGGCTGACAGTGTTGTTGCAGTCAGTTACACTACTGTAGCTATTGTTAAAGTCAAGCTACTCTCATATGGACGATCCCAGTGCTATAGCTCAGACTTTTACTGGGGACTGGATAACGACTACATCAAACACTAAAGGGTTTTTGTCAGGATTGTGGGAACTCATTTTGGTTGACTCTATCATCTCTCTTGCACTGGACTCTACCCCCACACACACACACTGGACTCTACTTACACACAAAGACTGACTCAACCCACACACACAAACCCACTGGACTATACTCACACACTGGACTCTACCCAGACTGCACTATATCCAAAACACACACACACTGGACTTTACCCACACACACACACACACACACACACATCGGACTCTACCCACCCACACACACACACTCACACACTGGACTCTACCCACCCATATATACACACACACTGGACTCTACCTACACATACACACATACACACTGGACTCTACCTACACACAAACACACACACACACACACACTGGACCCCGCCTCCCCCCACACACACTGGACCCCCCATCCCCTCTGCACACACACACACACACACTGGACACTAACCACACACACACAAACACACTGGACTCTACCCAGACAAACACATGCACTGGACTCTACCTACACACACACACACACACGCCAACACTGGACTCTACTCACACACACACACTGGACTCTAACTCTACCCACCTACCCACAAACACACACACTGGACCCTAACCCCCCACCCCCAAAACACAAAATGGACTATGCCTCCCCACACACACACTGGACCCCCCATCCCTCTGCACACACACACACACACACTGGACACTAACCACACACACACAAACACACTGGACTCTACCCAGATACACACATGCACTGGACTCTACCTACACACACACACACACACGCCAACACTGGACTCTACTCACACACACACACTGGACTCTAACTCTACCCACCTACCCACAAACACACACACTGGACCCTACCCCCCACCCCCAAAACACAAAAATGGACTATACCCCCCACACACACACCCTGGACTCTACCTACCCACCCACACACACACACTGGACTCTACCCACCCACACACACACACACTGGACTACCGACACACACACGGACACAAACTCTACCCACACCTACACTGGACTCTACCCACACCCACACTGGACTCAACCCCCACACACACACACACACACACACACAAACACACACACACTGGACTCTACCCACACACACACACTGGACTCTACCAACCCACAAATGCACACACACACACACACACACACACACACACACACTGGACCCTACCCACCCACACACACACTGGACCCTACCCACCCACACACACACTGGACTATACTCACACACTGGACTCTACCCACACTGGACTCTACCCAGACTCTACCCCCACACACACACACACACACACACACACACACACATCGGACTCTACCCACCCAAACACACACACTCACACACTGGACTCTACCCACCCATACATACACACACACTGGACTCTACCTACACACAAACACACACACACACACACACTGGACCCCGCCTCCCCACACACACTGGACCCCCCCATCCCCCCTGTACACACACACACGCACACTGGACACTAACCACACACACACAAACACACTGGACTCTGCCCAGACACAAACACGCACTGGACTCTACCTACACACACACACACACGCCAACACTGGACTCTACTCACACACACACACTGGACTGTACCCACCCACAAACACACACACACTGGACTCTACCCACCTACCCACAAACACACACACACACACACTGGACCCTAACCCCCCCAAAACGGACTATACCCCCACACACACACCCTGGACTCTACCCACACACACACACACACTTGACTCTACCAACCGACACACACACACACTGGACTACCGACACACACACGGACACAAACTGGATTCTACTCTCCCACACACACTGGACTCTACCCACCCACACACACACACACTGGACTACCGACACACACACGGACACAAACTGGACACTACCCTCCCACACACACTGGACTGTACCCACCCACACACACACAAACTGGACTCTTCCCACCTACACACACACGGACACAAACTGGACACTACCCCCCCACACACCCTGGACTCTACCCACACACACACACACTGGACTCTACCCCCCCACACACCCTGGACTCTACCCACACACACACACACTGGACACTACCCCCACACACCCTGGACTCTACCCACACACACACACACTGGACTCTACCCCCACACACCCTGGACTCTACCCACACACACACACACTGGACTCTACCCCCCCACACACCCTGGACTCTACCCACACACACACACACTGGACTCTACCCCCCCACACACCCTGGACTCTACCAACCCACACACCCTGGACTCTACCCACACACACACACTGGACTCTACCCACACACACACACTGGACTCTACCCACACACACACACTGGACTCTACCCACACACACACACTGGACTCTACCCACACACACACACTGGACTCTACCAACCCACAAATGCACACACACACACACACACACACACACACACACACTGGACCCTACCCACCCACCCACACACACACTGGACCCTACCCACCCACACAAACACACACACATACATCGGACTCTACCCACCCACGCACACACACTCACACACTGGACTCTACCCACCCATACACACACACACACTGGACTCTACCTACACACACACACATACACACTGGACTCTACCTACACACACAAACATACACACTGGACTCTACCCACACCTACACTGGACTCTACCCACAACCACACTGGACTCAACCCACCCACCCACACACACACACACAAACACACAAACACACACACAGGACTCTACACACACACACACAGTGGAATCTACCCACACACACACACTGGACTTTACCAACCCACAAATGCGCACACACACACACACACACACACACACACACACACACACACACACACACACACACACACACACACACACACACACAAACACACACACACACACACACACAAACAAACACTGGACTCACACACACTGGACTCTACCCACCTACCCACACACACACTGGACTCTACCTACACACAAACACACACACACACACACACTGGACCCCGCCTCCCCCACACACACTGGACCCCCATCCCCCCACACACACACACACGCACACTGGACACTAACCACACACACACAAACACACTGGACTCTGCCCAGACACAAACACGCACTGGACTCTACCTACACACACACACACACGCCAACACTGGACTCTACTCACACACACACACTGGACTGTACCCACCCACAAACACACACACACTGGACTCTACCCACCTACCCACAAACACACACACCCACACACTGGACCCTAACCCCCAAAACGGACTATACCCCCCACACACACACCCTGGACTCTACCCACAAACACACACACACACACACTGGACCCTAACCCCCCACACACCCTGGACTCTACCAACCCACACACACTGGACTCTACCCACACACACACACTGGACTCTACCCACACACACACACTGGACTCTACCCACACACACACCCTGGACTCTACCCACACACACACACACTGGACTCTACCCCCCCACACACCCTGGACTCTACCAACCCACACACCCTGGACTCTACCCACACACACACACACACTGGACTCTACCCACACACACACACTGGACTCTACCCACACACACACACTGGACTCTACCAACCCACAAATGCGCACACACACACACACACACACACACACACACTGGACCCTACCCACCCACCCACACACACACTGGACCCTACCCACCCACCCACACACACACTGGACCCTACCCACCCACACAAACACACACACATACATCGGACTCTACCCACCCACGCACACACACTCACACACTGGACTCTACCCACCCATACACACACACACTGGACTCTACCTACACACACACACATACACACTGGACTCTACCCACACACACAAACATACACACTGGACTCTACCCACACCTACACTGGACTCTACCCACAACCACACTGGACTCAACCCACCCACCCACACACACACACACAAACACACAAACACACACACAGGACTCTACACACACACACACAGTGGAATCTACCCACACACACACACTGGACTTTACCAACCCACAAATGCGCACACACACACACACACACACACACACACACACACACACACACACACACACACACACACACACACACAAACACACACACACACAAACAAACACTGGACTCACACACACTGGACTCTACCCACCTACCCACACACACACACACACACACACACACACTGGACTCTACCCACACCTACACTGGACTCTACCCACACCCACACTGAACTCAACCCACCCACCCACACACAAACACACACACACAAACACACAAACACACACACAGGACTCTACACACACACACACACTGGAATCTACCCACACACACACACTGGACTTTACCAACCCACAAATGCGCACACACACACACACAATCACACACACACACAGACACAGACACAGACACAAACACAAACACAAACACAAACACACACACACACACACACACACACACACACACACACACACACACACACACACACACACACACACACACACACTACCCAACCACACACACACACACTGGACTTTAGCCACACACACACACACACACACACACACACACACACACACACACACACACAATGGACTCTACCCACACACACACTGGACTCTACCAACCCACAAATGCGAACAGACACACACACACACAAACACTGGACTCTACCCAAACACACACTGGACTCTACCCTCCCACACACACACTGGACTCTGCCCTCACACACACACTGGACTCTACCCCCCATCCACCCACACACACACACTGGACCTACCCACCCACACACACACTGGACTCTACCCACCCACACACACACTGGACTCTACCCAAACACACACTGGACTCTACCCACCCACACACACACTGGACTCTACCCACCCACACACACACACACTGGACTCTAGCACACACACACACACACACACACACACACACACACACACACACACACACACACACACACACAGGACTCTACCCCCACACACACACTGGACCCTACCCACCCACACACACACTGGACTCTGCCCTCACACACACACTGGACTCTACCCCCCATCCACCCACACACACACTGGACCCTACCCACCCACACACACACTGGACCCTACCCACCCACACACACACTGGACTCTACCCACCCACACACACACACACACTGAACTCTAGCCACACACACACACACACACACACACACACACACACACACACACACACACACACACAGGACTCTACCCACCCACACACACACTGGACCCTACCCACCCACACACACACTGGACCCTACCCACCCACACACACTGGACTCTACCCTCCCACACACACACTGGACTCTACCCTCCCACACACACACACTGGACTATACTCACACACTGGACTCTACCCACACACACACACACACACACACACACACACACACTCACACACTGGACTCCTACCCACCCATACATACACACACACTGGACTCTACCTACACACACAAACATACACACTGGACTCTACCCACACCTACACTGGACTCTACCCACACACACACACACACACACACACACACACACACACACACACACACACACACACACACACACACACACACACTGGACTCAACACACACACACAAACTGGACTCTACCCACGCACACACACTGGACTCTACCAACCCACAAATGCGCACACACACACACACACACACACAATCACACACACACACACACTGGACTCTACCCACCCACACACACACACACTGGACTCTAGCCACACACACACACACACTGGACTCTAGCCACACACACACACACACACACGACTCTACCCACCCACACACACAGGACTCTACCCACACACACACACACACACACTGGACTCTAGCCACACACACACACACACTGGACTCTAGCCACACACACACACACACACACGACTCTACCCACCCACACACACAGGACTCTACCCACACACACACAAACACACTGGACCCTACCCACCCACACACACACTGGACCCTACACACCCACACACACACACACGACTCTACCCACCCACACACACTGGACTACCCCCCCACACACACACACAATCACACACACAGGACTCTACCCACACACACACAAACACACTGGACCTTACCCACCCACACACACACTGGACCCTACACACCCACACACACACTGGACCCTACCCACCCACACACACGCACTGGACTCTACCAGCACACAAATGCGCACACACACACACACAAACACTGGACTCTACCCAAACACACACTGGACTCTGCCCTCACACACACACTGGACTCTGTCAGCCATGTCAAGGGGGGTGATAAAGAGCTGTGAAGGAGAGAGAAGGGGAGGTCACAATGACATTTACATTTACGTAATTTGGCAGGCGCTCTTATCCAGAGCCATTTACAGGAGCAATTAGGGTTAAGTGCCTTGCTCAAGGGCACATCGATAGATTTTTCACCTAGTTGGCTCAGGGATATGAACCTTTCAGTTCCTGGCCCAACGCTGCTAGGCTACCTGCCGTGTGTGTGCGTGTGTGCGTGTGTGTGTCCTGAGGCCACGGCCATCCCCCCTCTGACAGAAAACAAAGAACAAATTAGAGTGGAGACACTTCAGAGACGGAAGTGTCCACACTGACCAACCAATACCACCACTATGACAAGGTCACTTTGTAAAGCCAAAACGTTCGCAGGCCAGAAGGGGAGTTCAGTCTGAGACACCGAACCTTCTGTCTTTATTGTCTGACTGTTCCTGTCAGTATTGAGTCTCTTTCACTGATCTCTCTTTCTCTCCCCTCCCTCAGTAGGTGCCTTGTTCTCAAACTATTCAGCTACACAACGGTACCAAACAAACTTGTATATTGTTCTAAACAAAAACTCAAACAAAGAAAAACATTGTCTTTATGAAGACTGGACAACTGTTACAACACAAGACTGTTTCATCCTCCCATTTTTCCCACAATATGGAAACACTTCAATTTTGTCATCCCTCTCTTTCTTGTCTGTCATTATGAACCGACTCCATTCTCCCTGGAGGGTCCTGGGATGGAGGGATGGAGAAGGAGGGAGGGATGGAGTGAAGGACACATGAAAGAGAAATGGAGTGGGGGTAATATCGTCTGCAGTCTGTGTCTGTGTGTGGGTGTATGATAAACAGAGTAGCAGCAGCGTAAATTAAGATTGTATGTGAGTGTGTAAAGTCAGTATAAATGTGTGTCCATGTTATGTGTGTGTTGGAGTGTCAGTGTGCGTGAGTGTGTAGAGTTGTCATGAGGTGGGTGTAGCTGGTGTAATTAAGTCAGGCGCAGGAGAGCAGAGATGAGTGGACTAAGCACTTTACTCAGGTAATGTCAAACGCAACCGCGTCACAAAACAAATGCCCAAAACCAAGAAAGGCAGCACAAAGTACAAAATAAACCGCACAATACCGGCTGCCACAAAGCACGGGTGAAAAAACATACAACCCGGCGTACCAGCATGCCAATAAACAATTCCCCACACAGACATGGGGGAAACAAAGGGTTAAATACACAACAGTAATGAGACTAAATGAAAACCAGGTGTGTGGGAAAACAAGACAAAACAAATGGAAAATGAAAAGTGGATCGGCGATGGCTAGAAGACCGGTGACGTCAACCGCTGAACGCCGCCCGAACAAGGAGAGGAACCGACTTCGGCGGAAGTCGTGACAAGAGTCCTGTGAGTGTGTAGAGTCCTGTGAGTGTGTAGAGTCCTGTGAGTGTGTAGAGTCCTGTGAGTGTGTAGAGTCCTGTGAGTGTGTAGAGTCCTGTGAGTGTGCATAGAGACGGTGCAAAAATACAAATAAATACAAGTGTCAGCTCAGATATTCCGTGTAGCCATTCTGTTAGGATGGATGGATTTGACTTCCTTCAAACTGCATGCAGGACATAAAAATGGTATCAATGAGTTCGTCTGACTCTGGGTAAGTATCCCAAAATACCAAAGTATCTCTTGAAGACGTGGGGATTACAGACTGGGACAAGGAAGGGTTGAAAATTAGTGAATATACCTGCCAGCTGATCTGCGCATTCTCTGAGAATGCGCCCTGGAACGCGGCCTTCTGAGTGTTGACCTAATTAAAGACCTTACTCACGTCGGCCTCGGACAGTGAGATCCCCTAGTCGTCTGGTTCGATGGGGGCCCTCACGCACGGTATGGTGTTGTTATTGTCGAAGTGTGCATAAAATGGGTTTAGTTCGTCTGGTAGAGAGGCATCATGGTAGAGAGGCTTCGTTGGTGTGTGTGGGTGAGAGAGTGCGTGACATGTAGGACGTTTCCATATGTGCAAATTCTGTGCGGAGAGCAACTGTTGCTATGGAGACGAGTTACTGGTGCGGTCAAACAACCACATGAACAGTCTGCGGGAGACCACTACACACACACACACACACACACTTTAGCTCATCAGTCTAACCTCGTCTTACGGTGTGCAGGAGACCTGGGTTTGAGGTCCAGTTAATTACATAGGCACACAGGTATACACAAACACACACACATCACAAAATCATTTTCATTAAGTTCTTATGGGGCTTTTCTCTCTCTCTCTCTTTCTCAGTCTTTCCCTCTCTCTCCTGTCAGACACAGAGAGGTCATTTAGAGGTCTGAACGGTAAATGTTTCCTCAGTAGAGAGCTAGGAACAGAACGTGAGAGGCAGCCGATATGAGGCAGCAGCCTGCAGTCATAGTGATGTTGGCAGCCATGGGATCCCTCATTTAGGCTTAATGGTCCTCAGCTGTCCCACTGTCACTGTTTTATTATCACCCGGAGTGTGTGTCTATGTAAGTGTGTGTGTCCACTGTAACAGCTTTATCACCCTCTCTGGCAGAGACAGCCTGCGATTGTAACAGCATACTAACTACCAGCCCAGCGGGGGAAGAGGGGAACGGAGGGGGTAGACAGCTCTCATTTATTAGGCCTGAAAACACTACTGAAACAAAGATAGGGAGAGGGGGGGAGAAAGTGAGAGAGAGGGATGGGGACAGAGAGGTGAAGCTAGAGATGGAGGATATAGGAGGAGAGGTGGAGAGGTTAAGTGTATAATGGGTTTCTGGGTCAGTCCTCTATTTGGAGTAGCAGACTGGATCATGGAGATCATAGAGCAGAGCAGGCCTATGACACACACACACAGGAGGAAAATATGAAAACACAACAGATTTCCACATAGGCTACCATGTTCCTGGAGAGTCGCAGGGTATAAAGGAGTTTGCTTTAACCGACCTGGAAGACTTCACAAAATTCAACACTCCTGGTCTTTCAGGTCGGTTAAAGCAACATCCTGCATAGCCTGCGGCGTTCCTGCGGAACAGGGTTGCCTACCCCTGAACCCCTAACACTGTTTCTACAGGGTTCACAGCAGACAGACTGGCTCTCGGTGGAAGACAGTTGGAACAAATACAATTGCATTTGTCTTTCATCAACCTCATATGTGTGTTGTGTGTGGGGGGTGTGTAAGTGGGAACACAACAATGTGTTAACCGCCATAAAGTGCCAGTGTCAGTGACAGAGTGCCCGCTTTGGGACTCACACCTACTGTTTAGTGAATCACTGTGTGACTGATGGGCTGGGTCTGGGGGTGAGGACACATGGGTACGGATCATTTCAGAGCCATCTGTCTGGCGTTGAGAGATATGGGCACACATACACTGGCATCACCTCTGCCCCGACACCTGTACCCATACACCTGTTACCTACAGCTCAACACCTGCCTTTGCACCTGAAGATGAACAATCAAATGATAGCACCGTAACACTTAACACAGGTAAGCATGAAGGCATCATGAAGGCCTTATGAAGCATTATGAAGCCATTATGAAGCATTATTACCTTTCCTCCTGGAGTCTCTCCTGACGCTGGGCCTGACAGCTGGCTGTAGCTCCGCCTCTGTTGACATCGTCAGGCTCCGCCCCGCCGGCCCAACGGCCGGTTCGATCCGGTTCTGCTCCGGTCTGGCTACGAGGGTCCACTTCACAACGTCAGCGTCGATTGCGTGCGTGTTTGTGGGGGGCGCCGTGTGTGTGTGTGGGCCCACAGGCTCATGGGAGAAGAAGGGGCTCTAGCCCTGACACAACATCCCACACACACTTACAGAGAGCTGGGGAAAAAAGAGAGAGATGAGAGAGAGATAAGCAAGGAGAGAGAGAGAGAGCGAGAGATAGTTAGTGCATGCATTATTTTGCAGCAGCACATCAATACAGAAACTCTCCCAGGAACACTATGGAGGAGACGGGCGATATTAGACATCCTTCCCTCCTCCCTGCCCCCTCCTTCTTAACAGTCTGCCCTCAACCCTCATGCCCCCATGTACTCTTTGTCTATCTGTCTCCTGTGAGTTGATAATTGTCCATAATGAGGAACACAGGAAACCCACAGCATTCCTACAGACAGACCATTTCTACAGCCAGAACACATGAACACAAACAGAAGCAGGCACACGCGCACGCACAAACGCAAGCCAACAATATTCTTTATCTGAGTGAAACATGCTGGAGATGTACTATGAGTCACTCCAATTACTGCTATTATGATCACTCTGCTTCTGCAGAATGAAGGGAGAGAGACGAGAGCGATAGAGAGGGAGGAGAAAGGACACTAATGCAACCTCCAGCATATTCCCTCTCCTCTCGTCTTTCTTTCTTATTCTCCCTTTTCTCTCTGCTAACTGAAAATAGCTTCAGCTAGATTTCCTTTATTTCTAACAGACTGTCCTTCATTTCTAACAGACTGTCCTTGTTTCTAACAGACTGTCCTTCATTTCTAACAGACTGTCCTTTATTTTTAGCAGGCTGTCCTTATTTCTAGCAGACTGTCCTTTATTTCTAGCAGACTGTCCTTTATTTCTAGCAGACTGTCCTTATTTCTAGCAGACTGTCCTTTATTTCTAGCAGACTGTCCTTATTTCTAGCAGACTGTCCTTTATTTCTAACAGACTGTCCTTCATTTCTAACAGACTGTCCTTCATTTCTAGCAGACTGTCCTTTATTTCTAGCAGACTGTCCTTATTTCTAGCAGACTGTCCTTTATTTTTAGCAGACTGTCCTTTATTTCTAGCAGACTGTCCTTATTTCTAGCAGACTGTCCTTTATTTCTAACAGATTGTCCTTTATTTCTAGCAGACTGTCTTTATTTCTAGCAGACTGTCCTTTATTTCTAGCAGACTGTCCTTTATTTCTAGCAGACTGTCCTTTATTTCTAACTGTCCTTTATTTCTAACAGACTGTCCTTTATTTCTAACAGATTGTCCTTATTTCTAGCAGACTGTCCTTTATTTTTAGCAGACTGTCCTTTATTTCTAGCAGACTGTCCTTATTTTTAGCAGACAGTCCTTTATTTCTAACAGACTGTCCTTTATTTCTAGCAGACTGTCCTTATTTCTAGCAGACTGTCCTTTATTTCTAGCAGACTGTCCTTTATTTCTAGCAGACTGTCTTTATTTCTAGCAGACTGTCCTTTATTTCTAGCAGACTGTCCTTTATTTCTAGCCGACTGTCCTTATTTCTAGCAGACTGTCCTTTATTTCTAGCAGACTGTCCTTTATTTCTAACACTGTCCTTTATTTCTAGCAGACTGTCCTTTATTTCTAGCAGACTGTTTAGCTGTTGATCTGTCTGGTAATATTATCATGTTTGTAAGTGTTGAAACCACCCTTCTCCTTGGGCGAAAGGCAGTGGGTTTATGAGTGTGCGCGTGTGCATGCCTGTGGTGTGTGTGCACTTGCGGTGCTTGTGTGGGGGTGTGTGTGTGTGTGGCATCTGGTGGATTTCTCTGGGGAAAGACAGATATTTCTAATCTATGCTAAGATACCCTGAGGGAGAAACCACAGATTTCAGAGAGAGGAGGAAGATATTCAGCATGTTGTCCTATAACGATGGCTCAGCATTAATATATCACACAATTAAGAAGCATAACAACAACAACTACAACTACAACAAAACAACCGCCATTAACAACAATCCTGAATACTGCAATTTTCGCTGATTTGGAACGTTCTGTTTTAGTTTGAATGTAAACCATGAAGGAGAAATGACCATAAGTTGGTCCCTGGTATAAAAAGGTTGAGAACTCTGTTCTACTGTATGAATCAGCGGTCCTTGTTGTCCTGGTTTGAGATGAGAGATGGAGCACGGCTTAACGTGTCTGCCGAACGAGAGGAGAGCAGGACGGAGAAAGGATGACAGGAGGAGGAAACGAGAGGTAAATTGGATGCCAGTAAGTGGGGCGCAGCCAACAGTTGTGTGTGTGTGTGTGTGTGTGTGTGTGTGTGTGTGTGTGTGTGTGTGTGTGTGTGTGTGTGTGTGTGTGTGTGTGTGTGTGTGTGTGTGTGTGTGTGTGTGTGTGTGTGTGTGTGTGTGTGTATAAATCCGGGCCTGCCAAGAGGAGCTTAATGCCCAGAAATCATCTGTTTCTACAGGCACACAGAGAGATGGAGGAGGGAAGATAGCAAGGCAAACCATGCACAGTCTATTCTCTTTCTGTTCCTGGTCAATGTAAATGTCCCCTCTTTCACTCTCTCTCAGGTTAATTGCGTTCTGTCCATCAGGCTCAGGGTGAAATTAGCATCTACACTCAATCAGCCACTCCGCTCTCTCCGAATAATAAACTACCTTTCTCTCATTATTCTACTCTCTCCCCCTTTCCTCCCCCTCTCTATATGTGTTCATAATTCTCTCCCTCCCCCCTTTCCTCCCCCTCTCTCTGTGTTCATAACTCTCTCTTCCCCCTTTCCTCCCCCTCTCTGTGTTCATAATTCTCTCTCTCCCCCCTCTCTGTGTTCATAATTCTCCCCCAATAATTCTCCCCCTCCTCCCCCTTTCTCTGTGTTCATAACACTCTCTCTCCCCCTCTCTCCCTCCCCTTTCTCTCTCCCCCTCTCCCTGTGTTCATAATCCTCTCTCCCCCTTTCCTCCCCCTCTCTCTGTGTGTTCATAATTTCTCTCTCTATTGGTGTGTGTTCATAATTTCTCTCTATCGGTGTGTGTACATAATTTCTCTCTCTCTCTCTCTCTCTCTCTCTCTCTCTCTCTCTCTCTCTCTCTCTCTCTCTCTCTCTCTCTCTCTCTCTCTCTCTCTCTCTCTCTCTCTCTCTCTCTCTCTCTCTCTCTCTCTCTCTCTCTCTCTCTCTCTCTCTCTCTCTCTCTCTCTCTCTCTCTGTGTTCATAATCTCTCCCTGTTCCTCTCTCCTTCCCCCCCATGCTGGGAGTTTTTTGGAGTTTGAGTGTTTGGTGTGGAGGGCTCAGAGTTAGTTTCCTGGGGTTTGTAACGTGCGGTGTGTGCGATGGCTTCGCAGCCTAGCGCGGAGGAGACGCTGTCGATACGGCATGGATTCAGGTGTGAGAAGGGAGTTCAAATGGAGGAGTTTCTGCTCGCTGTCGGTGAACAGGTAGGAGCAGAATTTATACATTCCGCTTCCAGAATTAATACAGCTGTGGTTGTGTTCATGAAAATAGTAAATTTGGGGGGTAGGCTCATTGCTAGTGGAATATTTGTAAGGGGTGTGTTGGTGCCAATTTCTCCTCTTTCTACCCCTTCGACCAGGGTGGTAGTTGCAAATGTGCCTCCGTTTACTACGGATGATCAAATCAGGAAAGAGCTGAGTTGTTTTGGTAAGTTTGCTAGTGGGTTTTGTGTACCGTCTGCAGGTTTTCAGGCAGATGCCGTCAAGCATGTTGTTTCGTTCCGGAGGCAAGTGTTCATGTTTCTGAATAACAATGATCAACAGTTAAATGTGCATTTTAAAGTGAGGCATGGGGAGGGGCTCAACGCAGGGTTTGCCAGCACATATAGTCTACGGTGCTTTGAGTGTGGGGATTTGGGGCATAAGAGCTTTGCGTGCCCACATAAAGGCCGTAGACAAGGTGAGGGTAAAAGCGCCAGTGAGGGAAATTGAGGTCAACATACAGTGGGCCATAAGATGCAGGCAGCAGAGGCTGGGCCTAGTCATGCTACAGATATTGGGGTAGATGAGGCTGGGCCTAGTCGTGCTACAGATGGTGGGGTAGATGAGGCTTGGCCTTGTCATGCTACAGATGGTGGTGTAGCTGAGGCTGGGTCTAGTCATGCTACAGATGGTGGTGTAGATGAGGCTGGGTCTAGTCATGCTGCAGATGGTGGGATAGATGAGGCTGGGTCTAGTCATGCTATGGATAGTGGTGTAGATGAGGCTGGGTCTAGTCATGCTATGGATAGTGGTGTAGATGAGGCTGGGTCTAGTCACGCTAGAGATGGTGGTGTAGATGAGGCTGGGTCTAGTCATATAATGGATGGTGGTGTAGATGAAGCTGGGCCTAGTCAGGTTATGCTAGTGGATGAGGAGAGTATAGTGGGGAAGGGTAAGCGACTGGGGGGGTGGAGGACGGTGTCATGCGGAAGAGGAAAAAGGGGGAGAAGAAAGGAGGTGGGAGGGGAGAGGCTGGTGTGGTCAAAGGCACTAAGGAACCATTACCTGGTGCTGGGGGCGACTAGAGAGAAAGAGCAGGTGGTCAGGATGGGAGATGGAGATGAGGAGGAGAAAGGTGAGTCTGAGGAAGAGGACTCCTTCTCAATGGGTCCAGAGCTGACAGCCAGTCAGGCAGAGGGGTCAAAGTATACGGTGAGGGAACTGTCAAGGTTCCTGAATGAGACTAAGTGGAAAAAAGTTAATCTTGAGGTTTTTTTTTCCGATCTGGTAAAGTTTGTAAGATCAGTAAAACACGCTATGAAATATGAGGGGCATGGTGTCCTTTCACCCAGGAAACGGTTTAGGAAGTGGGTTACAACAGTGTGTAAAGGTCTACCTTCAGACGCGGTTTAGATGAATAGTTTCTTTCTGGCACTGGGGCTTTTTGAGCTTTGCTATTGCTCTTTCTTTGATGGCTTTTCTCCCACGTCTTATGGAGACTCTTTGGGCAGGCTCGCTTAATATAACTGGCACCAGAGATGCGGGAAAGAGGAGTGTGTTGGGTGAATATGTAAAACAAAAAAAGGTACAGGTGTTGTTTCTGCAGGAGACGCATTGTGATTTGGTGAATGAAGTCGATTGGGGGCTCTGGTGGAAAAGGGCAGGTGTGCTAAGCCATGGGACAAATGTTAGTGCAGGGGTGGCAGTCTTTTTGTACCTGGTCTGTCTATAAAAATGTGCTCCTCAAAGGAGGTGTGTAGGGGTAGACTGCTTGTAGTAAAAGCAGGGTTTTGTCTTTATAAATGTGTATGCGCCTAACACAGGGAGAGAGAGGGGACTTCTATTTGGGTGTCTTAGACAGGAACTCCCACAGGTAGCGCCTGAGGAGACGCTGGTGGTCGGCGGGGACTGGTACTGCACCATGGATTTCACGAAAGACAGAAATGGGGAAGAGCCTCATTCAGGCTCAGTGGGTATGTTAAGGGACATCATTAAGCAGTTTGACCTAGTGGATGTTTGGAGAACTAGACATCCCAACACAAGACCGTATACATTGGTGAAGGTCTTTGGAGCTAGGGTGAGTGCAACCCGGCTTGATCGATTTTACATGTCCAGGAATGAGAGCAATAGGCTGTTCGGCGCTACCATTCTCCAGGTGGGTTTTTCAGATCATCACAACCATGGCTCGGCTGTCTATTTCACCAGGGCCTCGGCAGGCATCCTATTGGAAGTTTAATGTAAAGCTCTTACAAGATGCCACTTTTTGCTCAGGTTTACAGACTTTTTGGGAAAGGTGGGGGCAGCAAAGAGAGGAGTATGAGTCTCTGAGTCATTGGTGGGATGTGGGAAAAGTCCAAATTTGGCTTTTCTGTCAATAGTATACATCTCTCTCATCCTCAGAGGCTAGGAGAGTATTGGGGGAACTAGAGCGTAGTATTAGTGAGATGGAGGTAGAGCTGGTGGGGCAAGGCAATGTAGGCCTCCAGGCTAATTTAGCTGAATTACGTAGGGACCTGGGCAGTTTTTTAAAGGTTAAAGCAAAGGGAGCACTTGTAAGTGCTAGGTTCAAGGAGATGGATGCTCCCAGCTCCTTCTTCTTTGGTTTGGAAAGACAGAGTGGTGAAGCCAAGGGTATGCATTATCTACGGCTTTCAGATGGGCGGGTGACCTCTGTGGTGTGGGAGATGCAGGACCGGACTGAAGAGTTTCATACAGAGTTTTATAGGGCAGAACTGTGTGATCCTATGTGTGCTCAAGTTTTGTTTGCAGAACTCCCTAAGCTCTCTCTGGCACATGAAATGGACATTCCCCTGTTGTCCCATGAACTGGCAGAGGCCATAACCCAGATGTCGCCCAGCCGACACCGGGTGTCGATGGACTCCCAGTGGAGTTTAATAAAAAGTTCTGGGGAATAATTGGACTGGATTTATTTTGCGTGTTGCGTGAGTGCGTCTGGGTAGGAAAAAACACCCCAAAAAAAAGACCCCAAAAAAAAGACCCCAAAAAAGCCTGTGGCATTGCTCTGTGCGGGCTACAAGATATTTGGCAAGGTCCTCGCTAATAGACTGAAGTCCCATCTGGACTATAGTACACAAGGACCAGACATATTGCGTACCGGGACGCTCAATCACGGACAACTTGTTCTTAATCAGGGACATGTTGGACTTGTCGAGAGCTTCTAATGTGAAATTTGGTCTGGTCTCTTTAGATCAAGAGAAGGCTTTTGATAGAGTGGACCATGAGTATCTGTTTAATGTGATGTCTGTGTTTGGGTTTGGGAAGAGTATTTTGACCTGTGTGAAGATGTTGTATGCTGGGGCGTCATGTATGGTCAGGGTGGAAGGGGGGCTCAGTAGGCCAGGCTGGGTGAGACGGGGCATTAGACAAGGATGCCCTCTATCGGGGAAGTTATATACACTAGCCATTGAGCCTTTTTTGCGGGCAGAGGAGAGCTGGCGGATTAGGGTTGGACCGGCAGCTGTTCCTCATGAAGCTGGAGAGGTCTTTCAGACTTTTACTCTGCGGTGCTGAGGGCCTGGCAGCTGATAAGGCCCACACGAGAAGTGGGTGTGGAGCCTGGGCTGTGGGTGTGGGAGGAGCCTATCTTCCACATCCCAGCCATCCCTTTAAGATCGGTTCAGTCGGCCACCCTGCAGAGGCAACTGATGGCAGCAGGTTTACTAAGGCTTGGTGACCTGCGACTGCTGGGAGAGGAGGGGTGGAAAACCCTCCTGGCACAACAAACAGGAATAACGTCTCTTAGGCTGCTGGAGAGATTCCTGGAGGCACTGTTTGAGCCGGTAAGGGGCTTTGAGCGGCCAAAGGGGAAGGGGCCACCAATGTTTCCGCCACTGCAGGTGACAGCAGAGACTGGGGACTGGCAAGGGGGTCTGGAGGACTTGTTAGATTTTAACACTCCGAGCCTGGGGGAGTTTGAGGGGGTGGGATGTAAAGCCCTCTACAACCTCTGCATTCAGGTAAGGAACATTAGGAGCCTAACAGGAGTGAAGGCACATCAGTGGCAGGAGGTATGTGGGGCGGAGAGTATGGTGGGTTTTAGTACCAAAGAGGTCAGGGGACCTTAAGTGGAGGGTTCTACATGGAGCCCTGGCCACTAACAGCTGGTTGGCACAGGTTGAACCGGGAGTCGGGCAGGGGTGTCCTTTCTGTGTTATCAGTGAAACTGTGAATCATGTGTTTTCTGTGTGCGCCAGGTTAATGCCATTAATGTCTCTGTTAGAATGTCTGTGTGAGAGGTTGGGGGTGTGTTTTACTGTTGGGATGTTTATAATGGGGTACAGGTATTCAAATAAGGAGAAGGCCAAATGTGTTTTGTTTAATTTTCTGTCTGCTCAGGCAAAGTTGGCTATTTGGCTAACAAGGAGGAACAGGGTCAAACCCTTTACTTTATTTAATGGAATGGTCTCTGCGCGCCTTAGGGTGGAATTTGAGTTCTATAAAATTACAAAAAGTGTGGAGATGTTTCAGGTGTCTGGGGGCTGTCAGTATAGCTGTGGAAGATGTTTTAGATATACGGTTGTAGAAGTGGTGAGGTTGTGTGGTGTTGTTTTGTATCGTGGGGTAGAGGGTAAGGTGAGTATGGTACATGTATGCAGTACAAGATATATTTTGGTGGTTTATTTTAAGGGGGAGTGGTGAGGTTTTAATGAAATTAGAATGTTTCATAAAAAAAACCTCTGTCTCTCTCTCTCTCTGTGTGTTTGCATTTTTGTATAAAGCTGTTTTTGCTTTGTCATTATGGGGTATTGTATGTAGATTGAGGAGGGAAAAAAACAATTTAAGAAGCACGGTTTGGCGGGTCATGTTTCGGAGGACGCATGACTCGACCTTCGCCTCTCCCGAGCCCGTTGGGGAGTTGCAGCGATGAGACAAGATCCTAATTGGAGAGAAAAAGGGGGTAAAATACACAAAAGAAGAAAGTAAAGAAAACACACACATACACGTCATTTAGCAACCGCTCTTATGCAGAGCGACTTACAGTAGTGAGTGCATACATTATCGTACTGTGGGGCACACATACACACACACACACAACCACCATAATCTGAACCTAGCTCCAAAGCAACAAAGCACAGAAAAATGTCACAGTGATGCGAATAACTCCAAGTTATTGTACCTACCAGCTACTATACATCTCCTGAGAACTCCAGAAACCAGATGACTGTAGAATACTATCACACAATCGCTACACTGCTGTACCCAGCCCAGAGAGGGGGAAAAGAGAGAGACAGACACCACACAGCCCAGGGAGAAAGGAGGAGAGAAGAGATGCAGGAGAGGAGAGATGGAAGTAGTCAGTTAGCCACTGCTAGCGGTCCTCGCTGTTAACTCGGACATCAGCTAGCCTCAACCCGGTCAATTCCTGCCAGTCTGTACAGCGCGATATCAACCCAGAGCATATCGGACTGCTTTTTCTCTACCACATCTCCGGATTCCTACCGCAAGCTCTGAACCTTTACACCGGATCATCGCAGCTAGCTAGCTGCTATCCGAGTGGTTACTCCTGGCTAACGTCTCTGTCCCGAAGCAAGCACCAGTTAGCCTGGAGCTAGCCTGGAGCTAGGCCCATCTCCCGGCTAGCCAAAGAGGTCCACCAGCCAATTCTTGGACTACAATACCTCTTTTGCCAATTGGCCTGGACATGGAGCCCTGCCGACACAGAGCCCCGCTGATCCATCATGACTGGTCTGCCAACGTAACCGTCCGAGGTAGTTTCAACAGTATCTTCCATTGCGACGTCGCCAGATGCCCATCTGTTTTCTTTTTGTAGTCTGTGATTGACTGTAGACCCTGCCACATACCTCTCGTGTCTGAGCCGTTGAATTGTGACTCTACTTTGTCCCTATACTGACGCTTAGCTTGTTTGATTGCCTTGTGGAGGGAATAGCTACACTGTTTGTATTCAGTCATGTTTCCAGTTTTGCTCGAATGCTGCCATCAATCCACGGTTTCTGGTTGGGGAAGGTTTTAATCGTTGCTATGGGTACAACATCACCGATGCACTTGCTAACGAACTCGCTCACTGAATCAGCGTATACATCAATGTTGTTGTCTGATCCTATCCGGAACATATCCCAGTCCACGTGATCGAAGCAATCTTGCAGCGTGGGATCAGATTGGTCGGACCAGCGTTGAACAGACCTGAGAACGGGCGTTTCCTGTTTTAGTTTCTGTCTGGGAGCAACAAAATTGAGTCATGGTCAGACTTGCCGAAAGGAGGGCGGAGAATGGCCTTCCGCATCACAGAAGTTGGAATAACAATGATACAGGGTTTTACCAGCCCAGGTCGCACATTCGATATGCTGATACAATTTAGGGAGCCTTGTTTTCAGATTAGCCTTGTCAAAATCCCCAGCCACAATAAATGCAGCCTCAGGATATGTGGTTTCCAGTTTAAATAGAGTCCAATGAAGTTCTTTCAGTGCCGTCGATGTGTCAGCTTGAGGGGGGATATTCTCTTGGTAAATAAAGTGGTCGGCATTTGATTGTAAGGAATTCTATGTCAGGTGAACAAAAGGACTTGAGTTCCTGTATGTTGTTATGATCACACCACGACTCGTTAATCATAAGACACACACCCCCGCCCTTCTTCTTACCAGAAAGATGTTTGTTTCTGTCGGCGCGATGCGTGGAGAAACCATGTGGCTGTACCGACTCTGATAACGTGTCCTGAGTGAGCCATGTTTCCGTGAAGCAAAGAACGTTGCAGTCTCTGATGTATCTCTGGTAGGCAATTCTTGCTTGGATTTCGTCTACCTTGTTGTCCAGAGACTGGACATTGGCAAGTAGTATACTCGGGAGAGGTGCGCGATTTGCCCGTCTACGAAGCCTGACCAGAACACCGCCCCGTCTACCCCTTCTCCTCCGCCGCCGTTGTTTTGGGTCGCCGGCTGAGATCCAGTCTATTGTCCTAGTTGGTGGACCAAACAGAGGATCCGCTTCGGGAAAGTCGTATTCCTGGTCGTAATGTTGGTAAGTTGACGTTGCTCTTGTATCCAATAATTCCTCCCGGCTGTATGTAATAAAACTTAAGAATTCCCGGGGTAACAATGTAAGAAGTAATCCATAAAAAAATAAATAATACTGCATAGCTTCCTGAGAACTTGAAGCGAGGCTGTCATCTCTGTCGGCGCCTCTGGTGCTGTAGAGGTTAACCCAAGCCCTGCAGGCTCCAGAACCACTCCCCAGAACCACTCCCATTCCCCAGGCACTCTCATTTGTTGACTTCTGTAACCATAAAAGCCTTGGTTTCATGCATGTTAACATTAGAAGCCTCCACACTAAGATTATTTTATTCACTGCTTTAGCACACTCCGCCAACCCTGATGTCCTAGCCGTGTCTGAATCATGGAAATCCTGAAATTTCCATCCCTAACTATAACATCTTCCGACAAGATAGAACTGCCAAAGGGGGCGTAGTTGCAATCTACTGCAGTTATAGCCTGCAGAGTTCTGTCATACTATCCAGGTTTGTGCCCAAACAATGAGCTTCTACTTTTAAAAATCCACCTTTCCAGAAAAAAGTCTCTCACCGTTGCCGCTTGTTATAGACCCCCTTCAGCCCCCAGCAGTGCCCTGGACACAATATGTGAATTGATTGCCCCCCCATCTATCTTCAGAGTTCGTACTGTTAGGTGACCTAAACTGGGATATGCTTAACACCCCGGCCGTCCTACAATCTAAGCTAGATGCCCTCAATCTCACACAAATTATTAACTTCTTAGGGCTAGGGGGCAGTATTTTGAAGTTCGGATGAAAAACGTGCCCAAAGTAAACTGCCTGTTACTCAGGCCCAGAAGCTAGGATATGCATATATTAGTAGCTTTGGATAGAAAACAATCTGAAGTGTCTAAAACTGCTAAAATAATGTCTGTGAGTATAACAGAACTGATATGGCAGGCAAAACCCAGAGCAAAATCCATCCGGTATGTCTGAATCAGTCATGTCACACTGTTTTCAATTGGCATGCTATTCAAAGCAGGGTATTTTAGCTCCCAGATTTCAGTTCCTATGGCTTCCACTAGATGTCAAATGTCTTTAGAAAAAGGTTTGAATGTTCAATCATGACAATCAAGGGAGTAAGACCACTTGTTCCTGAGTTCACGTCAAGTGTCCTGTTTTGGATTTGCGCGGTCAGTTCTTTCTCTTCTATTCAGCAGGTCATATTCTGTCTGAAATATTATAGTGTATATTCATTTTAGGGTATTGATTATCTGAGTATTGATTACAAATGCTGTCTGACTTTTTTTGACTAACTTTACGGGTACTTTTGGGATATCGTTTGTCTGCATGGATGAAAGCTTTTGGGCAGGTGGATTACTGTACAAAACGCGCCAACCAAACAGAGCTATATGGATATAAAGAGGTACTTTATCGAACAAAAGGACCTTTTATTGTGTAACCTGGATGCTTTGATATGCCATCAGAGGAAGATCATTAAAGGTAAGCGATTTATTTTATGCTATTTTTGAGTTTTGTGACACCTCTGCTGGTTATGTTATTATGCTAATTGAGTTTTTGAGTGGGGGTGCTGTCCTCAGACAATCAAATGTTCTGCTTTCGCCGTAAAGCCTTTTTGAAATCTGACAATGCTGTTAGATTAACAAGAGTCTAAACTTTTGAAGGCTGTGCAGCATTTGTATTTTCATGAATGTTTGAAATGAGTATTTTTGTAATTTGAATTTGGCGCTCTGCATTTCACCAGATGTTGTCAAAATCGATCCCGTTCATGGGATTGGATCCGAAACAGGTTAAGGAACCTACAAGGTACAACCCTAAATCCGTGACCATGGGCACCCTCTTAGATATCATCCTGACCAACCTGCTCTCTAAATACACCTCTGCTGTCTTCAACCAGGATCTCAGCGATCTCTGCCTCACTGCCTGCGTGCGAAAATGTGTCCGCGGTCAAACGACCACCCCTCATCACTGTCAAATGCTCCCTAAAACACTTCAGCGAGTAAGCCTTTTTAATCGACCTGGCCCGGGTATTCTGGAAGGATATTGACCTCATCCCGTCAGTAGAGGATGCCTGGTTGCTCTTTAAAAGTGCTTTCCTCACCATCTTAAATAAGTATGCCCCATTCAAAAAATGTAGAACAAAGAACAGATATAGCCCTTGGTTCTCCCCAGACTTGACTGCCCTTGACCAGCACAAAAACATCCTGTGGCGTTCTGCATTAGCATCGAATAGCCCCCGCGATATGCAACTTTTCAAGGAAGTCCATGGAGAAAAATAGCACCTCCTCCCAGCTGCAGACTGCACTGAGGCTAGGAAACACTGTCACCACCAATAAATCTACGATAATATTTCTATGGCTGGCCCTGCTTTCCACCTGGCTACCCCTACCCCGGCCAACAGCTCAGCACCCCCTGCAGCAACTTGCCCAAGCCCCCCCACCCCCACTTCTCCTTCACCCAAATCCAGACAGCTGATGTTCTGAAAGAGCTGCAAAATCTGGATCCTTACAAATCAGCTGGGCTAGACAGGACCCTCTCTTTCTAAAATGATCAGCCGAAATTGTTGCAACGCCTATTACTAGCCTGTTCAACCTCTCTTTCGTATCGTCTGAGATCCCAAAAGGGTTCAATTCTCAGGCCGACTATTTTCTCTGTATATATCAATGACGTCGCTCTTGCTGCTGGTGATCCTCTGATCCACCTCTACGCAGACGACACCATTCTGTATACATCTGGCCCTTCTTTGGACACTGTGTTAACAAACCTCCAAACGAGCTTCAATTCCATACAACACTCCTTCCGTGGTCTCCAACTTCTTTTAAATGCTAGTAAAACTAAATGCATGCTCTTCAACTGATTGTTGCCCGCACCCGCCCACCCGACTAGCATTACTGCTCTGGGCGGTTCTGACTTAGAATCTGTGGACAACTACAAATACCTAGGTGTCTGGTTAGACTGTAAACTCTCCTTCCAGACTCACATTAAGCATCTCCAATCCAAAATTAAATCTAGAATCGGCTTCCTATTTCACAACAAAGCCTCCTTCACTCATGCTGCCAAACATACCCTCGTAAAACGGACTATCCTTCCGATCCTTGACTTCGGCGATGTCAATTACAAAATAGTCTCCAACACTACTCAGCAAACTAGATGCAGTCTATCACAGTGCCATCCGTTTTGTCACCAAAGCCCCGTATACTATCCACCACTGCGACCTGTATGCTCTCGTTGGTTGGCCCTCACTACATATTCGTCGCCAAACCCACTGGCTCCAGGTCATCTATAAGTCTTTGCTCGGTAAAGCCCCGCCTTATCTCAGCTCGCTGGTCACCACAGCAACACCCACCCGTAGCTCTCGCTCTCGCTCCAGTAAGTATATTTCACTGGTCATCCCCAAAGCCAACACTTCCTTAAGCTGCCTTTCCTTACAGTTCTCTGCTGCCAATGACTGGAACGAATTGCAAAAATCACTGAAGCTGGAGACTTATATCTCCCTCTCTAACTTTAAGCATCAGCTGTCAGAGCAGCTTACCGATCACTGTACCTGTACACAGCCAATCTGTAAATAGCACACCCAACTACCTCATCCCCATATTGTTATTTATCCTCTTGCACCCCAGTATCTCTACTTGCACATCATCATCTGCACATCTATCACTCCAGTGTTAACGCTAAATTGTAATTATTTCGCCTCTATGGCCTATCCACTGCCTTACCTCCCTACTCTTCTACATTTGCACACACTGTACCTATATTTTTCTATTGTGTTATTGACTGTACGTTGGTTTATGTGTAACTCTGTGTTGTTGTTTTTGTTGCACTGCTTTCCTTTATCTTGGCCAGGTCGCAGTTGTAAATGAGAACTTGTTCTCAACTGGCCTACCTGGTTAGATAAAGGTGATTTCTTTTTTTAAGAATAATAAATTAGCCAAAGGACACACATGACAGTCGCACGGACACAAACCTAACATCTCTATCGCTCAGTCTATTTCTAGACGTGGGGCTGTAGATATGAAAGCTGTGTGTTGTGTTCTCGTGTTTTAAGGGGAAAATAGAGATAAAACAGGTTATGTTCTATGTGTATGTCTCCCATGTGCCTTCTTACTGTTACGATGTACATTTGGACCAGTTCAGCCCTGTCTGTTCCTCTGCAGCCATCACAAAGCCAGGAAACAGAAGCATCTCTGCGGGACATGTGACTTTATTAGTTAACCAGTGTGTCTAACCTCTTTGCTTCCTCTCTTACCCAGGTAGGTCACCCTTGATATAAGTCAGTATTTGACGTCCCTCCGTGTCTGAGGACCTCGGGAGAGGACGTGGAAACCGTTCACTAGGGGCAACAGTGAGTGCTGTTACCTTCAAGTAGGCTTTGGTGTTGCAAGGGTGTTGTGGAAGGGGATGGCAGATGGTTGTAAGGATCTGTCTCTGGTTATGAAGGTTGCATGTTCAAATCCAGTGATAGAAAGTTGGTTTTTATATTTTTGTTTTAAGCCTATCCCAAACCTTAACCCAGGGTTTCCCAAACTTGGTCCTCGGTCCCCAAGGAGTGCACATTTGTACCCTAGCACTACACAGCTGATTCAAATAATCAACTAATGATCAAGCTTTCATAATTTGAATCAGCTGTGTAGTGTTAGGGCAAAAACCTAAATGTTGCCTTAACCCTTACCATAACCATTAGGAGTTCATGCATAACCTTATGAATTCAGAGTTAAGGCCTAAACTTAACCTTGGAACGAAACAGAGAAGTAACCAAACACTTTTAAATTTGACGTTTGGACCAACATAAAAATTTGATGTTTGAGATTTGGAGTTTTGAGTTCTTACATTTGCAAAATTAGATTTTCACTTGTGATTGATTTTCACATGTGAACTTACAATTCCACATGTGAACGTGAGATTTTCACATGAGAAAGTACTTTGTGGATAGGATTGGCCACCCTGTGATGATCTGTTGTAATACATTAGAGACTGAACTTCTCAAGTAGCCAACAGCAGGAGACACAACAGGCCAGCCTAAACAGGTAAGGGATATGCTGGATCTCTGGGTGGCGCGCGCAGGGACACTCCTCAGTCTAAATTTAGGAGTAGGAGCCAGTGGAGCAGAAGACTGGGGGTTAATGAGGGGATGCAGTTATGCATTATTCACTATAGTTAATCACTGCTGTCCTGTCACACACAGTCACACACTGTCACATAGTGGAGAAGGGAGGGAGGGAGGGAGTGGAGAGGGATCCCAGGAGAGGAGAGGGAGCTAAGGAGAGCTAAGGAGAGAAGAGGAAAGGTGCGGTATCATGGTGAGGTAGGTAATGAATGGCAGTGTGTCTCAATAACACAATCTAATCTAAAGTCCAAAGCACCCATTGGCCAGCGCAGAGAAGGTTCAAGGTTCACGGTTCACGGCAACAAATACTTCAGATTGTCATAAACAGCCGACAGAGTGACTGACTATCATTCTGTTATCGCTTCTATAACCCATACACATCCACTACTGAAGAGCTCTCACACACACACACACACTCTTTTGGCCCTCAGAGAGGAGTTATATACAGTTGGATTCTCTGGCAGATAGGATATGAGTCATTATTGGTCGTTTGTGCTCAGGACATATTTGCATATTTGAATTTCCAAGAATTGTACAAACACACACACAAACAAACACATAGTGTGGACAAGGACAAACACACACACACACACATCATGTATGCAGCGTGAATGATTAGAACATTCCCATTCTGAATTGTTTCACACTCAGTGTTTGAGCACCCTGTCCTCGGGAGGACTGTCACGTGAGTGTGTGTCGTTGTGTGTGTGTGTGAGTAGGTAATGATGGTGTGCTAACGCAGAGTCCCACCTTGCCACAGAAAACCCTCTCGTGGCCATCCATCATACTACCACTACTAATGATAGTCATACATACTACTGATGGGGAGGGGGGAGAGAAGCAGCCAGCATGAAGAGAGGAGTAAATGTGCTGCCACAGACAGGTGGAGTAAAGGAGTGTGTCTGTGTGACTGGAATAGGCAATCAGACCCCCACCTCCCTCCATTACACATTACAGTAATTAAAATCAAATCAAATCTTATTTGTCACGTGCGCCAAATACAACAGGTGTAGACCTTACAGTGAAATGCTTACTTACAGGCTCTAACCAATAGTGTAATTTTTAAGTGAAAAAAAAAGGTATTAGGTGAACAATAGGTAAGTAAAGAAATAAAACCAACAGTAAAAAAGACAGTGAAAAATAACAGTAGCGAGGATATATACAGTAGCGAGGCTATATACAGGCACCAGTTAGTCGGGATAATTGAGGTAGTATGTACATGAATGTATAGTTAAAGTGACTATGCATTTATGATAAACAGAGAGTAGCAGCAGCGTAAAAGGGGCACACAATGCAAATAGTCCGGGTAGCCATTTGATTACATGTTCAGGAGTCTTATGGCTTGGGGGTAAAAACTGTTGAGAAGCCTTTTGGTCCTAGACATGGCACTCCGGTACCACTTGCCATGCGGTAGTAGAGAGAACAGTCTATGACGGGTGGCTGGGGTCTTTGACAATCTTTAGGGCCTTCCTCTGACTGGTGTAGAGGTCCTGGATGGCAGGCAGCTTAGCCCCAGTGATGTACTGGGCCGTACGCACTACCTTCTGTAGTGCCTTGCAGTCGGAGGCCGAGCAGTTGCCGTACCAGGCAGTGATGCAACCAGTCAGGATGCTCTCGATGTTGCAGCTGTAGAACCTTTTGAGGATCTGAGGACCCATGCCAAATCTTTTTAGTTTCCTGAGGGGGAATAGGCTTTGTCGTGCCCTCTTCACGACTGTCTTGGTGTGTTTAGACCATTCTAGTTTGTTGGTGATGTGGACACCAAGGAACTTGAAGCTCTCAACCTGCTCCACTACAGCCCCATCGATGAGAATGGAGCATGCTCTGTCCTCCTTTTCCTGTAGTCCACAATCATCTCCGTTGTCTTGGTTACGTTGAGGGATAGGTTGTTATTCTGGCACCACCCGGCCAGGTCTCTGACCTCCTCCCTATAGATTGTCTCGTCGTTGACAGTGATCAGGCCTACCACTGTTGTGTCGTCTGCAAACTTAATGATGGTGTTGGAGTCGTGCCTGGCCACGCAGTCGTGGGTGAACAGGGAGTACAGGAGGGGACTGAGCACGCACCCCTGAGGAGCTCCAGTGTTGAGGATCAGCGTGGCATGTGTTGCTACCTACCCTCACCACCTGGGGGGCGGCCCGTCAGGAAGTCCAGGATCCAGTTGCAGAGGGAGGTGTTTAGTCCCAGGGTCCTTAGCTTAGTGATGAGCTTTTTAGGATACTATGGTGTTGAACGCTGAGATGTAGTCAATGAATAGCATTCTCATGTAGGTGTTTCTTTTGTCCAGGTGGGAAAGGGCAGTGTGGAGTGCAATAGAGATTGCACCATCTTTGGATCTGTTTGGTCGGTATGCAAATTGCAGTGGGTCTAGGGTTTCTGGGATAATGGTGTTGATGTGAGCCATTACCAGCCTTTCAAAGCACTTCATGGCTACGGGTCTGTAGTCATTTAGGAAGGTTGCCTTAGTGTTCTTGGGCACAGGGACTATGGTGGTCTGCTTGAAACATGTTGGTATTACAGACTCAATCAGAGACATGTTGAAAATGTCTTAGTGCAAGCATCCATCTGTGGTGGTAAATAAACAGCCACGAAACGTATAGATGAAAACTCTCTTGGCAAATAGTGTGGTCTACAGTTTATCATACCCTACTTCAGGCGAGCAAAATCTAGAGACTTTCTTAGATTTCGTGCACCAGCTGTTGTTTACAAATATGCACAGACATCCCCCCCTCGTCTTACCAGTGTGCTGTTCTATCTAGCCGGTGCAGCGCATATCCCGCTAGCTGAATATCCATGTCATCATTCAGCCACGATTCAGTGAAACATAAGATGTTACAGTTTATGTCCCGTTGGTAGGATATTCGTGATCGTACCTCGTCTAATTTATTGTCCAATGATTGCACGTTGGCGAGTAATATTGACGGTAATGGCAGCTTTCCCACTCGCCTTCTGCGGATCCTTACGAGGCACCCCGCTCTGTGTCCTCTGTACCTGCATCTCTTCCTCTTGCCAATAACTGGGATGTTGGTCTTGTCGGGTGTTCGGGAGTACGTCCTGTGCGTCCTGCTTGTTGAAGAACAAATCTATGTCTAATCCGAGGTGAGTCATCGCTGTCCTGATATCCAGAAGCTCTTTATTGCCGTAAGATACGGTGGCAGAAACATTATGTACAAAATAAGTTACAAAGAACATGAAAAAAACCACATAATAGCACAATTGGTTGGACGCCCATAAAACTGCTGCCATTTCTTCCTGTGCCATTTTCTACAGTGTTTGTTGTAATGTAAACCATCTGTACAGTAACAGGTGTGTGTGTTCCCTGTAGCACTGCCTGCAGCAGCACAGTCTCTAGAGACCTGTCTCTATTCTCTCTACCTCTAATATCTCCTCTCTCAATCACTTTCTCTCTCTCTATCCATTTCTCTCGGCTGGTTCTGCGACTCGAGTACTGATGTGAATTGTGTTGTCGGAGGCGGGCTGTGTGTGTGTGTGTGTGAGTGTTTGCCAGCCATGTAGCACTCTCTGTGGTGGAGTTTTATTAATTAGTGCCACCTGAGTGTATTGAGTCTGTGTGTGTGTGTGTGTGTCGTCTGCTCCGTGCACATCTCGTTAGTCTCACAGGTGAGTAATTAAACACACCGAAACACCTGGATCTGTTTCTCCTCTCCTCCCTCGTTCCTTCCCTCCCTCCTCCCTCCTCCCATCTGTCTTCTCCTTCCTCATTGCTCCCTCCTGTCATCTTAGTTAGAGTCATCTCCCTCGTCCAATCACAACACAGGCACAGGATGGCTCCTCCTCATTGAGATGTCACCAGTTAATACTGACTCTAACCCTAACCTCTTCCTCGGTCCTCCTCTCCTCTCCTCTTCCTCTCCTGTCCTCTCCCCTGTAGTCTCTCCTCCTTTAGTCTCTCCTCTCATTTCTCCTCCTCTCTCTTCCTCCTCTCTCTTCTGTCCTATCCTCTCTCTGACTCTACTCTTAACTTCTCTCCTTTCCTCATCTCATCTCCACCTCTCCTCTCCATCTCCACCTCCACACAGAGAGAGAGACTGTTTCTCCTCTCCTCCCTCATTCCTTCCCTCCCTCCTCCCATCAGTCTTCTCCTTCCTCATTGCTCCCTCCTGTCATTTTAGTTAGAGCCACACCCCTGAAATTTCCCTGGTCCAATCCCAACACAGACGCAGAATGGCTCCTCTACCACCGGTACTGTACTGTAGGTAATATTTAATCAATGAGACTCAGCACTTTAAAGGAATAACAGGGTGTTAGAGTCAAGGCTGTGTGGGTGTGTGTGCGCTTATGTGCATACGTGTGTGTGTGATACAAGTCTGTGTAAATCAGTCAGGGTGAGCAGTAAAAGGGTGATTTAAGACAGACTCAGAGCTCTGCAGGTCAGTTAATACTAACTCTAACCTTAACCTCCTCCTCTCTCCTCTCCTCCTCTCTCATCCTCTCCTCTCCTCTCCTCCTGTAGTCTCTCCTCCTCTCCTGTCCTCTCTCTTCCTCTCTCCTCCTCTACTGTACTCTCTCTTCCTCTCTCCTCCTCTCCTCTCTCTCCTCCTCTTCTTCTGTCCTATCCTCTCTCTGACTCTACTCTTAACTTCTCTCCTTTCCTCATCTCATCTCCACCTCTCCTCTCCATCTTCACCTCTCCATCTCCACCTCTACATCTTCTCTTCTCCGCTTCTCCATCTTCTCATCTTCACCTCTCCTCATCTCCACATCTCCATCTTCACCTCTCCATCTCCATCTCCACCTCTACATCTTCTCTTCTCCGCTTCTCCATCTTCTCATCTCCACATCTCCTCATCTCCACCTCCCCATCATCCTCTCCATCTTCACCTCTCCTCATCTCCACATCTCCATCTTCACCTTTCCATCTTCACCTCTCCTCATCTCCATCTTCACCTCTCCATCTTCACCTCTCATCTCCACATCTCCTCATCTCCACCTCCCCATCATCCTCTCCATCTTCACCTCTCCTCATCTCCACATCTCCATCTTCACCTTTCCATCTTCTCCTCATCTCCATCTTCCTCTCCATCTTCACCTCTCCACATCTCCATCTTCACCTTTCCATCTTCTCCTCATCTCCATCTTCCTCTCCATCTTCACCTCTCCACATCTCCATCTTCCTCTCCATCTTCACCTCTCCTCATCTCCATCTTCACCTCTCCATCTTCACCTCTCCTCTCCTCATCTTCGCCTCTCCTCATCTTCATCTCCACCTCTTCACCTCTCCATCTCCATCTCTCCTCATCTCCACATCTCCACCTCTCCTTTCCATCTTCACCTCTCCTCATCTCCATCTCCTTTCCTCTCCTCTTCCCTCTTATCTGTTTGTCTATACTGTATGTGTGTACAATGTGCATCTGGAGGAAACATGTACACACGCACAGAAGATTCAAACTCTGAAGGCCACATTCAAAGCTACTGCCTGTATATCTGAACTGTCTTATACACAGCAGGAGACACAACGCAGACTAAACTGGTGTAAGGAGGAGGAATGCTACTGTAAAAACACAGACCCTGAGGACAGGAGGGATGGAAGAAGGGATGGAGTGAAGGATGGCGGATTGGAGGGGGTACAGGGTTAGGGTTATGTTATGGAAAAGGAGGATAAGAGGCAGAAGTCAGACTAATTAGACAGAGGTCACAAAAGACGAGAGAGAATCCTCTAGGGGTACGTCCATTCCTTTGGCCCAGTCAGCCAGCTCTCTCTCGCTTTTTCTCTTTAATTTCTTAATCCCCCCATCTCCCCCTCCTCTCTCTCTGTCTTGCAGCCAGCAGAAGCTCTCCTCTGGGACATGTAACAAATCCAGCCCCTCCAGTCCCCCGGCCCCCCTCCTCTCAATGAATACATTATCTTTTGTGTTCTTGAATAAAGAGAAAATGCCAAAATAACAGCCACCTCTCTCCTCTCTACATGACAGGATAAAAGGACTGAAAGGAATGAATAAAAACAGGAATTAGAATGTAATTTATAAACCTTTGTTTTACTCTTCCCTCCGATGCTTTATAATGTCATACAGAGCATGTAATACCTCTGGGGTCTACCAGGGCACAGCGTGTGTGTGTATGTGTGTGTGTGTGTGTCTGTGGTACTGTCGTGGGCAGGAGAGGGGGTACTTTGGGCTAAATGAGGATGTAGGAAAACATGAGTTAATTAACGTGTTAATGTGCTGTGACTCCTGTGTACACTACTAGGTCTCAGAGAGAGGGAGGAAGAGGAAGAGGGGGGAGAGGACGGGGAGGAGGAGATTAGGGAGGAGTAGAGAAAGAGGAGGAGGGAGGAAGAAGAGGATAAAGAAGAGGAAGAAGAAGAAGATGGGAAGGTGGAGGGAAAAGACAGGGACATTGTATTCCACCTCTCTCCCTCTCTCTGTAAAGTAGCGTGTATGATGAGCTGAAATGGCACCTGGTATGATTGAGTGAGAGAATCTCCACTTCAAACTAGAGCCTCTCTGAAGCATAAATATAGGCAGAGAGAGACAGAGAGAGAGACAGAGAGACAGAGAGAGAGACAGAGAGAGAGACAGAGACAGAGAGAGACAGAGAGAGGGGGGAATATTTCACTCCTTCCTTGACATCTCCCTTTCCCTTGCTCTCTCTCTCTCTTTCTCTCTCTTTCTCTCAGCCTACATTTGAGTCATTAGAAGAATATTACATATATCTCTCTCTACCCCTCTCTCTCTTTTTCAATTCAAATGACAAGTTACATTGCATCCGACAGCATGGTACATTAACAATTTAATTTGAATTGCAGTTTCTCTGATTCCATTTGGCCTCCTGTCCCTGTTCAACTCAGCTCAGCTCAACTCAACCTGCCTCAGTCAGATGAGAGGAAGGGTGTCTGGCAACTGATAGGAGAGGGTGGGGAGGGGGAGAGAGAGACAAGAGGGAGAGAGAGCAGAGATGGAAGGTAGTGTAGTCATCCCATTTCCAAACACTCAGTAATACAATGTGATCTCCCCACACACAGACACTTACCCAAACCTCAGCATAGCAAACATTATTTCATACATTTTGATTCCACACAGCCAATCGAACAACAAGGAACATTATTTAGTAAAGTGCAGTTTAAGAAAATTATTCACTCACTGAAATTATACTGTATGTGCATTAAATCTCATAGCAAGGGGCCATTATACACACACACACACACACACCCTGTTAGAGTAATTGCGGCTAAGAGCATGAACATGAAAATTGCAGGAGGAGAGTAGGCTGAGACTCAGCTCAAGCACACAAGGAGTTAAGCACAGTATGTGTGTGTGTGTTAAAGGGTTAGGGAAGTCCTGTGATACTGTCCAGTGTTGTCTATTTGGCTTGGAGAGAGAGGTAGAGGGATGGTAGAGTGAGGGAGCGGAATGGAAAGAGGGATGGAGAGACAGGGAGAGGAGGGATAGAGAGAGAAGTTGTGTGCTGCACTACTGTTGTTGTTAATTCTGTGCAACAAACAGATTGTGAGTATTTAATCTGATTACATTTTACAATATAGTCAGATTAATAGCCTCTGGATATCCTGCTCTAACCCTCTCTCTCTCGCTCCCTCCCTGCTCATATCCCTGCCATAACTATACCGTCTCTTTGGTTGTCTAACGTTAGGCCGGGGGTGGCCAACCCTCCTTCTGCACAGTTTTCTCCAGCACACCTTCTCCAGCTCAAGAGCTGAATCCGATGTGATAGAGCAGGGCAGGAGCAAAAACCTGCACATCCCTTACCTCTCCAAGAAGAGGGTTGGCCAATCCTGCTCTCTCACAGCTCACCTGCCTATAGCCAGATAATCACTGATGCCAGTCCCCTAAAATACACTCACACACTAAAAACACACACCCACACACACACCCAGCAGGCGCCCATTACCGCGCTACCATGAGCATCAGAGGAGAATGGCTGGTGCTTTAATTCTCTCATCCTGGCTCTCCTCCTGTAAAGGTATTCTTCTGTCTAATTAAGGAGCTGGGAATGTTACACACACCAAGCCAGGATCAATGTTACACATAAACCAAGCCAGGATCAATGTTACACATAAACCAAGCCAGGATCAATGTTACACATAAACCAAGCCAGGATCAATGGGATGGGCATCCAGTCAATTCCCTTCCTCCTTCCCTCCTATCATCTCCTCCCTCCCTTCCTCCCTCCATTCCTACCTTCATGCTCATTCCTTCCCTTCTCTCATTATCCTACACCAGAACGTTGATATCTCTCAGTTGATGTCAATTTAGGTAAAAGCATAAAACAAAGGTATTTGTGTGTCGTTTAAGTTAGAACCCAGCCCTATGGAATAACTGTACAGAACCCAGCCCTATGGAATAACTGTACAGAACCCAGCCCTATGGGAGAACTGTACAGAACCCAGCCCTATGGAATAACTGTACAGAACCCAGCCCTATGGAATAACTGTACAGAACCCAGCCCTATGGAATAACTGTACAGAACCCAGCCCTATGGGAGAACTGTACAGAACCCAGCCCTATGGAATAACTGTACAGAACCCAGCCCTATGGGAGAACTGTACAGAACCCAGCCCTATGGAATAACTGTACAGAACCCAGCCCTATGGGAGAACTGTACAGAACCCAGCCCTATGGGAGACCTGTACAGAACCCTACAGTCATAATGTCCTTTATATATTAACAAGTCCCCTGAAGGCCTCACACTGCTTCTGAATAGATTACAATGAGAGAGAGAGAAAGAGAGAGAGAGAGAGAGAGAGAGAGAGAGAGAGAGAGAGAGAGAGAGAGAGAGAGAGAGAGAGAGAGAGAAAGCAGGAGAAAGCAGGAGACCGAGAGAGAGACCGAGAGAGAGACCGAGAGGGAGAGAGAGAAAGAGAGAAAGAGAGAGAGAGAGATACTGTTTTCTTTGAGGGTTTCTACATAATGCTCTCTGCGTTTCTATGGTGACCTGAAGCTGCCTGCTGGGCCCACAAAGACTGAAGTAAGAGGCCTCAAATGCACAAGCATGCACCACACACACACAGACACACACACACACACACACACTGGCTGGACTGGATTCTAAAGTAGCTTCAAAGGTTCCAGAGGCAGACCAGGTAACCTGAGAGGTGAGGAGACAAGTGTAAGGACTGAAACATCTGCAGACAAACACACACACATACACTCACACGCAGGCACACACACATTACTGACTAGGTGGTAAGAGCTGTCAGGAAGAGCGCGAGAGGCCGATGTAACACTGTAGAGGTGCGACAACACCTCACTAATAGCTAGCTCTGATTCATCCTGAGACACAAAAACAACACAAGACAACACTAATAGCTAGCTAGTGGTGAATCCTCCACAATGGATCGCAAGACGGGGGAAGAGACAAAAAGAGAGAGCAATGAAGAAGAGTGTAAAACCTGAGAGAATGTTTTCCCAAAGTGATACCAGGGTCTATATTCCCCATTATAGTCTGTTTACTATGTCCATCATTTACATACTTCCTTTTGAGAAAACATTCCATTGCCATGACCCTCCTTTGACCAATCACACCTTAGAAAGACGTTACCATGGTAGCGAGGGAGCTTTGGCCTTGGTGGAGCTGCTGGCTGAGGGAAGTGTGTGTGTGTTGGTGATTTGTCTCCTGTCACACACACACACATACACTCACACACCCTAACTCTGGGGCAAACGAGAAATGTGTGGTTTGCCTTCTGTCATATCCCATCACCCTCCATTTCTCTTTACCAAATGAGGTGTTGTGAAGTGGACAACATGCCGTCCCACACTGCACACCCCTCATCCTACCAAACACTCACGTGTAGCACATGGGGATGTGTGAAACTTATTCCTCAGCCTGAAGTGTCCCCACTTGCGCCAGAAAATAGCTAGCTTTTCACGTGGCGCCGACTGGTAAGATGTTTGGGTGGTCACGTGTAATAGCAAGAAAGAGGTCCTGGGTGCGAGCCGAATCAGGAGGAAGTGGTGCTCGCTAAGCAAGCAGCGTGGCATCCTTTAGGCACGCACACACAGAGTGGATTGAACAGAAACAGACGCAGGTAGTTGCCTACATGGGTAAAGACTTAGTGGACAGATTCTGTTAAGCGCTAGTGCAAGACTGAAGAGCAGCTATAGCTCTAGTGTGTGTGTAGCCGTTTCATGATTAATGCGGCTTTCAGCTGCAGCGGAGCCATGCACAGACCGACTGGGATTCCCATTCACAAGCTCTTTCTCTCTATCCTACCCTTTTTCTCTCTCTCCACCTCTCTCCCCTCTAGGCCCTGACAGAGTAGTATTCATTACATTTCTCCTCCAGTTGCTGATCAATATCAGAACTGCCCAGTTACACTTAAACTCATTCTCCTCAAGGCAGGATCCAGCACAGAGGTCATTCAATAGCTTGAGAGAGAAAAAGACGATTTCCACACGAATGTATAGACAACAGTGAGAAAGCACAGGAATATCCGCATACACACACTCACGCACGCATGCACACACACGCACGCTCACTGAAATATGTCAATGCAGCAAACAACTGCCTGCTCTCGCTCCCCCTTTCTGTAACATACACGCACAGTCGCACACACTCTCACACACACAGACAGACCATGAGAGTAATTTCTACACACTACACAAGTCTAAATCTTACTTTTAAAGACTTTATTTTCCAACCATTAAACCCCGATGCAGCAGCAGTGGAGATCTGCGCTGCAGTGATTATTATAAAACATTATTCTACAGGCTGTCTGTCTGGTAAAACATCCGATTTACAAAACAACTGCCCTGCACCGTTGTGACATTCTGCAGCGATATTTCTATGCTAATCTGCGTAAAACTAAAGCTTTCATTTCGTACAAATGCCTTTTCATCACTGATTTACCTTCTTACTGCCGGTCCGAGATTGAGTAGGCCTACTGTTAGTTCCCATTCTGCTGCGAGGTTACAATCCAACAACCATCCCCGTTATAAGCAACATCCACAAACAAGGTTTCAGAAGCGGCGGTGATCCACTTTCCTATCCCAGGGATAGTGACTGAATCCCGCCTACATCCCACTACCCCGATAAAAAAAAATATAAAAAAAACTGTGTCAGGATTTCCTATTTCCGCGCGTAATTTCCCTTTATTCTAGCCCCCCTTTTCTTGGTTACCTCTCTCTCTCCTTCTCTCTGTTCGGCTGCCGCTGAAGTTGCCTAGTTACCTCTCTCTGTAGGGTATCTCAGAACACCAGGGCTGACAGCCAATCAGAAAGCAGGGTGCGTGTTAACTATTTTTCTGCTGGGCTGTCCTGGTTTCGTGGTTTCAGGGGAAAGTGAGTGCGTGTGTGGAGGGAGGTAAAAAAAGAAATAACGGTATCAAAAACCGAGATGCGCAAGAAACCTGAAAGTAAAGAGAGAGTGAGAGTTGGATGGATGAGAGTTTAAAAAAACAGATAGAAATGTCAAAACAACACTATAACAACACATCTGAATTTGTCTGGAGTGAGCAAAGTGAAATGTATTGTGTGGGGTGTTGATAATCAGAGTTGGCTGACGAATACAGGTCATAGAAAAACATTTTGAACCTTAATCGATGCAAGGTGGATATTTAAATATAGTTATGATGGTTCAACACATTAAATGTTTCCGCGTATGTTTGGTACATTTCCCTGTTTTAAACATAAATCAATCCCAAAAGTCTTGTTACAGTGTTTGTATTCAAAATCAGGATTTTATATGCGGCTATAAGCATTCAGCAGTAAATTGACTTGAAAGTGCCTACCGGAGTGCGAATTATACCGTGACATTCAGGCGGTCTCTATGTTTTTAACGGGACATCCTATGTCTGTGTGGACAAACATCTTTTTATGTGCTTTATAGCAAATACATGTAATTTAACTGTAAAACTGTATTACCTTTAATGTGTCATGGACACAACCAGATTATATTTTTATCTGATTGTCAAACAAATCACTTAAAAAAGTAGGTTAAGTTGATTCCCTGCGCACGTTCTTCTACTACAAAGAAAGTCCAGCATCCGAACAGTGCACTGTGCACCCGCCATTTGAATGCGAAGGGACATCTATTTTCAAACATCATAAGTGTAATGACATTCAGCCTACAAAGTGGTGTGTATTCATGGATGCCAAGGGAAGACAGGCTTCCCCCAAAATGTTTACAATAAAAAAAGGAAACAAACGTATAAAATTATTTCTCATTCGTGTCTATCCGTCTATAGTCCTTTCCTTAAATTCGCTTTTTCACCAGAGAAAGCTCCCGAGCGAGGCAAACAGCAGCCCTCTGTCTGGCCAAAAATAATATGGCATGTCATACTGTTTTTTTGCCAGACATCATCAGATACATGGGCTACACATTAGTATTAGTAGATCGAGAGACGCTGTTTTGCTTTCTCTGATTCTTTTCCCTGTGAGATTGATGAATAAAAAATATATCTATTATCGGTATTTGTCAAATTCTTTGTAAACAACAGGTGTACACTAACAGTGAAATTCATAATTAATGGCGTTCCCAACAATGCAGAATGAAAGAAAATAGAACAATACTAGAAAGTAAAACACTTAATAATAAAAGTAATGATAAATACACAATGAGTATGTTAGAAGATCACCTAGGGGTCATGATAAGGCTGTACTAAATGTTTGATGTATGATAATAATTGATTATGCTTATGTTATATTAATAGAAGGGGAGGGGTTATAAGACCCCTCCCTCCTTACATTTATAGGTTCCTAGACTACAGATTAACAATATATATTAATTGTAGAGGTTTTAGTATTGTTCCACAATTGTTTTAGTTCTCTCTCTCTCTGCTTCTTATAAAGAAGCCCTATGGGAAATGTGTGACTGAGACATAGCTTTGCAGGGCAGTGGGGGAGATAAGAGACTATTCAAGACATTCCACAACAAATCAACTTTGGGGAGTGGACATTTATTGCCTAGCGTTTAGATAACACCAAACTATATGTTTGTGCAGCTGTGGATGCATGGGCTTGGTCTGATAAGTAGAGAGTAATAAACGAACGCAGTGACATCACAGAGGGTTGGCTACAAGCATGATAAAAGCAACTTAGACTTTCCCTAAAGTGCAGAACTTACTCGGAAACATGCGTGCTATGTTCCTGTTTGTCAACTTCTGTCTGCAATTGCATTAATAAAGGTTTTTGAATGATTTAATTAAAGATATTGTCATAATGCTAATTTCACCAATGAGCCAATGATTGATAAGGACACAAGGAACGAACCCTAACAAGTATAATAACTTGGCTATATACACAGGGTACCAGTACTGAGTGGACGTGCAGGGCTACGAGGTAATTGATGTAGATATGTACATATAACTAGGTGTCACAACTTCCGCCAAAGTCGGTCCCTCTCCTTGTTCGGGCGGCGTTCGGCAGTCGACGTCACCGGTCTTCTAGCCATCGCCGATCCACTTTTCATTTTCCATTTGTTTTGTCTTTGTTTTCTTCACACCTGGTTTCAATTCCCCAATTACATGTGCATGTATTTAACCCTCTGTTTCCCCCATGTTTGTGGGCGTGTTTGTTATTAGTTCAGGTTTTGTTAGAAGGTTGGTATTTGTTGCTGGGTGTTTGTTTTGTACGCCGATGTATTTTGTGTGACCGGTATTTTTCCGCACCTTTCTTTTTTGTTGTATACTGGTGCTTTATTGTATTAAATACCTTGTCCACGCATCACTGCTATCCTGCGCCTGATTCACCTTACCAGTTACCCACAGCATGACAGAAACACGCCGAAAAATAGAGTGAGCAGGTGCCCCGGTATTAGGGGCTGAGGAACGCCTCCAGCAGCACGAGACCATGCTACAACATCTCGGCAACGCCATGGATCGCGTCCTCCAAACCATGGGGCGCTGGGAGAGAAGAGGAGTTCCTCCAGCGCCTCCGCCAGCACCACCAAGGTCACCACTACGCTCCCCTCCTGGGATTCGCCTCGCCCTTCCGAGGGAGTATGATGGAACGGCAGCGGGATGTCAAGGGTTCCTACTCCAACTGGAACTTTACCTGGCAACCGTGCACCCGGCTCCTTCGGGCCGTGAGAGCGTGTCTGCTCTCGTCTCCTGCCTCTCAGGGAAATTTGAGGAGTTCACCTTGCATGACCTGTACGTCAAGGCTGAGAAATGTCTGTTCTTTAAACAGTCCGTCTCGTTCCTAGGGTACCGCATTTCCACTTCAGGGGTGGAGATGGAAAGTGACCGCATTTCAGCCGTGCGTAATTGGCCGACTCCCACCACGGTAAAGGAAGTGCAGCGGTTTCTAGGGTTTGCCAATTACTACCGGAGGTTTATCCGGTGTTTTGGTCAGGTAGTGGCTCCCATTACCTCACTGCTGAAGGGGGGGCCGGTGTGTTTGCAGTGGTCGGCTGAGGCTCCCGTGCTGGCTCATCCGGATCCCTCTTTGGTGTTCATAGTGGAGGTGGACGCGTCCGAGGCTGGGATAGGAGCCGTGCTCTCTCAGCGCTCGGGTACGCCACCAAAGCTCCACCCCTGTGCCTTCTTTTCGAAGAAGCTCAGCCCGGCAGAGCGAAACTATGATGTGGGGGACAGGGAGTTGTTGGCTGTCGTCAAGGCTTTGAAGGCGTGGAGACATTGGCTTGAGGGGGCTAAACACTCTTTTCTCATCTGGACTGACCACCTCAATCTGGAGTACATCCGGGCGGCGAGGAGCCTGAACCCTCGCCAGGCAATGTGGGCCATGTTCTTTATCCGTTTTGTCTTCACCCTGTCCTACAGACCAGGTTCTCAGAACGCGAAGGCAGATGCACTGTCCCAGATGTATGGAGCGGTCCATGGATCACACTCCCATACTCCCGGCCTCTTGCCTGGTGGCACCGGTAGTGTGGGTGCTGGACGCGGATATCGAGCGGGCGTTACGTACAGAGCCCACTCCCCTCCAGTGTCCAGCTGGGCGTCTGTACATTCCGTCTGCTGTCCGCAACCGTTTGATTTATTGGGCACACACGTCACCTTCTTCTGGTCATCCGGGCTTCGGTCGGACAGTGCGCTGTCTTAGTGGGAAGTACTGGTGGTCCACCTTGGCTAAGGACGTTAGGGTTTATGTTTGCTCTTGCTCGGTGTGCGCCCAGTGCAAGGCTCCTAGGCACCTGCCCAGAGGGAAGTTACAACCCTGACCCGTTCCACAACGGCCGTGGTCACATCTGTCGGTGGACTTCCTAACAGATCTTCCTCCCTCACAGGGTAACACTACGATCTTGGTCGTTGTGGATTGGTTTTCTAAGTCCTGCCGTCTCCTCCCTTTGCCCAGTCTCCCTACGGCCCTACAGACTGCAGAGGCCCTGTTTACACACGTCTTCCGGCACTACGGGGTGCCTGAGGACATAGTATCTGAGGTCCCCAGTTCACGTCAAGGGTCTGGAGGGTGTTCATGGAACGTCTGGGGGTTTCGGTCAGCCTTACCTCGGGTTTTCACCCCGAGAGTAATGGGCAGGTGGAGAGAGTAAACCAGGATGTGGGTAGGTTTCTGCGGTCTTATTGCCAGGACCGGCCGGGGAGTGGGCGGCGTTCATTCCATGGGCAGAGATGGCCCAGAGATATGGGACACCGCTCATGTGCACCTTCAGCAAGCCGTGAGGCGTCAGAAAGCAGGCGAAAACCAGAGGAAAATCCATCCGGATTTGCAGTTGTTTTTGTACATGATCTTTTTATCCAGGCTGCCTATTGATTTCTATGTTATCTAGGACTGAGACTGCAGTACCTATGGCTTCCACTAGATGTCAACAGTCTTTATACAGTGTTTGGAGGCTCTAGCACTAAGCAGAACAGATAGGAAGAGGAAATAGTGAAGGGACCACATTTGTCAACAACGTTTCACAGGCGCGAGATTGTGAGCGCGCCCCACTTTATTTTCCTCTCCTATCGTTCACGTTATCGTCCGGTTGAAATATTACAGTAAATATACATAAAAGGATACCTAAGGATTCCTTAAAAATGATGTTTGATTTGTTTGAAGAAAGTTTATAGGTATAATTTGAACGTGTTCTCTTCACGGTTCAATGGGCGACTCGACGGTGGATTTTCTGATCATAACGCGCCAACCAAACAGAGATTTATGGATATAATAAATGACTTTTTCTAACAAAAGAACCATTGGATGTCTTCGTTGGACACTTGGGAAGCCCTCAGCAGAAGTTCTTCGAAAGGTAAGTGATTTATTTTAGCTCTTATATGGGTTTTGTGTGACCCGCTCTGGATATGAATTTATGCTAATGCATAAATATTGGAGGTGCTATCCTCCAATATTTCGCCGTAAAGCCTTTTTGAAATCTGACAACGCTGTGATATTGCCAAGAATCAGAGCATTTGATGACTATGCAACACTTGTATATTGATGAATGTTTAATAATTCAACTTTTGGATTTTGAATTTGGCGCCTTACATTTCACCGGGTAGTGTCGGGAGCGGCCCGCTAGCGCGCCGTTTCTCCCTAAGTAGTTAAAGTCCTGAGGAGACTGAACAAGGTTTGTTACAGGTAACAGATTCCCCCCAGATTACCGTATTAACTCCTCGTTCCAATTGTCTCTCCTCAGGCCGGTGGTGGCTGGTTCACTCCAAGAGTCTGAGGTGCGGGAAGTTCCTCCGCCCCCTCTGGACATCGAGGGGGCCCTGGCGTATGCAGTCCGATCCATACTGGACTCGAGGCGTCGGGCGAGGGGCCTTCAGTACCTCATGGAGTGGGAGGGGTACAGTCTGGAGGAGAGATGCTGGGTGCCGGTGATGGACTTATTGGACCCTTCGATGCTGCGGGAGTTCCACCGTCTCCATCCGGATCGCCCTGCGCCTCGCCCTCCGGGTCATTCCAGAGGCCGGTGTCGGATCGCTGCTGGAGCTGCGCGTCAAGGGGGGGGTACTGTCACGACCTCCGGCAAAGTCTGTCCCTCTCCTTATTCTGGTGGTGTTTGGCGGTCGACGTCACCGGTCTTCTAGCCATCGCCCATCCACTTTTCATTTTCCATTTGTTTTGTCTTTGTTTTCTTCACACCTGGTTTCAATTCCCCAATTACATGTGCATGTATTTAACGCTCTGTTTCCCCCCATGTTTGTGGGCGTGTTTGTTATTAGTTCAGGTTTTGTTTGAAGGCTGGTATTTTTTGCCGGGTGTTTGTTTTGTACGCCCGTGTATTTTGTGTGACCGCTATTTTTCCGCACCTTTCGTTTTTGTTGTATACTGGTGCTTTATTGTATTAAATACCTTGTCCACGCATCACTGCTATCCTGCGCCTGATTCACCTTACCAGTTACCCACAGCCTGACACTAGGAATAAAGCGACAGATAGTAAACAGTAGTAGCAGCAGCGTATGTGATGAGTCAACAAAGTTAGTGCAAAGAGCGTCAACACAGATAGTTAAATAGTTAACCAAATAGCTCAGCGGACTTACTATTTAGCAGTCTTTATGGCTTGGTGATAGAAGCTGTTCAGGGTCCTGTTGGTTCCAGACTTGGTGCATTGGTGCCGCTTGCTGTGCGGTAGCAGAGAGAACAGTCTATGACTTGGGTGGCTGGAGTCTTTGACAATTTTTTAGGGCCTTCCTCTGAACCTGCCTGGTATAGAGGTCCTGGATGGCAGGGAGCTCGGCCCCAGTGATGTACTGGGCCATACTCATTACCCTCTGTAGCACCTTGCAGTTGGATGCCAAGCAGTTGCCATACCAAGAGATGCAGCCAGTCAAGATGCTCTCAAGGGTGTAGGTATAGAACTTTTTGAGGATCTGAGGGCCCTGCTAAATCTTTTCAGCCTCCTGAGGGGGAAGCGGCATTGTCTTGCCCTCTTCACGATTGGGTTGGTGTTTGTGGACCATAATAGATCCTTCGTGATGTGGACACTGAGGAACTTGAAGCTCTCGACCTGCTCCACTACAGCCCCGTCGATGTGAATGGGGGCGTGCTCGGCCCTTCATTTCCTGTAGTCCACGACCATCTCCTTTGTCTTGCTGAGGTTGAGGGAGAGGTTGTTGTCCTGGCACCACACTGCCAGGTCACTGACCACCTCCCTATAGGCTGTCTCATTATTGTCAGGGATCCAGTTTACCACCGTAGTGTTGCCAGTAAAGTTAATGATAGTGTTGGAGTCGTACATGGTCACGCAGTCATGGGTGAACAGGAAGTACAGGAGGGGACTAATAATGCACCCCTGAGGGGCCCCTGTGTTGAGGGTCAGTGTGCCGGATGTATTGTTGCCTACCCCGTCAGAAAGTCCAGGATCAAGTTGCAGAGGAAGGTGTTCAGTCCCAGGCTCCTTAGCTTAGTGATGAGCTTGGAGGGCACTATGGTGTTGACTGCTGAGCTGTAGTCAATGAATAGCATTTTCATATAGGTGTTCCTTTTGTCCAGGTGGGGAAGGGCAATGTGGAGTGCAATAGAGATTGTGTCATCTGTGCATCTGTTGGGGATCCAGGGTGTCTGGGATGATGTTGTTGATGTGACCAGCCTTTCAAAGCATTTCATGGCTACAGATGTGAGTGCTACGGGGAGATAGTCATTTAGACATGTTATCTTGGCATTTTTGGAGTCTTGCCGTCTGTGCACATCTTGGTCAAAATGATCAATATATTCAGAGACGACCTATCTGTACTCAGGACTTCTCGGGGGGCCACTGGGGTCGGCAATCAGATTTCAGGGGGGGCGTGGCCTGGAAACCCCCTGGAAACACCACTGATTGGAACCCACTGGGCACAGACCTCAAGTCAACATCTATTCCATGTTGGTTCAACGTAATTTCATTAAAATGGTGTGGAAACAATGTTGATTCAACCAGTGTGTGCCCAGAGATGTAGTCTTCCCTACTACAGTGAGGGAAAAAAGTATTTGATCCCCTGCTGATTTTGTACGTTTGCTCACTGACAAAGAAATGATCAGTCTATAATTTTAATGGTAGGTTCATTTGAACAGTGAGAGACAGAAAAACAACAAAAAAATCTAGAAAAACGCATGTGTTATAAATGTTATAAATTGATTTGCATTTTAATGAGGGAAATAAGTATTTGACCCCCTCTCAATCATAAAGATTTCTGGCTCCCAGGTGTCTTTTATACAGGTAATGAGCTGAGATTAGGAGCACACTCTTAAAGGGAGTGCTCCTAATCTCAGTTTGTTACCTGTATAAAAGACACCTGTCCACAGAAGCAATCAATCAATCAGATTCCAAACTCTCCACCATGGCCAAGACCAAAGAGCTCTCCAAGGATGTCAGGGACAAGATTGTAGACCTACACAAGGCTGGAATGGGCTACAAGACCATCGCCAAGCAGCTTGGTGAGAAGGTGACAACAGTTGGTGCGATTATTCGCAAATGGAAGAAACACAAAAGAACTGTCAATCTCCCTCGGCCTGGGGCTCCATGCAAGATCTCACCTCGTGGAGTTGCAATGATCATGAGAACGGTGAGGAATCAGCCCAGAACTACACGGGAGGATCTTGTCAATGATCTCAAGGCAGCTGGGACCATAGTCAGGACTGAAATCCTGCAGCACCCGCAAGGTCCCACTGCTCAAGAAAGCACATATACATGCCCGTCTGAAGTTTGCCAATGAACATCTGAATGATTCAGAGGACAACTGGGTGAAAGTGTTGTGGTCAGATGAGACCAAAATGGAGCTCTTTGGCATCAACTCAACTCGCCGTGTTTGGAGGAGGACAAATGCTGCCTATGACCCCAAGAACACCATCCCCACTGTCAAACATGAAGGTGGAAACATTATGCTTTGGGGTGTTTTTCAACTAAGGGGACAAGACAACTTCACCGCATCAAAGGGACGATGGACGGGGCCATGTACCGTCAAATCTTGGGTGGGAACCTCAGCCAGGGCATTGAAAATGGGTCGTGGATGGGTATTCCAGCATGACAATGACCCAAAACACACGGCCATGGCAACGAAGGAGTGGCTCAAGAAGAAGCATATTAAGGTCCTGGAGTGGCCTAGCCAGTCTCCAGACCTTAATCCCATAGAAAATCTGTGGAGGGAGCTGAAGGTTCGAGTTGCCAAACATCAGCCTCGAAACCTTAATGACTTGGAGAAGATCTGCAAAGAGGAGGGGGACAAAATCCCTTCTGAGATGTGTGCTAACCTGGTGGCCAACTACATGAAACATCTGACCTCTGTGATTGCCAACAAGGATTTTGCCACCAAGTACTAAGTCATGTTTTGCAGAGGGGTCAAATACTTATTTCCCTCATTAAAAATGCTAATCAATTTCTAACATTTTTCACATGCGTTTTTTCTGGATTTTCTTGTTGTTATTCTGTCTCTCACTGTTCAAATAAACCTACCATTAAAAATATAGACTGATCATTTCTTTGTCAGTGGGCAAACGTACAAAATCATCAGGGGATCAAATACTTTTTTCCCTCACTGTACCTCTCAAACATAATATTTTTCCCTGTATGTTTTTCTCACTGAGTGTACAAAACATTAAGAACACCTTCCTAATATTGAGTTGCATCCCCCCAGCCTCAGCCTACACTGATTGAAGTGGATTTAACAAAGGACATCAGTAAGGCATCATAGCTTTCACCTGGATTCACCTGGTCAGTCTATGCCATGGAAAGAGCATGTGTTCTTAATGTTTTGTATAGTCAGTGTATATACATAGCTTTTCTGCTTTATGTCTCCCCTTCTCTACTCATCTCTCTCTCTCTCTCTTCCTGTATCTTTCTAAATTGCTTTCCCTCAATCTTTTGCATTCTCTCTGTCTAAGCTTAGTTGAACAGATAACTCTGGGATGCTATCTCTCTCACACACACACACACACACACACACACATACACACACACGGCTCCTGTAGTAATCTGTGGGATTCTCCAGATGGAAGCTGTCTGTCTCCTGTAGCAACATTCTGGTCAGCTCCCACATTCTGTTTACACATACACACACAGACACACTGTTACTCACAGGATTATAATTCCTTAACAAACGCTCACACGCACACATCCAGATCACAAAGCCCTCAGATCTGACCTGTAACACCAATCCAGGGATTTCAGGTGTTTATTGTTCGATAGGACATAAGTTGGAGGTAAAAATAACCAGCAGTCACACCCTCAATATGGCAGTCAGATTACTCTGTGTAACCCAGTCAAGCATTACGACTGTGGAACCAGATTTCCAACACATGTCAAAATGACACACAAAGACATCATAGACCAATAAGCCTGCTGGCCTTGTGTCCTGTTGTTAGTCAGTCTGTCTGTCTATCAGCTGATACGTACGTCGATCAGTCTGGAGGTGGCTGGTTAGTGAGGAGATTACAGTTACCATGGTGTGTGTGCGTGTGTGTGTGCGTGTGTGTGTGCGTGTGTGTGTGCGTGTGTGTGTGTGTGTGTGTGTGTGTGTGTGTGTGTGTGTGTACGTGTTTAACTATACTTGTGGGGACCAGAAACATTTTACCAACTGGGGACATTTTGTTGATCCCCACAAGGTCAAATGCGATTTCTAGGGGGGTTAAGGTTGGAATTCGTGTTAGAATTAGGTTTAGGATTAGGAGCTAGGGTTAGAGTTAAGGTTAGGTTTGCAGGGTAAGGTTAGGGTTAGGGTTAGGGTTAGGGGTTAGGGAAAATAGGATTTTGAATGGTACTGAATTGTGTGTCCCCACAAGGTTAGTTGTACAAGACTGTGTGTGTGTGTATGTCAGTGGTGTATTAATGAAATCTGATGGGTTGTCTCGAGGGCATTTACCCACAAAGCTCCCTCCTGATGAGAGCTAAAACATGTGTGACATTTCACTGAGGTTCATCTGAAACAAACATACGCACGTGCACACGCACACACACACTAGCACCACCCCCACTCCCCCTCCTCTCTTTCTGTCACTGAACTTTGTAATTCTCGTTCTCTCTCCCTCTGTGTCACACACAGTCTGTATCACCGTGTAAATGTATGGAGAGACCAAAAATACAGAAAAAAAAGAAGAGAGGAGACAGCTGCTGTTGTCTTCCCTGGTTACTCCAATACAGAAAATAATAGTATAATATTCAATTTATATCAAAGTACCTGGCATTTTTCTGTTGGAGAGGTCACTGGAGAGCCCTACTTAGTGAGGCTGAAAGGAGAGACAGCGAGAGAGCGAGACAGAGAGAGAGAACAGAGAAAGAAAAAGAGAGAGATAGTGTGACAGAAAGGGGGAAATAGAGAAGGGAAGGAAGGGAAGATGCCTGAAGATGCCACCCCCTCGTTTATTATTTGATGATTTGTCAACCATTTTCCTCTGACTCCACCCAATGACCTGTCCTCACCGCTGCCTGTCCACACACAACCACACACAACCACACACACCGCATTTCCTTAACACGGCAGAGCGATATAGACACATCAGCTCCATTAAATAAACAGACAGATGCAGAAAGATCAGTTTAGAGTGAAACAGTAGAGAGATAGAAAGAGATATTTTCCAGAGTAGATCGCAAGACATTTTTAATGTGCAAAAACATCTCCAGTCTCCCGCAGAGGGACAGGCAGCAGAGCCACAGAGCATCAGGTCTCATTAGAACAGTATAGAGACTGAGAAAACAGAGACCGAGATAGCAATAGACAGACATAGGGAATACAGAGGGAGAAGAGACAGAAACATTCCCACCAGCTCAGAGACAGAAACATCCCCACGAGCACAGAGAAAGAAAAATCCCCACCAGCTCAAAGACAGAAACATCCCCACCAGCTCAGAGACAGAAACATCCCCACCAGCTCAGAGACAGAAACAGATCCACCTGCTCAGAGACAGAAACATCCCTACCAGCTCAGAGACAGGAACATCCCCACCAGCACAGAGACTGAAACAGCTCCACCTGCTCAGAGACAGAAACATCCCCACCAGCTCAGAGACAGGAACATCTTCAGCAGCTCAGAGACAGAAACATTTCCACCAGCTCAGAGACAGAAATATGTCCACCAGCACAGAGACAGAAACCACTCCACCAGCTCAGAGACAGAAACATCCCCACCAGCTCAGAGACAGAAACATCCCCACCAGCACAGAGACAGAAACATCTCCAGCAGCTCAGAGACAGAAAAATCCCCACCAGCTCGGAGATAGAAATATCCCCACCAGCTCAGAGACAGAAACATCCCCACCAGCACAGAGACAGAAACATCCCCACCAGCTCAGAGACAGAAACATCCCCACCAGCTCAGAGACAGAAACATCCCCACCAGCTCAGAGACAGAAACATGTCCACCAGCACAAAGACAGAAACATCTCCACCAGCTCAGAGACAGAAACATCCCCACCAGCACAGAAACAGAAACATCTCCACCAGCTCAGAGACAGAAACATCCCCACCAGCTCAGAGACAGAAACATCCCCACCAGCACAGAGACAGAAACATCCCCACCAGCTCAGATACAGACACATCCCCACCAGCACAGAGACAGAAACAGCTCCACCATCTCAGAGACAGAAACAGCTCCACCAGCTCAGAGACAGAAACATCCCCACCAGCTCAGAGTGTGGAGGTGACATGTACGGCCGCCTCCCAGATGGTCCTACTAGGTTCACTAACGCTTGGGTATTCTTTACCTGTGGATCTTCTCTTGACCACACATGGTGGGTCAGCTTCGACCGCGCGCCGTAGGTCTAGATAATCCCACGGTTTGAGCCTCTTAACCCGGGTGAGGGGGCCTCCCTGTCTTCCTACCCTAAGCTGAGTTAGCAGTGAAGCCCTGGGCTCCACCTTATCAACCCGGGTCACCCCACTTGGTCTATCTCTCACTCCTCTTACCTTAAAACTTCACAGGTAGTTTGTAACATGGTATACTACGCGTCAGCAGGTGGTATATTTGTGTACAACACCATCGAGCAATCCAATATTTATTTATAGTCCCCCTCTGCACTATCTGCAACGGCTCTTACTACGTGTTATCTCGCCTTTCAGTTGAGGATACGTTCCACCACAGGGTTATACTATTTTTATAAGCGCTGCATAGTCTCAGACACTCCTGCTAGCGGCTGGTCCTCCCTTTCTAGTTGACCGGACAACACTCTAACGGGTGAGTCACACTCCCTATTTCAGCTAAGACTATAATATCTTAAAATTCATTCTCAGCTGAAAGCAGGGGTTCAGCACTTCGTCTGAGTAAAGACAACCTATATATACCCGGTGCTCCTTTTGTGTGTCTTTTACACAGTTACCCTCGAACTCCCCTGTGGTTTCCTGCTCGAGCCCACAATATGGTCTGGCCACGGGACAGCTAAGGTGAATCCCCTGAGCCTGTAGTTGTTACAATGCTACTCTTCTTCTTCAGCACTTTATTCAACAAGTAATTTAACTAGTTAATGAATACCAGTATCGTGTCTTTGGCTTCATTAAAGGTGAAGACTGTTATTTTATCAAATCAATTCTCTGTACTTATTATTACGTGATTAAACTAATCATGTAAATTTAATTAACTAGGAAGTCGGGGGCACCACAGAAAATATTCAGATTACAAAGTTATACTTTTAAGAATATAACTCTTCAGATATTTTTATATTTGATCAATTAGTCTTCTATTAATGAATTATTCTTTACCTCACGTCAGTCTCATCTGAACGTCGTAAATTCTTGGTTATCTGCACGAACCCAGCCTTTACTATAAATCATCAACACACCAATTGGCTTAATCATTTATTTACTAACTAACTAAATAATGACAGAAATGCATAAACAAACAAACAGTAGATATTGGTTACTAACATTGATAGGGAAGATTCCCTAGTGGGCTAAACTGATATGACGGCTTGGTGGACAAAGGAAAGGGGGTGTGGACTGAGAAAGAGCGGGTAAGACAAAATGGATTCATTACACAGTCCATAATTACAGTGGGGGAAAAAAGTATTTAGTCAGCCACCAATTGTGCAAGTTCTCTCACTTAAAAAGATGAGAGAGGCCTGTAATTTTCATCATAGGTACACTTCAACTATGACAGACAAAATGAGGGGAAAAAATCCAGAAAATCACATTGTAGGATTTTTTATGAATTTATTTGCAAATTATGGTGGAAAATAAGTATTTGGTCACATACAAACAAACAAGATTTCTGGCTCTCACAGACCTGTAACTTCTTCTTTAAGAGGCTCCTCTGTCTTCCACTCATTACCTGTATTAATGGCACCTGTTTGAACTTGTTATCAGTATAAAAGACACCTGTCCACAACCTCAAACAGTCACACTCCAAACTCCACTATGGCCAAGACCAAAGAGCTGTCAAAGGACACCAGAAACAAAATTGTAGACCTGCACCAGGTTGGGAAGACTGAATCTGCAATAGGTAAGCAGCTTGGTTTGAAGAAATCAACTGTGGGAGCAATTATTAGGAAATGGAAGACATACAAGACCACTGATAATCTTCCTCGATCTGGGGCTCCACGCAAGATCTCACCCGTGGGGTCAAAATGATCACAAGAACGGTAAGCAAAAATCCCAGAACCACACGGGGGGACCTAGTGAATGACCTGCAGAGAGCTGGGACCAAAGTAACAAAGCCTACCATCAGTAACACACTACGCCGCCAGGGACTCAAATCCTGAAGTGCCAGACGTGTCCCCTGCTTAAGCCAGTACATGTTCAGGCCCGTCTAAAGTTTGCTAGAGAGCATTTGGATGATCCAGATGAGGATTGGGAGAATGTCAGATGAAACCAAAATAGAACTTTTTGGTAAAAACTCAACTCGTCGTGGTTTGGAGGACAAAGAATGCTGAGTTGCATCCAAAGAACACCATACCTACTGTGAAGCATGGGGTGGAAACATCATGCTTTGGGGCTGTTTTTCTGCAAAGGGACCAGGACGACTGATCCGTGTAAAGGAAAGAATGAATGGGGCCATGTATGCATTGAGATTTTGAGTGAAAACCTCCTTCCATCAGCAAGGGCATTGAAGATGAAACGTGGCTGGGTCTTTCAGCATGACAATGATCCCAAACACACCGCCCGGGCAACGAAGGAGTGGCTTCAGAAGAAGCATTTCAAGGTCCTGGAGTGGCCTAGCCAGTCTCCAGATCTCAACCCCATAGAAAATCTTTGAAAGTCCGTGTTGCCCAGCGACAGCCCCAAAACATCACTGCTCTAGAGGAGATCTGCATGGAGGAATGGGCCAAAATACCAGCAACAGTGTGTGAAAACCTTGTGAAGACTTACAGAAAACGTTTGACCTCTGTCATTGCCAACAAAGGGTATATAACAAAGTATTGAGATAAACTTTTGTTATTGACCAAATACTTATTTTCCACCATCATTTGCAAATAAATTCATAATCCTACAATGTGATTTTCTGGATTTCTTTTCCTCATTTCGTCTGTCATAGTTGAAGTGTACCTATGATGAAAATTACAGGCCTCATCTTTTTAAGTGAGAGAACTTGCACAATTGGTGGCTGACTAAATACTTTTTTTCCCCACTGTATATACATTGAAATGCTAATCCTTCGAACATGAATGGCCGCTCAATCGAGAATAATTGCAAGTACATATTTCCGATGTATGTCATTGTTGTCTTCTCTGAATCCGGTCCGTCTGCTAGAAAGTTCATCAGAGTCTCTCTCTCTCTTTCTGTTTCCCTGAATATCAAAGTATTGGTTAGAATGGATACTTCAGGGTACCATTCAGAAATACTCTCATAGAATAGATGTTTCCGGCGGTTGCTGGTATTCGCATCCAAGATTTACATAATTTCTAGCTGCAGACTAGTAATTAGTATCTAAAATTTGCTCTTATTCTGTAGGGATCGATAGTCTCAGAGTTTAACCATGTCCAGCCATGTAGCCAATGCTCCACGTGGTATGGTTAGGAATTCAACAACCATTGCAACCTTAGCTTACACTGAGGTTTTTGTGGTCTTAACTATTCGCAATCACAGCTCACGCTATGGGTTTGCTTAGTCTGAAGAGGATTTTCTTAGGAGGGGCTTTTATTCGTAACAGTAGAAGAGGGCGGTTCCATGACGCCTGATCATGTCTGTGCTCACGGGGGCGGGCCAATGACTTACAGTGAGGGAAAAAAGTTTTTGATCCCCTGCTGATTTTGTACAGTTGCCCACTGACAAAGAAATGATCAGTCTATAATTTTAATGGTAGGTTCATTTGAACATTGAGAGACAGAATAACAAAAAAATCCAGAAAAACGCATGTGAAAAATGTTATAAATGGAATTGCATTTTAATTAAGGAAATAAGTATTTGACCCCCCTCTCAATCAGAACGATTTCTGGCTCCCTTTTATACAGGTAAAGAGCTGAGATTAGGAGCACACTCTTAAAGGGAGTGCTCCTAATCTCAGCTTGTTACCTGTATAAAAGACACCTGTCCACAGAAGCAATCAATCAATCAGATTCCAAACTCTCCACCATGGCCAAGACCAAAGAGCTCTCCAAGGATGTCAGGGACAAGATTGTAGACCTACAAAAGGCTGGAATGGGCTACAAGACCATCGCCAAGCAGCTTGGTGAGAAGGTGACAACAGTTGGTGCGATTATTTGCAAATGGAAGAAACACAAAAGAACTGTCAATCTCCCTCGGCCTGGGGCTCCATGCAAGATCTCACCTCGTGGAGTTGCAATGATCATGAGAACGGTGAGGAATCAGCCCAGAACTACACGGGAGGATCTTCTCAATGATCTCAAGGCAGCTGGGACCATATCACCAAGAAAACAATTGGTAACACACTACGCCGTGAAGGACTGAAATCCTGCAGCGCCCGCAAGGTCCCCCTGCTCAAGAAAGCACATATACATGCCCGTCTGAAGTTTGCCAATGAACATCTGAATGATTCAGAGGACAACTGGGTGAAAGTGTTGTGGTCAGATGAGACCAAAATGGAGCTCTTTGGCATCAACTCAACTCGCCGTGTTTGGAGGAGGAGGAATGCTGCCTATGACCCCAAGAACACCATGCCCACTGTCAAACATGGAGGGGGAAACACTGGGGGTGTTTTTCTGCTAAGTGGACAGGACAACTTCACCGCATCAAAGGGACGATGGACGGGGCCATGTACTGTCAAATCTTGGGTGAGAACCTCCTTCCCTCAGCCAGGGCATTGAAAATGGGTTGTGGATGGATATTCCAGCATGACAATGACCCAAAACACACGGCCAAGGCAACAAATGAGTGGCTCAAGAGGAAGCACATTAACTTCTTAGGGAGCGGAAGCAGAGGTGACGGTTTTGGAGAGTCTGGCGTGCCCAAAGTAAAATGCCTGCCACTCAGGCCCAGAAAATAGTATATGCACATAATTAGTACTATTGGATAGGAAACACTCTGAAGTTTCTAAAAGTATGTATGTGAGTATAACAGAACTGATATAGCAGGCAAAAACCAGAGGAAAATCCATCCGGATTTGCAGTTTGTTTTGTACATTACCTTTTTGTCCAGGCTGCCTATTGATTTCTATGTTAACTAGGACTGAGACTGCAGTACCTATGGCTTCCACTAGATGTCAACAGTCTTTATACAGTGTCTGGAGGCTCTAGCACTAAGCAGAACAGATAGGAAGAGGAAGTAGTGAAGGGACCACATTTGTCAACAACGTTTCACAGGCGCAAGATTGTGAGCGCACCCCCACTTTATTTTCCTTTCCTATCGTTCAGGCTACAATCCGGTTGAAATATTATAGTAAATATACATAAAAGAATACCTAAGGAAACATTAAAAATGATGTTTGATTTGTTTGTAGAAATATGATAGGTATAATTTCAACGCGTTCTCTTCACGGTTCTATGGGCGACTCGACGGTGGATTTTATGAACATAACGCGCCAAACAAACGGAGATTTATGAATATAATAAATGACTTTTTCTAACCAAAGAAGCATGGATTGTCTTCGTTGGACACTTGGGAAGCCCTCAGCAGAAGTTCATCAAAGGTAATCGATTTTATATTAGCGATTTTATGCGTTTTGTGAGACCCGGGTTGGGTTATGGATTTATGCTAATGCAAAATATTAGAGGTGCTACCCTCAAACAATAAAATGTTGTGCTTTCGCCGTAAAGCCTTTTTGAAATCTGACAACGCTGTGATATTGCCAAGAGTCAGAGCTTTTGATGGCTATGAAACACTTGTATATTGATGAATTTTTAATAATTCAACTTTTGGATTTTGAATTTGGCGCTTTACATTTCACCGGGTAGTGTCGGGAGTGAGAGGCGCTAGCGCGTGGCCTAGCCAGTCTCCAGACCTTAATCCCATAGAAAATCTGTGGAGGGAGCTGAAGGTTCGAGTTGCCAAACGTCAGCCTCGAAACCTTAATGACTTGGAGAAGAGCTGCAAAGAGGAGTGGGACAAAATCCCTCCTGAGATGTGTGCTAACCTGGTGGCCAACTGCAAGAAACGTCTGACCTCTGTGATTGCCAACAAGGGTTTTGCCACCAAGTACTAAGTCATGTTTTGCAGAGGGGTCAAATACTTGGATTTTCTGAACATAACGCGCCAACCAAATGGAGATTTATGGATATAATAAATGACTTTTTCTAACATTAGAACCATTGGATGTCTTCGTTGGACACTTGGGAAGCCCTCAGCAGAAGTTCTTCCAAAGGTAAGTGATTTATTTTAGCTCTTATATGGGTTTTGTGTGACCTGCGCTGGATATGAATTTATGCTAATGGTTAATATTGTAGGTGCTATCCTCAAACAATCAAATGTTGTGCTTTCGCCGTAAAGCCTTTTTGAAATCTGACAACGCTGTGATATTGCCAAGAAGCAGAGCTAGCGCCCCACTGCTCCCTAAGTAGTTTTAAGTGTCTACAGACCCTTTCCACATTTTCACAAGTGGACATATAGTTTCATTTTCCCATTTTGGGGATTTAGGAGTTCGACCACGTGAACTCCTTTGTTCACTCTGTGGTCTCTCTCTCTGCATGAAAAGGGGAAGAGGGTCTCCGCCCGGAATTTACAACCTGAGATATCAGAACCTGGGTGTAGGAGAGAGTGAGAGAGGGGTAAGCCACGATCTACACCCAGAAAGGGCCACGTCATGACACCAGTAACACTCTTTTGGTTCCACAGTTTCACAACTGATAGATTTTTTTTTATTTTTTTTATAGAAGTTATAATGCATACGCTTCTAACAATAACAATCAAGTCCTGTTCTTATCTTACCCCCAAATTCTTCTAACTTGTCACGCATACTCCCATTCCCTCTCTCTGGCGCTCAACGTCGCCAGTCTACTAACCACCGGTCCTGGCAACCCACATTATGCACACCTGGCAACCATCATTACGCACACCTGCTCCCCATCGTTATGCACACATGGACTTCATCATTACCTTGATTACTTCCCCTTTATTTAGCCCTCAGTAGCCTCAGTCTTCAGGCAGTATTGGTTTTGTTCACGCCCCAATACGCTTCTCCTGTTTTGTTTATCTGCCTATTCTCATTATTAAACTCAACTTCTGCACCTGCTTCCTGACACCTATGGTAAACGTTACATAAATTCTAATACATCAAGTCAGCTACTGATCTGTCTTCCCCAGAATCTCCGCTCCTTTCTCTATATTTTACATAGGGCCAAGATGTAACGGGTGTGTATAAGATGAACCTCCGTTAGAGGAACATCTACATACAGTCTACCCGCACGCGTCCTCTTCTCTCTGCCTCTGTCTGGGTTCTGCTGCTCCCCAGCTGCTTGTGGTTGAGGCCTCTTCCTGTCCTTCTTCTGCTTCTACTTCATCTTGCTTGTCTCAGTGTTACTATAGCTCTGACTGGAGACTGGAGGAGTCATCAGGTCATACTGTCTAGGCTCATTCATGACAAGAGACAGAAACATCCCCACAAGCTCAGAGACAGAAACATCCCCACCAGCTCAGAGACAGAAACATCTCCACCAGCTCAGAGACAGAGGCATCTCTCTCTTCTCCCTCTCGTCAGAAAATTTACAGCCTTCACATTCTCGGTATGCAGTTAGATCCAGGAGAGAGAGAGAGAGAGAGATAGAGAGAGAGAGAGATACTTTTTTTGACTTTTTGTCTTTCTTTAATGAAACATTCTCATTTCATTAAAAACTCACCCCTCCCACCCCCCTTAAAACCACACAATACAAACCACACAATACAAAACAACCCCACACATCACAATAACCAAAAAACCTTACCACTTCTACAAGCGTATTTCCAAAACATCTTCCCCAACTATACAGACAGCCCCCCCAACACACCATATCCCCCTGAAACATCTCCACACTTTTTATCATTCTATAGAACTCAAATTCTACCCTAAGGCGCACAGAGACCATCCCATTGAATAATAGTAAAGGGTCTGTTATCCCCCCACCTTTGACCCTGTTCCTCCTTGTTAGCCAACAAAACACATTTAGCCTTCTCATTTTTCGAATACCTGTACCCCATTATAAACATCTCAACAGTAAAAACCACCCCCAACCTCTCACACAGACATTCCAACAGAGACATTATTGGCATTAACCTGGCGCACACAGAAAACACATGAATCACAGTGCCCGATTCTCAGTTCAACCCGTACCAACCAGCTGTTAGTGGCCAAGACTCCATGAAGAACCCTCCATTGGAGGTCCCCTGACCTCTTTGGTACTGGGGGTTTGTAAAGCCCCCTCCATCTAAAACCTACCATACTCTCCGCCCCACATACCTCCTGCCACTGATGTGCCTTCACCCCTGTTAGGCTCCTAATGTTCCTTACCTTAACGCAGAGGTTGCAGAGGGCTTTACCTCCCACCCCTTCAAACTCCCCCAGGCTCGGAGTGTTAAAATCGAACAAGTCCTCCAGACCCCCTTGCCAGTCCCCAGTCTCTGCTGTCACCTGCAGTGGCGGAAACATTGGTGGCCCCTCCCCCTTTGGCCTCTCAAACACCCCCCTTACCGGCTCCGACAGTGCCTCCTGGACCTCCTCCAGGAATCTCTCCAGCAGCTTAAGAGACGTTATTCCTGTTTGTTGTGCTAGGACTTGCAGAGTTTTCCACCCACCCTCTCCCAGCAGTCGCAGGTCACCAAGCCTTAGTAAACCTGCTGCCATCAGTTGCCACTGCAGGGTGTCCAACTGAACCGATCTCAAAGGGATGGCAGGGATGTGGAAGATAGGCACACCCACACCCACAGTCCAGGCTCTACACCCCCTTCTCGTTTGGGCCTTATCAGCTGCCAGGCCCTTAGCACTGCGGTGTAAAAGTCTGAGAGACCTGCTGTACTCATCCTCTCCAGCTTCATGAGGAACAGCTGCCGGTCCAACCCTAATCCGCCAGCTCTCCTCAGCAGCACGCATGCTGCTTCCTTCCATCCGACATCAGTATAGTACAGCAGTCTCTGCACCGCCTTTAGTCGGAATGCAGCCACCCTGCTCTCTAGTTCCACCAGGCCCTGTCCTCCTTCGTGGACAGTCACGTACAACACTGCCGCCCTCAGCCAGTGACGGCCTGACCAGAAAAAGTCCACCAGCTTGCGTTGCAGGTCTGCAAGCAGACCAGCGGGGGGGTTGAGGACAGCCAGTTTATGCCACAGGGAAGATGCCACCAGGTTGTTGATTATCAGCACCGTCCCTCTATATGACACTTGGAACAGGAGGCACCTCCACCTGGCCAGTCTTGACACCACTGCCTGTGACAGCCCCTCCCAGTTCTTCCTGACCCACCCCTCCGAGCCCAGGTACACCCCCAACACTTTAAGCCCTTCACAACCCCACTGTAAACCCCCTGGAAGCAGAGAAAGGGCCCTATCCCCCCATGCCCCACATAACAGAGCTTTGCTCTTGCCCCAGTTTACCTTAGCTGACGAAGCTCCCTCATACACCTTCAGACTAGTCTCTAGTGCCTGCATATCCTGACCATCCCTGACCATCACAGAAACATCATCTGCATATGCTGACACTGCTATGCCTGTCATCACACCCATGTCTGTCCAGCACACTCCCTTCAGTCTCCTGCATAGCAGGCCCAAAAAAGGCTCAATGGCTAGTGTATATAACTGCCCCGATAGAGGGCAGCCTTGTCTAATGCCTCGTCTCACCCAGACTGGCCTACTGAGCATGGAGAACCTATCACTTCAAATCAAATCAAATCAAATTTTATTTGTCACATACACATGGTTAGCAGATGTTAATGTGAGTGTAGCGAAATGCTTGTGCTTCTAGTTCCGACCATGCAGTAGTATCTAACAAGTAATCTAACAAATTCACAACAACTACCTTATACACACAAGAGTAAAGGAATGAATACGAGAATGTACATATAAATATATGGATGAGCGATGGCTGACCGGCATAGGCAAGATGCAGTAGATGGTATGGAGTACAGTATATACACATATATATATATATGAGATGAGTAATGTAGGATATGTAAACATTATATAAATGGCATTGTTTAAAGTTGCTAGTGATACATTATTTCATCCAGTTATAATTATTAAAGTGGCTAGAGATTTGGGTCGATGGCCGAACGGCATAGGCAAGATACAGTAGATGGTTAGAGTACAGTGTATACATTTGATATGAGTATGTTAGCCTGGTTAAAAGCAGTGGTTCGCGCTTTCAGTTTTGCGCGAATGCTGCCATCAATCCACGGTTTCTGGTTGGGGAAGGTTTTCATATTTGCTATGGGTACAACATCACCAATGCACTTGCTAATAAACTCGCTCACCGAATCAGCGTATACATCAATGTTGTTGTCAGATGCTATCCGGAACATATCCCAGTCCACGTGCTCGAAGCAATCTTGCAGCATGGGATCAGATTGGTTGGACCAGCGTTGAACAGACCTGAGAACGGGCGTTTCCTGTTTTAGTTTCTGTTTGTAGGCTGGGAGCAACAAAATGGAGTCATGGTCAGACTTGCCGAAAGGAGGGCGTAGAATAGCCTTGTATGCATCACGGAAGTTGGAATAACAGTGGTCCAGGATTTTACCAGCCCGGTGGCACATTCGATATGCTGGTAAAATTTCGGGAGCCTTGTTCTTAAATTAGCCTTATTAAAATCCCCAGCCACAATAAATGCAGCCTCAGGATATGTGGTTTCCAGTTTACATAGAGTCCGATGAATTTCTTTCAGTGCCGTCGATGTATCAGCTTGAGGGGGGATGTACACGGCTGTGATTATAATCGAGGAGAATTCTCTTGGTAGATAATGCGGTCTGCATTTGATTGTAATGAATTCTATGTCAGGTGAACAAAAGGACTTGAGTTCCTGTATGTTGTTATGATCACACCACGCCTCGTTAATCATAAGACACACACCCCCACCCTTCTTCTTACCAGATAGAAGTTTGTTTCTGTCGGCGCGATGCGTGGAGAAACCAGGTGGCTGTACCGACTCAGATAACGTGTCCTGAGTGAGCCATGTTTCCGTGAAGCAAAGAACGTTGCAGTCTCGGATGTCTCTCTGAAAGGCAACCCTCGATCGGATTTCGTCTACTTTGTTGTCAAGAGACTGTACATTACAATACTCGGGAGAGGTGCACGATGCGCCCGTCGACGTAGCTTGACCAAAAGACCGGCGCTGCTTCTCTTCTCCGGCACCGCCGCTGCTTTGAGTAGCCGGGTGCTATCCAGTCTATTGTTGTGTTTGGGTTAGCAAACCGAGAATCCTCTTTGGGAAAGTCGTATTCCTGGTCGTAATGTTGGTAAGTTGACGTTGCTCTTATATCCAATAGTTCCTCCCGTTGGAAGGAATAAAACTTAATATTTCCCGGGGTAATAATGTAAGAAGTAATACATAAAAAAACAAAATACTGCATGGTTTCCTGAGAACGTGAAGCGAGGCTGCCAACTTACAAGTGCTCCCTTTGCTTTAACCTGGAAAAACTACCCAGGTCCCTACGTAATTCAGCTAAATTAGCCTGGAGGCCTACATTGCCTTGCCGCACCATCTCTACCTCCATCTCACTAATACTACGCTCGAGTTCCCCCAATACTCTTCTAGCCTCTGAGGATGAGAGAGCTGTATACTGTTGACAGAAAAGCCGAATTTGGACTTTTCCCACATCCCACCATTGACTCAGAGACTCATACTCCTCTCTTTGCTGCCCCCACCTTTCTCAAAAAGTCTGGAAACCTGAGCAAAAAGTGGCATCTTGTAAGAGCTTTACATTAAACTTCCAATAGTATGCCTGCCGGGGCCCTGGTGAAATAGACAGCCGAGCCATGGTTATGTGGTGATCCGAAAACCCCACCGGGAGAATGGTAGCGCCCAACAGCCTATTGCTCTCATTCCTGGACATGTAAAAACGATCAAGTCGGGCTGCACTCACCCTAGCCCCAAAGACTTTCACCCATGTATACTGTCTTGTGTTGGGATGTTTAGTTCTCCAAATATCCACTAGGTCGAACTGATTAATGATATCCCTTAACACTCCCACTGACACTGAATGAGGCTCCTTCCCATTTCTGTCTTTTGTAAAATCCATGGTACAGTTCCAGTCCCCCCGACCACCAGAGTCTCCTCAGGCGCTACTTGTGAGAGTTCCTGTCTAAGACACCCAAATAGAACCCCCCTCTCTCTCCCTGTGTTAGGCGCATACACATTTATAAAGACAAAACCCATGTTGTTAATTTCTGATTTTACAACAAGCAGCCTACCCTTACACACCTCCTTTGAGGAGCACATTTTTACAGACAGACCAGGTACAAAAAGGACTGCCACCCCTGCACAACAATTTGTCCCATGGCTCAACACACTTGCCCCTTTCCACCAGAGCCCTGTGGTGGTAGAAACATGGCTAAGACACATTGATTAATTTAATTAATGTACTATGTGATAGCAGACAACATGATATTATTGATAATGAGGCTTAAGTGCTAAAACAAGCTTAACTTAGATAGTTGTGGGAGATTAACTCATTACAATTATTACATTTTCAGTATTCTGATTGATTACTTTGAAGTAGTAAGACAGAAAGACATACATAATGTATAGGATTTGTTGAGGCTGAATAGTTGAACAAACAGACCTAAGGAGCAGAGGGTCAGCAGAGGGACATGTGGTACTGATTAAACAGAGCTGAGGAGGAGGCCAGCAGGAAGGCCATTTGGAACTGATTAAGATCTGAGGAAAAGCAGGATGCCAGAAGACAATGTAACAAAGACCCCTATTGAAACAGGACATATGGGAAGCTGTAAAGCTTGGGGAGGGGTCTATGTATGGAATAGAGGGAGAATACTATAAAGGCTGTACTCTGAGACACAGAGTCAGCTGTTTCCTAGGTCAGCTCCCTTTAATTACTCTGAATTAAAGGCTTATTGAATTCACAAGTTTCTTGTATGAGTGTCATAATTTGAAGATCATTTTTTCCACGACAGCCCCCAATCGACTTCATTCAACACATCACTATGAGTCTCCTGCAGAAACAACACCTGTACTTTTTTTTTATTTTACATATTCACCCAACACACTCTTCTTTCCCGCATCTCTGGCGCCATTTATATTGAGCGAGCCTACCCGAAGAGTCTCCATAAGAAGTGGGAGAAAAGCCAGCAAAGAAAGAGACCAATAGCAAAGCTCAAAAAGCCCCAGTGCCAGAAATAAACTATTAATCTAAACAGCGTCTGAAGGTAGACCTTTATGCACGGTTGTGACCCACTTCCTCAACCTAAACCTTTTCCTGGATCTTTTCCAAGATTAACTTTTTTCCCCTTGGTCTCATTCAGGAACCTTGTCAGTTCCCTCAACGTGTACTTTGGACCCTCTGCTTGACTGGCTGTCAGCCCCCGGACCCATTGAAGAGGAGTCTGAAAAGAAAACCTCATCATCCTCTTCCTCATACTCACTTTCCTCATTTCCATCTCCCATCTTGACCACCTGCCCTTCCTCTCTGGTCTGGGCCTCCCCCAGCACTAGGCATAGGTCCCATAGTGCCTTTGACCACACCAGCCTCTACACTCCCACCTTTCTTCTCCCTCTTTTTCTTTTTCCGCTTGACACCCTCCTCCTCCCCCCTAGTCTCTTACACTTCCCCACTATACTCTCCTCATCCACTAGCATAACCTTACTAGACCCAGCCTCATCTTCACCACCCTCCTTAGCATGACTAGGTCCAGCCTCTGCTGTCTGCGTCTCATTGCCCCCTGCACTTTGACCTCGATTTCCCTTGTGCCCTCACCTTGTCTATGGCCTTTATATGGGCACGCAAAGCTCTTATGCCCCAAATCCCCACACTCAAAACACCGTAGACTATCTGTGCTGGCAAACCCTGCGTAGAGGCCCTCCCCATGCCTCACTTTAAAATTCACATTTAGCTGTTGCTCATTGTTATTCAGAAACATAAACACATGCCTCCGGAACGAAACAACATGCTTAACGGCATCTGCCTTAAAACCTGCAGACAGTACACGAAAACCGCTAGCAAACGACTAAGCTCTTTCCTTATTTGATCATCCGTAATAAACGGAGGCAAATTTGCAACTACCACCCTTTGTTGAAGGGGTAAAAAGAGGCAAAATTGACACCAGAAAATATTTCACAATTAGCTTACCAACCAAATTTGCTCTTTTCATGAACACAACCACAGCTTTATTAATTCCAGAAGTGGAATGTATAAATTCTGCTCCTACCTGTTCACCGACTGCGAGCAGAACCTCCACCACTTTAACTCCATTCTCAGGAACACACCTGAATCCTGAAACCTGAATCCACGCTAGGCTGAGAAGCCATCGCACACACCGCACGTTACAAACCCCAGGAAACTAACTCTGTCCTCTTCCAACCTAACTTTGAAAAACCTGTGGATACCGCCAAAAACAAATAATGCATTAACCCTCCACCATAGAAAATGTAATTTAAAGAAAAGGCCAAGAACAGTCAAGAAAAGAAAATGAGAACAGAGCCCTCTACACCAAACACTCCAACTCCAAAAAACTCCCAGCATGCACTGCAAGAGAGAGAGAGAGAGAGAGAGAGAGAGAGAGAGAGAGAGAGAGAGAGAGAGAGAGAGAGAGAGAGAGAGAGAGAGAAGAGGAGAGAGAGAAACGGAGGCACGCTGACACAGTTTTGTTGTCTCTCTTATTAATAATAACCCAACAGAGCCGTTTCTGTTGGTGATGTCCTCATCCATATTTAACCAGTGTTGTTACACAGTAATAGTCTCAATATTTTGGGATTGAATGAAACTCAACTTCCAGTCGGTGTCATGAATAAGGCACAGCTGCTAAAATATTCACACACACACACGGACGGCAGCCTTACCTGACCACACCTGGTGTTCATATCACTTCTCTAGAGGAAAAAGACCTGGTAGAGAGATAGAAAGTAGGAAGAGAGAGAGAAGGTTGGGGGATATAAGTAGAGACAGAGAGAGAGAGGGAAGGAAGAGACAGAGAGCGTTAAAACCTCACAAGCTCCAGCAGCAGAGGTGACTGTTTTGGAGAGCCTGGCGTGCCCAAAGTAAAATGCCTCCTATTTAGGCCCAGAAAATGGGATATGCATATATTTAGTACCATTGGATAGGAAACACTCTGAATTTTCCAAAACTGTTAACCATTTGTCTGTGGGTCAATCAGAACGCATATAGCAGGCAAAACCCTGAGGAATCTCTGTCCTGGAAAAAGTCATTTTGACACATTGCTCATTTTGGAACCCCTCCCTATCGAAAATGACCATATATGTGCATATGAACGCAGTGCACGTCGCTTCCTTATGATGTCATCAACCACGAGACGGTGTTTTCCTCCATTTTGGATGAATTTCGACCATTGATAAACAGCATGGCAATGGGACACCACGTTCTGAAAACTCTTCAGATTGCGCGCTACACGAGAAGGCGCGCAGTGCCTTATTTATCGTCTTTAGCGTTCAGTTTATATTCCAGCTGATTTATAATAGTAAATATACGTAAAAGTGTTCCTAAGGATACATTTAAAACTATGTTTGATTGTTTTTGGACAAGTTTATAGGTATAATTTGAACGAGTTGGCGCCGCGTTTCAATAGAGGAGTGGAGGCTGTCGTTTCTGATTATAACGCTGAACCAAATGGAGGATTTATGGATAAAAGACGTTACTTTTTCTAACAAAAGAACCATGGATTGTCTTCGTTGGACACTTAGGATGACCTCAGCAGAAGTTCTTCAACAGGTAATTGATTTGTTTTCGCTGTGAAATGTGTTATGTGTGTGCCATGATGGCTAATCGATACATGGCTATTGGAAAATATGTGAGGTGCTAGCCTCAAACAAATGAATGTGCTGCTTTCGCCATAAAGCCTTTTTGAAATCTGACAATGCTGTGATATTGCCAAGAAACAGAGCTTTTGATGAGTATGGAACACTTGTATATTGCTGGATGTTTAATAATTCAACTATCGGATTTAGAATTTGGCGCTTTAGATTTTCGCTGGTAGTGTCGGGATGAGCCCGCTAGCGACCCACTGGTAATTGAGAATGCTTAAGAGGTTTTAAGAAACAGAGGCTGTCAGATGACACATTACAGGCCCTGTGTCAGCATCTGTTCTCCCTGTCCTCCATTAACTTCTCACACATCTGCACTGTGTGTGTACAGACACTTGGATACGGCGAGAGTAGGGAGACTAACGTGTGAAACGTCAGCATTACCATTACCCATGACTAAGATAACCATTCTGACACAAGGCCATCTCCATTTGGTGATTATAAATAGGCTTTTACCCTTTGAGAGAGAGAGAGAGAGAGAGAGAGAGAGAGAGAGAGAGAGAGAGAGAGAGAGAGAGAGAGAGAGAGAGAGAGAGAGATGTAGATAGACGTTGAGAGAGGTAGAGGGAGGTAGAGAGGAGACTAATTAGAGAAAGAGAGTGGAGATGTCTCGTCTTGACAGCGTGAGGAGTTAAAGTACATCACCATGCTAGAACCTCAGAACACTCATTAACGACACTGCAAGGGAACGACAGACAGAGAAAAGGAGAGAGAGAGGCAAGAGAAGCAGGAGGGGAGGGGTGGAACTAGGTCAAGGAAGAGAGGGAGAGAGGGAAAGCTGTTAGCTTGGCCCCCAATTAGCTTTTCTAATCGTCCACCATCTTACCATTCTACCAGCAGTGCATATGACAACAATGGGCCTCTGTGTGTGTAGTGCTATTGTAAAGATGTTATGGTGCAGAGGGAGGGTGAATGGGACATCAGGGGTAGTAGGTATAATTTAAGGGTAGAAGATGGTAGGTCTTAGCTAAAATCTCACTGGACTGTAAACCTGAGCCAGGGTGAATGGGACATCAGGGGTAGTAGGTATAATTTAAGGGTAGAAGATGGTAGGTCTTAGCTAAAATCTCACTGGACTGTAAACCTGAGCCAGAGCCTGCCTCCCAAATGACACCCTATCCCTACACAGTTCACTACTTTTGACCAGAGTCCAATAGCCCCTGGTCAAAAGTAGTGCATGGTATAGGGAATAGGGTGCCATATGGGACACAAACAGATGTCCCCATCTGACACACAAACTGGTAAACACTCTACTACTGCAGTACACTCAAACACACTACATTAATATACAATAAAACACAATAGCACATGGTAACTACACATTCCAGTAATCCCACAAACGGTTTGTTAGGGCTCTGAATATGACACTGAGAATGTAATACACACACACACACACACACACCGTTTCCAGAAGGAATACTTTTTTGTAGCAGATATAAAAAAAACGGTGTTTAATGTGGTGTTTCACATAAAATAAGAACAAAAAACAATTTTCTCTCTGTAGAAAAAAAACAGCAACAATGTTCTGGCCTGGAGCTCTCGGCGCTGTACTAATCTGGATTACTGTTGTTGTATTCTTGGAGGGTTGTCTGATGTCTGCTGTTTCAGAAACATGGAGGTTATTTCTGTGCTCAGCCAGAGAACAGAAACTGTGTCATTGCTGATTCCACCACCAAACCACACTGATACTGTCACACCCTGATCTGTTTCACCTGTCTTTGTTCTTGTCTCCACCACCCACCAGTTGTCTCCCATCTCCCCTCATTATCCCGTGTATGTATACCTGTGTTCTCTGTTTGTCTGTTGCCAGTTCACTTTGTTTGTCAAGCCTGCCAGCGTTTTTCCCCTTGCTCCTATCTTTTCTATAGTTGCTGTTTTATAGTTTTCCCAGTTTTGACCATTCTGCCTGCCCTGACCCTGAGCCTGCCTGCCATCCTGTACCTTGCCGCACCACACTGGATTACTGACCTCTGCCTGCCTTGACCCTGAGACTGCCTGCCGTCCTGTACCTTTTGGACTCTGATCTAGATTACTGACCTCTGCCTGCCATTGACCTGTCATTTTGCATGCCCCCTGTTCTAGTAATAAACATTTGTTAATTCGACACTGTCTGCATCTGGGTCTTCCCTAAAACGTGATAGCTACTGGATCTCCATAATAATACATCTACTAATACTATACTATACTGCCATTGACTGGTTTTAATAATATTGAATTAGTTGAACTACAAAGTAGCCATTGTTACCACATAATTTCCTATTAAAAAATTAAAACAAATATACAGTGCATTCAGAAAGTATTCAGACCCATTGACTTTTTCCACATGTTCTTACATTACTGCCTTATTTCAAAATTGATTCAATAGTTTTTTCCTCATCAACCTACACACAATACCCCATAATGACAAATCAAAAACAGGTTTTTAGAAATGTATTTATAAAAAAAAAAATTACATATATATATATATATATATATGTATATATACAGTTGAAGTCGGAAGTTTACATACACTTAGGTTGTAGTCATTAAAACTCGTTTTTCAACCACTCCACAAACGTCTTGTTAACAAACTATAGTTTTGGCAAGTCAGATAGGACATCTACTTTGTGGATGACAAGTCATTTTTACAACAATTGTTTACAGACAGATTATTTCACTTATAATTCACTATATCACAATTCCAGTGGATCAGAAGTTTACATAAACTAAGTTGACTGTGCCTGTAAACAGCTTGGAAAATTCCAGAGAATGATGTTATGGCTTTAGAAGCTTCTGATTGACATCCTTTGAGTCAATTGGAGGTGTACCTGTGGATGCATTCCAAGGCCTACTTTCAAACTCAGTGCCTCTTTGCTTGACATCATGGGAAAATCAAAAGAAATCAGCCAAGACCTCAGAAGAAAAATGGTAGACCTTCACAAGTCTGGTTCATCCTTGGGAGCAATTCCAAACACCTGAAGGTACTACGTTCATCTGTACAAACAATAGTGCGCAAGTATAAACACCATGGGACCACGCAGCCGTCATACCGCTCAGGAAGGAGACGTGTTCTGTCTCCTAGATATGAACGGACTTTGATTCGAAAAGTGCAAATCAATCCCAGAACAACAGCAAAGAACCTTGTGAAGATGCTGGAGGAAACAGGTACAAAAGTGTCTATATCCACAGAAAAACGAGTCCTATATCGACATAACGTGAAAGGCCGCTCAGCAAGGAAGAAGCCCATCCCAACCGTGAAGCACGGAGGTGGCAGCATCATGTTGTGGGGGTGCTTTGCTGCAGGAGGGACTGGTGCACTTCACAAAATAGATGGCATCGTGAGGAAGGAAAATTATGTGGATATATTGAAGCAACATCTCAAGACATCATTCAGGAAGTTAAAGCTTGGTCGCAAATGGGTCTTCCTAATGGACAATGACCCCAAGCATACTTCCGAAATGGCTTAAGGACAACAACGTAAAGGTATTGGAGTGGCCATCACAAAGCCCTGACCTCAATCCTATAGAAAATTTGTGGGGGCAGAACTGAAAAAGCGTGTGCGAGCAAGGAGGCCTACGAACCTGACTCAGTTACACCAGCTCTGTCCCGAGGAATGGGCCAAGATTCACCCAACTTATTATGGGAAGCTTGTGGAAGGCTTTCCGAAACATTTGACCCAAGTTGAACAATTTAAAGGCAATGCTACCAAATACTAATTGAGTGTATGTAAACTTCTGACCCACTGGGAATGTGATGAAAGAAATAAAATCTGAAATAAATCATTCTCTCTACTATTATTCTGACATTAAAATAAAGTGGTGATCCTAACTGACCTGAGACAGGGAATTTGTACTAGGATTAAATGTCAGGAATTGTGAAAAATGTAGTTTAAATGTATTTAACGTGTATGTAAAATTCAGACTTCAACTGTATATATATATATATCACATTTACATAAGTATTCAGACCCTTTACTCAGTACTTTGTTGAAGCACCGTTTGCAGTGATTACAGCCTCGGGTCTTCTTGGGTATGACGCTACAAGCTTGGCACACCTGTATTTGGGAGTTTCTCCCATTCCTCTCTGCAGATCCTCTCAAGCTTGGAGGGGGAGCGCCGTTGCACAGCTATTTTCAGGTCTCTCCAGAGATGTTCGATCGGGTCCAAGTCCGGGCTCTGGCTGGCCACTCAAGGATATTCATAGACTTGTCCCAAAGCCAGTCCTGCGTTGTCTTGGCTATGTGCTTAGGGTTGTTGTCCTTTTGGAAGGTGAACCTTTGCCCCAGTCTGAAGTCCTGAGCGCTCTGGAGCATGTTTTCATCAAGGATCTCTCTGTATTTTGCGCCGTTCATCTTTCCCACGATCCTGACGAGTCTCCCAGTCCCTGCCGCTGAAAAACATCCCCACAGCATGATGCTGCCACCGCCATTCTTCACTGTAAGGATGGTATTGGCCAGGTGATGAGTGGTGCCTGGTTTCCTCCAGACATGACGCTTGGCATTCAGGCCAATGAGTTCAATCTTGGTTTCATCAGACCAGAGAATCTTGTTTATCAAGGTCTGAGAGTCCTTTAGGTGCCTTTTGGCAAACTCCAAGTGGGCTGTCATGTACCTTTTACTGAGGAGTGGCTTTTGTCTGGTCACTCTACCATAAAAGCCTGATAGGTGGAGTGCTGCAGAGATGGTTGTCCTTCTGGAAGTTTCTCCCATCTCCATAGAGGAACCCTTGAGCTCTGTCAGAGTGACCATCGGGTTCTTGGTCACCTACCTGACCAAGGCCCTTCTTCCCCGATTGCTCAGTTTGGCCGGACGGCCAACTCTAGGAAGAGTCTTGGTGGTTCCAAACTTCTTCCATTTAAGAATGATGGCCACTGTGTTCTTGGGGACCTTTAATGCTGCAGAGATTTTTTGGTACCCTTCCCCAGATCTGTGCCTCAACACGATCCTGTCTCGGAGCTCTACGGACAATTCCTTCGACCTCATGGCTTGGTTTTTGCTATGACATGCACTGTCAACTGTGGGACCTTATATCGACAGGTGTGTTCCTTCCCAAATAATGTTCAATCAATTGAATTTACCACAGGTTTACTCCAATCAAGTTGTAGAAACATCTCAAGGATGATCAAGGGAAACAGGATGCACCTGTGCTCAATTTCGAGTCTCATAGCAAAGGGTCAGAATACTTATGTAAATAAGGTATTTTGTTTAAAAAAAAGTATAAATCTGCAAACATTACCAAAAACCTGTTTTCGCTTTGGCATTAAGGGGTATTTTGTGTAAATATTTAATCAATTTTAAAATAAGTCTGTAAAGTAACAAAATGTGGAACACTTTCCGAATGCGCTGTATACCAGTGGAATCAGCACAGTAAAATAAAAAACTTTAGTCTTTAGGTCCCAGGCAAGGTTACTCATCACGCGAGCGTGGTTCACCAAACCACCTCTGTTACATATCTATGCAATAATAATACCAGATTTATGCTCTGTGCTCTGTCTCTCTCTTTGCTTCTCATGTTGCAATCATGTGCAAAGGCATGGAATATTAACTATTAACGAGAGATTCATTCCAGGACGGCAGAATGAGAAATGAATAAATCATAAATCAAGGAGGTCTGGTCTGAACCTGTGTGCTACTCTCATAAAGATCTGTCTTCAGCTGCTGCTGCATGGTGGGGCCCACTGTCTTCAGCTGCTGCTGCATGGTGGGCCCACTGTCTTCAACTGCTACTGCATGGTGGGCCCACTGTCTTCAGCTGCTGCTGCATGGTGGGCCCACTGTCTTCAACTGCTGCTGCATGGTGGGCCCACTGTCTTCAACTGCTGCTGCATGGTGAGGCACACTGTCTTCAGCTGCTGCTGCATGGTGGGGCCCACTGTCTTCAGCTGCTGCTGCATGGTGGGCCCACTGTCTTCAGCTGCTGCTGCATGGTGATGCCCACTGTCTTCAACTGCTGCTACATGGTGGGGCCAACTGTCTTCAGCTGCTGCTGCATGGTGAGGCCCACTGTCTTCAACTGCTGCTGCATGGTGAGGCCGGGTGAGACCTCAATTCAACGTCTACCCCCACCCCCTCCCCTTTGTCCTCAGAACAGCCTCAATTCGTCAGGGCATGGACTCTACAAGGCGTCAAAAGTGTTCCACAAGGATCGTGTCTCCTCCCCTTCATCTACACTGATTGAAGTGGATTTAACAAAAGACATCAATAAGGCATCATAGCGTTCACCTGGATTCACCTGGTCAGTCTATGCCATGGAAAGAGCATGTGTTCTTAATGTTTTGTATAGTCAGTGTATATACATAGCTCTTCTGCTTTATATCTCCCCCTCTTTACTCATCTCTCTCTCTCTCTCTCTCTCTCTCTCTCTCTCTCTCTCTCTCTCTCTCCCTGTTTTACCTATTTCTCTACCGTTCTCTGCGTCTGAGCTTGGATGAACAGATAACTCTGGGATGCTATCTCTCACACACACACACACACACACACACACACACACACACACACACACACACACACACACACACACACACACACACACACACACACACACACACACACACACACACACACGGCTCCTGTAGTAATTTGTGGGATTCTCCAGATGGAAGCTGTCTGTCTCCTGTAGCAACATTCTGGTCAGCTCCCACATTCTGTTTACACATACACACACAGACACACTGTTACTCACAGGATTATAATTCCTTAACAAACGCTCACACGCACACATACAGATCACAAAGCCCTCAGATCTGACCTATAACACCAATCCAGGGATTTCAGGTGTTTATTGTTCGATAGGACATGAGTTGGAGGTAAAAAATAACCAGCAGTCACACCCTCAATATGGCAGTCAGATTACTCTGTGTAACCCAGTCAAGCATTACGACTGTGGAACCAGATTTCCAACACATGTCACAATGACACACAAAGACATCATAGACCAATAAGCCTGCTGGCCTTGTGTCCTGTTGTTAGTCAGTCTGTCTGTCTGTCAGCTGAACAGTCTGTCAGACTGACTGATACGTACATCGATCAGTCATACATCGATCAGAGGAGATGACAGTTACAGTGGTGTGTGTGCGTGTTGGAGTGCTGGGCAAAGGGAGATCAATGTCTGTGTAAGTGAGTGAAGGACAGGCAGCGGTGAGTGAGGACCGGTCATTGGGTGGAGTCAGAGGAAAATGGCTGACAAATCATCAAAGAATAAATGAGGGGTCATCAAAGAATAAACGAGGGGGTGGGGTTAACAGACATCTTCCCCTCATTTTCTCTTGGTACCATCCATCAACATATTTAAAATAAGAGGAGATAAATATCACTACCCAAATATCATTAGCCAATAGCTGGAACAGTTTCTTTAGACTAGCGTACTGGGAACCCACAGGAAAACCAGCAGAGTGCAGGGAGAGAGGGATGCAGATAGTAAGGGAGGTAGAGATTGATGGAGAGATATGCAATAGATGCAGGAAGGGAGGGAGGGATAGAGATGTAGAAAGAGAGAGATTAAGAGGGAGGGAGAGAACAAGAGACACAAGGCTAGAGGGATGCAGAGAGAAAGACACAGGGAGGGAGGGAAGGAGGGAGGGATGTTGAGAAAGAAAGGAAGAGCAAGGGAGAGGTGAAGGGAGAGTAGTGCAGACACAGAGTCGTGCCAGTAGCATACTGATTCAGCCAGACAACAGTCAATGTGGCCTCCACTACCCACCCAAGCATGGTGTAGACTCATTATGCTATGTGTGTGTGTGTGTGTGTGTGTGTGTGTGTGTGTGTGTGTGTGTGTGTGTGTGTGTGTGTGTGTGTGTGTGTGTGTGTGTGTGTGTGTGTGTGTGTGTGTGTGTGTGTGTGCAAGCATGTATATGTGAGTGAGCATTTGTGTGTGTGCCCGTGCACGTGAGTGTGAGTGTGTGTGTGTGCTGCTGTAGGTTGTTCATTACGCTATGTGTGTCTCCTGCAAAGCCTGTCTCCATACAGAGACACAGTTGCCTCTAGGGAAGCTCCTTTACAGCAACAGTCCATAGGGTTCCTATACTGTAGACTACAGCTATATACATGTCGTATTCTATTCCAGAGGTAGTCGCTCATGCAGTGGAATAGGCAAAGTGAAGCCAAGCCAATAATCACAGCACTGGTCAATATAGTCTTATTTTCTATTGATCACCAGACAACCTCACTGAAGCTTCTCATCTATCTGCTCTGCCCAGTCACCCAGTCATCATCAATCTCTCAGAAATAGACAGATGTCATTAGCTGGGAGGGGGACACCTTGAGAGGGAGGGGAAGATAAGTGTCTTTTTTAGAGTCAGTGTGACTCACAGATGTGAGCCACGTCTTATAAAAAGCCTAATGCTTTCCATGTTTAATGAGTGTGGAGCACACAGACAGACACACAGACAGACAGACACACAGACAGACAGACAAGACAGACAAGACAGACAAGACAGACAGACCTAGCCTGGTCCCTGATCACCTCACACACAACAACCTGATTAGTACCTGATGCTGATAGCTCTGCTTCCTCAGACCTGTGTGTGTGTGTGTTGGTGTGTGTATGTGCATGCATTCGTGCGTGTGTGTGGGGTGATGTGTCTCCTTCCTGCAGATGTAATTGTGATAATGGTCTGTAATTAGTTTTAAAGACGGGCAGGAGATAAGCTACCAATGAGACGCTTAGTATCACTGCGGCAGCACTGTTTTCATTTCATCTGATTCTGTCCAGTAAGAGTGAAACACCTCCAGGAGTCATAGACACAGACACACTGAGATCCTTTCAACTAGAGAGAGATATAGATGTATGCTGAGGCTCCAGGCTGTTGGAAGGGAATATACATTTCGTGGGTATTTGAGGGATTTTTGGTGAGCGTTACATTGAGTACTGTCTTTCCGGGGTACTAACCCATGTTCACAACAACCGCATCACACCAACAAAGCAGTTTGATAACCGTTAGCCTACTAAAAGCATGGCTCTGGTTGGTTGGGGACAACAGTAGTTCAGGTGTCAGATAGGGTAAGGTCACCTCTGTCCTGCTGGGAGCCACAGAGTGAAGTAAGGAGATCAGAGAGAGGTAAGTCTAAACCCAGAGAGACCAGACAGAGCAGCCCAGGTTAGAGACTAACATGTACTTCACCATTTCCCTGCTTTTAATCTGTTTGTGTACCAGAGAGAGAGAGGGGGAGAGAGATGGAGAGAGAGAGGAGAAGGATATAGAGAGGGAGGGAGGGAGAGAGATGAAGAGAGAGAGAGGCGGAGGCTCCTTCCATTAATGTAAAGTGGAGTTGGAAGGAAGGTAATTTATAAGCTCTGCGGAGCGGCATATGTGTGTCTCACACACGCACCGGCACACACACACACACGCAGGCCCCCACACGCAGGCCCCCACACGCAGGCCCCCACATGCAGGCCTCCACATGCAGGCCTCCACGCGCAGGGAGAGAGATAGTACTACAAGAGAAGAGAGTTTTTTGGCAGTCGTCTGTATATTGCTGTCCTCCCTATCCCTCCCTTCCTCCTTCCACCTTGACCCTCTCTTCCTCCCCCTTCACATTCTCTCCCTCCAGTGTCACGGATCTACACACAATACCCCATAACGTCAAAGTTGAATTATGTTTTTATGTTTAAAAAAATTAAATGGGGTGGCAGGGTAGCCTAGTGGTTAGAGTGTTGGACTAGTAACCGAAAGGTTGCAAGTTCAAATCCCTGAGCTGATAAGGTACAAATCTGTTGTTCTGCCCCTGAACAGGCAGTTAACCCACTGTTCCTAGGCTGTAATTGAAAATAAGAATTTGTTCTTACCTGACTTGCCTAGTAAAATAAAGGTAAAAAAAAAATATGCTGAAATGTCTTGAGTCAATATGTATTCAACCTGTTTGTTATGGAAAGCCTAAATAAGTTCAGGAGTAAACAGGAGCTTAACAAGTCATGTAATAAGTTGCATGGACTCACTCTGTGTGCAATAATAGTGTTTAACATGATTTATAATTGACTACCCCATCTCTGCACTCCATACATACAATTATCTGTAAGGTCCCTCAGTCAAGCAGTGAATTTCAAGCACAAAGAACAGGGAGGTTTTCCAATGGTTCACAAAGAAGGGCACCTATTGGTAGATGGGTAAAAAAAAAAATCTGATATTGAATATCCCTTTGAGTGTGGTGCAGTTGTTAATTACACTTTGGATGGTGTATCAATACAAAGTTACATGCGCCCTTCCTAAGGAAGCCGCTCAGGGATTTCACCATGAGGCCAATGGTGATTTTAAAACAGTTACAGAGTTTAATGGCTGTTATAGGAGAAAACTGAGAATGGATCAACAACATTGTAGTTACTCCACAATACTAACTTAAATGACAGAGTGAACAGAAGGAAGCATGAACAGAATACAAATGTTTCAAAACATGCATTATGTTTGCAATAAGGCACTAAAGTAATATTGCAAAAAATGTGGCAAAGAAATGTACTTTTTGTCCTGAATACAAAGCGTTATATTTGGGGCAGATTTCGTGGTATCCAATTGGTAGTTACAGTCTTGTCCCATCGTTGCGACTCCCGTTCGGACTCGGGAGAGGCGAAGGTCGAGAGCCGTGCGTCCTACGAAACATGACCCAGCCGAGTGGCACTGCTTCTTGACACAATGCCCGCTTAACCCGGAAGCGCTAGGGCACGATGGGACAAGGACATCCCGGCCGGCCAAACCCCCCCCTAACCCAGACGACGCTGGGCCAATTGTGCGCTGACCCACTGGTCACCCGGTCGTGGCTGGCTGCGACAGAGCCTGGACTCAAACCAGAATTTCTAGTGGCACAGCTAGCACTGCGATGCAGTGCCTTAGACCACTGTGCCACTCGGGAGGCCCAACACATAATATTTTTTCAAGCATGGTGGTGGCTGCATCATGTTATGGCTATGCTCTTGTGATGGGCAAGGGCTATGGAGTTTTTTTAGGATGAAAAGAAACGGAATATAGCTAAGCACAGGCTAAATCCTAGAGGAAAACTTGTTGCAGTCTGCTTTCCAACTGACACTGGGTGACAAATTCACGGGGAGGGCAAATATTGTATCCAAGTGTGCAAAGCTCTTAGAGACTTACCCAGAAAGACTCACAGCTGTAATCACTGCCAAAAGTGATTCTAACATCTATTGACTCAGGGGGTTGAACACTTAGCTAATCAAGACATATTACTGTTTTATTTTCCATTAATAAAAAAAAAAAGTGTTTTTCCAATTTTTGTTTTTATTTTAGTTTCAGTTTTAGTTAACTATAATAACCTTGCTAGAATCACAGACAGGGAGGGACATTTAACCAGTAAAGATTCATGAAATGGATATGAACTGACTGAAACTGAATGTTCCTTACACCTAACTAAGACTGCGGAGAATGGGTTTCTCCACATATTGCTGAAAACTGTTGATGTGTTGAAAATAGCACAGAACATCACTACACACACTCACTCTCTCTCTCTAGGTCTTATTAAGTGGAAATGTAGTTAAATCTTAAATGAGTTAAACTGTTATCAAGTAAGCAACCTCTGAAATATTTATCTGTTGATTTAGCTGTAAGGGGAGTGTGTAGAGAGCAGGCGAGGGCAGTAAGTGTGTGTGTGTAGTTACTCATTCATGTGTGTGTGTGTGTGTGTGTGTGTGTGTGTGTGTGTGTGTGTGTGTGTGTGTGTGTGTGTGTGTGTGTGTGTGTGTGTGTGTGTGTGTAGGGCAGTGTGTGTAGTTATTTATTCATGCTGTGGGTTTGATGCAGCTCAGTCACTGCATTATTTAGTCTGGGAGTATACACACTCCGTAGGGCGGCTCTTAAGAGGGTCACTGACCACGCTCCGAAATAATACGATTGTAAACTGCCTGCCTCAGCTAGTGCAGTGTATACACAGTGTGTGTGCGTGTATGTGTATATGTGTAAGGTAAGTGGTGTTTCATACTGTATAACTCAACTCCATTTAGAGAATGATCGTCAGAAAGATCTGGCCTGATACTGAGATAAAAACGGAAGAGAGGAGAGCATAGTTATTTTCTCTTCGGAGATGAACAGGGATGTATACGACACAGCCGTCCAGCTTACAGGAGAGATTTATGTGTGTGTGTGTGTTATGAGCAGTCTGTCTGTGTGTGTAAGGCGTGAAATGGCTATTGTAATGGCTAGGCTAATGATGCTGAAGGAATGTTACGGCACTGCCAGGTATGACAGGGTATTTCATGATATGAAGTTTTATGGAGTTTTATTTATTTTATTATTTTTTTATTTCACCTTTATTTAACCAGGTAGGCAAGTTGAGAACAAGTTCTCATTTACAACTGCGACCTGGCCAAGATAAAGCAAAGCAGTTCGACACATACAACAACAAAGAGTTACACACGGAATAAACAAACATACAGTCAATAATACAGTAGAAAAACGAATCTATATACAATGTGTGCAAATGAGGTAAGATAAGGAAGGTAAGGCAATAAATAGGCCATGGTGGCAAAATAATTACAATATAGCATTTAAACACTGGAATGGTAGATGTGCAGTAGATGAATGTGCAATGTAGAAAGACTGGGGGCAAAGGAGCAAGATAAATAAATAAATACGGTAGGGGATGAGGTAGTTGGTTGGGCTATTTACAGATGGGCTAAATACAGGTGCAGGGGTCTGTGAGCTGCTCTGACAGCTGGTGCTTAAAGCGTCTCCAGTTTCAGAGATTTTTGTAGTTTGTTCCAATCATTGGCAGCAGAGAACTGGAAGGAAAGTCGGCCAATGAGGAATTGGCTTTGGGTGCTGCTATGGTGACTAGCGAGCTGAGATAAGGCGGGGCTTTACCTAGTAGGGACTTGTAGATGACCTGGAGCCAGTGGGTTTGGCGACGAGTGTGAAGCGAGGGCCAGCCAACGAGAGCGTACAGGTCGCAGTGGTGGGTAATATATGGGGCTTTGGTGACAAAACGGATGGCACTATGATAGGCTATTTTGTAAATGACATCACCGAAGTCAAGGATCGGTAGGATGGTCAGTTTTACGAGGGTATGCGCATTCCCGGCTGGCGCGCTCTGTGTTTTTTTCCTTTCTTATCGCCCAGTTTATATTCCGGTTGAAATATTATACAACACATTCATAAAAGTGTTCCTAAGGATACATTTACAATGATGTTTGATTGTTCTTGGACAAGTTTATAGGTATAAGTTGAACGAGTTCTCTTCACGTTTCAATGGAGGAGTCGACGCTGTATTTTCTCATTATAACGCGCCAACCAAACAGAGATTTATGGATATAATACATTACTTTTTCTAACAAAAGAACCATGGATTGTCTTCGTTGGACACTTGGGAAGCCCTCAGCAGAAGTTCTTCAAAAAGTAATTGATTTGTTTTCGCTGTGAAATGTGTTATGTGTGAACTGTGAAGGCTTTTGAATTTATGGTAATGGGAAAAATATATGGGGTGCTATCCTCAAACAATCAAATGTGGTGCTTTCGCCGTAAAGCCTTTATGAAATCTGACAACGCTGTGATATTGCCAAGAAGCAGAGCTTTTGATGACTATGCAACACTTGTATATTGATACATGTTTAATAATTCAACTTTTGGATTTTGAATTTGGCGCCTTGCATTTCACCGGGTAGTGTCAGGAGTGGGGCGCTAGCACCCCACCGCTCCCTAAGAAGTTAACACAGTGTCCAAAGAAGGACCAGAAGTATACAGAATGGAGTCGTCTGTGTAGAGATGGATCAGAGACTCACCAGCAGCAAGAGCGACATCATTGATGTATACAGAGAAGAGAGTCGGCCCGAGAATTGAACAACAGGCCCTGGACAACAGGCCCTCTGATTTGACACTGAACTCTATCGGAGAAGTAGTTGGTGAACCAGGCGAGGCAATCATTTGAGAAATCAAGGCTGTTGAGTCTGCCGATAAGGATGTGGTGATTGACAGAGTCGAAAGCCTTGGCCAGATCAATGAATACGGCTGCACAGTAATGTCTCTTATCGATGGCGGTTATGATGTCGTTTAGGACCTTGAGCGTGGCTGAGGTACACCCATGACCGTGGAGACCTGTCTTTTCCAGAACCTAATAGGATTTCAATATTCACACCATCTCTCACAAATACTCTCCTTCATTCTTTTGCTAATTTTCTCTCTCACCGTGTCCCTCCCTCCCACTCTGTCCTAAGTGACTGCAGATAGAGGCAGATATTATTATTGAGGGCCAGGAGAACATTTAATAAAGGCCTGTTATGATAACCGCTAGGGTTGGGAATTGCCAGGGACCTCAGGATACGACATTATCACAATACTTAGGTGCTGATATGATACTGTATGTATCCAATTGCGATTCTAACGATTCTATATACTGTATATTGTGATTCGATACTGTGATTTTATTGAGGTTTGATATTCCAAGTATATTGCTCACTATAATCTGCTGCAGAGAGACAAGTGAGAGCATTAGAAAAAAAATAGTTTTGATCAGTCATGGAAATAAAAGTTCTAAAAACAAGTTGGCTTCCTATTTAAAAAGAAGATGGACAGCGGTACGGTACGAAAGGAAAAATACTGGCTATTTGGTGCAGGTACAGCTGTTTAGCACAAAAATAATATTGCAATTTTTTGTCAAAAATAATATCCCAATATGTCACTGTATCAATTTCTCCCCGTCACTAATAACCACATCTGTGTGTGTGCATGTGTGTGTGTGTGTGTGTGTGTGTGTCACTCTCCACCTTGATGAGGGAATGAGCATGTGGTCTGTGATGAGCTTATAGACCTGGCGACATGACTGTACAGCCAGGCTGTTAATATTCTCTTAAACTCCAGTTACACTCACCAGGCTGTGATTAGATGATCTAGTCTAATTGTTATTAGACTGCAGCCACACATTCATTTGTCGTTTATGAACACTAAGTATTGAATGTCCATCCACGTCGGGAGATGACATGGAAACCGGCCACTAGGGGAAACAGTGAGCACGGCTACTTTCAAGCAGGTTTTGGTTTTGAAAGGGCATTGTGGACAAGGATGGTGGACGGGCAAAAGCATCTGCCTGTGATTCCATGGATAGAAAGTTGTTTTTGAAAATTTTGTTTTAAGCCTATCCCAAACCTTAACCCTTACCTTAACCGTTCGGAATGAATGCATGCCTAACAACTTCAAAATTTGACGTAGGAGAAACATGGATGAACATCTAATTATGATGTGAGACTGTGAGAGCTGGTTGACTAATTGACCCGAACCTGCCCCCTCACCCCTCTTCTCCTCTCTCCGCTCATCTCCTCCTCACCCCTCCTCTACCTTCCTGTTCTCCTCCCACCTCTTCTAATTTCTTCTCCTCTCTTCCCTCCTTCTCTCTCCTCTCCTATGTCTCTCCCGTAGCCAGCATGTTCTCTCCAGTAGCCAGAAGCAGTAGGCAGTAGCTCATCATATCAGTTTCCCCTGCAGAGACATTTATTGATCCTTGTTGATTTCTGACCACAGGACATTGATCAGCTGGTGGCCACTCCAAAGCCCCGCCCACTTCTAATGACAACCCTCGGTGTGTACGTGAGTGTAAGTGTGTGTAAGTGTGTAAGTGTGTAAGTGAGTGTGTGTGTGTGTGTGTGTGTGTGTGTGTGTGTGTGTGTGTGTGTGTGTGTGTGTGTGTGTGTGTGTGTGTGTGTGTGTGTGTGTGTGTGTGTGCGTGTGCGTGCGTGTGTGTGACAGGAGACAAATCACCAACACACACACACATACAAACATACACACACACTTCCCTCAGCCAGCAGCTCCACCGAGGCCAAAGCTCCCTTGCTACCATGGTAACGTCTCTCTGAGGTGTGATTGGTCAAAGGAGTGCCATGGCAATGGAATGTTTCCTTAAAAGAAAATATATAAATGATGTAGAGTAGACTAACACATGGACACACACAAGCAAACACACACACAGACATACAGTGGGGGAAAAAAGTATTTAGTCAGCCACCAATTGTGCAAGTTCTCTCACTTAAAAAGATGAGAGAGGCCTGTAATTTTCATCATAGGTACACTTCAACTATGACAGACAAAATGAGGAAAGAAAATCCAGAAAATCACATTGTAGGATTTTTAATGAATTTATTTGCAAATTATGGTGGAAAATAAGTATTTGGTCACATACAAACAAGCAAGATTTCTGGCTCTCACAGACCTGTAACTTCTTCTTTAAGAGGCTCCTCTGTCCTCCACTCGTTACCTGTATTAATGGCACCTGTTTGAACTTGTTATCAGTATAAAAGACACCTGTCCACAACCTCAAACAGTCACACTCCAAACTCCACTATGGCCAAGACCAAAGAGCTGTCAAAGGACACCAGAAACAAAATTGTAGACCTGCACCAGGTTGGGAAGACTGAATCTGCAATAGTTAGGCAGCTTGGTTTGAAGAAATCAACTGTGGGAGCAATTATTAGGAAATGGAAGACATACAAGACCACTGATAATCTTCCTCGATCTGGGGCTCCACGCAAGATCTCACCCGTGGGGTCAAAATGATCACAAGAACGGTGAGCAAAAATCCCAGAACCACACGGGGGGACCTAGTGAATGACCTGCAGAGAGCTGGGACCAAAGTAACAAAACCTACCATCAGTAACACACTACGCCGCCAGGGACTCAAATCCTGCAGTGCCAGACGTGTCTCCTTGCTTAAGCCAGTACATGTTCAGGCCCGTCTGAAGTTTGCTAGAGAGCATTTGGATGATCCAGATGAGGATTGGGAGAATGTCATATGGTCAGATGAAACCAAAATAGAACTTTTTGGTAAAAACTTAACTCGTCGTGTTTGGAGGACAAAGAATGCTGAGTTGCATCCAAAGAACACCATACCTACTGTGAAGCATGGGGGTGGAAACATCATGCTTTGGGGCTGTTTTTTCTGCAAAGGGACCAGGACTGACTGATCCGTGTAAAGGAAAGAATGAATGGGGCCATGTATCGTGAGATTTTGAGTGAAAACCTCCTTCCATCAGCAAGGGCATTGAAGATGAAACGTGGCTGGGTCTTTCAGCATGACAATGATCCCAAACACACCGCCGGGCAATGAAGGAGTGGCTTGTAAGAAGCATTTCAAGGTCCTGGAGTGGCCTAGCCAGTCTCCAGATCTCAACCCCATAGAAAATCTTTGGAGGGAGTTGAAAGTCCGTGTTGCCCAGCGACAGCCCCAAAACATCACTGCTCTAGAGGAGATCTGCATGGAGGAATGGGCCAAAATACCAGCAACAGTGTGTGAAAACCTTGTGAAGACTTACAGAAAACGTTTGACCTCTGTCATTGCCAATAAAAGGTATATAACAAAGTATTGAGATAAACTTTTGTGATTGACCAAATACTTATTTTCCACCATAATTTGCAAATAAATAAATTAAAAATCCTACAATGTGATTTTCTGGATTTCTTTTTTCTCATTTCGTCTGTCATAGTTGAAGTGTACCTATGATGAAAATTACAGGCCTCTCTCATCTTTTTAAGTTGGAGAACTTGCACAATTGGTGGCTGACTAAATACTTTTTTGCCCCACTGTATACTTTAAGTAAGGCTGCGCACTCAGAGCAGAGGGATCGCTCAAGATCCACTGCGAAATTAGACATCTGTCCAGGTAAACAGGACATCAGGAGATGACGTCAAAACCAGCCACTAGGGGCAATGGTGAGCGCTATTACCATTGAGTAGGCTTTGGTTTTGCTAAGGTGTTGTGGATGGCGGTTGGGCGTATGCCACATGTTCAATCACAGTGCTAGGTACTCGTTTTTTTGGGTGTTTCCCAAGCCTTCAACCTTAGCTTAACCATTCAGAATGAATGCCTGATCTTAACTGTGTTTTAACCCTTTCCAAAACCTTTGTCTATGGACAAGGGTTTGGACATCTGATTCTGCAGAGAGACTGTGAGAGCAGGGGGTTGAAACACACTGATGTAACTGGCAGCTCTAGATCAGCCACTTCCCAGGCTAGGCTCCAGCACCTGGAAATGTAAAAGCACACTCTAACGAATACAGGAATAAACATGTTGCTACACTCTGACACATCAAGAACAACCTGCCATTCATTAATTAATTAACCACAACATAGAAGAAGTGACAAGTTAGTTAAGATAATTTTCAAAACTCAAGGCGTTTAATTAAAGATATGCAAATATGACCACAATGAACTCAACATTATAATAGAAAATCATTTCAGAGTACATTACAGACTCAGAACATTTATCTCAGAGAGTGAGAGAAAGAGAGAGAGGTAGAGAGAAAGAGAGAGAAGGAGAGAGAGCGAGGGAGAGGGGGAGAGAGGGGGAGAGATAAATAGAGAGAAAGTGAGGGAGAGAGAGGGAGAGAGAGAGGGAGAGAAACATATATATACATATATATACACTACCGTTTAGAAGTTTGGGGTCACTTAGAAATGTCTTTGTTTTTGAAATATATATTTTTTTTTGTCCATTAAAAATGGATCAGAAATACAGTGTAGACATTGTTAATGTTGTAAATTACTATTGTAGCTGGAAACAGCAGATTGTTTATGGAATATCTACATAGGCGTACAGAGCCCCATTATCAGCAACCATCACTCCATTGTTTCAATGGCCCGTTGTGTTAGCTTATCCAAGTTTATCATTTTAAAAGGCTAATTGATCATTAGAAAAACATTTTCCAATTATGTTAGCACAACTGAAAAATGTTGTCCTGATTAAATAAGCAATTACAACTGGCATTCTTTAGACAAGTTGAGCATCTGGAGCATCAGCATTTGTTGGTTCGATTACAGACTCAAAATGGCCAGAAACAAAGTACTTTCTTCTGAAACTCGTCAGTCTATTGTTGTTCTGAGAAATGAAGGTTATTCCATGCGAGAAATTGCCAAGAAACTGAAGATCTCGTACAACGCTGTGTACTACTCCCTTTAGAGAACAGCGCAAACTGGCTCTAACCAGAATAGAAAGAGGAGTGGGAGGCCCCGGTGCACAACTGAGCAAGAGGACAAGTACTTTAGAGTGTCTAGTTTGAGAAATAGAAGCCTCACAAATCCTCAACTGGCAGCTTCATTAAATAGTACAGGATACCACGGGACGGTTGAGCTAACGTGCGCTAATGTGATTAGCATGAGGTTGCAAGTAACAAGAAGAATTCCCAGGACTAATATGGGCAGAAAGCTTAAATTCTTGTTAATCTAACTGCACTGTCCAATTTACAGTAGCTATTACAGTGAAATAATACCATGCTATTGTTTGAGGAGAGTGCACAGTTATGAACTTGAAAATGTATTAATGAACCAATTAGGCACATTTGGGCAGACATGATACAACATTTTGAACAGGAATACAACGGTTCATTAGATCAGTCTGAAACTTTACACATACACTGCTGCCATCTAGGGGCCAAAATCTAAATTGAGCCTAAGCTGGAATAATACATTGTGGCCTTTCTCTTGCATTTCAAAGATGATAAAAAAAAAAAGAAAATGCTGTTTTTTTTCTTTGTATTATCTTTTACCAGATCTAATGTGTTATATTCTCCTAAGTGTTTCCTTTCAAATGGTATCAATAATATGCATATCCTTGCTTCAGGTAATGAGCTACAGGTAGTAAGATTTGGGTATGCCATTTTAGGCACACAACAAAATGTTGTTTAATTGCTGAGCGCTTTGTCCTTACCAGCCTATTGTGTCGCACTCGTAAATGCTTCACAATGTCTAATCAATTCAACAATTCAAAACAAATACCTAATACACAGAAATCTAAGTAAAGGAATGGAATTAAGAATATCTAAATATATGGAGGAGCAATGTCAGAGCGGCATAGACTAAGATACAGTAGACAGTATAGAATACAGTATATACATATGAGATGAGTAATGCAAGATATGTAAACATTATTAAAGTGACTAGTGTTCCGTTTATTAAAGTGCCAATGATTTCAAGTCTGTATGTAGGCAGCAGCCTCTCTGTGCTAGTGATGCCTATTTAACAGTCTGATGGCCTTGAGATAGAAGCTGTTTTTCAGTCTCTCTGTCCCAGCTTTGATGCATCCGTTCTGACCTCGCCTTCTGGATGATAGCAGTGTGAACAGGCAGTGGCTCGGGTGGTTGTTGTCCTTGATGATCTTTTTGGCCTTCCTGTGACATCGGGTGCTGTAGGTGTCCTGGAGGGCAGGTAGTTTGTCCCTGGTGATGCGTTGTGCAGACCGCACCACCCTCTGGAGAGCCCTGCGGTTGTGGGCGGTGCAGTTGCCGTACCAGGCTGTGATACAGCCCGACAGGTCGCTCTCAATTGTGCATCTGTAAAAGTTTGTGAGGGTTTTAGGCGACAAGCCAAATTTCTTAAGCCTCCTGAGGTTGAAGAGGCGCTGTTGGGCCTTCTTCACCACACTGTCTGTGTGGGTGGACCATTTCAGTTTGTCAGTGATATGTACGCCGAGGAACATAAAACTTCCCACCTACTCCACTGCTGTCCCATCAATGTGGATAGGGGGGTGCGCCCTCTGTTTTTTCCTGACACCACACTCCCAGAGCCCTCATCTCCTCCCTGTAGAGTGTCTCGTCGTTGTTGGTAATCAAGCCTTCTACTGTAGTGTTGTCTGCAAACTTGATGATTGAGTTGGAGGCGTGCATGGTCACGCAATCATGTGTAAACTTGGGTACATGGGTACAGGAGGGGGCTGAGCACGCACCCTTGTGGGGCCCCCGTGTTGAGGATCAATGAAGTGGAGATGTTGTTTCCTACCTTCACCACTTGGGGGCGGCCCGTCAGCAAGTCCAGGACCCAATTGCACAGGGCGGGTTCAGACCCAGGGCCTCAAGCTTAATGGTGAGCTTGGAGGGTACTATGGTGTTGAATGCTGGGCTATAGTCAATGAACAGCATTCTTACATAGGTATTCCTCTTGTCCAGATGGGATAGGGATGTATTTCTTTGTAGACTATAACCTTGAAATAATGTAAATAATATAACCTAAAGAATACATTTTCGTTCCTTCTTAGTCTCCCTGTCTGGCTCCTGACCTATTTAGAGTATTTACATGCTGCTTAATATGACATGTAGCCTATTTGAAATAATAAGCGCTTCTTACATTCACCTTTTCATGTTCATTAAAATAGCCTACCTTTCATTCAAATCACATGGTTTGGTTTCAATACTTCAAAACCAAAATGGTAGGTCCAGGTAGTCACAAAAATAGACGTTTGTTGGTTAAATTGTGATTTTAATGAATGGAGAGAATTTGGAATGGACGTTTTTTGTCCTGTGAGCATGGAGCGATTTATAGTGGATAGGTTGGGAAGGATGTGCAGCGCCGGAGCAGTGCGTAAGCCGCTCTGTGAGCAATGAGCGGGATTTCCCGCAACTCTGCTCACATACTCTGGTGTGCAACTCTGCTCACATACTCTGGTGTGTGTGTCTGCCGAATGTAGAGACAGTATCTCCAGCAGTAGTCTACAGCAGCAGTCTCCAGCAGTGCACAGTGTAACCCAACAATCCTCCGTGGCCAATTAGTACACAGAAGCAATATGACTGGGCACAATGATCAATTTATCTGACCCCACACATGTAGCATATGTAACATGTCACTGTGTCCCCTGTGTGTTGTGTGTGTGTATTTGTAACATGTCAGAGTGTAAGTTATATTAATACATCAGCTAACATGCTATAGTTGACCCTGCCATCCTCTTAAGGGATCCCCCTGTGACTCTGATGCTACAACAGCTTGCCTGCTATAAGAGGGTAGTCACTAGATGGCCATACTAGAAACAACTTAATTAGCAGTATTGTCATCAGAAATAATGGCAAAGTACTTTGTTCTATTATTAACTGATTTAGCATTAAGGTTTATGGATAAAATGGTATTTGCAGATACTTCTGTTCTGTCCTGCAGGGACAGGTAGTTGTGATTGTGACAGTATAGAGGGCTCTGTGTGTTATTTTAACCAGCTCTCCCACAGAGACTATGATCAGACCTCTGGGTTGAAAACAGCACTCCCCGTCTCTCTCTCTCTCTCTTTCTGGGAGGCTTCAGGGACCAGGGAGACAGGGAGAGACAGAGAAGGAGTGGAAAGGGAAAGAGAGGAGAGAGTAAAGATAGGAGGAGTTGAGTGGGTAGGAGACCGAGGATTGTGTTGGGCAACTCTCTCTCTCTCCATCTCTCCTGCTCCATCTTTTCCACTCTCTCTCTCTCCATATCTCCCTCTCTTCTTCCTTCCTTTCTTCCATCCCAGTGACTGCTATTCCACAGATCTTTCACAGTCACAGTAATCACTGCACCTATGGACAGACATCCATTTAACTGCAGCTACTGTAGCATAGTTCTACGCAGTACCACGCATAGGAGTCACACTGTGTGCTTGAGTGGAGCACTAAAGTGTATTCTGACATTAACTTGTGTGAGATCCTTTCAGATTCACAGCTCCAACATGGAGAAACACTTTACTGTAGCTATATACAACTGACAAAATAATGGAAACTTTAGTAAAACTTGAGTAAATGAGTGATACAATGTGTATTGAAAGCAGGTGCTTCCACACAGGTGTGGTTCCTGAGTTACTTAAGCAATTAACCTCTACAGGATCGGTGTCCCGACCTCAGTACGGTTGAGCTAATGTAGGCTAATGTGATTAGCATGAGGTTGTAAGAAACAAACAAAAAATCCCAGGACATAGACATATCTGATAGGTCAGAAAGCTTAAATTCTTTATAATCTAACTGCACAATTTACAGTAGCTATTACAGTGAAATAATACCATGCTATTGTTTGAGGAGAGTGCACAGTTATGAACTGTGGGTGGAATGTTATTTACATTTTTCATAATTTCATCATCAATAAAGATAATTTTAAAAAGATTGCATGAACATCTGCTGTTTCATGTCACAGTTTTGTTATATTTCAGTCTTCTGTGATGTATATGTGTAATATTGGGATGCAAACTCAAAACTTAATACATTTCAACTCTATATCTGACATGGTACAGGTGTCTTCTTTTTTTGATCCCATAACCATGTGTGTGAGATGTATACTTTTGTTTCAAAGTAAATGTGTTTAAGACTGCCAAGAAACACTCTGATTTAGCCCACTGCAGTGAAAGGTTTAAGACACTTTATGTTGTTGTTTCCTTTATTTTGGCAGTTACCTGTAGGTCTATAGAATTATTATAACTGTATGACTTCAACCTCTTTCAGATCAACTGGCCAATATAATGCAGTCTCCCCCTCTCAACCCACTGAGCCTTCTCTAAAACCCATTTGTTTTGGGGATATAAAAGTGAAAGGCTTTGTGGTAGGATCAATATTTGGTTGCTCTCTGTGGCTGTGTGTATGTGTCTCTGGGGGAGTCTGTGGTGTGAACCTGAGGAGGAGGAGGGTGAATCGGAGGGGAAAGGCACATCTGCCATCTCTCCAAATCTCACACATCAATAAAGTAGAGTTACATGTACTGTATTTCACAGTTTGTTATCATGTCACTCCTCAGAGCACTTTCCATCTCTCTCTCTCGCTACCCCTCTGTGGCTCTCTCCTCTTTCCGTTTGCTCCCTCTCTCTTTCTCTTTCTGTCTCTCCATCTCCCCTCAGGGATGGTGCCTGTGGCTCTCTCCTCTTTAACATCTCCCTCACAGACTCTCTCTCTCTCCACCTCTCTTCCTCTCTCCTTCTCTCTCTAAAAGCTTAGGGATTTGAGGCTAACCCCTGCAGTATTAGCGCCTGTTGACTCGAGGTGATCGGAGGCACTTGGTCGGGGGCGATGGAAAAACCGTGTTGTGCCCTGGCTGTCCCCTCACACTAACACACACACACATACATACACACACAAATGTGGATCTTGAGCAACCTGTCTCGTCCACAAGGCCTTTGCCCGTAGTGGCCGGTTGTTACATCATCTCCCGATGTCTTGAGTACCTGGACGGACGTCAAACTTCGCCTTGAATCTTGTGCGACCTGGCTGCACACACATGCAGAAACACACCAGTGCTAATTTTAGTCTTAGTTTTTATGACTAAAATACCTTTAAGTCTTAGCCACATTTGAGTTATTTTATGGAAAATGTTTGTGTAGTTTTAGTCAGTCATTGTATTCACATATTAGTCAATTAGTCATTTTTTTCCATGAAATAATTAATATAATTAACTTCCATCATGTGCACACACAGATAGCCTTGTCCAATGAAGCCTACTATCCCCTCATATAGCTGTCACATTGCTATTGTGCCAGCAAAGCCTTGGCTACAAGCTAAACAAACAAGTTTTCTCCCCATCATAACATTGAGATGGGGGTAAATAAGTGATTGTCTTAATAAGGGGAGAATCTGACTTTTCCAAAAATGACAAAAATATTACTGTACTCCTAATATTCAGCAAATAGCATTAATATTTCCAATCGGGAAAAAACAACTGCACTCGCATTTGCGGACCGGGAGAGCAGCAACACAGATGAGTAACAGTGCACATGGGAAAATAGAGCTTTTGATGCAATCAAAGCAAAATTGTCTACATGAAAGTGATGTTTCTAGTTTCGGTGCATCAGTTCAAAAGATTGACGAGAGACTGAAGTGACCGCCCAGGAGCTGTTTGGGAGACCGTGCAACTGAAACACGTTAATTTTGAGAGGATTGCATTAAATATTCTGCAAAGGCATGCATGCTTATGATTGGACCAAACAGATGAAATGGAGCTTCATTTCAAATTGAATGTCCATTAGTCTCGTGGTATTTTCATCCAATTTTTGTCTAGTCACATTTTCATCAACAAAATTTTTTACTTTTTGTTACAGTTATCGTTTTTTTCCCATGTCATCTCATCACGTTATCATCATTAGTTTTCGTCAGGAAAAATAAGTTGTTGACGAATATTTTTTGTCAAAGTTATTTGGGACGAAATTACAACTGACACACACACACATACATAAATGTCACAGAGAGCAGAGCAAATATTCTGCATGGTAGGTCACCAGGACCCTTAGGACCCCTCTCGCAAGTATGGCCATCTAGATATTGCCCGCCTCAAAAAAATGATAACAGTCAGGGATCGAGAGCACTCAAGCACTCAAAGGTCCCCAGAGTAATAATAGAAACAGTGTACACACATACACACAGATGCAGGAGGGTCAGAACTGAACATAACCAAAGTCACGCTCCATTGAACCCCTAGATCAAACCCTGTTCTCATGAGTTGAACTGTATAGACGAAGTCTGTCAGGTCGGCCATGTTTAAACACAGTAGGAGCTTTAAGGTTGAAAACAAACCAGACAGGAATTAATGACAGTCATTATGCTACAGCACAAACTACTCACTTCTAACTGGTCATTTTACTGTTTTACCCTAATTAAAGCACAAGTACAGCTAGGCTGCAGCTCTAAGATGTTATATTTCTCCTGGTGGAAGAATTCTGACAGACTGCTTTAAACACCAGAGTGTGTGTGCTCGTGTGTGTGTGAATTAGATCTTTCAGCTGCTCTTTAATCGTTTATGACCGTAGCTGGAGGCTATTTGGCAAAACATTTGCGTCCGTTTACTGCCTTAAATTAGCTGTGATCGCTCACACACACACACACACACACACACACACACACACACACACACACACACACACACACACACACACACACACACACACACACACACACACACACACACACACACACAGTCTGACCTGACTAATGCGTCCAAACACCATTCGTCTCTTACACGTGTACATGCGGACATGGCTGTTTGATTTCACTTCGCTTTCCCCTTCCTGCAAGGAGTTCCAAGCTCCATATCTCTATGAGGATTAAAGAGGGAGAGAGAGCAGGGTTTTTGGTTCAAATAGTCTAGAAAAAGAGAGGCAGTCTCTCTCTCTCTCTCTCTCTCTCTCTCTCTCTCTCTCTCTCTCTCTCTCTCTCTCTCTCTCTCTCTCTCTCTCTCTCTCTCTCTCTCTCTCTCTCTCTCTCTCTCTCTCTCTCTCTCTCTCTCTCTCTCTCTCTCTCTCTCTCTCTCTCTCTCTCTCTCTCTCTCTCTCTCTCTCTCTCTCTCTCTCTCTCTCTCTCTCTCTCTCTCTCTCTCTCTCTCTCTCTCTCTCTCTCTCTCCAGTTCAATTCAAGGCAATTTATTGGCATGGGAAACATATGTTAACATTGCCAAAGCAAGTGAAGTAGATAATATACAAAAGTGAAATAAACAATACAAATGAGCAGTAAACATTACACTCACAGAAGTTCTAAAAGAATAAAGACATTTCAAAATGTCATATTATGTATACAGTTGAAGTCGGAAGTTTACATACACCTTAGCCAAATACATTTACACTCAGTTTTTCACAATTCCTGACATTTAATCCTAGTAAAAATTCCCTGTCTTAGGTCAGTTAGGATCGTCACTTTATTTTAAGAATGTGAAATGTCAGAATAATAGTAGAGTGAATGATTTATTTCAGCTTTTATTTCTTTCATCACATTCCCAGTGGGTCAGAAGTTTACATACACTCAATTAATATTTGGTAGCATTGCCTTTAAATTGTTTAACTTGGGTCAAACGTTTTGGGTATCCTTCCACAAGCTTCCCACAGTAAGTTGGGTGAATAATGGCCCATTTCTCCGGACAGAGCTGGTGTAACTGAATCAGGTTTGAAGGCCTCCTTGCTCGCACACGCTTTTTCAGTTCTTCCCACACATTTTCTATAGGATTGAGGTCAGGGCTTTGTGATGACCACTCCAATACCTTGACTTTGTTGTCCTTAAGCCATTTGCCACAACTTTGGAAATATACTTGAGGTCATTGTTCATTTGGAAGACCCATTTGCGACCAAGCTTTAACTTCCTGACTGATGTCTTGAGATGTTGCTTCAATATATCCACAACATTTTCCTACCTCAGGATGCCATCTATTCTGTGAAGTGCACCAGTCCCTCCTGCAGGAAAGCACCCCCATAACATGATTCTGCCACCCCCGTGCCTCACGTTTGGGATGGTGTTCTTCGGCTTGCAAGCCTCCCCCTTTTTCCTCCAAACATAACGATGGTCATTATGGCCGAACAGTTCTATTTTTGTTTCATGAGACCAGAGGACATTTCTTCAAAAAGTACGATCTATGTCCCCATGTGCAGTTGCAAACCGTTGTCCGGCTTTTTTATGGCGGTTTTGGAGCAGTGACTTCTTCCTTGCTCAACGGCCTTTCAGGTTATGTCGATATAGGACTTGTATGACTGTGGATATAAATACTTTTGTACCTGTTTCCTCCAGCATCTTCACAAGGTTCTTTGCTGTTGTTCTGGGATTGATTTGCACTTTTATCACCAAAGTACGTTAATCTCTAGGAGACAGAACGCATCTCCTACCTGAGCGGAATGACGTCTGCGTGGTCCCATGGCGTTTATAGTTGCGTACGATTGTTTGTACAGATGAACGTGGTACTTTCAGGCATTTGGAATTGCTCCCAAGGATGAACCAGACTTTTCTGAGGTCTTGGCTGAGTTTGAAGGTAGGCCTTGAAATACATCCACAGGTACACCTCCAATTGACTCAAATGAGGTCAATTAACCTATCAGAAGCTTCTAAAGCCATGACAACATTTTCTGGAATTTTCCAAGCTGTTTAAAGTCACAGTCAACTTAGTGTATATAAACTTCTGACCCACTGGAATTGTGATACAGTGAATTATAAGTGAAATTATCTGTCTGTAAACAATTGTTGGAAAAATGACTTGTGTCATGCACAAAGTAGATGCCCTAACCGACTTGGCAAAGCTATAATTTGTTAACAAGAAATGTTTGGAGAGCTTGAAAAACGAGTTTTAATGACTCCAACCTAAGTGTATATAAACTTACGACTTCAACTGTATATACAGCGTTGTAATGATGTGCAAATGGTTAAAGTACAAAAGAAAAAATAAATAAACATAAATATGGGTTGTATTTACAATGATGTTTGTTCTTCACTGGTTCCCTTTTCTTGTGGCAACAGTTCACATATTTTGCTGCTGTGATGGCACACTGTGTTATTTCACCCAGTAGATACGTGAGTTCCTAATCTCAGCTCTTTACCTGTGTAAAAGACACATGGGAGCCAGAAATCTTTCTGATTGAGAGGGGGGTCAAATACTTATTTCCCTCATTAAAATGCAATTTCATTTATAACATTTTTCACATGCATTTTTCTGGATTTTTTTGTTGTTATTCTGTCTCTCACTGTTCAAATAAACCTACCATTAAAATTATAGACTGATAATTTCTTTGTCAGTGGGCAAACGTACAAAATCAGCAGGGGATCAAATAATTTTTGCCCTCACTGTACGTGCGTATTTTGTATCCCAGTTCGCTCTTCTTCCTGTAGGTTTTACAGACCCCCCCCACGGCTTGGCTGATACCTTTCTAATTTCTCATTTTACCCTGCGCGCACAACCCATGTGAAATTCCGAGTCTCCGGCAGCGTTTGGAACTGGCGATCTTTGGTCAACAAGGCTGAGTACATCTCAGCCTATATTGCCCTTCAGTCTCTACACTTTTAGGCCCAGACGGATACATGGATTACCCCAGAGAACACTGCTACTCCAGCTGCTCTCTCTTCATCTGACTACGTTTTCTCTCGTAGTCCAAGAGCATCTGGTCGTCGCGGTGGTGGCACAGGGCTACTAATTTCTCCTAAATGGAGATTTTCTCTTTTCATCCTCACTCACCTGTCCATCTCCTCATTTTAATTCCATGCTGTCACTGTCACTCAAGCTTAACATTGTTGTCATCTATCGCCCACCAGGTGCCCTTGGAGAGTTCCTCAATGAGCTTGACACCTTGATAAACTAATTTCCAGTCGATGGCTCACCACTCATTGTACTGGCCGACTGTACTAGCCGACTTTCCAGACATCTAAGCTTGGATGTTAGCCCACCACCTCAAGCTCAACCTCGACAAAATGGAGCTGCTCTTCCTCTCAGGGAAGGCCTGCCTGCTCTAAGACCTCTCCATCACTCCACGGTGTCCTCCTCCCAGATTTCAAAGAACCTTGGTGTGACCCTGGACAACACCCTGTCGTTCTCTGCAAACATCAAAGCAGTGACTCGCTCTTGCACAACATCCGTAGAGTACAACCTTTCCTCACACAGGACCAGCGTAGGTCCTAATCCAGGCACTTGTCAACTCTGTTGGCTGGGTTCCCCGCTTGTGCCATCAAACCCCTGCAACTTATCCAGAACATCTCAGCCCGCCTGGTGTTCAACCTTCCAAAGTTCTCCCATGTCACCCCGTTCCTCCGCCCACTCCACTGGCTTCCAGTCAAACTTGCATCATCTTCAAGACCCTGGTGCTTGCCTGTGGAGCAGCAAGGGGAACTGCCCCTCCTTACCTTCAGGCTATGCTCAAACCCTACATCCCATCAAAGAGGCATTGGTAACAACCTGGTAGCAGCCTGGTAGCAACATGGTAACAAACTGGTAGAAACCTGGTAACAACAGTCACTCAGAATGGGTCTGAGAGCTCCTCTTCAGGAAAATGGCACTAACAGCCAGCTGCAGAGAGAGAGAGAGACAGAGAGTCACCGGAACATTTTGATGAATAAACTTAGTCTGACACTATGATTTGAGCTGACCTTTCTAAGATGAAAGTCTTGGAAAAGACGGAGATGGAGAGCGAGACAGGACTCCGAGCTACGGACTTCCACTGGGAGGTCTGAGTGACAGACAGAGAGAGTCTGTGGAGAGCTAGAGAGAGAGAGAGAGAGAGAGAGAGTCTGTGGAGAGTGAGAGAGAGGGGGCGGTGGGTGTATAGTGTAGAGAGCGTAGAGGTCCTTTTGAAATATTATCATTTTAATACAGTATCAATAAGTAACATAGTACTTGTTTGAATTGTTGCACTGTCAAACATGAACCCTGTGGTGCAGTGTCAGAGAGAGAGAGTATCAGAGAAAATAAGTTGTCAGTCATTCAATGACAGCACAGCAGGAGTGGGAGATTTGTGTGTGACATATGTCACTGTGACACTTAACATCAGTCGCTCAGACAGCTGTCTCTCAGAACTGCACAGTAACAGATATGGGAGAGACATAGACAGAGACAGAGACAATGACAGAGACAGAGACAGAGACAGAGACAGAGACAGAGAGGGAGTGACACTCCCAGGCTGTAAGCAGGCAAACAGGCCCAACCCCCACTCTTACACTAGCCCAAGCCAATGGCATGTACCAGATGCTCAGCAGGCTCTGCTCACACTTACTGGTCTGAGGCCAAATCACACGACTAACAACATTGGACACTTTATGGAGCACAAAGCCTTCCCTATCTCATCCTGGAATATCCCAGGCCTGAGGTCATCTGCCTTTGGCCTAAAGAGCAGGAACCTGGACTTCAGAAATCAGAAATACAGACATTGTCATCTTCCAAGAAAGATGGTATAGAGGAGATGGACCCACTGGTTTCCCTCTAGGTTACAGAGAGGCGGTAGTCCCATCCACCAAACTACCAAAAATAAAACAGGGAAGGGACTCAGGGCTGACCTAACTCACTCTCTTAAATTAATCAAAACATGAACATTTTACATTTGGCTTGAAATTTAAAAAAAATACCTCAACAGAGAAAAATGTCCTCCAATGTGCTACCTATATCCCCCCACTAGAATCCCCATACTTTATTGAAGACAGCTTCTCCATCCTGGAGGGGGAAATCAATCATTTCTAGGCCCAGGGACATGTACTAGTCTGTGGCGACCCTAAATGCCAGAACTGGACAAGAACCTGACACCCTCAGCACACAGTGGGGCAAACACCTACCTGGAGGTGACAGCATTCCCTCCCCCATATGCCCCCCCAGGCACAACTGCGACAACATAACCAACAAAAACTCTTGCAGCTCTGTCATACGCTGGGTATGTACAGTCGTGGCCAAATGTTTTGAGAATGAAATTCTCAAATTTGTATTTTCACAAAGTCTGCTACCTCAGTTTGTATAATGGCAATTTGTATATATTCCAGAACGTCATGAAGATTGATCAGATGAATTGCAATTAATTGCAAAGTCCCTCTTTGCCATGCAAATTAACTGAATCCCCCAAAAAACATTTCCACCGCATTTCAGCCCTGCCACAAAAGGACCCGCTGACATCATGTCAGTGATTCTCTCGTTAACACAGGTGTGAGTGTTGACGAGGACAAGGCTGGAGATCACTCTGTCATGCTGATTGAGTTTGAATAACAGACTGGAAGCTTCAAAATGAGGGTGGTGCTTGGAATCATTGTTCTTCCTCTGTCAACCATGCTTACCTGCAAGGAAACACGTGCTGTCATCATTGCTTTGCACAAAAAGGGCTTCACAGGCAAGGCTTGTTGTGAAGAAGGCTTCAGGGCGCCCAAGAAAGTCCAGCAAGCGCCAGGACCGTCTCCTAAAGTTGATTCCGCTGCGGGATCGTGGCAGCACCAGTACAGAGCTTGCTCAGGAATGGCAGCAGGCAGGTGTGAGTGCATCTGCATGCGCAGTGAGGTAAAGACTTTTGGAGGACGGCCTGGTGTCACGAAGGGCAGCAAAGCAAAGTCACTTCTCTCCAGGAAAAACATCAGGGACAGACTAATATTCTGCAAAATGTACAGGGATTGGACTGCTGAGGACTGGGGTAAAGTCATTTTCTCTGATGAATACCCTTTCCGATTGTTTGGGGCATCCGGGAAAAAAGCTTGTCCGGAGAAGACAAGGTGAGCGCTACCATCAGTCCTGTGTCATGCCAACAGTAAAGCATCCTGAGACCATTCATGTGTGAGGTTGCTTCTCAGCCAAGGGAGTGGGCTCACTCACAATTTTGCCTAAGAACACAGCCATGAATAAAGAATGGTACCAACACATCCTCCGAGATCAACTTCTCCCGACCATCCAGGAACAGTTTGGTGATGAACAATGCCTTTTCCAGCATGATGGAGCACCTTGCCATAAGGCAAAAGTGATAACTAAATGGCTCGGGGAACAAAACATCGATATTTTGGGTCCATGGCCAGGAAACTCGCCAGAACTTAATCCTATTGAGAACTTGTCGTCAATCCTCAAGAGGCCGTGGGCAAACAAAAACCCACAAATTCGGACAAACTCCAAGCACTGATTATGCAAGAATGGGCTGCCATCAGTCAGGATGTGGCCCAGAAGTTAATTGACAGCAATTAATATTTGTGTCATTCTCAAAACTTTTGGCCACGACTGTACAGTTGAAGTCGGAAGTTCACATACACCTTAGCCAAATACATTTAAACTCAATTCCTGACATTTAATCCTAGTATAAATTCCCTGTCTTAGGTCAGTTAGGATCACCACTTAATTGTAAGAATGTGAAATGTCAGAATAATAGTAGAGAGAATGATTTATTTCAGCTTTAATTTCATTCATCACATTCCCAGTGGGTCAGAAGTTTACATACACTCAATTAGTACTTGGTAGCATTGCCTTTAAATTGTTTAACTTGGGTCAAACATTTTGGGTAGCCTTCCACAAGCTTCCCACAATAAGTTGGGTGAATTTTGGCCTATTCCTCCTGACAGAGCTGGTGTAACTGAATCAGGTTTGAAGGCCTCCTTGCTCGCACACGCTTTTTCAGTTCTGCCCACACATTTTCTATGGGATTGAGGTCAGGGCTTTGTGATGGCCATTCCAATACCATGACTTTGTTGTCCTTAAGCCATTTTGCCACAACTTTAGAAGTTTTCTTGGGGTCATTGTTCATTTGGAAGACCCAATTGCTTTAACTTCCTGACTGATGTCTTGAGATGTTGCTTCAATATATCCACAACATTTTTCTACCTCACGATGCCATCTATTTTGTGAAGTGCACCAGTCCCTTCTGCAGCAAAGCACCCCCACAACATGATGCTACCACCCCCGTGATTCATGGTTGGGATGGTGTTCTTCGGCTTGCAAGCCTCCCCCTTTTTCCTCCAAACATAACGATGGTCATTATGGCCAAACAGTTCTATTTTTGTTTCTCCAAAAAGCAGGATTTTTGTCCCCATGTGCAGTTGCAAACCATAGTCTGGCTTTTTTATGGCGATTTTGGAGCAGTGGCTTCTTCCTTGCTGAGCGGCCTTTCAGGTTATGTCAATATAGGACTCGTTTTCCTGTGGATATAAATACTTTTCTTCCTGTTTCCTCCAGCATTTTCACAAGGTCCTTTGCTGATGTTCTGGGATTGATTTGCACTTTTTGCACCAAAGTACGTTCATCTCTAGGAGACAGAACGCGTCTCCTTCCTGAGCGGAATGACGGCTGCGTGGTCCCAAGGTGTTTATACTTGCGTATTATTGTTTGTACAGATGAATGTGGAACCTTCAGGTGTTTGGAAATGCTCCCAATGATGAACCAGATTTGTGGAAGTCTCCAATTTCTTCCTGAGGTCTTGGCTGATTTCTTTTGAGTTTCCCATGATGTCAAGCAAAGAAGCACTGTGTAGGCCTTGAAATACATCCACAGGTACACCTCCAATTGACTCAAATGAGGTCAATTAGCCTATCAGAAGCTTCTAAAGCCATGACAACATTTTCTGGAATTTTCCAAGCTGTTTAAAGGCACAGTCAACTTAGTGTATGTAAACTTCTGACCCACTGGAATTGTGATACAGTGAATTATAAGTGAAATTATCTGTCTCTAAACAATTGTTGGAAGAATTACTTGTGTCATGCACAAAGTAGATGTCCTAACCGACTTGCCAAAACTATAGTTTGTTAACATTACATTTTTGGAGTGGTTGAAATTTAACCAGGATCGGACCCAGAAAATCTGAGCCTAAGCCGTCACTAAGGTGAATCACTAAAACAATACAGAAATACAATACGGAAAAAGAAAGAACAGCACGTCAGAAATCAAAATACAAACCCTCCAACCCAAAAAGGCCTGTGGTGTTGATGGTATCCTAAATTAAATGATAAAATATGCAGACCACAAATTCCAATTGGCTATACTTAAACTCTTTAAGTACTTAGGGAGCAGTGGGGCGCCACTCCCGACACTACCCGGTGAAATGCAAGGCGCCAAGTTCAAAATCCAAAAGTTGAATTATTAAACATTCATCAATATACAAGTGTCATCAAAAGCTCTGCTTCTTGGCAATATCACAGCGTTGTCAGATTTCAAAAGGCTTTATGGCGAAAGCACAACATTTGATTGTTTGAGGGTAGCACCTCCAATATTTCCCATTAGCATAAATTCATAAACCATCGCGGTTCACACAAAACACATTTCACAGCGAAAACAAATCCCTTACCTTTTGAAGAACTTCTGCTGAGGGCTTCCCAGGTGTCCAACGAAGACAATCCATGGTTCTTTTGTTAGAAAAATTCATGTATTATATCCATAAATCTCCGTTTGGTTGGCACGTTATAATGAGAAAATACAGCGTCGACACGTCCATTGAAATGTGAAGAGAACTCGTTCAACTTATACCTATAAACTTGTCCAAGAACAATCAAACATAATTGATAATGTATCCTTAGGAACACTTTTATGTATATATAGTATAATATTTCAACCGGAATATAAACTGGGCGATAAGAAAGGAAAAAACCACAGAGCGCGCAAGCCGGGAACGCGCGTTTTCTTCTATTGACTTCTGTGAGGCCACTTCCTAATTCCTCTTCTTCTGCCATCTAAAGCAACTAAACAGAATCAAAACACTGTCTCGAGACTGTTGACATCTAGTGGAAGCCATAGGTACTGCAGTCTCAGTCCTGGTTACAATTGGATTCAGTAGGGAGTGTGTCTAAGAGAGCCAAAGGTCACCAGAAACTGATTTCCAGATGTTTTTTTCTCGGGTTTTTGCCTGCTATATTAGTTCTGTTATACTCACAGACATTATGTTAACACTTTAAGAAACTTCAGAGTGTTTCCTATCCAATAGTACAAATTATGTGCATATCCTAGTGGCAGGCATTTTGCTTTGGGCACGCCAGACTCTCCAAAACCGTCACCTCACCTGCCGCTCCCTAAGAAGTTAACATCATCCTTAGCTCTGGCATCTTCCCCAATATTTGGAACCAAGGACTGGTGCACTTCATAAATGCTTAAAACATTGACAATAACTTCAAAACAACTGTATTATTTTGCGTGGGTTGTATTGCCAACATAAATGATCACACACACATAATAATAATATAAATAACAAACAATGAGCTCTGGTTCCTCCAGAAAAATCCAGTACTTCGGGCCTAAAAGAGTCCAGCCCGGTAAATGAGTTCAGTGAACTCAAGTGACCTTAGTCACTTCATAAAAGTGTAGCGTAAACCCAGTCTCAATTATACAATCAAAATATCAACTATTTTACCACACAACCATAAAGAATATCACGTCAATAAGTCTTCAACTGCAACTGACCACATAAACCATCACAGTATACATCACTCTAAAACAAATGAAATACTGTAAGCAATAAAGTTGTAGTCAGTCGTTCAGTCAGACAATCCAATCCGCCAACAGATCTCCAGTGGAGAAGGGCCACGAAGAACCAGCGGAGAACAACGGAGATGTGTAGTCCAAAGGAAGCAATGAGTAGATCCGATCCTGGTTAAATTTGCAATTAGGCTACAAAGCACACTTTTAAATACAACAAAACAAACGGAGTAAAGAAGCTTCGGGAACTGAGTGTTGAACACATCCTCATTCGTGTCTCCATCACAACCCCACTTTTGCGCAGCTGATGCTTGGGAATTAAAGGGGAAGTGCCCTATTGGAAGGAGAAGCACTGAGACGGTTCAGACAATTTCAGGGCCGTCACAATGTACACAAACAACAAGTGTGTGGTTAAAATTAGCAAAAAATACACATATTTCTTTCTACAGGGCTGTGGGGTGTGACAGGGATGCAGCTTAAGCCCCACCCTCTTCAACATATATATCAATGAATTGGAGAGGGCACTAGAACAGTCCGCAGCACCCGGCCTCACCCTACTAGAATCTGATGTCAAATGTCTACTGTTTGCTGATGATCTGGTGCTTCTGTCACCAACCAAGGAGGACCTACAGCAGCACCTAGCTCTACTGCACAGATTCTGTCAGACCTGGACCCTGACAGTAAATCTTAGTAAGACAAAAATAATCGGTCGCCAGGACCACAAATACAAATTCCATCTAGAGCACACAAAAACTATACATATCTTGGACTAAACATCCGGTAACTTCCACAAAGGGCCTTCAATGCCATCAAAAGAAAGATAAAATTCGACATGTCAATTAGGATCCAGATAAAAATACTTTAATCAGAACCCCATTGCCCTTTATGGTTGTGAGGTGTCTGAGGTCCGTTCACCAACCAAGCATTCACAAAATGGGATAAACCCCAAATAGAGACTCTACATGCAAAAGAATGCAACAATTTCGTCAGTGTACAACGTAAAACACCAAATAAAGCATGCAGAGCAGAATTAGGCCGATACCCAATGATTATCAAAATCCAGAAAAGGGCCGGTGAAGAGAGAGAGAGAGAGAGAGAGAGAGAGAGAGAGAGAGAGAGAGAGAGAGAGAGAGAGAGAGAGAGAGAGAGAGAAACTTTGGCAGAAAGAGAAACTTTGGCAGAAAGACAGTGACGCTCAGTTCCATCTTGATTCAGAACAGACCTCCTGTAACCTTCTTCACCCTAGGACAATGGGGGTGGGATCAATTCAAATTTCAAATGGTCAATTCAGACAGTGAATGTAGGAGGGAAGTCACTTTCTGAATTTACTAAATAGAAAACTGGATTGACTCCAACTCTGAATCCAACTCCTACACAGACTGTCTGTCTGTCTGTCTGTATCTAAGTCTGACTGCATATCATAAATCCATAGAGTAGATGAAACAGCTCCAGCAACACATGGCTCACACACTTCATATCTAAAAAATTACGTTTTATTGTCACATACACCGGATAGGTACAGTGAAATGTGTTGATTTACAGGGTCAGCCATAGAAGTACGGTGCCCCTGGAGCAGATTTTTCACCCTGGGTATTCGAAGCAGCAACCTTTTGGTTTCTCGCCCAATGCTTAAACAGCTAGGCTACCTGCCGCCCCATCTATCTATCAGGCCTTTTATATTGTCTCCGTTGTGTGTTGTTTGATGTGGTTCTCTGCTAAACTGCATTATTTGCAGACTTGTGTGTGTGTGTGTCAGAGAACACACCCGGTTAGCTGAACACCATGCTTCTCCTTGTCAGATACTTTCCAGTCAGCAATACCACCCCAGCATCTGATGCTGTCTGCTAAAATGCTAACTCAGTGAGACACAACAACGACTGGTTATTTTGTTGTGGTTGTGGAGAAAGCATATCTTGTCATTAATTGTGTATCAGCCTGTGCTGTGAGCCCTGGTCTGTGTCAGATGCTGAGGCCCTGGCTCATCTGTTATGGTTAGACTGTAGACATGCAGAGGCCTGGCCTCATTCAGCTGCCACTCATCTAGCTCTAGGGGACACACAGGAGAGTGGCAGAAGAGGAGAGGAAGGGTAGAGAGGGAGAGGAGGAGTGGGAAGACTAGAGAGAGAGATGAACACACACACTAGGCCAGGAGGCATGGGCTTTCCGGCTAACTACCAGCCTCTGGATCCCCTCGTCTGTACGCAGCAACACAGCCAGCCGTTTGTCAAGGTTGAGCTGCTGAGCTCTCTCTCTCTATTTATTAATTATAATTTTCTTTATTTCACCTTTATTTAACCAGGTAGGCTAGTTGAGAACAAGTTCTCATTTACAACTGTGAACTGGCCAAGATAAAGCACAGCAGTGCGACACAAACAACACAGAGTTACACATGGAATAAACAAACGTACAGTCAATAACACAATAGAAAAATAAAGTCTATATACAGTGTGTGCAAATGGCGTGGGGAGGTAGGTAATAAATAGGCCATAGTAGCGAGGTAAATTACAATTTAGCAGATAATGATGTGCAAGTAGAGATACTCAATTCAAAGGGCTTTTTTGAAGTGGGAAACATATGTTTACATTGCCAAAGCAAGTGAAATAGATAATAAACAACAAAACAATATAAAATAAAATTAACAGTAAACATTACACTCGCAAAAGTTCCAAAGGAATAGAGACTTTTCAAATGTCATATTATGGCTATATACAGTGTTGTAATTATGTGCAAATAGTTATAGTAGAAAAGGGAAAATAAATCAACATATATTTGGGTTGTATTTACAATGGTGGTTGTTCTTCACTGGTTGCCGTTGTGGCAACAGGTCACAAATCTTGCTGCTGTGATGGCACACTGTGGTCTGTACATAGTCAAACCTTTCCTTAATTGTCGATCGGTCACAGTGGTCATTCTAGTTTGCTCAGTTTTTTTGTTAATTCTTTCAAATGTGGCAAGTAATTCTCATGTTGTTTTCTCGTGATTTGGTTGGGTCTCTCTTTCTGTGTGTGTGTGGTGTGTGTGTGTGTGTGTGTGTGTGTGTGTGTGTGTGTGTGTGTGTGTGTGTGTGTGTGTGTGTGTGTGTGTGTGTGTGTGTGTGTGTGTGTGTGTGTGTGTGTGTGTGTGTGTGGCGCTGCTGGGTCTGTCTGAGAGAGTAGGATTTGGGAATCACTTAACTTCTTTCACTAGCTGTTATGTCTGGATCAGCCAGAGGGGGAGAGGGACACAGAGAGAGAAAGAAAGACAGAGAGAGAGGAAGAGAGAGAGAGAGAGAGAGAGAGAGAGAGAGAGAGAGAGAGAGAGAGAGAGAGAGAGATCTGGAGAGACTGAGAGGATTGTCTCTCTCGCTCTCAGATACGAACACACACACAAGACGCTGTCATATTGCTTTCAGTTGCTGTGGGTTTTGTATCCAAAACCTCAAACACAGGATGCAGTCAACAGCAATATCATAGCAACCATGTAATGGAGGATGCAGACTATGTGTCCGTGTGCGTGTATCTTTTAGTGATGGCTGTAAACAATGTGTAAAAGCTCATTCAGCTCGGTATGAATAGCAGGTACTGTAGTGATATTTGTCACACTTCAGTCTGATTGGCTATTGAGTTTCAGCCTTCTTGATTTTTATATTGTTTTCTGGCTGCAACGCAACCTCCAAAGAAAATGGAGACATTTGACTAATAAGGTGCTTTGAAGGTGTTTCACATGGAGTGTGTGTGTGTGTTTGTGTGTGTATAATTTTCCATCATGTGTGCAGCAGGGTGAAAAGCTCTAGACGGGGTATGATATGATACATCCTTCTGACAACCTAATCTAATATCAACTCCTTCTGAACACTGGCTCAATTGGCTGCCACAAAGATTACATCCCAAATGGCACCCTATTCCTTTTATAGTGCACTACTTTTGACCAGTACCCATAAGGCTCTGGTCAAAAGTAGAGCACTATATAGGGAATAAGATGCCATTTGGGACACACCCAGAAAGTTCATGGTATTTCCATTCACATACAGGGTTGAATCATAATATACCACAGTATATATCTGTCTTTTTCTCTCTGAGTACATTCAACAGTCCATTCCAACCCGTTCTGGCTTATAGATGCTGCCACAACAACCAAGCAACCGTGGTATAACTGGTAATGATCCATGGAAAACATAGGTCTCTCTCCTCTCTCTACCCTTTTTCTCTCTCTCCCTCACATTTTTATGTCCCTCCATGAGGGACAGACCAAGGCGCAGCAAGGTATCCAGTATACATGCTTTATTTAATACACGTAACTGGGACAAAACAACAAAACAACAAAACTAACGAAAACGACAATCGTAACAAAAACATAGACTGAAACACAAAGCTATGCTCAAACAATAACCCACAAACCCCTAATGAAAACTACAAACATATATATGGTTCCCAATTAGAGGTAACAACACTCAGCTGCCTCTAATTGGGAACCATTACCCCAACATAGAAATATATAACCTAGAACAGAAAAAACCCTACACCAAAACAAAACTAAACACTCCAGCCTGTCTTCTCAGGCCTGGATGTGACAGGTTGACAGTGAGTATTGCTCTGTAGAGAGATATTACTGAACTATGTTGGTTGCTCTTGCAGTGAATAAAATTAAACACATTCTATTAAATAACAAATAACAACATGATACTGTTAAAACGCTACTATATAAATAGTCCTGGGCACCTCTACCTGTCTAGAATAACTCAGTGGGTAAGAGCAAGGTGATAGCAACGGCAGGGTTGTGGGTTTGAATCCCGCAAGGCAATAGTGAAGAAAGGCGTATTAGAGAGACTGACAGGGCTTTGTCTGTATGTCAGTCATGGACTCCATCCTCTCTCTCACACACAGACAGATGTCCCCTCTCCTTTGAAGAGAGTGCTATGTGTGATGATACAGTCTCTTCTCTGGAAAAGAGGATTGAAGTGTGGAGAGAAAACCTTCTCCCTCTCCTCCTAACCCATCTCTGTGCTTCCCAGTAGCAGTGTGTGGCTAAAATCACTGGGGAAGAAAATATTACAACCTACAGTGAGGGGAAAAAGTATTTAATCCCCTGCTGATTTTGTACGTTTGCCCACTGACAAAGAAATGATCAGTCTATAATTTTAATGGTAGGTTTATTTGAACAGTGAGAGACAGAAAAACAACAAAAGAATCCAGAAAAACAAAATATTGACTTGTATCATGGGTGACCTGGCTGCTTCTGCCACCATCTCTCCTCCCATCTGTTAACCTGCTATTAGCAAGTCTAATGTATTTTTAAAAATTGTTTTATTTCACCTTTATTTAACTAGGCAAGTCAGTTAAGAACAAATTCTTATTTACAATGACGGCCTAGGAACAGTGGGTTAACTGCCTGACAGATGTTTTACCTTGTCAGCTCGGGGATTCGATCTAGCAGCCTTTCAGTGACTGGCCCAACGCTCTAACCACTAGATTACCTGCCGCCCCAATGTAAGGGTATTCTAGTGGGAGGATTCATGGGTTTGAGAGTATGTGTGTGTGTGTGTGTGTGTGTGTGTGTGTGTGTGTGTGTGTGTGTGTGTGTGTGTGTGTGTGTGTGTGTGTGTGTGTGTGTGCGTGCATACGTACATTTCTGTGTGTCTGTGTGTGTCTGGGTCTGTGTGTGTGTGTGTGTGGTTATTTAGCTGCCTGATTCCCTCTTTCTGCTTTCCAGGCACTTTGACAATGTTTTCCTCAAGCTCCATTACTCCACTTACAGAGATGGGGAGAGGAGGGGGAATCACATCAGGGGCAGATTTATGCAGGAAGGTCAGGGAAATAGGGGGACAGAAGGGTCTTAAAGGGGGCAAGGTAGAGAATGAGGGTTAGATCTGGAAGAAGGGTTAACAATTAGAGGAAGCGGCAAAGGGGCAAAAGAAAGGAAGAGGAGAGGAAAAGGGAAAGGAAGGGGAGAGGAAGAGGGGGAAAGGAAAGGGAGAGGAAGAGGAGGAAAGGAAGGGGAGAGGAAGAGGGGGAAAGGAAGAGGAGAGCAGGAGGGGGAAAAGAAGGGGAGAGGAAGAGGGGAAAAAAACAGGAGAGGAAGAGGGGGGAAAGAAGAGGAGAGGAAGAGGGGGAAAGGAAGGGGAGAGGAAGAGGGGGAAAGGAAGGGGAGAGGAGGTTGGATTCGAAAGAATGGTTAGCGGAAGATTATGGTTGAGTGGGGAGAGGATGGAGCGAGAGGAAATGGGGTAGAGGGGGTAGGGACAGAGAGGCGAGCCAGGGGACTAAAGGGTGGGGAAAGGGATTAGGGTGGATAAGGGGAAAGAGGGAAAATGGATGAAAAGAGGGAAGGGGAACGTCTAGAGGGCTTAGTTGGAGGGGGAGGGGAGAGAAGGGGGTGTAAGGAAAATGGAGAAGAGAGTGGGGGGTGAGGGGACTATAAAGGTAGGAGGGGAGAGAAAGGTTGTGAGGGGGTGGTTAAGGGGGATGGAAGAAACAAGGGGGGTTGGGGAACGAAGGGGAGATAGGGGGCTGTTGGGAAATGAGGTCTCCTGCCAACTTGCCTGTTAGCAAACATGATTTGCATAGAACTGATGCGGTGGAGTTCTGTGTCATAGTAATTAGCATACATTTGCATGAAATGTATCTGCGTCCTAATCTTTGCTGCAATTATATCTGATGCACAAAATACATCAACAAACACACTGATGCATCCAAACATACTGACACACATGGACAAATACACACATACACGGACAAACACATATGGACAGACACACACACAGCGCAAACAAACAAAAGATAACTAATGTAAAACATACTGTGTCCGTACAATGTATATAGTATGTATAAGCTGGAAATAGAAGCCTTAGTGTTGTTGTTCATTAGTTTACTCCAGTTAGGGGAGGGGTGGTAGGGTTAGGGGAAAATAATAAAGAACGGAAATATATTAAAAATATATATTTACAAAAAAAGTAAAGGTATACACAGAGACAACTGAGCTGGGACTGGGTTTGGTTCGGGTGAGCGTGCGTGTGCGTGTGCATCTGCAAGCGCGTGTGTGTGTGTGTGTACATAGTGGGGCAACAGTAATCTTTGGAGGTCATGTGTGTTTGCATAGTGAGACTGGGCTTTCCTCATTACACACATTGATGCTTCACACTGACCACACACACACAAATTAAAAAATAAAAACACACACGCCCACTGAGCTATAGCCTGGCATTAGATTAGGGAGCTAACAAAGTTCTACAGGTCTCAGGTATGAGTGCTTCACCAATCCCCCTCCACTACACACACACACACACACACACACACACACACACACACACACACACACACACACACACACACACACACACACACACACTTCCAAGGGCAAACTGGTAACTTTGCTAATTGATTCCATGAAATAGAAAGAATAGAAAAATAAGAAGAATAAGAATTCCTCCACTAATCACTTCATCCTCTGATCAATCACAACTACAGAGCTTGAAATAACACATATCCTGCTCCCAGGCACCAACCATTGATCAAACCATTGTGTGTGTGTGTGTGTGTGTGTGTGTGTGTGTGTGTGTGTGTGTGTGTGTGTGTGTGTGTGTGTGTGTGTGTGTGTGTGTGTGTGTGTGTGTGTGTGAATCTACATGGGAGCACAGGCATCAATCCTCTGGAGCTTTTATTCTGTCTTTATTATGTGACCGTGGGAGAGAGAGATTGTGCAGAGGGAAGGAATAAAAATATATATCTGGACTAAACACTTCTGGTTCTCATTCTTCCTCTCTGATCAGGGATTGATTAACACATAAGAAGTAAGTTGAGTGAATCCTCTGACCTGTCAGTCACAATCATTCAATGTCTATCTTTGTGGTGCTGGGAATATGGACACTCATTGGACAGCTCTCCCTGTTTTCTGATATCTGATTGGTTGTTAAAACTGTGTGAGGTGGTCCCCTCCCTTGCCTCTGTGTTACAATAATGTGCATCTGCATTAGCCTAATTAGTCATTCATACAGCTCAACTGCATATTCAATTCACTACGGCAGAGATTCCAGAGAGAGCGGGATGGAGGTGGAGAGAAAGAGGAAGGAGGAGGAAAACGGGATGAAGGGGAGAGAACTCACTTGGTTCCCATGAGAACAGTCCCACATGGAGAAAGATAGATAGAGAGCGTTGGGGAGGGTTAGTTAGGGTGGTTAAATGAACCACACTCACATGATGAGTAATCTTTATTGAGACATTAGAAGACTTGCTTTGGGCTCATTGGGCTAAAATAGTCTTGAGGTAGGCAGATGACCCATGTTTGAATCCCACCCGTCACACATTATAATGTCATAAAGGCAACATTTCTCCTTCAAATGTCCAGACAAAATCAGTCACATCACAAACCCATTAAGGGCTTGTGCGTGTGTGTGTGTGTGTGTGTGTGTTCCTCTGTCTCGGCAGTAGAGCAGCTCCAGACTTAATCTGGCTGTTAATTAGTGTGCTGTACAATCTACATCTAATGAGTCTGGTCCGTCTGTTACAGTGAAGCAGTAGACACACACACACAGTCACTACTTTCTATGTTCTGCTTTAGAAGGCTTGGAGTTCAGTTTCTAAACCTTCATTCAACAATACTCAACCCAGCGCCGATCAGATCAGACAGGAGTCAGGACACTTGACAGCTCCCCAGTAACTCACAACCTAAGCTGCACACAGCGCTAACTACAGCAATATGAAGGTTTTAGGGTAGAGGAGTGGGTAGTGGTCTAGTGGGAGCTGTGTCAGGTATGATCTAGCATACCTTACACATACAGAAGTAGGTACTGTATGTTAAAGCACTCACCTGATCCTCCCTCCTCCTGGATCCACGGCACAGCAGAGAGAGAAAGAGCGAGAGAGAGAGAGGAGGGTGAAAAGGGAGAGGGGGGTGAAAAGGGAGAGAAGTGGGGGTGAAAAGAGAGAGAGAGGGGGTGAAAAGGAGAGAGGGGGTGAAAAGGGAGAGAGGGGGTGAAAAGGAGAGAGGGGGTGAAAAGGAGAGGGGGTGAAAAGGGAGAGGGGGTGAAAAGGGATAGAGAGGGGGTGAAAAGGGATAGAGAGGGGGTGAAAAGAGAGAGAGAGGGGGTGAAAAGGAGAGAGAGAGAGGGTGAAAAGAGAGAGAGAGGGGGTGAAAAGGGAGAGAGAGAGGGTGAAAAGGGAGAGAGAGAGGGGTGAAAAGGAGAGAGAGGGGTGAAAAGGAGAGGGGGTGAAAAGGATAGAGAGAGGGGGTGAAAAGAGAGAGAGGGGGTGAAAAGGAGAGAGAGAGGGTAGTGAAAAGAGAGAGAGAGGGGTGAAAAAGAAAGAACGAGGGGGTGAAAAAAGAAAGAAAGAGGGGGGATGAAAAGGGAGAAAGAGAGAGGGGGGGTGAAAATAGAGAGAGAGAGAGGAGGGTGAAAGGGAGAAAGAGAGAGAGAGTGATGAAAAGGGAGAGAGAGGGCAGGGTTGAAAAGGGAAAAAGAGAGAGAGGGGGTTAAAAGGGAGAGAGAGAGAAACACCATTAAACACAAGACGAATGCATAGATTACAGGACACACACACAAAGACAGACAGACAAATGTCCAGGGTGAGGTCGTGTTTACTGTAGAGAACCACAATATTCAGAAAGCAAATGGCTGAACGCCAAACTTTAACTGAGCGTGTGCCAAGTCATGCCCCTGAGCCATTAAACATACAACAAGGAAGCTTGCCCTTTCACCATGGTGCAGCACAGCCTCTTATCACTGCACTACCAGTCACCCCTGATACTGCTGCTGGCACACACACACACACACACACACACACACACACACACACACACACACACACACACCACACACACACACACTATTAAATAGCCGTTTAACCTACAATCCATTGTTATTTGTGCTCAAAAGCAGTTGAAAATTCAGCATACTGTTCCTGCCCTATAGCTCCTCCTAAATGACTGAGGCTTGGTGAATTCATACATGATCTCATTTCTCCCTCTCTCCTTATGTCTCTCCCCCTTCCCTTCCTCCACCCCTCTCTCCCTCTCTTCCTCCCTCACTCCTTCCCCTCCCCTGTCTCCAGTAGAAGTCATGGTAGTGTCCTCATTAGCAGTGATGTAATTTCCTCTAGAAGTACTTCACTTTGCCTCGGACAGTGATGACTTCTATAATAAGGTCACGACGAGACATTCTTGGGCATGAGTCTGTGTGTGTGTTTGGGTGGGGGGGTTATCGTTTATAAATGACTTAATATTCCTGTTGTCATTATCTGAGGGATCGACATCTGGCTTACTGAGAGCTGAGTGTATCGTGTGTCTACAACCGCATACAAAACAGAGAGCGAGAGAGAGAGCACAAATTCTGCACAGATTCTGTCAGACCTGGGCCCTGACAATGAATCTCAGTAAGACAAAAATAATGGTGTTCCAAAAAAAGGTCCAGTTGCCAGGACCACAAATACAAATTCCATCTAGACCGTTGCCCTAGAGCACACAAAAAACGATACATACCTCGGCCTAAACATCAGTGCCACAGGTAACTTCCACAAAGCTGTGAACAAGCTGAGAGACAAAACAAGAAGGGCCTTCTATGCCATCAAAAGGAACATAAAATTCAACATACTGTCACGACTTCCGCCGAAGTTGGTGCCTCTCCTTATTCGGGTGGTGTTCGGCAGTCGACGTCACCGGTCTTCTAGCCATCATCGATCCTCTTTTCATTTTCCATTTGTTTTGTCTGTGTTTCCACACCTGGTTTCAATTCCCTCATTATATGTGTTGTATTTATACCCTCTGTTCCCCCCCCCATGTCTTTGTGTGGGATTGTTCATTGTAGTGCTTGTGCACTTTATGTGCTGGTGCGTTACGGGCTATTTTGTGCCCATTTTCTCTCGTGTTGTTTGAACCGTTGGGTTGTTTAAATAAACAACTAAGTTTATTACCCAGTTCTGCTCTCCTGTGCCAGACTTCTCTGCAACCAGTTACGCAACCCCTACACATACCAATTAGGACCTGGCTAAAAATACTTGAAACAGTTATAGAACCCATTGCCCTTTATGGTTGTGAGGTCTGGGGTCAGCTCACCAACCAATAATTCACAATTCTGAAAAAATATCCTCTGTGTACAAGGTAAAACACCAAATAATGCATGTAGAGCAGAATTAGGCCGATACCCGCTAAATATCAAAATCCAGAAAAGGGCCATTAAATTCTGCAATCACCTAAAAGGAAGTGATTCCCAAACCTTCCATAACAAAGCCATCACCTACAGAGAGATGAACCTGGAGAAGAGTCCCCTAAGCAAGCTGGTCTTGGGGCTCTGTGGGGTCTGTTTGTGTTTGTGAACAGAGCCCCAAGACCAGGACAGCAACACAATTAGACCCAACCAAATCATGAGAAAACGAAAATATAATTACTTGACACATTGGAAAGAAATAACTAAAAACTGAGCAAACTAGATTGCTATTTGGCCCTAAACAGAGAGCACACAGTGACAGAATACCTGACCACTCTTACTGACCAAACTTAAGGAAAGCCTTGACCATGTACAGACTCAGTGAGCATAGCCTTGCTATTGAGAAAGGCCGTCGTAGGCAGACCTGGCTCTCAAGAGACGACAGGCTATGTGAACACTGCCCACAAAATGAGGTGGAAACTGAGCTGTACTTCCATACCTCCTGCCAAATGTATGACCATATTAGAGACACATATTTCCTTCAGATTACACAGATCCACAAAGAATTTGAAAACAAACTCAATTTTGATAAACTCCCATATCTACTGTGTAAAATACCACAGTGTGCCTTCACAGCATCAAGATTTGTAACCTGTTGCCACAAGAAAAGGGCAACCAGTGAAGAACAAACATTGCAAATACAACCCATATTTATGTTTATTTATTTTCCCTTTTGTACTTTAACTATTTGCACATAATATGACATTTGAAATGTTTTTATTCTTTTGGAACTTTTGTGAGTGTAATGTTTACTGTTAATTACTATTGTTTATTTCACTTTTGTTTATTATCTACTTCACTTGCATTGGCGATGTTAACAGGCGTTTCCCATGCCAATAAATCCCATGAATTTAATTGAAATTGAATTGAGAGAGAGAGAGAGACTAGACAGTGTATAACTTATTGCTGGCCACAAAACCATCTTGGCTCCATAATCAATTGTAATTATCTGTGAGTGTCAGTGGGAGCGTAGACCTATAGAGCACAGCCTGGAAGCATCCACTATGCTGGGGTGCTAACACAAGTCTTGTAGGGCACACACACACTCACACATAAAAATGAAAACTACTGATAATTCATCTTACACATTTTTTTCTACTTCAAATGTGTCCAAAACACCAGTAGATGAACCTGTGAGGTTCACATGTTTAATAAAAGACTACACATGCTTTTGCACCTTTGCAAAAGACAAGGTGTAAATTGAAGTAGCTGTTAGTATCCCCACTAAGTCTGTCAAATTCTCTGTTAAACAGTCAACACATTAAACATCATTAGTCTGCTTAAACCTGCGTCGGATACACACCAACAAAAAGGACTTCACGCTGCTTGCTTAGCAAGTTCCACTTCCTGTAAATTTAGTAGATAGACTAGTAATAACAATGTAGTTACCCTGCGGCAGAGGAGGATGAAAGACCATATAACATGTTCAGCAGGGTCAAGTTAATTTCAACTTCATAAATTATGAAAATCCATTGAAATTCAATTCAGGAATTGAGAGATGGTCTTGTAATTTAAAAACAATATATATATATGGAACTTTAACAGAATGGACCCCAACCTTGATGTGAACCCAAGCCACCAAATTAAATGATTCTTATCTTTCTAACATGACCTCTTGTTTTGCCATTAGTTTGGCTATAAACCCCCAACTACCCTCAGATCTGCTAGTCCAGACAGATCATTGTTTCACCTTTAACCCCCTTCCTCTTCATGGTACCGTAGTTGCCCTGAGCCTGATTTAGTACCCACCACGGCACTGACCTTTAACCTCAGCTGTGATTGGCTGTGACCCAGTCACACAGATCGGTTGGCCTGGGGGGAGGAGAAAAGTCTGGCCCCTCCACACATACACTACCGTTCAAAAGTTTGGGGTCACTTAAAAATGTCCTTCTTTTTGAAAGAAAAGCTATTTATTTGTCAATTAAAACAACATCAAATTGATCAGAAATACAGTACATTGTTAATGTTGTAAATGACTGTGTTATGCAAAACACCAGTCTCAACGTCAACAGTGAAGAGGCGAATTCGGGATGCAGACCTTCTAGGCAGAGTTCCTCTGTCCAGTGTCTGTGTTATTTTTCCCATCTTAATATTCTATTTTTATTGGCAATCTGAGATATGCCTTTTTCTTTGCAACTGCCTAGAAAGCCAGCATCTCAAAGTCGCCCACTGTTGATGTTGAGACTGGTGTTTTGCGGGTACTATTTAATGAAGCTGCTAGTTGAGGACTTGTGAGGCGTCGATTTCTCAAACTAGACACTCTAACGGACTTGTCCTCTTGCTCAGTTGGGCACGAGGCCTCCCACTCCTCTTATGGTTAGAGCCAGTTTGTGCTGTTCTGTGAAGTGACTAGTACACAGCGTTGTACGAGATCTTCAGTTTCTTTTTCACGATCTCCGTGAGTGACGGACCAAGGCGCAGCGAGGCATCCAGTATACATCTTTATTTAAATGAAACGTAACTGGGAAAAATAACAAAACGAACGAAGATCGCAACAATGAACATAACATGAACCACAAAACAAAGCTATGCTCAAACAATAACCCACAAAACACCTCTGAAAACTCCAAACATATATATGGTTCCCAATTAGAGGTAACGACACTCAGCTGCCTCTAATTGGGAACCATTACCCCAACATAGAAATAGATCACCTAGAACAAAAAAAACCTATACCAAAACGAAACTAAACACGCCAGCCTATAAAATTCAGGCCTGAACGTGACAGTACCCCCCCCCAAAGGCGCGGACTCCGACCGCGCCAAAAGTCCATTGGGGGGGTCTTTGGGTGGGCCTCCTTGTCCCAGGTGGCGGCTCCGGTGCCGGCCGTGCTGGCACCGGAGCCGCCGTCCCACACCGGAGGCCACCGGTCCCACACCGGAGGCCCTGGGCTTTTTGCCGGAACAGTTTGTTTTGGACTGGGGACCTTCTCTGGGCGTTCCGGACTGGGGACCTTCTCAGGGCGTTCCGGACTGGGGACCTTCTCTGGGCATTCCGGACTGGGGACCTTCTCTGGGCGTTCCGGACTGGGGACCTTCTCTGGAAGTTCCAGACTGGGGACCTTCTCTGGAGGTTCCGGACTGGGAACCCTGGTGCGGGGAGAAGGAACAGGCCGTACTGGACTCATGACGCGCACTGGGACTCTGGTGCGGGGAGCAGGAACGGGCCGTGCTGGATTCACGACGCGCACAGGAATCCTGGAGCGTGGAACAGGGACAGGACGTGCTGGGTCCACGACGGGCACAGGGATCCTGGAGCGTGGAGCAGGGACAGGACGTGCTGGGTCCACGGCGCGCACAGTGATCCTGGAACATGGAACAGGGACAGGACGTGCTGAGTCCACGACGGGCACAGTGATCCTGGAGCGTGGAACAGGGATAGGACGTGCTGGATCCACGACGGGCACAGGGATCCTGGAGCGTGGAGCAGGGACAGGACGTGCTGGATCCATGACGCGCACAGGGATCCTGGAGCGTGGAACAGGGACAGGACGTGCTGGACTCTCTAAGCGCACAGGGGGCCTGGTGTGCGGAGCCGGAACAGGACGTGCTGGATCCTCTAAGCACACAGGGGGGCTGGTGCGCGGAGCAGGAACAGGACGTGCTGGACTCTCTAAGCGCACAGGAGGCCTGCTGCGCGGAGCCGGAACAGGACATGCTGGACTCTCTAAGCGCACAGGGGGCCTGGTGCGCCACGCAGGGACTGGACGTACTGGGCTATCTAAGCGTACAGGGGACCTGGTGCGTGGAGCCGGTACTTCTCTCCCCGGCTGTTCACTCACCTTTGCCTCACGGATGATGGGAGCTGGAATGTCACGCACTGGGCTGTGGATGCGAACCGGAGACCCCACACGCAGAAACAGTGCAGGATATCTCGGTCCCAGAAGGTGTACTGGAGACCTAGCGCGCAGAGCCGGCACCACTCTTACAGGCAGCACACTCACCCTCCCCTGACAGATGAGTAGAGCTGGAATCTCACGCACCGGGCTCTGGACACGCACCGGAGACACTGTACGCAGAACCGGTGCAGGATATCCTGGTCCAAGGAGGCGCACCGGAGACCAGGAGCGCTAAACCGGCACCACTCCTCCAGGCTGCACACTCACCCTCCCTTGACAGATGAGTGGCGCAGAAATCTCTCGCACCGGGCTGTGAACGCGCAAAACTGCATAGCACGGCGTCTTACCAGTGCGACGCTCCCTCCGACGCTCCATCCAGAGAGCACGAGGAGTTGGCTCAGGAGTCCATCCTGAACCGGCCAAACTCCCCGTGTTTTTTGGGGCTGCCTTTCGGGCTTCCTAGCCAGGCGAGTTCCAACAAACTTTTCTCTCTCCATGCTCCATATAATTCCTCATAGTATCGCCGTCCAAGAGAGGAGCTGGAAGCAGCGGCGGCGGAGCGGCGAGGCTGGGCCCAGGGTCCCCCTCTAAACAATTCCTCCTCCCAGGTCCAGTACTCCCGGTTCTCTCGCTGCTTGGTCCTTTGTTGGTGGGTTATTCTGTCACGATCTCCGTGAGTGACGGACCAAGGCGCAGCGAGGCATCCAGTATACATCTTTATTTAAATGAAACGTAACTGGGAAAAATAACAAAACGATTTCTCGCATGGAACAGCCTTCATTTACTCAGAACAACTGACGAGTTTCAGAAGAAAGAACTTTGTTTCTGGCCATATTGATTGTGTAATCGAACCCACAAATGCTGATGCTCCAGATACTCAACTAGTCTAAAGAAGGCCAGTTGTATTGCTTCTTTAATCACCACAACAGTTTTCAGCAGATTTCAAAAGGGCTTTCTAATGATCAATTAGCCTTATAAAATGATCAACTTGGATTAGCTAACACAATGGGCCATTGGAGTGACGGTTGCTGCCATTTCCAGCTACAATTGTCACGACTTCCGCCAAAGTCGGTCCCTCTCCTTGTTCGGGCGGCGTTTGGCGGTCGACGTCACCGGTCTTCTAGCCATCGCCAATCTACTTTTCATTTTCCATTTGTTTTGTCTTGTCCATCCGGACATGTCCATCCGACTGGATAACCTGCTTGCTACCCGCGGACGTCCGGATCAGGGCCTGTCAGTTCCATCCTCCAGCACCTCCGATCCGACGCCCATGGAGCTGGGAGGTGCTGCACTTAGGGCGACAGGAGAAGGGGCCGTTCCCTGCACCATCTGTGGCCGCAGAGGGCACACTGCTGGTCGGTGCTGGGGGGGGTTTCTCAGGGAGTCGAGGCAGCAGGCAGGGTACACTCGTGTCACCCCAGGTGAGTCGGCACCAGGCTCACCCAGAGCCCCCTGTTGCTCACATGTTTTTGTTTATTACATTTCCTGAGTTTTCCCCCGCATTCCCAGCATAAGGCGCTAGTAGATTCAGGCGCAGGTGGGAATTTCATTGACAGATCATTTGCCCAGAGTTTAGGGATCCCCATTGTTCCTGTGGATATGCCCTTCCCTGTGCATGCCCTAGATAGTCGACCATTAGGGTCAGGGCTAATTAGGGAGGCCACCACTCCACTGAGCATGGTTACGCAGGAGGGTCACAAGGAGAGAATTAGTCTTTTCCTTATTGATTCTCCTGCGTTTCCCGTGGTGCTGGGCCTACCCTGGTTGGCCTGCCATGACCCCACTATTATGTGGCAACAGAGGGCTCTCAAGGGGTGGTCACGAAAGTGCTCGGGGAGGTGTTTAGGAGTCACGTGTATCCTCTGTCACAGGAGGAGATGGCGGCTATGGAAACATCTGTCTCAGAATCCCTGGGACAAGGGTACATTCGGCCCTTCACTTCACCTGCCTCCTCGAGTTTCTTTTTTTGTGAAGAAGAAGGATAGAGGTCTGCGCCCGTGCATTGACTATCGAGGTATCAACCAAATCACTGTAAGGTACAGCTACCAGCTGCCTCTCATAGAGTAAATGCGATAGAGTAAATGCACGGGGCGCGCTTCTTCACAAAATTGGACCTCAGGAGCGCTTACAACCTGGTGCGTATCCGGGAGGGGGACAAGTGGAAGACGGCATTTAGTACCACCTCAGGGCACTATGAGTACCTCGTCATGCCGTACGGGTTGATGAATGCTCCATCAGTTTTCCAGACTTTTGTAGATGAGATTTTCAGGGACCTGCACGGGCAAGGTGTAGTGGTGTATATTGATGACATTCTGATATACTCCGCTACATGCGCCGAGCATGTGTCCCTGGTGCGCAGGGTGCTTGGTCGACTGTTGGAGCATGACCTGTACGTCAAGGCTGAGAAATGTCTGTTCTTCCAACAGTCCGTCTCCTTCCTAGGGTACCGCATTTCGACTTCAGGGGTGGAGATGGAGAGTGACCGCATTTCAGCCGTGCGTAATTGGCCGACTCCCACCACGGTAAAGGAAGTGCAGGGCTAAACATCCTTTTCTCATCTGGACTCACCACCGTAATCTGGAGTACATCTGGGCGGCGAGGAGACTGAACCCTCGCCAGGCAAGGTGGGCCATGTTCTTTAACCATTTTGTTTTCACCCTGTCCTACAGACCAGGTGCCCAGAACGCTAAGGCAGACGCACTGTCCAGGATGTACGACTCAGAGGAGCGGTCCATAGATCACACTCCCATACTTCCATCCTCTATCCTGGTGGCACCGGTGGTGTGGGAGCTGGATGCGGACATCAAGCGGGCGTTACGTACGGAGCCCACTCCCCCCCAGTGTCCAGCTGGGCGTCTGTACGTTCCGTCTGCTGTCCGCGACCGTTTGATCTATTGGCCCTCTTCTGGTCATCCTGGCATCGGCCGGACACTGCGCTGTCTTAGTGGGAAATACTGGTGGTCCACCTTGGCCAAGGACGTGAGGGCTTATGTTTCCTCCTGCTCAGTGTGCGCCCAGTGCAAGGCTCCTAGGCACCTGCCCAGAGGGAAGTTACAGCCCTTACCCATTCCACAACGGCCGTGGTCGCACCTGTCGGTGGAATTCCTCACTGATCTTCCTCCCTCACAGGGTAACACCACAATCCTGGTCGTTGTGGATCGGTTCTCTAAGTCCTGCCGTCTTCTTGCTCTGCCCGGTCTCCCTACGGCCCTACAGACTGCGGAGGCCCTGTTTACACACGTCTTCCGGCACTACGGGGTGCATGATGATATAGTGCCTGATCGAGGTCCCCAGTTCACGTCAAGGATCTAGAGGGCGTTCATGGAACATCTGGGGGTCTCGGACAGCCTTACCTTGGGTTTTCACCCCGAGAGTAATGGGCAGGTGGAGAGAGTGAAGCAGGATGTGGGTAGGTTTTTGAGGTCATATTGCCAGGACCGGCCGGGGGAGTGGGTGGCGTTCATCCCCTGGGCAGAGATGGCCCAAAACTCGCTCCACCTCTCCTCTACTAACCTCTCCCCCTTCCAGTGCGTATTGGGGTATCAGCCGGTTCTGGCACCTTGGCATCAGAGTCAGATCGAGGCTCCTGCGGTGGACGAATGGTTTAAGCGCACGGAGGAGACATGGGAAGCCGCCCATGTTCATCTCCAGCGGGCCGTGCTGCGCCAGAAAGCCAGCACAGACCTTCATCGCAGTGAGGCCCCGGTGTTCGCACCGGGGGACCGGGTCTGGCTCTCAACCCGAAACCTGCCCCTCTGCCTGCCCTGCCGGAAGCTGGGTCCGCGGTTTGTGGGGCCATTCAAAGTCCCGAGGAGACTGAATGAGGTTTGTTACAGGTTACAGCTTTCCCCAGGTTACCGTATTAACCCCTCGTTCCATGTGTCTCTCCTCAGGCCGGTGGTGGCTGGTCCAGTCCAGGAGTCTGAGGTGTGGGAGGTTCCTGCGCCCCCTCTGGACATCGAGGGGGCCCCGGCGTATGCTGTTCGAGACATCCTGGACTCGAGGAGTCGGAGAAGGGGCCTTCAGTACCTCGTGGAGTGGGAGGGGTACGGTCCGGAGGTGAGATGCTGGGTGCCGGTGGAGGACATTTTGGACCCTTTGATGCTGCGGGAGTTCCACCGTCTCCATCCGGATAGCCCTGCGCCTCGTCCTCCGGGTCGTCCCCGAGGTCGGTGTCGGCGCGCTGCTGGAGCCCCGCGTCGGGGGGGGGGGGTACTGTCACGACTTCCGTCGAAGTTGGTCCCTCTCCTTGTTCGGGCGGCGTTCAACAGTCGACGTCACCGGTCTTCTAGCCATTGCCAATCTACTTTTCATGTTCCATTTGTTTTGTCTTGTTTTACACACCTGGTTTCAATCCCCCAATAATTATGTTCATTATTTAACCCTCTGTTTCCCTCATGGTTTTGTGCGTGATTGTTTTGTGTTTTGGTCCTTATTGTAAGCTTGGTTATTTTCTATTGGTAATGAGTACGTTTTTTGAAGTAAATTACTTTGGTACTCATCTCCGCTGTCCTGCGCCTGACTCCTCTACACCAGCTACACCCAGACCTTTTGACAACAATAGTCATTTACAACATTAACAATGTCTACGCTGTATTTCTGATCAATTTGATGTTATTTTAATGGAAAAAAAAATTCAAAAAAATAAATTATTTCAAAAATAAGGACATTTCTAAGTGACTCCAAATCTTTGAACGGTAGTGTATACATATTGTACCTAACACTCTTAAACCTAACACTACATATCTTAGACTGTTTATCCCTTATAAATTACACTGCATGCCCTGAGGGAGGTTGGGATACAATGTAATCAATAAACCCAGAGGAGGTTGGCCTGTCTGGTCCTCCCTAGAGAGACACACATACACAACAACACCCTCTCAGGATTTGTACATCCCATCACTGAGCTCTGGAAGTAGGAAGGTAAATGTTCAGGGCAGGCGACATGTGTCTTTCTACAGCTGGTTTACCCATGGTAACAAAGAGTGGAATAAGATATCTAACATAGAGACACTCAAACTAAGATAAATACTGATAGTCATATAATTCTGTATTATTCATGCAGGGCAGAACACCATTACACCTAGAGATACAAATACAATTTGGACCATCAAACAGTCCTATGCCATTTGTCTGTGTGTGTGTGGGGTGGACACACGCACACACACACACACAAACACACACAAACACACACCCTCTGTGGTTCAAACAGTGACGGCAGGTTTGTTTCTCTCTGGTCTTCTCTCTGGTTCCCATAACAACACAGTCAACCATCCACTGGCAGACTGGCAGGCTGGAGTACCCTGATACACACACAGACACGCACACACACACAGACAGACAGACAGACAAGATAAATATCAAAGAACACAATATGCCTGAATATTAATTAGATTTAGATGCAAGCTTCAAAGAGTTACTCAACTCTACTATACCACAGAGAGAGAGAGAGAGAGAGAGAGAGAGAGAGAGAGAGATGCTGTAGCAGCTTTGTCCATTACTATCCTCTCACTATCAAATGGAAGTGAACTTGAGGAACAGTCTTTACCGTAATAGGTTTATTAGCATGGACTATCTCTGCAACTGTAGCTCATAGAGAGAATAATACACCCACCCACCCCCACACACACAGCTAATAATGAAGGAACCACTGGCAGGCTGGTTCTTTTCTTTTCAGACTTTCATAGTGTTTATCTATTCAATATGTCACCGTATTATGTCTGCTGTTTGTAACATTGTGTTATATGTGAAAATGTGATTGTATTATAAATTGTATTTCAATGTTTAAGGACTAAAAGAGATCCAAATAGAATCAAAATCCCCAGTCTCTCTGACGAGAAAAAGGCCTTTTTAGCTCATGCATAGCATTAACTTTAACACACACACACTTAAAGCTTTGCTGCTGCACATGAGAAGAAAATCTATTCAAATCTTCCCTAAATGCAGAATGAGTATCTTCTGATTCTTGGTTAAAAGAGAGAAGATTATAAAGAGACATTTTATTATGTCGACACAGAGCGAGGCCTGGTTTTTGCATCTGAGGCTCCTCTCTCATCCTCTCATCCTCTGTTGGGTTATAGCCCACATCCTCCTGCGGATCAATTCAATTTGGGAACCCACGTTAGCATTAATGAAACCACGTTGGCATTGATGTCAACATTCACAAGGAACAAACGTTGTGATTACTAAAGCAGACGCAGCACTCGCTAACAGTATTCAGATACACTTTTTATGATCACTAACCCTTTTGCGACACACGTGCCACGCCCACTAACTCTATTCAGATGCACACAGCGCTAGCTGGCAAACTGTAGTGTATTCAGTTGTGTTTGAGACAAGGTAAGGCTTTGAAATCAACTTCCTTATACACTGAACCACTTAGCTCAGACCCAGATGTGTTTTCAATTAAAATCAAATCAAATGTGATTTATCACATGCGCCAAATACAACAGGTACAGCCTTACAGTGAAATGCTTACTTACAAGCCCTTAACCAACAATGCTTTAAGAAGTTAAGAAAAAAATAAAAATGAGTGTTAAGTAAAAAATAGAGAAGAAGAAAATTAAAAATAAAAGTAAAAAATAATTAAAGAGCAGCAGTAAAATAACAGTAGCGAGGCTATATACAGTGTGTGTGTGTGTGTGCGTGTGTCAGTGGACATTGCTGTTATAGTATGAACATGGATGTCAGCATTGTAATCCAATCAGCAGGCAGCAAATCAAATAGCAGAGAGCAGCTACAAGACGTGACGTCTGTCTTTGCACAGCTACTGTAGGGGTGATGCTGCTAATGTACACACTGCTCACACTACTCCCTCTCTTACACACACACACACACACACACACACACACACACACACACACACACACACACACACACACACACACACACACACACACACACACAGGTGTGGCAGGTAGCCTAGCAGTTAGAGTGTTGGGCCTGTAACCGAAAGGTCTTAAGTTCAAATCCCAGAGGTGAAAAATCTATCAATGTGCCCTTGAGCAAGGCACTTAACCATAATTGCTCCAGGGTCACTGTTGATGGCAGACCCTGGCAGTGACCCCACTCTCCAAGGGTGTCTCAGGGAGAGTTGGGATAAGCAAAAAACACATTTCCAATTAATGTGCATGTGTGAAATAGGACAAATATAAGCACCCACCTAATAATTATTATTATACCAACAAGGGGTGGGGGATAAATGTCAAGTTTTGGCAGTTAAATCTATGCATTAATTCTGATTGGTGAAGTTAAGGGTTAAAATGTGGGATACGGTTCAAACAGAAACAACTGAATGGTTAAGTTAAGGCATTTATTCTGAATGGTTAAGTTAAGGCATTAATTCTGAATGGTTAAGGTGATTAAAGAAGCAATAAAACTGGCCTTCTTTAGACTAGTTGAGTATCTGGAGCATCAGCATTTGTGGGTTCGATTACAGACTCAAAATGGACAGAAACAAGAAACTTTCTTCTGAAACTCGTCAGTTTATTATTGTTCTGAGAAATAAAGGCTATTCCATCCGAGAAATTGCCAAGAAACTGAAGATCTTGTCCAACGCTGTGTACTACTCCCTTCACAGAACAGAGCAAACGGGCTCTAACCAGAATCGAAAGAGGAGTGGGAGGCCCCAGTGCACAACTGAGCCAGAGGACAAGTACATTAGAGTGTCTAGTTTGAGAAACCGACGCCTCACAAGTCCTCAACTGGCAGCTTCTTTAAATAGTACACCGCTCTGCACGTCTATGTAGATATTCCATAAACAATCTGCCGTTTCCAGCTACAATAGTAATTTACAACATTAACAATGTCTACACTGTATTTCTGATCCATTTGATGTTATTTTAATCAACGGAAAATTAGCTTTTCTTTAAAAAACAAGGAAATGTCTATGTGACCCCAAACGTTTGAACGATAGCGTTCATGAAGAGCAACTTAAATGTTTCGGTATCCATCACCACCTCTGTCCCTAAGTAATGGGTGACCTTAATCTGGATTGGTTGATGCCAGTATCTGATAGGCTGAAAGATATTTGTACTGAGCTAAATCTAACATAGCTGATAACTGAACCAACTCGCCCCAACTGTAACACCCTGAAAAATCTACTATTTTTTATATTATTCTAACAAATACCCCTTATAAGTTTACAGCCCATGGGATATTTGCTAATGAGTTCAATGACCATTGTCCCGTTGACTGCATACGAGATGTTAAACTACCTAAATCTCGCTCACACATTATTACAAAGATAATTTTTAAAGAGCACATTTTTTTATCTGAGCTGGGGTTGAGTGACTATCACTAACTCAGACCCTTAATTATTTTATTTTCCTGTTTAACTCTGTTGCAGATAAACATGTGCCATACAAAATGCTAAGGGTGAAAGACAGATGTAATCCTTGATTCACACATAAATTGCCTTGGAAATTACAGGAAAGAAATGTAGCTCAGGCTAAGGCTAGACAGTCTGATTCTACATCGGATTGGCAGTCCTTCAGACATTTGTGACATTGATGTCTATCTCTGGTTAGAAAAATCAACATATTTCTTGAATTATGTATCGAATAGTGGAGGTAATCCAGCCAACTTCTGGAAAGTGGTCAAATCTTTGAAACAAAACTCCACCCCCTCGCTGCCACAGCAGGTTCTGACAGCCTCTGGTCCCATACTAGACAACATTTACATTTGTGGTGCTTTTAATAACCATTTAGCTTCAGCTGGCCACCTGTTTGAAAGGATAGTCTCTGAAAATTAATCTCATTTTACTAGCGGGAGTTCTCTAGTCACCTCAGAACAGATTGTAGAGAGACAGACCCACATACTTCATTTTCATTTTAACCATTTGATGTCTATGATGTATTAAGTGCTTTGCTAAAGATTGATGTTAAAAATTCCATAGGGGCTGATTCACTTGATCCCTTCTTTCTACAGCTCTCTGCCCCACTTACTGCAGAACCATTTACCTATATGTTATACTTCCATTTTGTTTCTGGTGTTATCCCTAAGATCTGGAAAGCGGCACATGTCCTCGCCCTACATAAAGGAGGAGATCCTTCTGACTTAGATAACTACCGTCCAATCTCCAAATGATCTTGCCTTTCCTAAGTTTTAGAAACCTTGGCCAACTGTCATCTAAGAACTTTTTTAACTTCTCACTCTATTCTTAATGTGCACCAGTCCGGTTTTAGACCTGGACATAGCACTGTTTCATCTGCTACGCTTCTTTTAGATGATGTGTTAAATTGCTTAGATCATAAAAATCATTGTGCTGCCTTATTTATAGACCTTTCCAAGGCCTTTGACACTGTTGAAGGGTCACACTCTCATTCAAAGGTTGACTGAATTAGGCCTGGATCAGGCTTCTTGCAAGTGGTTTGAGAATGATCTGTCATACTGGACACTGTATGATTTCTGATGGTGCTAAGTCTAGTTTCCTGGATATTACGAAAGTTATACCGCAGGAGATGGTATTGGACCTGTTCTCTTCACTATTTATATGAATAAAATGTTAAAACGTTTAATATTAATCTGTATGCAGTATGGGAGGATCACCAGGGGTCAGGCTGTGCCCACTGATAGTAGCCCAGCCCGGCATGTCAGTAGAGGGGATCCGAGGCGGTTAAACACACCTGGCGGCTCTAATCACCTATTCTCTTCCTCCTACAAAAGATACGGGAGAACCAGTAGCAAGGAGAGCTCAATGGAAAATGGACGTGTTGATTCTCCAAACGGATGACTTACCTGACAGACGACAGAAGAAAGGAACGGACCACCACTTGGGAATGGCATCACCAGAAATGATCTCTCCAAGAACATATAGTTAAGACGGTGACACACCCGTGATTTATGATAGAGTTAAAAGTTACTCACCTTGTTTTCCTTATTCCTGTAAAGATGAAGATTTGTGTTATCCTTGTGAGATCATCCTTTTCGGGGCATGTTGGAGAAGATAAGATACCTCTATAAAGAACTTTGTTCTATAACTGAAAAACCTGCTCCCGACTCGTTTATTCCACCTTTCCGCTTTATAGCAACAGACAAAAATACTTGGTCCGCTCACATTGGTGGAGAATGCGGGTACAAGGTGGACGAGTTACATGAGGATATAAGAAAGGAAAACGAAAAGCTACCTTTAAACACAGAGGAACAATACAAGGAAGATGGATAACGCTCTACTACAACAGTTGATCACGGCACAGCAGAAAACCATAGAACTCACGCAACGACAGCTGAGCCGGCGAGAAGAAACTAGAGTGAAGCCGAGAGCGGCTGCTCACGCTATCTTACCTCGCCTCTCAAAGTAGGATGTTATTGAGGCTGTCATCATGATGTTCGAAAGGACGGCCACCTTGGAAGAGTGGCCCCGAACAGAATGGGCAAGTGCGCTATTCCCTCTTTTAACCGAGATAGCCCAGGAAGCCTACTATGACATGAACCCCCACGCTGCTGATGACTACGGGCAACTAAAAGCCGAGATTATGTCACGGTACCAGCTGACTCTCCGAGATAGAGCCGTAAAGTTCCATCAATGGACCTAAATGGCAGACCAACCCGTGTGGGCCCAGATCTTTGCGCTCATACAACACACAAAGCAGTGGCTGGAACCCGGAAAGGGAGTAGGACAGGTTGCAGAGACTCTCGTCGTGGACAAGATTTTGAGGGAATTACCCACGGACTTAAAAAGGGTTGTGAGGAAAACAAACCCCTCGTCGGCAGACAACATAGCCCAGGACGTGGAAATGTACTGATCTATGTGGGAGTTGGGGCGGCAGGGTAGCCTAGTGGTTAGAGTGTTGGACTAGTAACCGAAAGGCTGCAAGTTCAAATCCCCGAGCTGACAAGGTACAAATCTGTTGTTCTGCCCCTGAACAGGCAGTTAACCCACTGTTCCTAGGCCATCATTGGAAAAAAAGAATTTGTTCTTAACTGACTTGCCTAGTAAAATAAAAGTTGTTAACTTCTTTGGGAGCAGTGCACGAGGTGATGGTTTTGGAGAGCCTGGCGTGCCCAAAGTAAAATGCCTCCCATTCAGGCCCAGAAAATAGGATATGCACATTTTTAGTCCCATTGGATAGGAAACACTAAAAGTGTTAACATTTTGTCTGTGAGTATAACAGAATGGATATGGCAGGCGAAAACCAGAGGAATTTCTGTCCTGGAAAAAGTGGTTTTGACACATTGCCTCATTTGGAACCCCTCCCTTATGAAAATGCCCATATAAGGGCATATGAATGCAGTACCTATTGCTTCCTCTGGATGTCAACAGTCTCGAGAAAGTGTTTTGATTCTTTTTAGCTGCTTTTAGATTGTAGAAGAAGACGAATAAGGAAGTGGCCACACAGATGTCAATAGAAGAAAATGCGCGTTCCGGGCTGGCGCGCTCTGTGGTTTTTTCCTTTCTTATCGCCCAGTTTATATTCCGGTTGAAATATTATACTATATATACATAAAAGTGTTCCTAAGGATACATTTACAATTATGTTTGATTGTTCTTATACAGGTTTATAGGTATAAGTTGAACAGTTCTCTTCATGTTTCAGTGGACGAGTGGAGACTGTATTTTCTCATTATAACGCGCCAACCAAATGGAGATTTATGGATATAATACATTACTTTTTCTAACAAAAGAACCATGGATTGTCTTCGTTGGACACTTGGGAAGCCCTCAGCAGAAGTTCTTCAAAAGGTAACTGATTTGTTTCCGCTGTGAAATGTGTTATGTGTGAACCGTGATGGCTTATGAATTTATGGTAATGGTAAAAATATTGGAGGTGCTACCCTCAAACAATCAAATGTAGTGCTTTCGCCATTAAGCCTTTTTTAAATCTGACAACGCTGTGATATTGCCAAGAAGCAGAGCTTTTGATGACTATGCAACACTTGTATATTGATGAATGTTTAATAATTCAACTTTTGGATTTTGAATTTGGCGCCTTGCATTTCACCGGGTAGTGCCGGGAGTGGGGCGCTAAAAAGGGGCAAGGAGGACTGGAAGGACACTACCAAGATTGTTCCCCGAACAACCCCGGCACATCCGCCACCGAAATTACCAAATCCTATCCTGACTGGGGAGAAGTCATCACCCACACAACAGGGTCGGTGCTATAAATGCCAGTCTCTGGATCATTACACCCCACAATGTCCCAGAAATGACGTGTCCATACCCACAGAGTCGCCACTGCCCGTCCCTACACGTCCCTATACGAGAGAACAGGATCGCCCCTGTTGGTTTGCAGAAATAGCCCCAGCTCCAGAGATTCCAGTTCGAATAGAAGGACGAGATGTGATAGCGATTCTCAACTCAGGAAGTATGGTTATATTAGTGCAGGAGCAGATGGTGACCACAGCAACACTTCTACCAGACAAAGTAGCCGTGTCCTGTATCCATGGAGACACCCACTATTACCCCACCGTGAGTCTGTCCATTCTCACCCTGAAAGGAAGGTGTAGAGTCAGGGCGGGGATAGTACCCCAGCTGAAGGTGCCATTATTGATCGGGAGAGGCTGTCCCCTATATAAGGAGCTTCGGTAGACAACTTTACGCATCATGTCTCACTATCACATGCCAAGGTCTGGCCCACCACAGGGGGGCAGGAAAACAGAGAAGGAAAAGTTCAAGCCAGAGGTAGTAGCCCTACAAGGGAACGTGGCCTTGGCCTCATCATCTGGAGCAGAGGAAGAAATACAGACCCAACTCCTCAGACAGCTATTCCAGGAAACCTCTGATGAAGACACCTGCAAAGGGTTGTGCACGACGAAGGAAAGAAGGAGCGACCAGAAGCTAAGGGATATGTTTGAAGCACCTTAAGAGGAGGGAACATGAAAGGGATTCTCCTCGGGCACCCCTGACGGGTATTGGAAACAACCTTCACCCCCCTCTACAGAGGTCGACCTGCCCCAAGAATTAAAGGGACAGTTTGGCACTGCTCAGAATAGAGACCCAGACCTACAGGAGGCAGCTAGCCCATTCCCAAGTCCTAGGAGGACACCTGGCACGGGACAAAACGATCAACAGAATCATGCAGAGGTTCTATTGGCCCCGTGTCACCCAAAATGTGGCCAGGTATTGTAGGACGTGTGATCAATGTCAGTGTACAGCCACATGGCCACACCTGCGTAATCCTTTGATTCCTTTTCCCATAGCTATGGACCTCGTGGGACCCCTCCCAAAATCTGCCAGAGGGCACGAGTACACCCTGGTTGTCGTAGTTTACGCTACCAAGTTCCCGGATGCCATACCCCTTCGCAACATGTCATCAAAGGGAATCGTCAAGGAATTGTTCATGCTATTTTCCTGGGTGGGCCTTCCCAAGACGATACTGACCGACCAGGGAACCCCGTTCATGTCTCGGTTGATGAAGGACCTGTGTCGGTTATACCAAGTTCAACAGATACGCACAAGCATATTTTATCCACAGACAGACAGTTTGTGTGAATGCCTGAACAAGACAATTAAAAGCATGTTGAGAAGATTTGTGTCGCAGTTTTTCCAGAGACGGAAGTACCACAGGCGTCCACAGGGTTTTCCTCGTTCTAATTGCTGTGCGGCAGACCATGTCTAGGGTTCCTCGACTAGGAGATTTGGGAGGCCCAACCCTGCCCATTCCGGTTGACGATAGAACATGTTACCCTGATGCGGGACCGACTGTCGGCAGTCTGGCCCTTAGTAAAGGAGCATATGGAGAAGGCGCAACAGACTCAAGTCCAATGCCTATGATAAAACGGCGACACCCAGGGAGTTCGCCGTGGGAGAGAAAGTGATGGTGCCCACAGCCGAACACCACTTGCTGGCGCAGTGGAGGGGGCCCTACGAGACAACGGAGAGGGTCTCACCGGTCAATTACCGCGTCAATCAACCCGACAGGAGGAAGTAGGACCAACTCTATCATGTCAACCTGCTGAAGAAGTACCATGACAGACAGGAGGGTGTGGCTTTGATGGCAGTGGAGGACAAGGAAAAAAAGGAGGCCCCTCCACAGGTACGCCGTGGCTAAAATTTCTTGCCGGAGCAGTCAAGACACCTAGACAAGCTGGTTATGCAATTCGGCAGGGTATTCTCTTCCTCCCCAGGACAAACAGAGGTCCTGTTTCACCATATCCACACCGAGCCAGGCAAAAAGGTGCATATCCGGCCATACCGGATTCCCGAGGCCCGCTGAGCCATCGCTAAGAACGAGGTAGGTGAGATGCTGAGGATGGGGGTGATCGAGCCATGTATGAGCAAGTGGTCCAGTCACATAGTCCTGGTCCCCAAGCCCTTAGGGACTGGCCTCGGCCCCAGACCAAGTGGGACTTCCGAGCCTTCTTGAGAATAAAGGGATATTATCGTTGTTTCATCCCTGGATATGCCACCATTGCTACCCCCTTCACAAATCTCATTAAGAAAAACCTTCCAAACCGTGTAGCGTGGAAGGAGGAGACGGAAAAACACCTTCCAGTCGCTAAAAGGGCCGTCCTGGCTCAGGGTGAAGGCGAAGCCGAGATGCCTATTCTCTTCATAAGTAGGAAGCTCAGTGAACCGGAACAGAGATATGGTACCGTAGAGAAAGAGGCAATAGCCATTAAGTGTGCCACGATTTTCTCCAGGAACTACCTACTACCTACTCAGACAATACTGTTATGTATGCTATTGCCACAACTGTAGACCAGGCGATGTTAGAGCTGCAATCTGACCTTTTTGCCTTACAAAAAGCCCTGGTTGGTTTAAAACTTGCACTTAACTGACTTGCCTAGTTAAATAAAGGTTATATTTAAAAAAGTATACATATTTCAGTCTTCTATGAGTAATATTGGGATGCGAACTCAAAACTGAATACATTTCAACTATATATCTGACATTCTAACCCACAATCTAAACTAGATGCCCTCAATCTCACACAAATTATCAAGGAACCCACCAGGGTCAACCCCAAATTCGTAAACATGGGCACCCTTATAGATATTATTCTGACCAACTTGCCCTCCAAATACACCTCTGCTGTTTTTAATCAGGATCTCAGCGATCACTGCCTCATTGCCTGCATCCGCTATGGGTCTGCGATCAAATAACCACCCCTCATCACTGCCAAACGCTCCCTAAAACACTTCTGCGAGCAGGCCTTTCTAATCGACCTGGCCCGGGTATCCTGGAAAGATATTGACCTCATTCTGTCAGTCGAGGATGCCTGGTCATTCTTTAAAAGTAATTTCCTCACCATCTTAAATAAGCATGCCCTTTTAAAAAATGTAGAACTAAGAACAGATATAGCCCTTGGTTCACTCCAGACCTGACTGCCCTTGATCAGCACAAAAACATCCTGTGGCGGACTGCAATAGCATTGAATAGTCCCCGCGATATGCAACTGTTCAGGGAAGTCAGGAACCAATACACGCAGTCAGTCAGGAAAGCAAATGCTAGCTTTTTCAAACAGAAGTTTGCTTCCTGTAGCTCTAACTCCAAAAAGATTTGGGACACTGTAAAGTCCTTGGAGAACAAGAGCACCTCCTCCCAGCTGCCCACTGCACTGAGGCTAGGTAACACGGTTACCCCCGATAAATCCACGATAATCACGAATTTCAAGAAGCATTTCTCTACGGCTGGCCATGCTTTCCTCCTGGCTACCCCAACCCCGGCCAACAGCTCCACAACCACCACAGCTACTTGCCCAAGCCTCCCAAGCTTCTCCTTCACCCAAATCCAGATAGCAGATGTTCTGAAAGAGCTGCAAAAACTGGACCCGAACAAATCATCTGGTCTAGACAATCTGGACACTCTCTTTCTAAAATTATCTGCCAAAATTATTGCAAACCCTATTACCAGTCTGTTCAACCTCTCTTTCGTATCGTCCGAGATCCCTATAGATTGGAAAGCTGCCACGGTCATCCCCCTCTTTAAAGGGGGTGACACTCTAGACCCAAACTGTTATAGATCTATATATCCATCCTGCCCTGTCTTTCTAAAGTCTTCAAAAGCCTAGTTAACAATGATGTTTGATTTGTTTGTAGAAAGTGTATAGGTATAATTTGAACGTGTTCTCTTCATGGTTCAATGGGCGACTCAACGGTGGATTTTCTGATCATAACTCACCAACCAAAAAGAGATTTATGGATATAATAAATGACTTTTTCTAACCAAAGAAGCATGGATTGTCTTCGTTGGACACTTGGGAAGCCCTCAGTAGAAGTTCATCAAAGGTAAGCGATTTTATAATTGCGATTTTATGCGTTTTGTGAGACCCGTGTTGGGTTATGGATTTATGCTAATGACTAAATATTAGAGGTGCTACCCTCAAACAATCAAATGTTGTGCTTTCGCCGTAAAGCCTTTTTGAAATCTGACAACGCTGTGATATTGCCAAGAATCAGAGCTTTTGATGACTAGGCAACAATTGTATATTTATGAATGTTTAATAATTCAACTTTTGGATTTTGAATTTGGCGCCTCACATTTCACCGGGCAGTGTCGGTAGTGGGGCGCCCCACTGCTCCCTAAGTAGTTAACTAACCTCCAAACGAGCTTCAATGCCATACAACACTCCTTCTGTGGCCTCCAACTGCTCTTAAACTCTAGTAAAACCAAATGCAGGCTTTTCAACCGTTCGCTGCCCACACCCGCCCCCCGACTAGCATCACTACTCTGGACGGTTCTGACTTAGAATATGTGGACAACTACAAACACCTAGGTGTCGGGCTAGACTGTAAACTCTCCTTCCAAACTCATATTAAGCATCTCCAATCCAAAAATAAATCTAAAATCGGTTTCCTATTTCGCAACAAAGCCTCCTTCACTCACGCAGCCAAACATATCCTAGTAAAACTGACTAGCCTACCGATCCTCGACTTCGGCGATGTCATCTACAAAATAGCTTCCAATACTCTACTCAGCAAACTGGATGCAGTCTATCACAGTGCCATCCGCTTTGTTACCAAAGCCCCTTATACCACCCACCACTGCGACCTGTATGCTCTAGTCGGCTGGCCCTCACTACATATTCGTCGCCAGACCCACTGGCTCCAGGACATCTGTAAGTCTATGCTAGGTAAAGCTCCGCCTTATCTCAGCTCACTGGTCACGATAACAACACCCACCCGTTGCACGCACTCCAGCAGGTATGTAATGTATCACTGGTCATCCCCAAAGCCAACATCTCCTTTGGCCTTCTTTCCTTCCAGTTCTCTGCTGCCAGTGAATGGAACAAATTGCAAAAATCGCTGAAGCTGGAGACATATCTCCCTCACTAACTTTAAACATCAGCTATCTGAGTAGCTAACCGATCGCTGCAGCTTTACATAGCCCATCTGTAAATAGCCCACCCAATCTACCTACCTCATCCCCATATTGTTTTTATTTACTTTTCTGCTCTTTTGCACACCAGTATTTCTACTTGCACATCATCATCTGCTCATCTATCAGTCCAGTGTTAATTTGCCAAATTGTAATTACTTTGCTACTATGGCCTATTTATTGCCTTACCTCCTCACACCATTTGCACACACTGTAAATAGACTTTCTTTTTTTTCTATTGTGTTATTGACTGTACGCTTGTTTATTCCATGTGTAACTCTGTGTTGTTGTTTGTGTCACACTGCTTTGCTTTATCTTGGCCAGGTCTCAGTTGTAAATGAGAACTTGTTCTCAGCTAGCTTACCTGGTTAAATAAAGGTGAAATAAAAATAAAATAAAAATGGTACAGGTGACTTCTTTTTTTAAGCCCATAACCATGTGTGTAAGATGTATAATTTTGTTTTAAAATAGATTTGTTTAAGATTACCAAGAAACATAAATGTCTCAAGATGACAGGAAGTGTCAAATAGGAATAGGAAGATCAGAGGTTGAGATGGAACATAATGTGATGTCACACCTATCATCTTACCTTCCATTGATAAGACAAACACATAGAATCCCTACAGCACCTTGCGATCCACAACAATTAAACCTGCCACACACTTGTGTCACCTTCTGTTGTTGTTGTCTGTCTGACACCAATAACACACACACAGACTCATACTATCCCTAGGAAAAAGAGCGAAAGAGAGAGAGAGTTTGATTATTATACACAGTACATTGCAAAAACAACAACTAAATGACTGCTTGAACACCAAAAGCTCTGACATACACAAAGAGCAGTGTTCTGGATATAGATGTGGTTTTAGGCCACTCTAGTCCATTACTATGTCCTGAGTTTCCACTGTGAGAGCTGCTGACCTCACTAAAGTCAGGGGTGAGGGGTCAACCCCAGCCCTGCACTAGGAATGGGGTGGCAGGTAGCCTAGTGGTTAAAGCGTTGGACTAGTAACCAAAAGGTTGCAAGATTGAATCTCTGAGCCAACAAGGTAAAAATCTGTTGTTCTGCCCCTGAACAATGCAGTTAACCCAGGGATTGAGGGAGGGGAAGAAGAGAGAAAGTTAGATGGACTGGAGGAGGGGAGAGGGAAAATAAAGAGAAACAAACAGAGACAGACTTGGAACAGGGAGGTCTACTCTTCCCAGTCTGAGGAGAGTGGATGTGGATGACTCAGCCTTGTTGGCTCAGAGATTCAATCTTGTAACCTTTTGGTTACTAGTCCAACGCTCTAACCACTAGGCTACATGCCACCCCATTCCTAGTGCAGGGCTGGGGTTGACCCCTCACCACAGTCATTGAAAATAATAATTTGTTCTTAACTACCCTATGAAATGCAAGGCACCAAATTCAAAATCCAAAAGTTGAATTATTAAACATTCATCAATATACAAGTGTTGCATAGTCATCAAAAGCTCTGCTTCTTGGCAATATCACAGCCTTGTCAGATTTCAAAAAGGCTTTACGGCGAAAGCACTACATTTGATTGTTTGAGGGTAGCACCTCCAATATTTTACCATTAGCATAAATTCATAAACCATCGCGGTTCACACAAAACACATTTCACAGCGAAAACAAATCCCTTACCTTTTGAAGACCTTCTGCTGAGGGCTTCCCAAGTGTCCAACGAAGACATCCAATGGTTCTTTTGTTAGAAAAAGTCATTTATTATATCCATAAATCTCCGTTTGGTTGGCGCATTATGTTCATAAAATAAAGCGTCCACTCTCCCATTGAACCGTGAAGAGAACGCGTTCAACCTATACCTATACACTTGTCCAAGAACAATCAAACATCATTGATAATGTATCCTTAGGAACACTTTTATGTATATCTACTATAAAATTTAAACCGGATTATAAACTGGACGATAGGAAAGGAAAAAACCACAGCACGCGCGAGCCCGTGAACGCGCCTCCTCTTCTGTTTACATCCGATGACTAGTTCGAAATTCTTCTTCTATTACCATCCAGAGCAACTATAACATCATCAACCACTGTCTAGAGACTGTTGACATCCAGTGGAAGCAATAGGTACTGCAATCTTATTCCCATATATGTCTGTTTTCAATAGGGAGGGGTTCAAAATGAGGCAATGTGTCAAAAACACTTTTTCCAGGACAGAAATTCCTCGGGTTTTCGCCTGTTATATCAGTTATGTTATACTTACAGACAATATTTTAACACTTTTAAAAACTTCAGAGTGTTTCCTATCCAATAGTACTAATTATGTGCATATCCTATTTTCTGGTCCTGAGTGGGAGGCATTTTACTTTGGGCACGCCAGACTCTCCAAAACAGTCACCTCGGGAGCCGCTCCCTGAGAAGTTAATTAACTTGCCTAGTTAGATGAAATATAAAATGAAACAACTCAGATGGAAGTCATGATTTGGAGGGTGTAAAGAAAAAACGGACATGCTCTCCTATAGGAGTTGCCTTGTATTCAGCTGTCTTATCATAATAAAAACAGCTCCAAGGTGTGTGTGTACAGTATGTGTTTCTGTATTCTACTATATACCCGTGTAAATTTTTCAACAACAATAGTGACTAAAATATTAATCAAACATCTATTTTTCAGTTGACGAGACTATAACTGACTAAATAGACCCAGAAAAAATATTACTAAACTAAAATGATTTTTCATATTAGTTTACTAAAACGAGACGAAATTATCCCTGTGATTAAAATGTCTACTAAGTGGACTGGACAACAGTTTTTGTAGAGATTGAGAGCTTTTCAGTGATATGCACAATTAATATTATCAGCACAGCACAGATGTGCAGCGCAGTTCTGTTCAGCAGTGGGAAGAAAGTGCAACACCCAGCACCCACAGCCTAGCCTACATCAGCTGGTGAGCTGCGGGGGAGCAAGCGATGAGTGTGGGCAGACAGGCTCCGCCTCCGATTATACACATTGTGCAGGCGAATATCTTTCCCTGTTGCTAACCAGTCACCACTAGCCTTCTAGTTCGCTACCCTTTGCCTGGTTAAGAAGCACCAGCTGCTTTACGAAATTAAAAACAATAGCAGCATTAAGTTAAATAGTAAAACAACATTCTAGCTATGTTTTTCTCTACCTTGATTATGTAAACGTTTTTGAATACGTAGTCTTGCTCAAACTTCCCACTTTCCCCACTGCATTTCATAGCCAGGTTATGTAGCCAACGTACTAGCCAAGTCTCCCTCTTTTTCTCTGAGAATTCTAGCCATTCCTGGGCATTGGAGGGCCGCGTTTTACATTCATAAAGCAGATCGCAGGCTATTCTAGCCTACTTGCAGACCAGACCGTTAACCATGTTATCTCATTAGCTAGCTATAGCTAACAACCTGGGGCACGTTCAACAGGACGCAACGTTTTGGAACGTTCAAAACAATGGCAATGACTCGACCGAGTAAAGGAGGTGCAACCCATACTACTTTGCCAATACTTTGCGGCATCATCTCTCTCTCTCTCTCTCTCTCTCTCTCTCTCTCTCTCTCTCTTCTCTTTCTCTCCATACCTCCTTCCTTCCCTCTCTCCCCACCTGCTTTCATAATATCATACCCTCTCTCTCTCTCCATACCTCCATCTTTCTCTCTTCCACTTTGTCTGATGGCCAATCCTCTAAGGACTATCTCTCTCTCTGGGGCAAGTGTGGTTCAGCTTGTTCCAGTCTAATTGGGCCTCCAGGGAGGAGGGAGGATCTGTCCCTCAGAGACCCAGCCCCAGAGCACATCAGCTGGGCGTGGACACCAGAGACACTCTGGGAGGGAGAAATATTTTCTGCTGTTTTCCACCCAATTAACAATCCTGTCTGGTGTGTATTCATTCTTCAGCTGTTTTAAAATGGCTGAGAACAGTCAACATCATCATTAGGAGATGTTCTGTTTCCAGAGTCAGAAAAAACATTGGTAATAATGCATGTGTTATGGTTGTTTGGGTTGAACTGAGACAGAGGTAGAGTGTTCAATTGAGAAACACAGTCGTCCATTTTGGATCTCAACTCTTTGTTTTTCAAACAACTGGCAAAACTTCCTTTTTTTCATCCTCAGCTGTCTCACATTCCCTCTCTTCACACACTAACACGCACACACAAATTCTCCCTCTCTTTAAAGAGAACGCACACACACTCTCCCTCTCTGAATAGCACACTCACACAATATACACTCCCTTGCTTCGTTTATCTTTCTGTTTTCTCCAGCGGTGAACACTGCTGAGACACTAAAACACTGTTTTTCTGTTTCTTCATCATCACTCACACACGCACACACAAGCACACACACGCACACACACACGCACACACACACACACACCAAAGACACACACTGTCCCTGATCTCTCCTCTAACTAAAATGTATAAACACATTTAAAGTGAAGTCAACTCCCTCCAAATGGACACACAAACTTTTAATATCCCCATTTACATGCACAAATATTCATCAATATTCATGATTATGCAAATCCATCTGCCCCAGTCACCATGACGAGGAGAGTTCCTGCTGGGAGGAGTCAGTGTTGTCAGGGTAGACAGGCTGACGCCCTTCCGGCCATGTGTTTGTGTGAGTGTGAGCGTGTGTGTTTTTGTGTGTGTGAGTGTATGTGTGTGAGTGTATGTGTGTATGTGTGTGTTCTAGTCGGACAGATGCTCTTGTATATTCATGACCCTTCAGAATGCTGTCCAGGAGTGCTGGGAATAAGAACAGTCCCACAGCATCACTCAGCACAAATACACAGAACAAGCACACGCTTACACACTCACACACACATACCATACATATGCAGTGTCAGCAGATCTGAGGCTGGGTGCAGAATGAAGGGCCAGAAACACAGAGTAGCAACAAGCTCTCACAGTCTAAACGAGATTGAACATGCAAGGATTATTACAAGAGAGAGATAACAAGAGAGGATTGAGAGAGTAGAGAGAGGGGAGAGAGAAAAAAAGAGAGAGAGAGTGAGAAAGAAAGAAAGAGAGAGAGAGAGACTTTTTGACTTTTAACCTCTCTTTAATTACAATCCATTAACACAAGAAAAACATACACCTTTGGCACCTTACTTCATGCATGCATAATCCTAATAAAATATATTTTAAACAAATATTTACATCCTCCCTCTTCATTGGGTTTACATAAAATATTTCCAACACCCCATACATAGAAGAAAGAATCAGTATCATTCACCAATTCATAATACTTATACTCCATAACCAGTCTACTTTTAAACCAGAGCTCTGAACATGTTCAAAGGATCAGTATCACTATTAAACTGCATTTTCTCATTCTTGTCAGCCAAATTGCCATTTTTGCCTTACCGAATAAAACATTAATCAAAACAATTTTGCTTTTATTCGAGGCGCTATATTTGGGTCCAAAAATAAAAAAACTATTTGTAAAAATAAAACCAAAATTATGGCTCAAGTCTTTTAACACATCAAGAATTCCCAATAGCCTGGTACAGCCAATAAATATATGAAAAACTGTTTCTGGTAGACCACAAAACAAACACTCTTCTCCTTGCAAAGAATTTAGATGAACTTTATAACGGTTTGTTGCTAAAATCCAATGAGAAATCCTCCATTGCAAATCTCTGCTTCTTTTCTCAATTGGTGTTTTATACAATGTCCTCCAACATCCTTTTGGAGAGGCCCCTGATTCAACAAAATTAGTCCATTTGGTCTCTGGAAGATCTTGCAGTTCTCTTATATTAAAATATTTTACACAAACAAGATAAAGTGACTTCTTAGATATAGTGTCAAACAGACCAATTTCAGGTGTTGTAAAAGAAAGTAATCTTCCATCAACCTCCTGCCAATCTCCTACATTTACACCCACCCTGATGCTGGGGAATACATTCTCCACCCTTTCTGCTTGCGATGGTATTATAGTAAAAGACTCCTGTATCTCAACTAATAATTTTTCAACAGTCCGAACAGAATGAATACCCATCTTCGAAGCCAGTTTTTCTGCAGAAATCCATTTGTCCCTTGACCGAAGATGACAGATTTGACATATTCCTGCTTTAACCAAGCTTGCGCAGACACCTTTAGCTTGTAACATCACACTAGATAAAAGAGGATTACAAATCAAAGGCTCTTCAAGCACCCACTCATGGGTTACCTCAGACAGCTCTCTTTTAACAATAAATATTTGCCACGCATTTAAGACTGATGCATAAAAAGAAGAGAGTCCATTAAAATCCACTTCTTTCAAATTCATTAAAAATAAGTGTCTATCCAAGTTCATCCGCCCCACTCTTTTTAGTAAAACACAAGCTTTTTTGTCCAGTTCTGAGGCTGATTATATAGGAGTCTTTGTACAATCTGCAGTCTAAACGCAGCTACCTTGGACTTAATGTCCAGTAGTCCTTGGCCTCCTTCACTTAACTGCAGATACAGTACTGATTCTCTCAACCAGTGTTGTCCATTCCAAAAGAAATTTACCAACACTCTTTGAATTTCCCTAATGAGTTCATCTGGTGGGTTTAACACAATTAATTTATGCCATAAAATAGAGGTAGCAAGATTATTTACAACCAGCACTCTCCCTCTATATGATAATTGAGGTAATATCCAATTCCATTTTGATAATCTATTACAAATTTTATCTTTAACTCCTTCCCAGTTTTTTCTTTGATGTACTTCTGAACCTAAAAGATGCCTAAAAACTTAAATCCATCTTTTTCCCATTTTACATTTCCAGGGATTACGGGTTTTGCATTGACATGATAGTATTTATCTTTATCATTGCACCAAAATGCTTACGTTTTACTCCAGTTCAGTTTAGCAGATGATGCTCTCTCATATAAAGAGATACTGTAAATAACAACATCAATATCTCTTTGATCTTTCACAATTACAGTAATATCATCTGCATATGCTGTTAACTTAAACGCATTGCCGTTTCCATCAATATTTAGACCAGACAGTTATTTTCTTAAAATACATAAGAGTGGTTCTACTGCTAAAGCATATAACTGACCAGACAATGGGCATCCTTGCCTTATACCTTTAAGCAAACTTATTGGTTTACTTAACCCACCACCTATTTTTAAAATACACGAGGCATTCATATATAAGAGTTTTATCCAAGAAATGAAACCATCTCCAAACCCAAAAGCACTCATTGTATCATACAGAAATCCATGATCCACTCTATCGAATGCTTTTTCCTGATCCAGGAACAGAAAGCCAACATTCACTTCATATAGTTTAGAGTAATCTAAAATGTCTCTGATCATAAAAATGTTATCATAAATGGTTATTTCTGGAATGCAGTAGGATTGATCTTGATGTATTACATCTCCTAATACAGTTTTCAGCCTATTTGCCAACACTTTAGCTATTAGCTTATAATCAGTTGTTAGAATTGACACAGGCCTCCAGTTTTTAAGATCACTCAAGTCACCTTTTTTAGGCAATAGTGTTAATACTGCCCGTTGGCAACTTGTGGGAAGGCGTTTTTCTTTAAAACACTCTTGGATCACCTCATAAAAGTATTTTCCGATGTAGTTCCACACAGCTTTAAAAACGTCTACTGATAGTCCATCAATTCCAGGTGCTCTACCAGTCTTCATCTGCTTCACGGCATCAGTTAACTCCTTAAATGATAAGGTACTGTCCAGATTCTCCCTCTGCGGTTTAGTGAGAGAAGGCAACTGCTGCAGTATCTATGACACACATTCATTCTCCGTTTCTTCTTTTCTATACACGTTTGAATAAAAGTCCACCTCAATCTTTCTCATTTCTCTTGCATCAAAAGTCTTTCGTCCATCAGGTTTTGTTAAACAATACATTTCATTTTGTTTCTTTGACTCTTTTTCTAAATAAAAAAAAATATGTGGGAGCATCTATCTCATGTACAGACATAAACCGAGATCTTATCAGGGCACCTTTTGCCCGCACTTGCAACAAATCTTCTAGATCATGTTTCTTTTCACCCAACATTCCTGCTGAAGATGAATTAGACTTCTGAATCATACCAGATGTGATATGTAAAATATCTTGTTCTATTTAAAAAAAGACACATTTTATTTTTCTTGTTGAAAAACATGTATACTGCTGACAAAATATTTTTATTTGCGTCTTTCCTATTTCCCACCATTGTATCAAATTATCAAATTCCTTGTTTTAGAACCCCACTCCTTCCAAAACATTTCAAATTTCTCAATGAACTCTTTTTCTTTCAACAATGCAACATAAAATTTCCAATACGGACTTTTAAAACTAGCTTGTGTCAAAACAATATTAACTGTAATAATATTGTGATCTGATAGACAATTTGGAAAAATATTACACCCCATTATTCTATTATTTTCCGCACACTTGACATAAAACCTGTCCAGTCTTTGTCACGATCTTCTATAGGGACAGACCAAGGCGCAGCGAGGCATCCAGTATACATGTTTATTAAACGAACAAAACACACGTAACTGGGCAAAATAACAAACAGAACGAAACGAAGATCGTAACATACAACATAGACTGACGATACAAACAAAGCTATGTCTAAACAATAACCCACAAAACCTAAATGAAAACCCCAAACTTATATATGGTTCCCAATTAGAGACAACGACACACAGCTGCCTCTAATTGGGAACCATTACCCCAACATAGAAATAGAACACCTAGAACTCAAAAACCCTACACCAAAAACGAAACCTACACACGCCAGCCTAAAACTCTGGCCTGGACGTGACAGTCTTGCTACTCTTATCATTCCCTGCGAAACTTTTGTCCATGTATATTGCTTCATCTCTTTATTCCTGTCTCTCCATACATCTACCAAACCATTCTGAACTATAATACTTTTTAAAACAGCAACTGATACAGGATGCGGCTCCTCATTATTCCTATCTAAAAGAAAATTAAGAGAACAATTCCAATCCCCCCCAATGATTAGCATACCATCTAAAGTATAGCTTTTTAAAAACTCTCCTAATTTTCTAAACATGATGATTCTATCTGACCCTTTATTTGGAGCATAAATATTTATAAAAACTAATATCTGTTTTTCAACTTTAGCTGTCACCATCAAAATACGTCCTCTCTCTATTTCCATTTCTGATAAAATATTGACTTTAAGGTGAGTTGAAAATAAAACAGCTACACCTGCACTAACTTTTGTGCCATGGCTTAAACAAAGCTTTCCTTCCCACCAAAAATTCTCAGATTCATTTTCTATATCACTATGAGTTTCTTGTAAAAATATTACTTCTGAATCCTTAAGCCTAACAAACTCAGAAACTTTTTCCTCCATCCCTCAACCCATTCACATTTAATGATCCTAGTCTAAGAATCTGGATGGCAGGGGAGAGGGAAGAAAACAAAAACACCCAGTGACAGAAAAACAAACCAAAAATTAGGATATTTCCCACACCCATTTGCTTTATTTTTTCCATTCTGACAGTTTTACAGTACCTTTTCGAGTTTTACGTACCTTTGTTAGAAACTTTTTCAGCCGAAATCGTTTCTGTTTTGAAATGACCTCATAGCCCACAGTCCTCTGAGCTATCGCCACTGATTTTATAAACTTCTTAACACCGGGGAAAAATGTTGCAACATCAACCTTTTTCCCTTTAGTGAAATCCAGAAACTGATTTAATTCTTCTACCGAATAAACGTCCTCCATAGATTGACTACAATCTATCTCCGAAAACTCTGAACAATTGTCACAATCGTCCCCTTCTTCATCACTGTTTTCACTCTCCATAAGCACGTTATTCTGTAACCCGCTAACACTCGCAACCTCATCAACATGAACAAATTCCTTATCCTTAACAGCAACAACTTTGTCCATCAAAACAATCGAACCTACAACATTATCACCAACTCGCATAGATTAAATAAACTCACTCACCTCTGCCTTTGAACTTGGATCTAAAGCACTCCTCTCGAGATCAGAACCAGTCTGAAGAGTAACGCTGGGTTCCCCTGCCGAAACCGTAGCCTCCAAATCCTTATCGTTAACTCCGTTTATCTTTAGTTTTTTTTCTGAAATCAATACCTCCTTTACTACTATGGGCCGTTTTTCTTTGTTTTAACTTTCGCTTTTATCGCTTTGAACCGTTTGTTTATCATGATTCCCTTCATTCTTTTCATTTTCTGACTGTTTCTTATATGGGCACGTGAACTTCTTATGTCCTAAATCACTGCATTCAAAACAACGCAAGCTATCTGTCATTGCAAAAATCATACAAGAACTATCCCCTTGTTGAATGCGAAACGAGATATCCAATTCCTTAGATTGCGCATTTAAAAACATGAATACTTGTCTTCAAAAAGACATCACGTGTTTTAATGCTGCGTTTTTACACCCAAGCGGCAACATTTTAATGGATCCAGCAAATTTTCCAAAGCGACTCAGTTCTTTTAGAATTTGCTCATTGGAGATAAATGGTGGCGCGTTTGAAATGGTAACCCTGGTGGCAGGTGCTCGCAAAGGCATCACTTGCACCAGGGAAGCCGCAACAACAATTCCATTTTCAACAAGGCTGTTTACGAATTTTTCCTCTTTTAAAAACATAACCACCGTCTTGTTCATTCTGGATGCCGATGCTACATTTTCGTGCCCTACAATCTCGCCCATTGCCAAAAGCACTTCTTCCACAGTACACGCTTGATCGGAGAAAACTTTACACCCATTCTTGAGAGTTAACCCCGGCGTCCCCTCACCCGAGAAAGACGCCATGGCCCCAATCAAACTAATTAAATCACCCCAAGTTTTTTTTTTTTTCTTAACCTAATAAAAAATGTGATAAAATAAACCAAACAACCAAACAAACAAAACTTAAATAAACAAGCAAAATAAAATCTAACTTGAAACCAAATTCACACGTGCCGCTCTCACACCCCACGCCACACTTCCGCTCCCAGCATGCAACCCACACTCAGAGAGAGAGAGAGAGAGAAAGAGAGAGAGAGAGAGAAAGAAAGAAAGAAAGAAAGAAAGAAAGAAAGAAAGAAAGAAAGAAAGAAAGAAGGAGAGAGAACGAAAGAAAGAGAGAGAAAGAAAGAAAGAAAGAAAGAAAGAAAGAAAGAAAGAAAGAAAGAAAGAAAGAAAGAAAGAAAGAAAGAAGGAGAGACAAAGAGAGAGAGAGAGGAGAATCAGTAAACATTTCTCTGGGCTCTTCTTTGACTACCACTGAGTGATGGAGTAATAAACAGAACATCAACTCAATGTTTATTGCTGTTCCCCTTTAAGCACCACTCCAGTGTCAGGCAGATCGCTCAAGATTGAAGACGTTGGAAATGCAGTGAATGCTATTACCATCAAGTAAGCTTGGGTTTTGCTAGGGCAATGTGGATTTGGGTGGTGGATGTCATCCCATGACTCTGGATCTGAAGGTTATGTGTTCAATCCCAGTGGTAGACAAAAACCGTGAGCTCATGTTGCCAGTGTAGTGATGGTGTTCTTCTGTAGAGAAAGGCAGAATAACACATTTCATCTTTGTGAAAGTTTGACAGGTGTTGCAGGCAAATTATTCCCCCGGCTCCTTCCTGTGGTGTGACGGCTAAACCTTCCCTCTCCTTCAACAGCTGCTCTACTTCCGGCGCCGACAGAGATGGCAGCCTCGCTTCACGTTCTCAGGAAACCATGCAGTATTTTGTTTTTTTATGTATTACTTCTTACATTGTTACCCCGGAAAATATTAAGTTTTATTACATACAACCGGGAGGAACTATTGGATATAAGAGCAACGTCAACTTACCAACATTACGACCAGGAATACGACTTTCCCAAAGAGGATTCTCCTTTCGTTAACCCAAACACAACAACAGACTGGATAGCACGTGGCTACTCAAAACAACGGCGGCGCCGAGAAGAGGGAAACGCGCCGGTCTTTGGTCAAGCTACGCCGACGGGCGATCGTGCACCTCTCCCGAGTATTTTAATCGCCAATGTACAGTCTCTTGACAACAAAGTAGACGAAATCCGATCGAGGGTTGCCTTTCAGAGAGACATTCGAGACTGCAACGTTCTTTGCTTCACGGAAACATGGCTCACTCAGGACACGTTATCAGAGTCGGTACAGCCACCTGGTTTCTCCACGCATCGCTACCGACAGAAACAAACATCTCTCTGGTAAGAAGAAGGGCGGGGTGTGTGTCTTATGATTAACGAGACGTGGTGTGATCATAACAACATACAGGAACTCAAGTCCTTTGTTCACCTGACATAGAATTCCTTACAATCAAATGCAGACCGCATTATCTACCAAGAGAATTCTCTTCGATTATAATCACAGCCGTGTACATCCCCTCAAGCTGATACATCGACGGCACTGAAAGAAATTCATCGGACTCTATGTAAACTGGAAACCACATATCCTGAGGCTGCATTTATTGTGGCTGGGGATTTTAATAAGGCTAATTTAAGAACAAGGCTCCAAATTTTACCAGCATATCGAATGTGCCACCCGGCTGGTAAAATCCTGACCACTGTTATTCCAACTTCCGTGATGCATACAAGGCTATTCTCCGCCTCCTTTCGCAAGTCTGACCATGACTCCATTTTGTTGCTCCCAGCCTACAAACAGAAACTAAAACAGGAAACGCCCGTTCTTCAGGTCTGTTCAACGCTGGTCCGACCAATCTGATTCCATGCTGCAAGATTGCTTCGAGCACGTGGACTGGGATATGTTCCGGATAGCATCTGACAACAACATTGATGTATACGCTGATTCGGTGAGCGAGTTTATTAGCAAATGCATTGGTGATGTTGTACCCATAGCAAATATCAAAACCTTCCCCAACCAGAAACCATGGATTGATGGCAGCATTCGCGCAAAACTGAAAGCGCGAACCACTGCTTTTAACCAGGTAAAGGCTACCGGAAACATGACTGAATACAAACAGTGCAGCTACTCCCTCCGCAAGGCAATCAAACAAGCTAAGCGCCAATATAGAGACAAAGTAGAGTCACAATTCAATGGCTCAGACACAAGAGGAATGTGGCAGGGTCTACAGTCAATCACGGACTACAAAAAGAAAACCAGCCCGTCGCGACCATGACGCCCTGCTCCCAGACAAACTAAACAACTTCTTTGCTCGCTTTGAGGACAATACAGTGCCACCGACACGGCCCGCTACCAAAACCTGCGGGCTCACCTTCACCGCAGCCAATGTGAGAAAAACATTTAAATGTGTTAACCCTCGCAAGGCTGCCGCCCAGATGGCATCCCTGGCCGTGTCCTCAGAGCATGCGCAGACCAGCTGGCTGGTGTGTTTACGGACATATTCAATCAGTCCCTATCCCAGTCTGCTGTTCCCACATGCTTCAAGAGGGCCACCATTGTTCCTGTTCCCAAGAAAGCTAAGGTGACTGAGCTAAATGACTATCGCCCGTAGCACTCACTTCCGCCATCATGAAGTGCTTTGAGAGATTAGTCAAGGATCATATCACCTCCATCCTGCCAGACACCCTGGACCCACTCCAATTTGCTTACCGTCCCAATAGGTCCACAGACGACGCAATCGCAATCACACTGCATACTGCCCTAACCCATCTGGACAAGAGGAATACTTATGTAAGAATGCTGTTCATCGACTACAGCTCAGCATTTAACACCATAGTTCCCTCCAAGCTCGTCATTAAGCTCGAGACCCTGGGTCTCGACTCCAGCCCTGTGCAACTGGGTCCTGGACTTCCTGACGGGCCGGTCCCAGGTGGTGAGGGTAGGAAACAACATCTCCACCCCGCTGATCCTCAACACTGGGGCCCCACAAGGGTGCGTTCTCAGCCCTCTCCTGTACTCCCTGTTTACCCATGACTGCGTGGCCAAGCACGCATCCAACTCAATCATCAAGTTTGCTGACGACACTACAGTGGTAGGCTTGATTACCAACAACGACGAGACGGCCTACAGAGAGGAGGTGAGGGCCCTCGGAGTGTGGTGTCAGGAAAATAACCTCTCACTCAATGTCAACAAAACAAAGGAGATGATCGTGGACTTCAGGAAACAGGAGAGGGAGCACCCCTATCCACATCGAGGGGACAGTAGTGGAGAAGGTGGAAAGTTTTAAGTTCCTCGGCGCACATCACGGACAAACTGAATTGGTCCACCCACACAGACAGCGTGGTAAAGAAGGCGCAACAGCGCCTCTTCAACCTCAGGAGGCTGAAGAAATTTGGCTTGTCACCAAAATCACTCACAAACTTTTACAGATGCACAATCGAGAGCATCCTGTCGGGCTGTATCACCGCCTGGTACGGCAACTGCTCCGCCCACAACCGTAAGGCTCTCCAGAGGGTAGTGAGGACTGCACAACGCATCACCGGGTTAAACTACCTGCCCTCCAGGACACCTACACCACCCGATGTCACAGAAAGGCCAAAAAGATCATCAAGGACAACAACCACCCGAGCCACTGCCTGTTCACCCCGCTTATCATCCAGAAGGCGAGGTCAGTACAGGTGCATCAAAGCTGGGACCGAGAGACTGAAAAACAGCTTCTACCTCAAGGCCATCAGACTGTTAAACAGCCATCACTAACATTGAGTGGCTGCTGCCAACATACTGACTTAAATCTCTAGCCACTTTATACATAGGAATTGGATGTAACAAATGTATCACTAGCCACTTTAAACAATTTTGTATATAATGTTTACGTATCCGACATACTCATATCAAATGTATACACTGTACTCTAAACCATCTACTGTATCTTGCCTATGCTGCTCGGGTCATCGACCCAAATCTCTAGCCACTTTAATAATTATAATTGGATGAAATAATGTATCACTAGCCACTTTAAACAATGCCATTTATATAATGTTTACATATCCTACATTACTCATCTCATATATATGTGTATATACTGTACTCCATACCATCTACTGCATCTTGCCTATGCCGGTCAGCCATCGCTCATCCATATATTTATATGTACATACTCGTATTCATTCCTTTACTCTTGTGTGTATAAGGTAGTTGTTGTGAATTTGTTAGATTACTTGTTAGATACTACTGCATGGTCGGAACTAGAAGCACAAGCATTTCGCTACACTCGCATTAACATCTGCTAACCATGTGTATGTGACAAATAAAATTTGATTTGATTTGATTGATAATTACCTCTGCTGCTCCACTCTGTCTTCCTACGTTGGTGTGTGCGTTTGCGTACATCCGTGTGTGTGCCTGTGTCGCTATCTCTGTGTTAGCTGACTGTAGTGGCAGACTAAGCTAAAAGGATTATTGCGTGTGTCACTCTTACCGGGGACTGAACCGAAATGTACACAGACACTCACTGTCTCAAATACACACTAAAATATAAAGGTACACAGTCTCAACCACACACAAACATATTCAAAAACACACACACACACTGTCTGAAACACATACACAAGGTGAGGAGTAAAGAAGCAGGTTAATTAACTCTACTTTGAGCTATTTTCAGGGAGTCAGCATATTCTGAAAGGAGATGCTGAAAGCCTGCCAAACTCTGATACACACACACAAACGCACACAAACACCAAGACACGCTGCCAAAGTTTGATATGCACAGCATTCTTCATCAATCAATAAAATCAATTAAATCAATGTAAAATCAATTAAATCAATGTCCAAACAGATTATTCAAAACACAGTGTTCTAATTCCAATGCCTCTAGACTGCCCTCTGAGGGATGCGGGGTTTAACTCCTGTACTCTCATTGGTCTAATCATGATAACTCATTAGCATAACACACCTGGGGTCTGTTCAGGAGGGCACAACTGCAACAGAGCTGGTTTACCTGATGAGCCTGGAACCTGAAGACTTGCTGTCCCTCTATCTGTCCCTCAAATGAATTCTATCACTCTGTTATTATGTAGCCTTAAACACACACACCTTACAATGTGTCCTTCAGGTTGGAGTATGAGACTCTACTGTCAATAACGTTCGTTCCGTAATAGAATGTTCACCCTTCACCTCCTTCCATTACCTTCTCTCCTTCTCCTCATCCATCTATTCCTCCGTTCATCCATCCATCCTCACCTCATCTCCGCCCTGTCACTGCACTGTATGTCAGCCCTCCAGCGTGTGTGTATGTGTGTGTGTTATTGATCTGATGCATATCGCTGTACACTGGCTAGCCATGATAAATCACGACACACAGCGGTCAGGGTATGGCCTCGCACAGAGGGAGGGAGAGAGGGAGTTAGGGGTAGGGAGATGAAGAACGGTGGGGAGAGGGGTATAAAAAAGGAGCACGAGAGATACGGGTGGAGAGGGAACTACAGAGATGGGGGTGAAGAGGGAAGTACAGAGATAGGTGGTGGAGAGGGAACTATAGAGATAGGAGTTGGAGAGGGAACTACAGAGATCAAATCAAATTTTATTGGTCACATACACATGGTTAGCAGATGTTAATGCGAGTGTAGCGAAATGCTTGTGCTTCTAGTTCCGACCATGCAGTAGTATCTAACAAGTAATCTAACAATTTCACAACAGCTACCTTATACACACAAGAGTAAAGGAATGAATAAGTATGTACATATAAATATATGGATGAGCGATGGCTGACCGGCATAGGCAAGATGCAGTAGATGGTATAGAGTACAGTATATACATGTGAGATGAGTAATGTAGGATATGTAAACATTATATACAGTGAGGGAAAAAAGTATTTGATCCCCTGCTGATTTTGTACGTTTGCCCACTGACAAAGAAATTATAAGTCTATAATTTTAATGGTAGGTTTATTTGAACAGTGAGAGACATAATAACAACAAAGAAATCCAGAAAAATGCATGTGAAAAAAGTTATAAATTGATTTGCATTTTAATGAGGGAAATAAGTATTTGACCCCTCTGCAAAACATGACTTAGTACTTGGTGGCAAAACCCTTGTTGGCAATCACAGAGGTTCAGACGTTTCTTGTAGTTGGCCACCAGGTTTGCACACATCTCATCAGGGATTTTGTCCCACTCCTCTTTGCAGATCTTCTCCAAGTCATTAAGGTTTCGAGGCTGACGCTTTGGCAACTCGAACCTTCAGCTCCTCCACAGATTTTCTATGGGATTAAGGTCTGAGACTGGCTAGGCCACTCCAGGACCTTAATGTGCTTCTTCTTGAGCCACTCCTTTGTTGCCTTGGTCGTGTGTTTTGGGTCATCGTCATGCTGGAATACCTATCCACGACTCCATTTTCAATGCCAAGGCTGAGGTAAGGAGGTTCTCACCAAGATTTGACGGTACATGGCCTCGCCCATCGCCCCTTTGATGCGTGAAGTTGTCCTGTCCCTTAGCAGAAAAACAACCCCAAAGCATAATGTTTCCACCTCCATGTTTGACGGTGGGGATGGTGTTCTTGGGGTCATAGGCAGCATTCCTCCTCCTCCAAACACGGCGAGTTGAGTTGATGCCAAAGAGCTCCATTTTGGTCTCATCTGACCACAACACTTTCACCCAGATGTCCTCTGAATCATTCAGATGTTCATTGGCAAACTTCAGACGAGCATGTATATGTGCTTTCTTGAGCAGGGGGACCTTGCGGGCGCTGCAGGATTTCAGTCCTTCACGGCATAGTGTGTTACCAATTGTTTTCTTGGTGACTATGGTCCCAGCTGCCTTGAGATCATTGACAAGATCCTCCTGTGTAGTTCTGGGCTGATTCCTCACCGTTCTCATGATCATTGCAACTCCACGAGGTGAGATCTTGCATGGAGCCCCAGGCCGAGGGAGATTGACAGTTCTTTTGTGTTTCTTCCATTTGCGAATAATCGCACCAACTGTTGTCACCTTCTCACCAAGCTGCTTGGCGATGGTCTTGTAGCCCATTCCAGCCTTGTGTAGGTCTACAATCTTGTCCCTGACATCCTTGGAGTGCTCTTTGGTCTTGGCCATGGTGGAGAGTTTGGAATCTGATTGATTGATTGCTTCTGTGGACAGGTGTTTTATACAGGTAACAAGCTGAGATTAGGAGCACTCCTTTAAGAGTGTGCTCCTAATCTCAGCTCGTTACCTGTATAAAAGACACCTGGGAGCCAGAAATCTTTATGATTGAGAGGGGGTCAAATACTTATTTCCCTCATTAAAATGCAAATCAATTTCTAACATTTTTCACATGCGTTTTTCTGGATTTTTTTGTTGTTATTCTGTCTCTCACTGTTCAAATAAACCTACCATTAAAATTATAGACTGATCATTTCTTTTTTCAGTGGGCAAATGTACAAAATCAGCAGGGGATCAAATACTTTTTTCCCTCATTGTAAATGGCATCGTTTAAAGTGGCTAGTGAAACATTTATTTCATCCAATTTTTAAGTATTAAAATGGCTAGAGATTTGAGTCGATGGCCGAACGGCATAGGCAAGATTCAGTAGATGGTATAGAGTACAGTGTATACATTTGATATGAGTAATGTCGGATATGTAAACATTGTATACAAAATTTTTAAAGTGGCTAGTGATACATTTGTTACATCCAATTTTCTATTATTTAAAGTGGCTAGAGATTTAAGTCAGTATGTTGGCAGCAGCCACTCAATGGCTGTTTAACAGTCTGATGGCCTTGAGATAGAAGCAGTTTTTCAGTCTCTCGGTCCCAGCTTTGATGCACCTGTACTGACCTCGCCTTCTGGATGATAGTGGGTGAAAAGGCAATGGCTCGGGTGGTTTGTCCTTGATGATCTTTTTGGCCTTCCTGTGACATCGGGTGGTGTAGGTCTCCTGGAGGGCAGGTAGTTTGCCCCCGGTGATGCGTTGTGCAGTCCTCACTACCCTCTGGAGAGCCTTACGGTTGTGGGTGGAGTTGCCGTACCAGGCGGTGATACAGCTCAACCGGATGCTCTCAATTGTGCATCTGTAGAAGTTTGTGAGTGTTTTGGGTGACAAGCCAAATTTCTTTAGCCTCCTGTCTTCTTTACCACGCTGTCTGTGTGGGTGGACCATTTCAGTTTGTCCGTGATGTGTACGCCGAGGAACTTAAAACTTTCCACCTTCTCCACTTCTGTCCCTTCGATGTGGATAGGGGGGTGCTCCCTCTGCTGTTTCCTGAAGTCCATGATCATCTCCTTAGTTTTGTTGACGTTGAGTGAGAGGTTATTTTCCTTACACCACACTCCGAGGGCCCTCACCTCCTCCCTGTAGGCCGTCTCGTTGTTGTGGGTAATCAAGCCTACCACTGTAGTGTAGTCAGCAAACGTGATGATTGAGTTGGAGGCGTGCTTGGCCACGCAGTCATGGGTGAACAGGGAGTACAGGAGAGGGCTGAGAACGCACCCTTGTTGGGCCCCAGTGTTGAGGATCAGCGGAGTGGAGATGTTGTTTCCTACACTCACCACCTGGGGACGGCCCGTCAGGAAGTCCAGGACCCAGTTGCACAGGGCTGGGTCGAGACCTAGGGTCTTGAGTTTAACATCTTAGGGAGCGGCTCCCGAGGTGACGGTTTTAGGGAGTCTGGCGTGCCCAAAGTAAAACGCCTCCCACACAGGCCCAGAAAATAGGATATGCAAATATTCAGTACTATTGGATAGGAAACACTCTGAAGTTTCTAAGTGTTAAAATATTGTCTGTGAATATAACAGAATGGATATAGCAGGCGAAAACCAGAGACATTTCTGTCCTGGAAAAAGTGCATTTAACACATTGCCTCATTTTGAACCCCTCCCTATTGAAAATGACCTTATATGGGAGTAAGATTGCAGTACCTATTGCTTCCACTGGATGTCAACAGTCTCTAGACAGTGTTTGATGATGTTATAGTTGCTCTGGATGGTAATAGAAGAAGAATTTTGAAGTGGTCACCAGATGTAAACAGAAGAGGATGCGCGTTCACGGGCTCGCTCGCGCGCTGTGGTTTTTTCCTTTCCTATCGCCCAGTTTATAATCCGGTTGAAATATTATACTAAATATACATAAAAGTGTTCCTAAGGATACATTATCAATGATGTTTGTTCTTGGACAAGTGTATAGGTATCGGTTGAGCGCGTTCTCTTCACGGTTCAATGGGCGAGTGGACGCTGTATTTTATGAACATAATGCGCCAACCAAACTGAGATTTATGGATATAATAAATGACTTTTTCTAACAAAAGATCCATTGGATGTCTTCGTTGGACACTTGGGAAGCCCTCAGCAGAAGTTCTTCAAAAGGTAAGAGATTTGTTTTCGCTGTGAAATGTGTTTTGTGTGAACCGCAATGGTTTATGAATTTATGCTAATGTGAACCGCGATGGTTTATGAATTTATGCTATCCTCAAACAATCAAATGTTGTGCTTTCGCCCCACCACTCCCTAAGTAGTTAATGACAAGTTTGGAGGGTACTATGGTGTTAAACACTGAGCTGTAGTCGATGAACAGCATTCTTACATAGGTATTCCTCTTGTCCAGATTGGTTAGGGCTTTGTGCAGTGTGATTGCGATTGTGTCGTCTGTGGACCTATTGGGACGGTAAGCAAATTGGTGTGGGTCTAGGGTTTCTGGTAGGATGGAGGTGATATGATCCTTGACTAGTCTCTCAAAGCACTTCATGATGACGGAAGTAAAAAAAATGTCAAAGTCAAAGTGAGTGCTACGGGGCGATAGTCATTTAGTTACCTTAGCTTTCTTGGGAACAGGAACAATGGTGGCCCTCTTGAAGCATGTGGGAACAGCAGACTGGGATAAGGTGGATTAAATATGTCCGTAAACACACCAGTCAGCTGGTCTGCGCATACTCTGAGGATATGGCCAGGGATGCAATCTGTGCCGGCAGCCTTGCGAGGGTTAACATGTTGAAATAGTTTACTCACATTGGCTGCGGTGAAGGATAGCCCACAGGTTTTGGTAGCGGGCACTGTATTGTCCTCAAAGCGAGCAAAGAAGTTGTTTAGTTTGTCTGGGAGCAGGACATTGTGGTCCGCGACGGGGCTGGTTTTCTTTTTGTAGTTCGTGATTGACTGTAGACCCTGCCACATTCCTGTCGTGTCTGAGCCGTTGAATTGTGACTCTACTTTGTCTCTATACTGATGCTTAGCTTGTTTGATTGCCTTGCGGAGGGAATAGCTACACTGTTTGCATTCAGTCATGTTTCCGGTTGCCTTACCCTGGTTAAAAGCAGTGGTTCGCGCTTTCAGTTTTGCGCGAATGCTTCCATCAATCCACGGTTTCTGGTTGGGGAAGGTTTTAATAGTTGCTATGGGTACAACATCACCGATGCACTTGCTAATAAACTCGCTCACCGAATCAGCATATACTTCAATGTTGTTGTCTGATGCTCTCCGGAACATATCCCAGTCCACGTGCTCGAAGCAATCTTGAAGCGTTGAATCAGATTGGTCGGACCAGCATTGAACAGACCTGAGCACGGGCGTTTCCTGTTTTAGATTCTGTCTGTAGGCTGGGAGCAACAAAATGGAGTCATGGTCAGGGGAGCCTTGTTGTCAGATAAGCCTTGTTAAAATCCCCGGCTACAATAAATGCAGACTCAGGATATGTGGTTTCCAGTTTACATAGAGAACCAATGGATTTATTTCAGTGCTGTTGATGTGTCAGCTTAAGCGGGGATATACATGGATGTGATTATAATCGAGGAGAATTCTCTTGGTAGATAATGCGGTCGGCATTTGATTGTAAGGAATTCTTAGTCAGGTGAACAAAAGGACTTGAGTTCCTGTATGTTGTCATGATCACACCACAACTCGTTAATCATAAGACATACACCCCGGCCCCTCTTCTTACCAGATAGTTGTTTGTTTCTGTCGGCGCGATGCGTGGAGAAACCATGTGGCTGTACCGACTCTGATAACATGTCCTGAGTGAGCCATGTTTCCGTGAAGCAAAGAACGTTGCAGTCGCTGATGTCTCTCTGGAAGGCAACCCTTGCTCGTATTTCGTCTACCTTGTTGTCAAGAGACTGGACATTGGCAAGTAGTATACTCGGGAGCGGTGCGCAATGTACCCATCTACGGAGCCTGACCAGAAGACCGCCTTGTCTCCCCCTTCTCCGGCGCCGCCGTTGTTTTGGGTCGCCGGCTGGGATCCAGTCTATTGTCCTGGTCTGTGGACCAAACAGAGGATCCGCTTTGGGAAAGTCATATTCCTGGTCGTTATGTTGGTAAGTTGACGTTGCTCTTATATCAAAAAATTCCTCCCGGCTGTATGTAATAAAACTTACGATTTCCCGGGGTAACAATGTAAGTATTCCATAAAAAAACAGTACTGCATAGCTTCCTGAGAACGTGAAGCGAGGCTGCCATCTCTGTCGGCGCCGCAAATACAGAGATAGGGGTGAAGAGGGAATTACGGAGATGGGGTGAAGAGGGAACTACAGAGATGGGGGGTGGAGAGGGAACTACAGAGATAGGGGGTGGAGAGGGAACTACAGAGATAGGGGGTGGAGAGGGAACTATAGAGATAGAGGTGGAGAGCGATCTACAGTTATAGGGGGTGGAGAAGGAACTAAAGAGAAGGGAAGAGAGTGGGAACTACAGAGATAGGAGGTGGAGAGCAATCAACAGAGATAGGGGGTGGAGAGCGAACTACAGAGATAGGGGGTGTAGAGGGAACTATAGAGATAGGGGTGGAGAGGGAACTACAGAGATAGGGGGTGGAAAGGGAAATACAGACATAGGGGGTGGAGAGGAAACTACAGAGATGGGGGTGGAGAGGGAGCTACAGACATAGGGGGTGGAGAGGAAACTACAGAGATGGGGGTGGAGAGGGAGCTACAGAGATAGGGGTGGAGAGGGAACTTCAGAGATAGGGGGTGGAGAAGAAACTACAGAGATAGGGGTGGAGAGTGAACTACAGAGATAGGAGGTGGAGAGGGAACTACAGAGATAGGGGTGGAGAGGGAACTACAGAGATAGGGGTGAAGAGGGAACTACAGAGATAGGGGGTGGAGAGGGAAATACAGACATAGGGGGTGGAGAGGAAACTACAGAGATGGGGGGTGGAGAGGGAGCTACAGACATAGGGGGTGGAGAGGAAACTACAGAGATGGGGGTGGAGAGGGAGCTACAGAGATAGGGGTGGAGAGGGAACTTCAGAGATAGGGGGTGGAGAAGAAACTACAGAGATAGGGGGTGGAGAGTGAACTACAGAGATAGGAGGTGGAGAGGGAACTACAGAGATAGGGGTGGAGAGGGAACTACAGAGATAGGGGGTGAAGAGGGAACTACAGAGATAGGGGGTGGAGAGGGAAATACAGAGATCGGGGTGGAGAAAGAACTACAGAGATAGGGGCGGAGAGGGAACTATAGAGATAGGGGGTGGAGAGGGAACTAAATAGAAGGGAAGAGAGTGGGAACTACAGAGATAGGGGGTAGAGAGGGAACTATAGAGATAGGGGGTGAAGAGCAAACTATAGAGATAGGGGGTGGAGAGGGAAGTACAGAGAGAGGGGGTGGAGAGGGAACTATAGAGATAGGGGTGAAGAGGGAACTTCAGGGATAGGAGGTGGAGAGGGAACTACAGAGATAGGAGGTGGAGAGGGAACTACAGAGATAGGGGGTGGAGAGGGAACTTCAGAGATAGGGGGTGGAGAGGGAACTTCAGAGATAGCAGTTGGAGAGGGAACTATAGAGATAGGGGGTGGTGAGGGAACTACAGAGATGGGGGGTGGAGAGGGAACTA